>OW026452.1:2257082-3457082 GCA_932274525.1 Podabrus alpinus
CAAAAATTTATTATATTATCAAAGCAGGATTATGAACTGCGCTAAATTCAATTTAAACATTAATTACCTATTGGTTGTTGAACACGTAGGCTTTAGTTCAGACGGTTTTGCAGTGGGCAAATTGTGCTTCTGTTTGCCTGAATGAACGATTTGCCGTAGTGTCATTTTGCAGTTACAAGTGTAGTGTTTTCCATGTGTATGCGGTACTGATGATAGCAAAAAAGCTTGAAACATATGTCTGCCGCTCACGCGTTTGTGATTGCAAAAATTTATTATATTATCAAAGCAGGATTATGAACTGCGCTAAATTCAATTTAAACATTAATTACCTATTGGTTGTTGAACACGTAGGCTTTAGTTCAGACGGTTTTGCAGTGGGCAAATTGTGCTTCTGTTTGCCTGAATGAACGATTTGCCGTAGTGTCATTTTGCAGTTACAAGTGTAGTGTTTTCCATGTGTATGCGGTACTGATGATAGCAAAAAAGCTTGAAACATATGTCTGCCGCTCACGCGTTTGTGATTGCAAAAATTTATTATATTATCAAAGCAGGATTATGAACTGCGCTAAATTCAATTTAAACATTAATTACCTATTGGTTGTTGAACACGTAGGCTTTAGTTCAGACGGTTTTGCAGTGGGCAAATTGTGCTTCTGTTTGCCTGAATGAACGATTTGCCGTAGTGTCATTTTGCAGTTACAAGTGTAGTGTTTTCCATGTGTATGCGGTACTGATGATAGCAAAAAAGCTTGAAACATATGTCTGCCGCTCACGCGTTTGTGATTGCAAAAATTTATTATATTATCAAAGCAGGATTATGAACTGCGCTAAATTCAATTTAAACATTAATTACCTATTGGTTGTTGAACACGTAGGCTTTAGTTCAGACGGTTTTGCAGTGGGCAAATTGTGCTTCTGTTTGCCTGAATGAACGATTTGCCGTAGTGTCATTTTGCAGTTACAAGTGTAGTGTTTTCCATGTGTATGCGGTACTGATGATAGCAAAAAAGCTTGAAACATATGTCTGCCGCTCACGCGTTTGTGATTGCAAAAATTTATTATATTATCAAAGCAGGATTATGAACTGCGCTAAATTCAATTTAAACATTAATTACCTATTGGTTGTTGAACACGTAGGCTTTAGTTCAGACGGTTTTGCAGTGGGCAAATTGTGCTTCTGTTTGCCTGAATGAACGATTTGCCGTAGTGTCATTTTGCAGTTACAAGTGTAGTGTTTTCCATGTGTATGCGGTACTGATGATAGCAAAAAAGCTTGAAACATATGTCTGCCGCTCACGCGTTTGTGATTGCAAAAATTTATTATATTATCAAAGCAGGATTATGAACTGCGCTAAATTCAATTTAAACATTAATTACCTATTGGTTGTTGAACACGTAGGCTTTAGTTCAGACGGTTTTGCAGTGGGCAAATTGTGCTTCTGTTTGCCTGAATGAACGATTTGCCGTAGTGTCATTTTGCAGTTACAAGTGTAGTGTTTTCCATGTGTATGCGGTACTGATGATAGCAAAAAAGCTTGAAACATATGTCTGCCGCTCACGCGTTTGTGATTGCAAAAATTTATTATATTATCAAAGCAGGATTATGAACTGCGCTAAATTCAATTTAAACATTAATTACCTATTGGTTGTTGAACACGTAGGCTTTAGTTCAGACGGTTTTGCAGTGGGCAAATTGTGCTTCTGTTTGCCTGAATGAACGATTTGCCGTAGTGTCATTTTGCAGTTACAAGTGTAGTGTTTTCCATGTGTATGCGGTACTGATGATAGCAAAAAAGCTTGAAACATATGTCTGCCGCTCACGCGTTTGTGATTGCAAAAATTTATTATATTATCAAAGCAGGATTATGAACTGCGCTAAATTCAATTTAAACATTAATTACCTATTGGTTGTTGAACACGTAGGCTTTAGTTCAGACGGTTTTGCAGTGGGCAAATTGTGCTTCTGTTTGCCTGAATGAACGATTTGCCGTAGTGTCATTTTGCAGTTACAAGTGTAGTGTTTTCCATGTGTATGCGGTACTGATGATAGCAAAAAAGCTTGAAACATATGTCTGCCGCTCACGCGTTTGTGATTGCAAAAATTTATTATATTATCAAAGCAGGATTATGAACTGCGCTAAATTCAATTTAAACATTAATTACCTATTGGTTGTTGAACACGTAGGCTTTAGTTCAGACGGTTTTGCAGTGGGCAAATTGTGCTTCTGTTTGCCTGAATGAACGATTTGCCGTAGTGTCATTTTGCAGTTACAAGTGTAGTGTTTTCCATGTGTATGCGGTACTGATGATAGCAAAAAAGCTTGAAACATATGTCTGCCGCTCACGCGTTTGTGATTGCAAAAATTTATTATATTATCAAAGCAGGATTATGAACTGCGCTAAATTCAATTTAAACATTAATTACCTATTGGTTGTTGAACACGTAGGCTTTAGTTCAGACGGTTTTGCAGTGGGCAAATTGTGCTTCTGTTTGCCTGAATGAACGATTTGCCGTAGTGTCATTTTGCAGTTACAAGTGTAGTGTTTTCCATGTGTATGCGGTACTGATGATAGCAAAAAAGCTTGAAACATATGTCTGCCGCTCACGCGTTTGTGATTGCAAAAATTTATTATATTATCAAAGCAGGATTATGAACTGCGCTAAATTCAATTTAAACATTAATTACCTATTGGTTGTTGAACACGTAGGCTTTAGTTCAGACGGTTTTGCAGTGGGCAAATTGTGCTTCTGTTTGCCTGAATGAACGATTTGCCGTAGTGTCATTTTGCAGTTACAAGTGTAGTGTTTTCCATGTGTATGCGGTACTGATGATAGCAAAAAAGCTTGAAACATATGTCTGCCGCTCACGCGTTTGTGATTGCAAAAATTTATTATATTATCAAAGCAGGATTATGAACTGCGCTAAATTCAATTTAAACATTAATTACCTATTGGTTGTTGAACACGTAGGCTTTAGTTCAGACGGTTTTGCAGTGGGCAAATTGTGCTTCTGTTTGCCTGAATGAACGATTTGCCGTAGTGTCATTTTGCAGTTACAAGTGTAGTGTTTTCCATGTGTATGCGGTACTGATGATAGCAAAAAAGCTTGAAACATATGTCTGCCGCTCACGCGTTTGTGATTGCAAAAATTTATTATATTATCAAAGCAGGATTATGAACTGCGCTAAATTCAATTTAAACATTAATTACCTATTGGTTGTTGAACACGTAGGCTTTAGTTCAGACGGTTTTGCAGTGGGCAAATTGTGCTTCTGTTTGCCTGAATGAACGATTTGCCGTAGTGTCATTTTGCAGTTACAAGTGTAGTGTTTTCCATGTGTATGCGGTACTGATGATAGCAAAAAAGCTTGAAACATATGTCTGCCGCTCACGCGTTTGTGATTGCAAAAATTTATTATATTATCAAAGCAGGATTATGAACTGCGCTAAATTCAATTTAAACATTAATTACCTATTGGTTGTTGAACACGTAGGCTTTAGTTCAGACGGTTTTGCAGTGGGCAAATTGTGCTTCTGTTTGCCTGAATGAACGATTTGCCGTAGTGTCATTTTGCAGTTACAAGTGTAGTGTTTTCCATGTGTATGCGGTACTGATGATAGCAAAAAAGCTTGAAACATATGTCTGCCGCTCACGCGTTTGTGATTGCAAAAATTTATTATATTATCAAAGCAGGATTATGAACTGCGCTAAATTCAATTTAAACATTAATTACCTATTGGTTGTTGAACACGTAGGCTTTAGTTCAGACGGTTTTGCAGTGGGCAAATTGTGCTTCTGTTTGCCTGAATGAACGATTTGCCGTAGTGTCATTTTGCAGTTACAAGTGTAGTGTTTTCCATGTGTATGCGGTACTGATGATAGCAAAAAAGCTTGAAACATATGTCTGCCGCTCACGCGTTTGTGATTGCAAAAATTTATTATATTATCAAAGCAGGATTATGAACTGCGCTAAATTCAATTTAAACATTAATTACCTATTGGTTGTTGAACACGTAGGCTTTAGTTCAGACGGTTTTGCAGTGGGCAAATTGTGCTTCTGTTTGCCTGAATGAACGATTTGCCGTAGTGTCATTTTGCAGTTACAAGTGTAGTGTTTTCCATGTGTATGCGGTACTGATGATAGCAAAAAAGCTTGAAACATATGTCTGCCGCTCACGCGTTTGTGATTGCAAAAATTTATTATACTAAATAAAGTCAAAGGGCAAAGATGCAATGCTCCAGCCTCAACAGTGAAAGCGTATACTAGCCAATCAGGCATCTCTTCTTGTTTTCTGGCTGAAGATGGTGAGTAGAGCCTTGAATCCGGTGTTTATCGGCTCAAAATCGGTCACTTAGTTGACGTTATCCGTCTCCTCGTCTATGTAGGCAGCCTCCAAGAAAGCTCTCTTTGGGAAACAGGGTTCATCCGCTAAGACAGATACATCCTCCACTCTAAAGAAGTGATTGTTGAACTTGAGATGTTGTGACAGACCGGTTTTATCCGAACCTATTTTTGCGTCGTAGGCATGTTGTTTGAATCTAGAAGACAACAACTGGCCAGTCTGGCCCACATAGGTTCTTTCGCATTCGCATTTTATTCGATATACCACGCCACTTCTGTATTTCAGTGGTACCAAGTCTTTCGTCCTGGAAAACACCAAGTTGCCCAATTTAAGTTTAGCGCCCCCATTGCGATCACCCTTACTACGGTGCCGGCTTGGAATAATGAAAACAAATGGATGCTTATCAGGAACTCATTTAAGCTGCCGGGAGCGGGGGGTCTGGGGGTATGGAATTTAGCGCCCCCATTGCGATGGTGCCTGAGGCAAACGCCTCAGTCGCCTCACCCTTGCTATGTAAAGTAAAAGGACGGGGAGACATTTTTATATGAATGTATTGCCGTGTTTCGCTACTGAATTATTTTTTTTTATATAGCGAGGGTTTAGCTACGACTCTTTTTTTTATGCTCCGGACTAGCTTGCATGAGACTCTCAGGGTCAAAAGTGGGTCATGTATCTGTCGAATGCTCATGTGAAACTTTTTAACTTAATTATTCTTAAGAAATGTCGGATAATAAACTTACTACACCTTGCAACTATTTCCTCTTTTACTCACTGCTGTAAAGTTAATTAAATCAAACGTAATGGTTGTATACCAAGCAATGTAATTTATTAATTAACACAATTATATAAAAAAACAAAAGATGGATTTCAATTAATAAGATTAAATCAAATTTACAAATTATCAAACAAGAACAAAAATTTATAAATCCCCCAAAACTTTATAAAACACGCGCGAACTGAATGTTACGAAAAAATTACTGTCATAATTGCTTACCGAACAGTTTTTCATGCACGACCGACGCAGGAGCAACAGCTGATAATCAGGAGAAGATTACTCGTAGTTTGATCCAAATCCCATACGTTCAGGTAGGTCAAATTTTCCATAATCATCTTTAATTCCAATAATTTAAAACAGAACCATAAAATATTATCAACCATACGACATTTGCAGTGGTCACCAAAATTTTCCAAATAATTCGAAATCGTAAATCTTATTTTCCATTCACAATTTTAATTCGTTGAACAAAAATTAATTAATCTCAACTTATACACAATTAATTTCAATAATTTAAATTCAGTTTCCAACTTTCCAAACTTATCGATAATAATGTCTTGATGTCTCTATTCACCATACGAGACCCCAAATCTACGTGTCTTCGCTTTTCATGTACGGAACAAGACCTTAATTTACCTGTTGACGTCCTCATAGACGGGACGAGACTTTAATTTACGTGTTGACGTCCTCATAGACGGGACGAGACTTCCTTCTCCTTCTCCTTGTTAATTTCACCAAATTCTTTATCAGACCGCGCACTTAATTTTAAAAGTCACAATTATTTAGTACAATTGCCTACACTTTTACAAATAATACTTAGTTTCAATTTAATCTCTAACCTCTTAAACCAAACTATCCAATCCTCTTTTGCCTTTAACACAATATTTTTACATACCTGCGTGTACAAATCCAGTGGCGGACTAAGGTGTTAAGAGGCCCGGGGCGGCAAAAGTAAATGAGGCCCTTAGCACAAATATCCTGCCGAAGGCGCCGCCGGAGGCGAAAAATTTTTGGGGTGCCACGCCCAATTTTTACCCAAAAGTCGTGAAAATCGTTTAAAAAAAAACGGTTTAGGCGTATTAAAGTGAAAAATTAGTAAGTTGTACTCCAAGAGTCCGCCCCAAAAGTATATCGTAATTGTAGTTAATGTTCTTACTTTGGGAACTTACAAGCCTTGCGTGAAGATATGTGTATCGCAGCACCGTACCGCAAATAATACTTAAAGAGTATTTTATTTTTAGGCATCGAAATAATGACTCAGATACAGTAAAAAACCTTTATTCCTTGATTATAGAATAAAAATTAAACTTAATATTATCTAACTGCCAATTACAAATTATGTTTTCTGGCCTTCATTTTACTGAAGTTCTCAATAACTTGATTAAAGTCCATTTCTTTGGTAACCTTTCTTTCTATCGATAAAATTGATAAATTAACCAAACGTTCTTGGTGCATGGTAGTACGCAGATAGTTTTTTTTATTAATTTAAGTTTCGAAAAACTTCTTTCACACGATGCCACAGAAACACATATTGTTAAAAAATATTAATATAAGACAGACATTTGGCAATGATTCACTAAAATCCCATTTTACAATAAATTGTAAGGCTTCTTCAGCCGTGCAGCTAGCACCGATGTCTTCATCTGTATTTGTAGCCTTCAGATGTCTCCGATACCTTTTAATTTCTAGAAGCACTTGCTCTTTATTAAACTCATCAAAAATACTAATGAGATTATTTACTGCTTCAACCATATTCTCATCAGAAGATTGAAGCATAAACTTGGGCTCAACAACTTGAAAAGTATTGTAGATCTTCTTCATTGCTTTAGATCTCTGGGATAATTCTGTAATAAACCGGTCAATGCATTGAAACATTGACCGGCGCACTTCTTCTTGAATTGTTAGCCCAACATCTTGAGCTAATTCACCAGGCAATGTTCTTTGTATTCTTCTTCTGCCTCGTCGGTTGATATCAATTCCCATATCATCACAGGATTTGGTACCAAAATTTATAGCATTATCCACTATGCTAACTCTTTCCGTAGTTAAAAACTCATAAAGGGCTTCTAGTAAAAATGTTTTGCAAAAAGAAAAATATTTTTTTAAATGAAAATAATGTTTAATTTGACTCTTAATAAATTTTATATTGATAGAAATAGGAAATAGGTATAATTTTATTCGATGTGAGGCCCCTCCGAGCCCGAGGCCCGGGGCGGGCCGCCCCCTCCGCCCCCCCCTTAGTCCGCCACTGTACAAATCATTACGCTTTTTCTTTTATTAGGTTAATTAGAGCAAGCAGTCTATTCTAGAGTATTCAGAAGATTTAGGTGTATTAGTTTACGATTGATAACTTTATTTATAGTTCAATATTATTTAATGTAATATACAAAACTGTATAGTCTTATATTATACTCTTTTACTGGTTGTTGGTACTACAACAAACAACCAGTATACAGAGTGTCCTATAATACGTATACTTAATAACTTATCAGGGATGGCTTTAGACCATCCCGGAATAGTTGTAACATAACATTCCAACAAGGTGCAAGTCTTTATTCATCATTATGGTCTCAAGAATGACAATCACGACATGAGCATTTCACAGAAAAAACACCCAATTATACCAGACCTACCCTATTATAAGTAGAACATCGCAGTATATATTTTTTGAATTTTAAATTTCGTACAATTTCTACAACCAACCACAGCAAGAATTCATTCGCTCCGCCCTAAATCCGACATTTGAGTCGCTGGCGCTGTAATAAAATCTAGCATCCTGTGAGGTTAGCGGGTTAGCGTCACACGGTCGGTAAAGAAGGTACCATAAACCTTTGCCATAAACCAGCACAAGTAATGAACAAGTAGTGCAATAATAATTACGATTATTTTATTATTCGTGCACCAAGTGATCCTCACAACTGTGTGATTATTTTGGGTAAATTTTCGTAAAAGTATTTTAAAGTGAATGCTATTACTCGCTGCTTTAAACAGACGGTGCTATCCTAGCGTGGGTAGGTCGTTGACCACCAATCATCCTCGACGGTCGCCATTTTAAACTCACGTTCACTTGTTTCAAGTCAGGTACGAAAGTTTTTAATTAAACGTATAATCAATTCATTTTCTTATTAAATTAACCAAATATTAACCAAAGTGATTGTGTACTATTCCACGAACAGTCTTAATTTCTTCTAACAGAATTCATTACAGCTATGGATCAAATGCCAGCTTCGGATGAATTAGAAAATAAGGAAACCCATGGCCCAATTTTACAAACTCCATATATTCTTAAAAACAGTTACGAAATTAAAAACGAAGATTTAGAAGACGTTAATTTTAATCTAGAAGACTTCTTACATCACTCGATAGACATTAAAGAAGAGAGCGATACTGGTCAATTTACTCAGGAGCAACCTTCAAGTAAATCTAACGGCCCACATTTATTTGAGTGTGCAAATTGTGAGTATAAAGATATAAGTAAACGCGCATTAAAACAGCACGTAAGAACTCATATGGACAAAAAACGATTTCTTTGCAAAATATGTGGCTTCAAGTGTGCCTATAAAGTTGCTTTCAACAAGCATTTAAAAATTCATTCTGATAAAAAACGGTTCATTTGTGAAATATGTGACTACAAATTTGCACAAAAATCACGTTTAAACGTTCACTTAAGAACTCATACTGGCGAGAAACTGTTTGCTTGTGCAATATGTGATTATAAAAGTTCCACTAAAGGTTCTTTAAAACGACATTTAGGAATTCACACTGGTGTGAAACCGTTTGCTTGTGCAATATGTGATTATAAAAGTTCCCAGAAAGGTACTTTAAAAGAACATTTAAGTACTCACACCGGCGTGAAACCGTTTACTTGTGCAATATGTGACTATAAATCTGCACACAAATCGCATTTAAACGACCATTTAAACACTCACACTGGCGAGAAACCCTTTGCTTGCCAAATATGTGACTACAAAAGTATACGCAGAAGTCATTTAAAGAGGCATTTAAAAACTCACACTGGCGAGAAACCGTTTGCCTGTGAAAAATGCGATTATAAAAGTTCAGACAAATGGAGTTTAAAAGAACATTTGAGTACCCACACTGGCGAGAAACCGTTTGCTTGTCAAATATGTGACTTTAAATGTGTGCGGAAATTTGCTCTAAAAAATCATTTGAGAACCCACACCGGGGAGAAACCATTTGTATGTCAAATATGTGACTTTAAATGTTTGCTGAAATTTGGTTTAAAAAGTCATTTGAAAACCCACACTGGGGAGAAACCGTTTGGTTGTCAAATATGTGACTACAAATGTATCCATAGAAAAGATTTAAAAATCCATATAAGAACTCACACTGGCGAGAAACCGTTTACTTGTCAAATATGTGACCACAGATTTTCACGCCAATCAAATTTAAACAGTCATTTAAGATCCAACATTCATAATAAAACAAAAAATCGAAAAGCGAGTACTCCGTAAGCGTTGGCAACAAAGTAGATACCCAGGTGATAAAAGCAACCCTAATAAATGCACAAAAGAATTACATGAAATGTTAATAGATAAGCGCTTCCACTCAAAATGTTCATACTAGCTTATCTAACCAACAGATTCGCTTTACTATTAATAAATTATATAACCATAATAATACAGGTTTTTAATGTAATTAATGCAGAAAGTTCACTGCAACACTTTGTACATGTGATTTTATTTATATATTTCATTGTCAACTGAAGGTTTATAATCTAATGGATTGATTTCTAAATATATTGAGTTAAAAAAATTCATACTGACCAGAAACCGTTTGCTTGTCAAATATGGGATTATACACAGAAATCAAGTTGAAAATGTAATTTAAAAGCCAATACAGGCTAGCAAACGCGTGTATGTAAATTTTAAAACTTCAAATTAATTGAAAAGGAGTTTACAGATTTATTTTTTATTCTCAAGCTGCTGAGAAACGCATGCTTATGGTATTTATGTCTTATAAAGTGTCCATTAATATGGGCTTAAATAAATTGTTTATTTTGTGTTCTTAATAAATTGTAATTTTATTTGTGTTCGATCTTTTATTTTAATTTAGGCATCTTTTAATGAAACTACCACTTCAGATATATTTTAAAGTCATTCAGCCGGTGTACTTTAAAAGTTAGTGGCTAGAAATGATTAAAAAAAATGTTGAAATGATAATAATTTTTATTATGATTATTCATATACACGTAGTGATATAGCTGTGATCTGGTTTTGTGAATTTGAGACGAGAAAAGAGAGAATCTGAGATTTTGAAATCAAAGGAACGAACAAGGGAGGTCAAAGATTCGTATACAAAGTTCAGGGAGAGACCAAAAATACTGGTTGTAAAGGATTGAAACATTTGAAGTTTTATTAAAATTTTTGGGTTAGCCACGGTTGACAGTTCTGTATGGTGCCAACTGGTGCCAACTGGTGCCAACCTCTAATGAGTAGGGAAATTGTTACAGCACACCAAAGAAAAACCTAACACGAACACCTTAAAGTGATAAAATAATATAGCACAGGAACCTCCAAGGCGTTGAGTCGGGTGCTGTGCTATACGCGAATATAAATAGAACTGTATAAGGAAGATAGAAATAGGGAATAGAATAGAATATAAAAATAAATAATAACAAGAATTTTGTCAAGGTGAGCGGCGAGAAACCTAATAAGAGCACACTCAAATGAACACAACAGAAGGAAGAGCGCGGTCAAACTCCCAACCATCTGTCGGGGGAGTACATCAAAAGAACAAGAGAAGTGGATGCTGAAGAACAAATACGGGCCTTCCAGAGAAGTAAGAAACCAGAGAAAACACCAACAAAAGTTAGTGACAGGCCGTTACAAGAACATCTGGGAGAACGTTTTGATATGGATGAGGAGCCTGACGGCAGCTCTGCCGTCATAAGTACGAAGGCAGTAAGTCAATTTTTTTCGAAAGTGAGTTTTTTATATTTTTGAAATCAGCGTAAAAAACCGCATCTATCTCTTATTATAAAAGGCCAAGTCTTTCTTTCTGTCCGTCCCACGGAAATACCCGAAGCAAACCGAACCGAACCGAACGCACAACGTATCATCGGATCAACGTATCATCGTATCATTTTGTCTATATAGGACAGCTATTTCCAAAAAAGCATTATGTGAACTTCCATAATGGATAATGAAAATTTTGAAAATCCTGCTGCAAAGCGACGGCGATTGAATCGTGAGAGAAAAGCACGTACAAGAGCTAATAACACAGAAAAACAGCTTCGATCACAGCGACAAGCTGACGCTCGGTCTCATGCGATACGTCGACAACGTGAAACTTTGGAACAAACTCAAGCGCGGCAAGCTGCTGACGCTCGGTCCCATGCGATACGTCAACAACGTGAAACTTTAGAAGAAACTCAAGCGCGGCAAGCTGCTGACGCTCGGTCCCATGCGATACGTTGATCCGATGATACGTTGATACGATGATACGTTCATCCGATTGGTTATGAAATTATCCGTTATGCGTTCGGTTCGGTTTGCTTCGGGTATTTCCGTGGGACAGACAGAAGGAAGAAAGGAAGGAAGAACTTGGCCTTTTATAATAAGAGATTTTTCACCTATATAGGAAATTTAAATACGTTGATACGTTGATCCGATGATACGTTGATCCGATGATACGTTGATACGATGATACGTTCATCCGATTGGTTATGAAATTATCCGTTATGCGTTCGGTTCGGTTTGCTTCGGGTATTTCCGTGGGACAGACAGAAGGAAGGAAGGACTTGGCCTTTTATAATAAGAGATGAGAACAACATTAAATAAATAAACAAAAAACTTACATATATTTTTTTAAATTAAATTAAACTTAATCAATATTTAAAATTTTTTTACTTATTTTAAACTAGATGATACCCCGTCCGAGGACGGGCAGCTAGAAGGACGGGCAGCTACCCAAGGTAACTTAAGTTGAATGAAGATTAAGGAAAGCTCTCAGTGCAATCCAAAAGCCATATGACCTTGGGTAGCTGCCCGTCCTTCTAGCTGCCCGTCCTCGGACGGGGTATCATCTAGTATCTATATAAAACTCAATTTCGAAAAAAATTGACTTACTGCCTTCTTACTTATGACGGCAGAGCTGTAGATAGGGGCTTTAAAGAAACCAACCTAGAGATCAAGGAAAATATCACAGAAGTCAAAGATATAAAAGACAAACTGGATGGACTAGAACTAAAGTGGTGTGAGGAAAAACAAGAACTAAAAAAGGAAATTGAAGTGCTTGTGAACAAAAGACCAGGAGAACAGAATAGAAAATCTGGAAACCCAACTTGAAAGAAACGAAAAAGAGAAGAAAACATGTAATTTTCCCAGCACCGGAACAGTTACATGTAACAAAGCCGAGGAATTCATAAGCACGAAAATGAATGTACAAGTGGCGGATGCTTTCAAGATCGGGAAAAGGGAAGAGAATCGAGTGGTGGTAGCGAAATTGAGAGATTTCAAATAGAAAATGATGGTAATGGACAACAAGAATAAGCTAAAATGATCCAAAACCTACATAGAAAGTGATATGACCAACCAGGAGAGTGAGATCCAAAACAAAATATGGAGTGTAGCTAAGGAATCAATGAAAAACGGAGAAAAGGTAAAAGTTGGGTTTCAGAGGATGTACAATCAGGAGAAAATATACGTGTGGGACAAAAAAGAAGGATGCTTGAAGCTAAAATCGGAAGTAGACGATAAAAGGGATAATGAAACGGAAACAATAAGCCCAGAAAAAAACTAACGCTGAGGGTTGGAGTGGACGGCACGTCTCAACCGGAAGCTCCAATAACGATACCAGAGACAAAGAGGACAACAAGGCAACTCAAAAGGAAAACCGAAACGGACAATGGAAGAATAATAAACAAAAGAAAACAAAATACGATGAAGATAGCCACATGGAATGTCAGAACTCTTTTGAAGTCTGGAAAGATGAACGAATTGAAGAGATACAAAATTGATGTGGCTGCCTTGCAGGAGATTAGATGGGGTGGCCAAGGCGAAATAGCAAGCAATGATTATAAGATGTTGTACTCAGGTGAGGACAAGCAGGGAAGAAATGGAACGGTCTTTATGGTGAGAAAAGAGGATAAAGACAATATAATGCAGTTCAAGCCGATAAACGGAAGAATAGCATACATAAAAATAAAAAAAAACTAGTGAATGTGTCGATCATTTGCGCTTATGCCCCAACAGAGGACAGCGAAATGTCAGACAAAGAAACATTTTATCATCAATTGGAAGAGGTATGTGAAACAGTTGACAAGAGAGATATTCTAATCCTAGTAGGAGATTTCAATGCCAAAATCGGGAAAGAAGACTATATTAGTGAAGTAGCTGGAAAACATACAGTACATGATAAAATGAGTGACAATGGAAATAGATTATGTAACCTGGCAGCAGCAACAAATATGGATATATGTAGTATAAGATTCAAGCACGATAAATTGCATAAGATAACTTGGGTGTGGCCGGGAGGAAGCGGAGATGAAGGAAATCAAATAGCACATGTACTGGTCACAAAGAAGATGAAAGCAATGATCAAAGACGTGAGATCCTACAGAGGAGCGAATGCGGACTCCGATCACTATTAAATTAAAGCCAAAAAGGCATACAACGTTAAGGTCGGGAGAGAAAATGAAGACTTTGCGGTAGAAAAACTATCGGAAGAAAAAACAAAGAAAAGATTTGAAATCACATTACAGAAACAAATGGAAAACCATAGAAGAAACAACGATTTAGATGTAGAGTGTGAAAGAATCACAAACATTGTAAAAACATCAGCAAAGACAGTAATAGGATACAGAGAGAAAAAGAAGTATAAAGAATGGTTCGACGACGAATGTAAAAAATGGGGAAAGATGAAAACAGAAGCAAGACTGAGGTGGCTAGAAACAAAGAAAGAGGAAGATTTACAGAGCTATAGAGAGAGAAGAAGAGAAGCGTGTAAGGTATACAAGAAAAAGAAAGATGGGTCGAGTAACCTAAAGTTGACCACCCCAAATAAAATTAAAAATTTCCTATTGCAAAGAGGAAGGTTTATATAGTATACTGTTAAAATTTTACATGCGAATGTATTATCAAAACTTTTGAATAAATCGATTTTTAAGTTAGCAAATTTAACATGTAAAAGCCGACCGACGCGCGGGAATCTCATATTAGATTCCGCGCGTCGAGTTCTGTTGACGGTACGTGTGGAATGGTATACCCTAACACTTAGAAAATTTCGTCAGATGCTGCTCGCACGTCCTACAGGTAACATGACTCAAAACCCGGTTTTCTTGAAGCAGAGCACCTTCAAGTATGTTTAGCTTTCGCCGCGTAGCGGCTAAGGCGATGAAAAATCGGCCGGAGCTGCGGAACAGCGCAGGCTCAGGTTTTTCGATGCCCACAGCCGGACGAGTCTCGAATCCAAAATTTCAAATTCGATTTTTTAAAATTTTGATAATACATTCGCATGTAAAATTTTAACAGTATACTATATACACCCTCCTCTTTGCAATAGGAAATTTTTAATTTTATTTGGGATGGTCAACTTTAGGTAACTGCCCCCAGAAAGATAAATGGATAGAGGAAATGATGAATGAAATGGAAGAGAGCAATCGATATAATAATAACAGAGTGTTCTATGAGAGACTAAAAAGACTGGGCATAAAATTAAGACGAGAGGAATGAGAAATAAGCAGGAGAGAATAGAAGACGATGCAGACAAAATAAAACAAGTAAGTATGGGTAGAGTACTTCGAAGAGCTACTAAACGTAACCCAAGCAAACATACGTATCCCCATAGTAACTGATGAGCAAGAAACAGAAGAACCAACCTACGAGGAAGTAGCTGAGATAATGGGAAGGATAAAGAATGGAAAATCACCTGGCAAAGATGGTATAAATGCGGAATTATTAAAATATGGAGGAGAATCATTATATGAAAAGATATATGACATTATAGAACAAGTATGGAGAGAAGAAAAAATGCCAAAAAGCTGGAAAGAGGGAATAATAATTACAATAAAGAAGAAAGGTAACGCAGAGAGATGTGAAAATTATGAGGAGTCACGTTACTGAATTTCGTCTATAAGGTAATGTCCACATTGATAAACAATAGGCTGAAGAGGTGTGTAAATGAAATAGTAGGCGAATACCAGTGTGGGTTTATAAAAGGTAAATCGACCGTAGATGCAATACACGTACTAAAGTACGTGTGGTGGTAATTGCGAGATCGGCAAGAACATTAATGGAAGTGGTTGAAAAGATAAGAGACGCAGCAGCACCAACGTGATTAAGAATTAACACGGAAAAGACAAAGTATATGAAATGTCACAGGGGTGAGACGTCGGGCGGATGCAATGATCTGAGAATAGGAAATGAAATATATGAAGAGGTACGGGACTTTAATTACTTGGGAACGCAAATAAATAATAAGAACAAGAGACAACGTGAGGTGGAAGCAAACTTGCAACAGGGAAGTAGAGCGTGTTATGCTAATAAACATCTGCTATGCGACAAGAAGTTAACAAGATCGACAAAGGTCAAGATTTACAAGACAATGATAAGGCCGGTGATTACGTACGCAGCGGAGACCATGTGTCTAAGTAATGTTGAAGAGGAAAAGATGAGAATATTTGAGAGAGGGATTTTAAGAAAAATATTTAGAACAGTAAAAACAGACTATCAGGAAAGTAGACAAATGATGAACCACGAAATCTTAAATCTGATGGGAAATGAGGATATAATAAAGGTTATAAAATCAATAAGGTTAAGATGGTTTGGACATATGAGGAGCGATGAGGGCTCCATGGTAAGGCAGATCACCAGATGGAGACCATCAATGGAGATTCGGAAACAAGGAAGACCCAATCTAAGATGGCATGATCAGGTGCTCGAGGACATTGGGAATATGGGAATCAGAGATTGGAGAACAAAAGTAGTGAATCGGAAAGAATGGCGAAAGATCGTGATGAAGGCGAAGACAGACAATAGAATTTGATTTCGAAAGTGGTTTGGGTTTGTTGGCATTTTTGTTTTGGAATTTAATAATTGGGTTGAGGGACGAATTGTATTTATCTTAGAATGTAAAAGAAATGAGGACTAATCTCAGAAAATGGATATGTAAATCTCGCAAGAGATAGCCTAATTCCGGTTAGGAACGTATGGTTCTATTATTACATTAGCCGCATTTAAACAAACTTTTTACTCTGGCCACCTCGATATTTACAAATTGTTGATGCTCTTAAACAGGAACAACACAACGTACTATGTATGTATATGCAGCTTTGAACAGTCTTTAGAAATTGCCGATTCGAAACGTTAATACTAAACCAAGGCAGGCGCTTGTTGATAAACTGCTGCAAAAATATGGCACCCAAGAAATGTCGCGGTTGGAATTTTTGAAGGCTGTCTCTTTTTACAATACTCCTCTGTTACATTAAGTACATTCGCTCCTTATTATAATGTGTATAAACAAATTAAAATACAGTATATCAATTTTTTTTCAAAATGGTAAAATGGGCAATTAATTTTTATTTTTTACTTGATATGGTTAATTAGAAGTTAAAAAGAAGATAATTAGCTTATTACAAATGACTTATTTATTCTGATGGTAATTTATTATTATCAATCAAAAAACTAATATTCAGGGACGGACTGGCGTAATAGGAGGCAGAAGTGTATTGAAGGGGGAAGTAAATAAATGGCCTATGCAGGATGTTAATATAAGTTAATCGACTTCGGGTCTTTATTGATCTACCATAATGCTTACAAAATTCAACTACTACAAATTTTACGTACAAATGATTACTTTGTTTGTTTACACGACTTCATTTCCACCCTGTACAAACATCACGAGTCGCTTACGCTCGTTTGAGTGGGGCGTGTGCAGAGCCACCTACGCAACCGCTGAATCGATCACTTTAAACCTAACCTTCAAGTTTGACGTTTCGTCCACATTCCTGTTAATTAATAAAATCAACGATTTAAAGTGAACAAAAATGTTGTCGACCATTTGGAAATTTATCAACCATTGGTACTTCCGTTATTTGTTGGTTACCGAGCTTTACATGGTCGAAAAATGGGAGAGGCGCATGATTCGTATCCTTTTTTATCAAAGTAATCAAACTTTGCATTCCACTACTAATAAAAATAGTTTTTCCTCAATTAACTTTCAGACGTCATATTTTTTATTATCTTTTCGATGATTGCAGTGTTTAATTGGACCGTAGTTCTAGCATTGGTGACCTCGATGGCACAAAAATTGAACATGGATTCCATTGCACCTTTTGCAAGTTTCGATGTGGTCAAGAATGTTTACGCCATATTTGCTTAGTTGTGCACAATGTTGGGTTGTTTGTAGATTTTTTAATACTTAATAAAGTGGCTTACGTTATTCTGTAGCTTCATTTTTGTGGGTTTTGCGGTGACTCGATAGTGCACTGTAGTGTGCAAATGTTCGATCGCAGATACCACAGCGGTGAGGCTTTTCGCCTGTGTGTATCGTCATGTGGGACTTCAGCACTCGTGGATCCGCAAACGCTTTATTGCAAACGCTGCAAACGTGGTTCTTTTCACCTAAAATCAAGATTTCTTTTAAGTTCTGTTCGGCTACTTAAATTAAACATTTTTTAGCCCTGAAATGGAACTAATTTCGGACCCAATCGATTTAAATTGAAAGAAACAACAGCTTGTTGTAAAACTACAGCGTTTCCACTCTACTGGAAAACCTGAAAGTCAGGGACATTTTTTTGAAACTGAATTTTATTAAATTGAACAAAAGTTTTCAATTTTAAAAAACTTGGAAAAATTTGAGTTGTCAGTGAAATTATTCACAACTTCTATGAAAAACCTACAAAAGAGGAAAATTATTTTGGAACTTCAAGAGTTTTTAAGAGAAAACCAGTGAAATTAAAACCTGGGAAAAGTTCTTCAAACTCGAAAAAAAATTTTAAAAATTACAGTTTTTATTTTAATAAATAATTTTCTGTAAGACAAGAAAAAGGCCGGAATTTGCTTTAGGACATTTTGAAAAAATTTGATTTGTCAGTGAAATTATTTTGAAAATTCGAGGAAAACTACTTAAACTTAAAATAAATCAATTAAATTAATTATAGTAATTATTTTAGTTTATAGTAAAATTTTTCACAACTTGATGAAAAATCTGGAAAAGAGGAAAATTATTTTGGAACTTCAAGATTCCTAATAATTTTCGAAAGATTTTTTAAATCTATAAAAGCCAGGGTATTTTTAAGAGAAAACCAGTGAAATTAAAACCTAGAAAAAGTCCTTCAAACTTGAAAAAAATTTATAAAAATCCCATTTTTTATTTTAATAAATAATTTTCTGTAAGACAAGAAAAAGGCCGGAATTTGCTTTAGGAAATTTTGAAAAAATTTGATTTGTCAGTGATATTATTTTGGAAATTCGAGGAAAACTACTTAAAAGTTAAAATAAATAATCAATTAAATTAATTATAGTAATTTTTTTAGTTTATAGTAAAATTTTTCACAACTTGATGAAAAATCTGGAAAAGAGGAAAATTATTTTGGAACTTCAAGATTCCTAATAATTTTCGAAAGCTTCTTTAAATCTATAAAAGCCAGGGAATTTTTAAGAGAAAATCAGTGAAATTAAAACGTGGAAAAATTCCTCCAAACTCGAAAAAATTTATAAAAATCACATTTTGTATTTTAATAAATAATTTTCTGTAAGACAAGAAAAAGGCCGGAATTTGCTATAGGAAAGTTAGAAAAAAATTGATTTGTCAGTGAAATTATTTTGGAAATTCGAGGAAAACTACTTAAACTTAAAGTAAATCAATTAAATTAATTATAGTAATTATTTTAGTTTATACGAGTAGTAAAATTTTTCACAACTTGATGAAAAATCTGGAAAAGAGGAAAATTATTTTGGAACTTCAAGATTCCTAATAATTTTCGAAAGATTTTTTAAATCTATAAAAGCCAGGGTATTTTTAAGAGAAAACCAGTGAAATTAAAACCTAGAAAAAGTCCTTCAAACTTGAAAAAAATTTATAAAAATCACATTTTTTATTTTAATAAATAATTTTCTGTAAGACAAGAAAAAGGCCGGAATTGCTTTAGGAAATTTAGAAAAAATTTGATTTGTCAGTGATATTATTTTGGAAATTCGAGGAAAACTACTTAAACTTAAACTAAATCAATTAAATTAATTATAGTAATTATTTTAGTTTATAGTACAATTTTTCACAACTTGATGAAAAATCTGGAAAAGAGGAAAATTATTTTGGAACTTCAAGATTCCTAATAATTTTCGAAAGCTTCTTTAAATCTATAAAAGCCAGGGTATTTTTAAGAGAAAATCAGTGAAATTAAAACGTGGAAAAATTCCTTCAAACTCGAAAAAAATTTTAAAAATCACATTTTGTATTTTAATAAATAATTTTCTGTAAGTAAGACAATAGTTTTCAATTTTAAATAGGGAGAACTTGAAACAGGCCGGAATTTACTTTAGGAAAATTAACGGAAAGCTTGGAAAAATTTGAGTTGTCAGTGAAATTATTCACAATTTCTATGAAAAACCTACAAAAGAGGAACATTATTTTGGAACTTCAAGATTCCTAATAATTTTTGAAAGATTTTTTAAATCTATAAAAGCCAGGGTATTTTTAACAGAAAACCAGTGAAATTAAAACCTGGAAAAAGTCCTTCAAACTCGAAAAAAATTTATAAAAATCACATTTTTTATTTTAGTAAATAATTTTCTGCAAGACAAGAAAAAGGCCGGAATTTGCTTTAGGAAATTTAGAAAAAATTTGATTTGTCAGTGATATTATTTTGGAAATTCGAGGAAAACTACTTAAACTTAAAGTAAATTAATTATAGTAATTATTTTAGTTTATAGTAAAATTTTTCACAACTTGATGAAAAATCTGGAAAAGAGGCAAATTATTTTGGAACTTCAAGATTCCTAATAATTTTCGAAAGCTTCTTTAAATCTATAAAAGCCAGGGTATTTTTAAGAGAAAATCAGTGAAATTAAAACGTGGAAAAATTCCTTCAAACTCGAAAAAAATTTTAAAAATCACATTTTGTATTTTAATAAATAATTTTCTGTAAGTAAGACAATAGTTTTCAATTTTAAATAGGGAGAACTTGAAACAGGCCGGAATTTACTTTAGGAAAATTAACGGAAAACTTGGAAAAATTTGAGTTGTCAGTGAAATTATTCACAATTTCTATGAAAAACCTACAAAAGAGGAACATTATTTTGGAACTTCAAGATTCCTAATAATTTTCGAAAGATTCTTTAAATCTATAAAAGCCAGGGAATTTTTAAGAGAAAATCGGTGAAATTAAAACCTGGAAAAAGTCCTTCAAACTCGAAAAAATTTATAAAAATCACATTTTTTATTTTAATAAATAATTTTCTGTAAGACAAGAAAAAGGCCGGAATTTGCTTTAGGAAAGTTAGAAAAAATTTGATTTGTCAGTGAAATTATTTTGGAAATTCGAGGAAAACTACTTAAACTTAAAGTAAATCAATTAAATTAATTATAGTAATTATTTTAGTTTATAGTAAAATTTTTCACATGATGAAAAATCTGGAAAAGAGGAAAATTATTTTGGAACTTCAAGATTCCTAAAACAATTTGAAAGCTTCTTTAAATCTATAAAAGCCGGATAATTTTTAAGAGAAAATCAGTGACATTAATTCCTTGAAACTCGAATTATTTTTTTATGAAAATCACATTTTTTATTTTAATAAATAATTTTTTGTAAGTAAGACAATAGTTTTCAATTTTAAATAGGGATAACTTGAAAAAGACCGGAATTTGGTTAGGGAAATTCAACGCAAAACTTGGAAAAATTTGATTTGTCAGTTAAATTATTCAAGAATTTTGAGAAAAATTACTTTTAAACTTAAAATAAATCAATTAAATTAATTATAGTAATTTTTTTAGTTTATAGTAAAATTTTTCACAACTTTTATGAAAAACCTGGAAAAGAAGAAGCAAATTATTTTAGAACTTCAAGATTCCTAAAAATTTTCGCAAGCTTCTTAAAAAACCTATAAGAGCTGGGGAATTTTTAAGAGAAAATCAGTGAAATTAAAACTTGAGAAAATTCCTTGAAACTCGAAAAAAATTTATAAAAATCACATTTTTTTTCTTTTAATAAATAATATTTTGATAATTCGTTTGGACTTGGTGGAAACCCCGATATGGTCTACAAAAAGTAGTTTTTTTTGCATTTCTTAGAATGATTTCTATTGCAATAATGGTCTGGCGTAGGCAAATTTTATCAATAAAGTACACATGTTTGCTAAATTTCAGCTTGCCGGGATTTTTGTCATAATCAAATTAATCATTATAAATGTTTAAATTTATTTTTAGTATTAGATTATTATCGCCGTTTATTGTCTAAAATCAACGGATTTCGAGTTATGGGTTAAATTACATAAATAAATGTTAAAAAATTCGAAACCATTGTTCTCATTTTTTTTTGAAACGAAAATATATATGACCCTTTTTGATAGTAAATTTAATGGGCTAGAATTATATATTTTGAAAAACCTATTCCACAGAAAATCTTAAATCACCGAAATTATATTGATGGTTTTACGATATATAATTTATTTCACAATGACGGTTAATAAATTAACTGATAACCATAATTATTATTAATAATCTTATTATAAAACTTATAAAAAAAATTTAATAGTTGCTATAAAATACATCAAGCTGTAAATTGCACAAATTACTACGTCAGTGTTATTTTCATTTTCTCCTTTCTTTATATAAAATTAACTAAACGCCAGTAAGGCCAAATTTTCATTCTAATTAGTTTAGATAAACTAACTTAATTAAATAAAAGTAATAGTTGTAATTTTCAAACTTGGGACTTTTGTCATTGTTCATAATCAAAGGTCTCAAAAATCATAAAGTCGCGAATTAGCTGTTTTCTATGCACCCTATGACAAAAATGGGTAGTAGCAAAATTGAAAAATAAAATTCTGTGCAAAAGCTAAAAAAAATATTCATCTAGCCCCTATACCTTTTTAGATACAGCCCTCCAAAGAATATAGATTTTTTTAAATTTTTGTCCAAAATAACGTAGTTTTTCAAATATTCATCTATTCATCCTGCTCATCTGAGGTAAAATTGGTCCCTAGATGAGTAAAAGTTTTTTTTGTAAAAGTTTTTTAGTACAAAACCAAAAAAAAAGAACAATAAAGTTTCCCTGACCCAAGTTTTAATTTCTAAGACTTTCATTTGAATTCCCCAACTTTTTCAGGTATTCCAGAAAAATGGGAACCTTGTACTATAAGGAAGGGATCCTATATAATCACACCTTTCCTTTAGAATGCCTTGCACGCCTTAACTATTCAAAATAAATAAATACATGCAGTCAGGTACTGAAAAACTGTTTTTTCATAGTCTCAAATTAGTTTCATTTTAAATCGTAACGTAATTGGCCCATTATATTTAATTTACTGTTTTACCTGTATGAGTTTTCATGTGGGACGCCAAGTGGCACGACATTAGGTAGCGTTTCGGACACAAAGTGCAGGCGTAAGGCTTTTCACCGGTGTGGGATCTCATGTGAGTCGCGAGATCGCCCGAACGGGCCACTTTCTTGCCACAAACGCTGCAAACAAAACGTTTTTCGCCCGTGTGCGTCACCATGTGGGCTGTGAGCGTGGAACTCGAACTAAATGACTTTGTACACTGGGTGCAAGTATAGGGCCGTTCGCCAGTGTGAGTTCGATTGTGTATGGCTAAATTGTGAGCATAGACGAACGTTTTTCCGCAAACGGAACAGATATACGGCCTCTCTGACGTATGGGTTCGCATGTGCGTGGTTAACACAAAGGAGTACGCAAAATGTTTTCCACAAATTTTACAACCGTAGGGCTTTTCACCCGTGTGGATCCTCCTGTGGGTGCTGAGACCCCTCGGATCCGCGAAAGCCTTACAACAGACCTCGCAACTCAGTGGCTTTTCTCCTGTGTGGGTCCTATTGTGAATTATTAGATCGTTGGCACCATAGAATGATTTTCCACAAATCTTGCATAAGTGACGCTTGCACGATCTGAAAAGGTTTAAAATTAAGTGTTTTTCAAGGTCGCTGGTCGGAAAGATGAGAATGGTAAATTTGCCTCTGTGAAGAATATATTTTTTCGTTGACTATCAGGGTTGTAAAAACTGTTGAGATCGGCCGCTATTTTTAGTCCAGAAAAGCTGAAATTTGGCAGACATGTATATGGGAGTGTCCTAATGAATTCTCCGAAAGTTCCCTAAAATCCCATGGAAATGAAAACATGCTAAGAACAAATAATGCAGGTAATATTACATAAAATGTTTCTTGTTCGGGGGTCGTGTTTTTGGTAAAATATTTCAGGAATAAAATGTCATAAACAATTGATTAAAATTTTCTGTGTTTCTGGAAAATTACTAGAAATACTGAATTTACAGGAAAATTTTGCACACAAAAGTTTTAGCAAATCCATAGTTGAATTCAGAAAAATGTTGAAATTTTATGATTTGTGAAAATTAGGTTGAACAATTGATTAAAATTTTCTGTGTTTCTGGAAAATTACTAGAAATACTGAATTTACAGGAAAATTTTGCACACAAAAGTTTTAGCAAATCCATAGTTGAATTCAGAAAAATGTTGAAATTTTATGATTTGTGAAAATTAGGTTGAACAATTGATTAAAATTTTCTGTGTTTCTGGAAAATTACTAGAAATACTGAATTTACAGGAAAATTTTGCACACAAAAGTTTTAGCAAATCCATAGTTGAATTCAGAAAAATGTTGAAATTTTATGATTTGTGAAAATTAGGTTGAACAATTGATTAAAATTTTCTGTGTTTCTGGAAAATTACTAGAAATACTGAATTTACAGGAAAATTTTGCACACGAAAGTTTTAGCAAATCCATAGTTGAATTCAGAAAAATGTTGAAATTTTATGATTTGTGAAAATTAGGTTGAACAATTGATTAAAATTTTCTGTGTTTCTGGAAAATTACTAGAAATACTGAATTTACAGGAAAATTTTGCACACGAAAGTTTTAGCAAATCCATAGTTGAATTCAGAAAAATGTTGAAATTTTATGATTTGTGAAAATTAGGTTGAACAATTGATTAAAATTTTCTGTGTTTCTGGAAAATTACTAGAAATACTGAATTTACAGGAAAATTTTGCACACAAAAGTTTTAGCAAATCCATAGTTGAATTCAGAAAAATGTTGAAATTTTATGATTTGTGAAAATTAGGTTGAACAATTGATTAAAATTTTCTGTGTTTCTGGAAAATTACTAGAAATACTGAATTTACAGGAAAATTTTGCACACAAAAGTTTTAGCAAATCCATAGTTGAATTCAGAAAAATGTTGAAATTTTATGATTTGTGAAAATTAGGTTGAACAATTGATTAAAATTTTCTGTGTTTCTGGAAAATTACTAGAAATACTGAATTTACAGGAAAATTTTGCACACGAAAGTTTTAGCAAATCCATAGTTGAATTCAGAAAAATGTTGAAATTTTATGATTTGTGAAAATTAGGTTGAACAATTGATTAAAATTTTCTGTGTTTCTGGAAAATTACTAGAAATACTGAATTTACAGGAAAATTTTGCACACAAAAGTTTTAGCAAATCCATAGTTGAATTCAGAAAAATGTTGAAATTTTATGATTTGTGAAAATTAGGTTGAACAATTGATTAAAATTTTCTGTGTTTCTGGAAAATTACTAGAAATACTGAATTTACAGGAAAATTTTGCACACGAAAGTTTTAGCAAATCCATAGTTGAATTCAGAAAAATGTTGAAATTTTATGATTTGTGAAAATTAGGTTGAACAATTGATTAAAATTTTCTGTGTTTCTGGAAAATTACTAGAAATACTGAATTTACAGGAAAATTTTGCACACAAAAGTTTTAGCAAATCCATAGTTGAATTCAGAAAAATGTTGAAATTTTATGATTTGTGAAAATTAGGTTGAACAATTGATTAAAATTTTCTGTGTTTCTGGAAAATTACTAGAAATACTGAATTTACAGGAAAATTTTGCACACGAAAGTTTTAGCAAATCCATAGTTGAATTCAGAAAAATGTTGAAATTTTATGATTTGTGAAAATTAGGTTGAACAATTGATTAAAATTTTCTGTGTTTCTGGAAAATTACTAGAAATACTGAATTTACAGGAAAATTTTGCACACAAAAGTTTTAGCAAATCCATAGTTGAATTCAGAAAAATGTTGAAATTTTATGATTTGTGAAAATTAGGTTGAACAATTGATTAAAATTTTCTGTGTTTCTGGAAAATTACTAGAAATACTGAATTTACAGGAAAATTTTGCACACAAAAGTTTTAGCAAATCCATAGTTGAATTCAGAAAAATGTTGAAATTTTATGATTTGTGAAAATTAGGTTGAACAATTGATTAAAATTTTCTGTGTTTCTGGAAAATTACTAGAAATACTGAATTTACAGGAAAATTTTGCACACGAAAGTTTTAGCAAATCCATAGTTGAATTCAGAAAAATGTTGAAATTTTATGATTTGTGAAAATTAGGTTGAACAATTGATTAAAATTTTCTGTGTTTCTGGAAAATTACTAGAAATACTGAATTTACAGGAAAATTTTGCACACAAAAGTTTTAGCAAATCCATAGTTGAATTCAGAAAAATGTTGAAATTTTATGATTTGTGAAAATTAGGTTGAACAATTGATTAAAATTTTCTGTGTTTCTGGAAAATTACTAGAAATACTGAATTTACAGGAAAATTTTGCACACGAAAGTTTTAGCAAATCCATAGTTGAATTCAGAAAAATGTTGAAATTTTATGATTTGTGAAAATTAGGTTGAACAATTGATTAAAATTTTCTGTGTTTCTGGAAAATTACTAGAAATACTGAATTTACAGGAAAATTTTGCACACAAAAGTTTTAGCAAATCCATAGTTGAATTCAGAAAAATGTTGAAATTTTATGATTTGTGAAAATTAGGTTGAACAATTGATTAAAATTTTCTGTGTTTCTGGAAAATTACTAGAAATACTGAATTTACAGGAAAATTTTGCACACGAAAGTTTTAGCAAATCCATAGTTGAATTCAGAAAAATGTAGAAATTTTATGATTTGTGAAAATTAGGTTGAACAATTGATTAAAATTTTCTGTGTTTCTGGAAAATTACTAGAAATACTGAATTTACAGGAAAATTTTGCACACAAAAGTTTTAGCAAATCCATAGTTGAATTCAGAAAAATGTTGAAATTTTATGATTTGTGAAAATTAGGTTGAACAATTGATTAAAATTTTCTGTGTTTCTGGAAAATTACTAGAAATACTGAATTTACAGGAAAATTTTGCACACGAAAGTTTTAGCAAATCCATAGTTGAATTCAGAAAAATGTTGAAATTTTATGATTTGTGAAAATTAGGTTGAACAATTGATTAAAATTTTCTGTGTTTCTGGAAAATTACTAGAAATACTGAATTTACAGGAAAATTTTGCACACAAAAGTTTTAGCAAATCCATAGTTGAATTCAGAAAAATGTTGAAATTTTATGATTTGTGAAAATTAGGTTGAACAATTGATTAAAATTTTCTGTGTTTCTGGAAAATTACTAGAAATACTGAATTTACAGGAAAATTTTGCACACGAAAGTTTTAGCAAATCCATAGTTGAATTCAGAAAAATGTTGAAATTTTATGATTTGTGAAAATTAGGTTGAACAATTGATTAAAATTTTCTGTGTTTCTGGAAAATTACTAGAAATACTGAATTTACAGGAAAATTTTGCACACAAAAGTTTTAGCAAATCCATAGTTGAATTCAGAAAAATGTTGAAATTTTATGATTTGTGAAAATTAGGTTGAACAATTGATTAAAATTTTCTGTGTTTCTGGAAAATTACTAGAAATACTGAATTTACAGGAAAATTTTGCACACGAAAGTTTTAGCAAATCCATAGTTGAATTCAGAAAAATGTTGAAATTTTATGATTTGTGAAAATTAGGTTGAACAATTGATTAAAATTTTCTGTGTTTCTGGAAAATTACTAGAAATACTGAATTTACAGGAAAATTTTGCACACAAAAGTTTTAGCAAATCCATAGTTGAATTCAGAAAAATGTTGAAATTTTATGATTTGTGAAAATTAGGTTGAACAATTGATTAAAATTTTCTGTGTTTCTGGAAAATTACTAGAAATACTGAATTTACAGGAAAATTTTGCACACAAAAGTTTTAGCAAATCCATAGTTGAATTCAGAAAAATGTTGAAATTTTATGATTTGTGAAAATTAGGTTGAACAATTGATTAAAATTTTCTGTGTTTCTGGAAAATTACTAGAAATACTGAATTTACAGGAAAATTTTGCACACAAAAGTTTTAGCAAATCCATAGTTGAATTCAGAAAAATGTTGAAATTTTATGATTTGTGAAAATTAGGTTGAACAATTGATTAAAATTTTCTGTGTTTCTGGAAAATTACTAGAAATACTGAATTTACAGGAAAATTTTGCACACAAAAGTTTTAGCAAATCCATAGTTGAATTCAGAAAAATGTTGAAATTTTATGATTTGTGAAAATTAGGTTGAACAATTGATTAAAATTTTCTGTGTTTCTGGAAAATTACTAGAAATACTGAATTTACAGGAAAATTTTGCACACAAAAGTTTTAGCAAATCCATAGTTGAATTCAGAAAAATGTTGAAATTTTATGATTTGTGAAAATTAGGTTGAACAATTGATTAAAATTTTCTGTGTTTCTGGAAAATTACTAGAAATACTGAATTTACAGGAAAATTTTGCACACAAAAGTTTTAGCAAATCCATAGTTGAATTCAGAAAAATGTTGAAATTTTATGATTTGTGAAAATTAGGTTGAACAATTGATTAAAATTTTCTGTGCTTCTGGAAAATTACTAGAAATACTGAATTTACAGGAAAATTTTGCACACAAAAGTTTTAGCAAATCCATAGTTGAATTCAGAAAAATGTTGAAATTTTATGATTTGTGAAAATTAGGTTGAACAATTGATTAAAATTTTCTGTGTTTCTGGAAAATTACTAGAAATACTGAATTTACAGGAAAATTTTGCACACAAAAGTTTTAGCAAATCCATAGTTGAATTCAGAAAAATGTTGAAATTTTATGATTTGTGAAAATTAGGTTGAACAATTGATTAAAATTTTCTGTGTTTCTGGAAAATTACTAGAAATACTGAATTTACAGGAAAATTTTGCACACAAAAGTTTTAGCAAATCCATAGTTGAATTCAGAAAAATGTTGAAATTTTATGATTTGTGAAAATTAGGTTGAACAATTGATTAAAATTTTCTGTGTTTCTGGAAAATTACTAGAAATACTGAATTTACAGGAAAATTTTGCACACGAAAGTTTTAGCAAATCCATAGTTGAATTCAGAAAAATGTTGAAATTTTATGATTTGTGAAAATTAGGTTGAACAATTGATTAAAATTTTCTGTGTTTCTGGAAAATTACTAGAAATACTGAATTTACAGGAAAATTTTGCACACAAAAGTTTTAGCAAATCCATAGTTGAATTCAGAAAAATGTTGAAATTTTATGATTTGTGAAAATTAGGTTGAACAATTGATTAAAATTTTCTGTGTTTCTGGAAAATTACTAGAAATACTGAATTTACAGGAAAATTTTGCACACGAAAGTTTTAGCAAATCCATAGTTGAATTCAGAAAAATGTTGAAATTTTATGATTTGTGAAAATTAGGTTGAACAATTGATTAAAATTTTCTGTGTTTCTGGAAAATTACTAGAAATACTGAATTTACAGGAAAATTTTGCACACAAAAGTTTTAGCAAATCCATAGTTGAATTCAGAAAAATGTTGAAATTTTATGATTTGTGAAAATTAGGTTGAACAATTGATTAAAATTTTCTGTGTTTCTGGAAAATTACTAGAAATACTGAATTTACAGGAAAATTTTGCACACGAAAGTTTTAGCAAATCCATAGTTGAATTCAGAAAAATGTTGAAATTTTATGATTTGTGAAAATTAGGTTGAACAATTGATTAAAATTTTCTGTGTTTCTGGAAAATTACTAGAAATACTGAATTTACAGGAAAATTTTGCACACAAAAGTTTTAGCAAATCCATAGTTGAATTCAGAAAAATGTTGAAATTTTATGATTTGTGAAAATTAGGTTGAACAATTGATTAAAATTTTCTGTGTTTCTGGAAAATTACTAGAAATACTGAATTTACAGGAAAATTTTGCACACAAAAGTTTTAGCAAATCCATAGTTGAATTCAGAAAAATGTTGAAATTTTATGATTTGTGAAAATTAGGTTGAACAATTGATTAAAATTTTCTGTGCTTCTGGAAAATTACTAGAAATACTGAATTTACAGACAAAAGTTTTAGCAAATCCATAGTTGAATTCAGAAAAATGTTGAAATTTTATGATTTGTGAAAATTAGGTTGAACAATTGATTAAAATTTTCTGTGTTTCTGGAAAATTACTAGAAATACTGAATTTACAGGAAAATTTTGCACACAAAAGTTTTAGCAAATCCATAGTTGAATTCAGAAAAATGTTGAAATTTTATGATTTGTGAAAATTAGGTTGAACAATTGATTAAAATTTTCTGTGCTTCTGGAAAATTACTAGAAATACTGAATTTACAGGAAAATTTTGCACACAAAAGTTTTAGCAAATCCATAGTTGAATTCAGAAAAATGTTGAAATTTTATGATTTGTGAAAATTAGGTTGAACAATTGATTAAAATTTTCTGTGTTTCTGGAAAATTACTAGAAATACTGAATTTACAGGAAAATTTTGCACACAAAAGTTTTAGCAAATCCATAGTTGAATTCAGAAAAATGTTGAAATTTTATGATTTGTGAAAATTAGGTTGAACAATTGATTAAAATTTTCTGTGTTTCTGGAAAATTACTAGAAATACTGAATTTACAGGAAAATTTTGCACACAAAAGTTTTAGCAAATCCATAGTTGAATTCAGAAAAATGTTGAAATTTTATGATTTGTGAAAATTAGGTTGAACAATTGATTAAAATTTTCTGTGTTTCTGGAAAATTACTAGAAATACTGAATTTACAGGAAAATTTTGCACACGAAAGTTTTAGCAAATCCATAGTTGAATTCAGAAAAATGTTGAAATTTTATGATTTGTGAAAATTAGGTTGAACAATTGATTAAAATTTTCTGTGTTTCTGGAAAATTACTAGAAATACTGAATTTACAGGAAAATTTTGCACACAAAAGTTTTAGCAAATCCATAGTTGAATTCAGAAAAATGTTGAAATTTTATGATTTGTGAAAATTAGGTTGAACAATTGATTAAAATTTTCTGTGTTTCTGGAAAATTACTAGAAATACTGAATTTACAGGAAAATTTTGCACACGAAAGTTTTAGCAAATCCATAGTTGAATTCAGAAAAATGTTGAAATTTTATGATTTGTGAAAATTAGGTTGAACAATTGATTAAAATTTTCTGTGTTTCTGGAAAATTACTAGAAATACTGAATTTACAGGAAAATTTTGCACACAAAAGTTTTAGCAAATCCATAGTTGAATTCAGAAAAATGTTGAAATTTTATGATTTGTGAAAATTAGGTTGAACAATTGATTAAAATTTTCTGTGTTTCTGGAAAATTACTAGAAATACTGAATTTACAGGAAAATTTTGCACACGAAAGTTTTAGCAAATCCATAGTTGAATTCAGAAAAATGTTGAAATTTTATGATTTGTGAAAATTAGGTTGAACAATTGATTAAAATTTTCTGTGTTTCTGGAAAATTACTAGAAATACTGAATTTACAGGAAAATTTTGCACACAAAAGTTTTAGCAAATCCATAGTTGAATTCAGAAAAATGTTGAAATTTTATGATTTGTGAAAATTAGGTTGAACAATTGATTAAAATTTTCTGTGTTTCTGGAAAATTACTAGAAATACTGAATTTACAGGAAAATTTTGCACACAAAAGTTTTAGCAAATCCATAGTTGAATTCAGAAAAATGTTGAAATTTTATGATTTGTGAAAATTAGGTTGAACAATTGATTAAAATTTTCTGTGCTTCTGGAAAATTACTAGAAATACTGAATTTACAGACAAAAGTTTTAGCAAATCCATAGTTGAATTCAGAAAAATGTTGAAATTTTATGATTTGTGAAAATTAGGTTGAACAATTGATTAAAATTTTCTGTGTTTCTGGAAAATTACTAGAAATACTGAATTTACAGGAAAATTTTGCACACAAAAGTTTTAGCAAATCCATAGTTGAATTCAGAAAAATGTTGAAATTTTATGATTTGTGAAAATTAGGTTGAACAATTGATTAAAATTTTCTGTGTTTCTGGAAAATTACTAGAAATACTGAATTTACAGGAAAATTTTGCACACAAAAGTTTTAGCAAATCCATAGTTGAATTCAGAAAAATGTTGAAATTTTATGATTTGTGAAAATTAGGTTGAACAATTGATTAAAATTTTCTGTGTTTCTGGAAAATTACTAGAAATACTGAATTTACAGGAAAATTTTGCACACGAAAGTTTTAGCAAATCCATAGTTGAATTCAGAAAAATGTTGAAATTTTATGATTTGTGAAAATTAGGTTGAACAATTGATTAAAATTTTCTGTGTTTCTGGAAAATTACTAGAAATACTGAATTTACAGGAAAATTTTGCACACAAAAGTTTTAGCAAATCCATAGTTGAATTCAGAAAAATGTTGAAATTTTATGATTTGTGAAAATTAGGTTGAACAATTGATTAAAATTTTCTGTGTTTCTGGAAAATTACTAGAAATACTGAATTTACAGGAAAATTTTGCACACAAAAGTTTTAGCAAATCCATAGTTGAATTCAGAAAAATGTTGAAATTTTATGATTTGTGAAAATTAGGTTGAACAATTGATTAAAATTTTCTGTGCTTCTGGAAAATTACTAGAAATACTGAATTTACAGGAAAATTTTGCACACAAAAGTTTTAGCAAATCCATAGTTGAATTCAGAAAAATGTTGAAATTTTATGATTTGTGAAAATTAGGTTGAACAATTGATTAAAATTTTCTGTGTTTCTGGAAAATTACTAGAAATACTGAATTTACAGGAAAATTTTGCACACGAAAGTTTTAGCAAATCCATAGTTGAATTCAGAAAAATGTTGAAATTTTATGATTTGTGAAAATTAGGTTGAACAATTGATTAAAATTTTCTGTGTTTCTGGAAAATTACTAGAAATACTGAATTTACAGGAAAATTTTGCACACAAAAGTTTTAGCAAATCCATAGTTGAATTCAGAAAAATGTTGAAATTTTATGATTTGTGAAAATTAGGTTGAACAATTGATTAAAATTTTCTGTGTTTCTGGAAAATTACTAGAAATACTGAATTTACAGGAAAATTTTGCACACGAAAGTTTTAGCAAATCCATAGTTGAATTCAGAAAAATGTTGAAATTTTATGATTTGTGAAAATTAGGTTGAACAATTGATTAAAATTTTCTGTGTTTCTGGAAAATTACTAGAAATACTGAATTTACAGGAAAATTTTGCACACAAAAGTTTTAGCAAATCCATAGTTGAATTCAGAAAAATGTTGAAATTTTATGATTTGTGAAAATTAGGTTGAACAATTGATTAAAATTTTCTGTGTTTCTGGAAAATTACTAGAAATACTGAATTTACAGGAAAATTTTGCACACAAAAGTTTTAGCAAATCCATTATTGAATTCAGAAAAATGTTGAAATTTTATGATTTGTGAAAATTAGGTTGAACAATTGATTAAAATTTTCTGTGTTTCTGGAAAATTACTAGAAATACTGAATTTACAGGAAAATTTTGCACACAAAAGTTTTAGCAAATCCATAGTTGAATTCAGAAAAATGTTGAAATTTTATGATTTGTGAAAATTAGGTTGAACAATTGATTAAAATTTTCTGTGTTTCTGGAAAATTACTAGAAATACTGAATTTACAGGAAAATTTTGCACACCAAAGTTTTAGCAAATCCATAGTTGAATTCAGAAAAATGTTGAAATTTTATGATTTGTGAAAATTAGGTTGAACAATTGATTAAAATTTTCTGTGTTTCTGGAAAATTACTAGAAATACTGAATTTACAGGAAAATTTTGCACACAAAAGTTTTAGCAAATCCATAGTTGAATTCAGAAAAATGTTGAAATTTTATGATTTGTGAAAATTAGGTTGAACAATTGATTAAAATTTTCTGTGTTTCTGGAAAATTACTAGAAATACTGAATTTACAGGAAAATTTTGCACACGAAAGTTTTAGCAAATCCATAGTTGAATTCAGAAAAATGTTGAAATTTTATGATTTGTGAAAATTAGGTTGAACAATTGATTAAAATTTTCTGTGTTTCTGGAAAATTACTAGAAATACTGAATTTACAGGAAAATTTTGCACACGAAAGTTTTAGCAAATCCATAGTTGAATTCAGAAAAATGTTGAAATTTTATGATTTGTGAAAATTAGGTTGAACAATTGATTAAAATTTTCTGTGTTTCTGGAAAATTACTAGAAATACTGAATTTACAGGAAAATTTTGCACACAAAAGTTTTAGCAAATCCATAGTTGAATTCAGAAAAATGTTGAAATTTTATGATTTGTGAAAATTAGGTTGAACAATTGATTAAAATTTTCTGTGCTTCTGGAAAATTACTAGAAATACTGAATTTACAGGAAAATTTTGCACACAAAAGTTTTAGCAAATCCATAGTTGAATTCAGAAAAATGTTGAAATTTTATGATTTGTGAAAATTAGGTTGAACAATTGATTAAAATTTTCTGTGTTTCTGGAAAATTACTAGAAATACTGAATTTACAGGAAAATTTTGCACACGAAAGTTTTAGCAAATCCATAGTTGAATTCAGAAAAATGTTGAAATTTTATGATTTGTGAAAATTAGGTTGAACAATTGATTAAAATTTTCTGTGTTTCTGGAAAATTACTAGAAATACTGAATTTACAGGAAAATTTTGCACACAAAAGTTTTAGCAAATCCATAGTTGAATTCAGAAAAATGTTGAAATTTTATGATTTGTGAAAATTAGGTTGAACAATTGATTAAAATTTTCTGTGTTTCTGGAAAATTACTAGAAATACTGAATTTACAGGAAAATTTTGCACACGAAAGTTTTAGCAAATCCATAGTTGAATTCAGAAAAATGTTGAAATTTTATGATTTGTGAAAATTAGGTTGAACAATTGATTAAAATTTTCTGTGTTTCTGGAAAATTACTAGAAATACTGAATTTACAGGAAAATTTTGCACACAAAAGTTTTAGCAAATCCATAGTTGAATTCAGAAAAATGTTGAAATTTTATGATTTGTGAAAATTAGGTTGAACAATTGATTAAAATTTTCTGTGTTTCTGGAAAATTACTAGAAATACTGAATTTACAGGAAAATTTTGCACACAAAAGTTTTAGCAAATCCATAGTTGAATTCAGAAAAATGTTGAAATTTTATGATTTGTGAAAATTAGGTTGAACAATTGATTAAAATTTTCTGTGCTTCTGGAAAATTACTAGAAATACTGAATTTACAGGAAAATTTTGCACACAAAAGTTTTAGCAAATCCATAGTTGAATTCAGAAAAATGTTGAAATTTTATGATTTGTGAAAATTAGGTTGAACAATTGATTAAAATTTTCTGTGTTTCTGGAAAATTACTAGAAATACTGAATTTACAGGAAAATTTTGCACACGAAAGTTTTAGCAAATCCATAGTTGAATTCAGAAAAATGTTGAAATTTTATGATTTGTGAAAATTAGGTTGAACAATTGATTAAAATTTTCTGTGTTTCTGGAAAATTACTAGAAATACTGAATTTACAGGAAAATTTTGCACACAAAAGTTTTAGCAAATCCATAGTTGAATTCAGAAAAATGTTGAAATTTTATGATTTGTGAAAATTAGGTTGAACAATTGATTAAAATTTTCTGTGTTTCTGGAAAATTACTAGAAATACTGAATTTACAGGAAAATTTTGCACACGAAAGTTTTAGCAAATCCATAGTTGAATTCAGAAAAATGTTGAAATTTTATGATTTGTGAAAATTAGGTTGAACAATTGATTAAAATTTTCTGTGTTTCTGGAAAATTACTAGAAATACTGAATTTACAGGAAAATTTTGCACACAAAAGTTTTAGCAAATCCATAGTTGAATTCAGAAAAATGTTGAAATTTTATGATTTGTGAAAATTAGGTTGAACAATTGATTAAAATTTTCTGTGTTTCTGGAAAATTACTAGAAATACTGAATTTACAGGAAAATTTTGCACACGAAAGTTTTAGCAAATCCATTATTGAATTCAGAAAAATGTTGAAATTTTATGATTTGTGAAAATTAGGTTGAACAATTGATTAAAATTTTCTGTGTTTCTGGAAAATTACTAGAAATACTGAATTTACAGGAAAATTTTGCACACAAAAGTTTTAGCAAATCCATAGTTGAATTCAGAAAAATGTTGAAATTTTATGATTTGTGAAAATTAGGTTGAACAATTGATTAAAATTTTCTGTGTTTCTGGAAAATTACTAGAAATACTGAATTTACAGGAAAATTTTGCACACCAAAGTTTTAGCAAATCCATAGTTGAATTCAGAAAAATGTTGAAATTTTATGATTTGTGAAAATTAGGTTGAACAATTGATTAAAATTTTCTGTGTTTCTGGAAAATTACTAGAAATACTGAATTTACAGGAAAATTTTGCACACAAAAGTTTTAGCAAATCCATAGTTGAATTCAGAAAAATGTTGAAATTTTATGATTTGTGAAAATTAGGTTGAACAATTGATTAAAATTTTCTGTGTTTCTGGAAAATTACTAGAAATACTGAATTTACAGGAAAATTTTGCACACGAAAGTTTTAGCAAATCCATAGTTGAATTCAGAAAAATGTTGAAATTTTATGATTTGTGAAAATTAGGTTGAACAATTGATTAAAATTTTCTGTGTTTCTGGAAAATTACTAGAAATACTGAATTTACAGGAAAATTTTGCACACGAAAGTTTTAGCAAATCCATAGTTGAATTCAGAAAAATGTTGAAATTTTATGATTTGTGAAAATTAGGTTGAACAATTGATTAAAATTTTCTGTGTTTCTGGAAAATTACTAGAAATACTGAATTTACAGGAAAATTTTGCACACAAAAGTTTTAGCAAATCCATAGTTGAATTCAGAAAAATGTTGAAATTTTATGATTTGTGAAAATTAGGTTGAACAATTGATTAAAATTTTCTGTGCTTCTGGAAAATTACTAGAAATACTGAATTTACAGGAAAATTTTGCACACAAAAGTTTTAGCAAATCCATAGTTGAATTCAGAAAAATGTTGAAATTTTATGATTTGTGAAAATTAGGTTGAACAATTGATTAAAATTTTCTGTGTTTCTGGAAAATTACTAGAAATACTGAATTTACAGGAAAATTTTGCACACAAAAGTTTTAGCAAATCCATAGTTGAATTCAGAAAAATGTTGAAATTTTATGATTTGTGAAAATTAGGTTGAACAATTGATTAAAATTTTCTGTGTTCCTGGAAAATTACTTGAAATACTGAATTTACAGGAAAATTTTGCACACAAAAGTTTTAGCAAATCCATAGTTGAATTCAGAAAAATGTTGAAATTTTATGATTTGTGAAAATTAGGTTGAACAATTGATTAAAATTTTCTGTGTTTCTGGAAAATTACTAGAAATACTGAATTTACAGGAAAATTTTGCACACAAAAGTTTTAGCAAATCCATAGTTGAATTCAGAAAAATGTTGAAATTTTATGATTTGTGAAAATTAGGTTGAACAATTGATTAAAATTTTCTGTGTTCCTGGAAAATTACTTGAAATACTGAATTTACAGGAAAATTTTGCACACAAAAGTTTTAGCAAATCCATAGTTGAATTCAGAAAAATGTTGAAATTTTATGATTTGTGAAAATTAGGTTGAACAATTGATTAAAATTTTCTGTGTTTCTGGAAAATTACTTGAAATACTGAATTTACAGGAAAATTTTGCACACAAAAGTTTTAGCAAATCCATAGTTGAATTCAGAAAAATGTTGAAATTTTATGATTTGTGAAAATTAGGTTGAACAATTGATTACAATTTTCTGTGTTCCTGGAAAATTACTTGAAATACTGAATTTACAGGAAAATTTTGCACACAAAAGTTTTAGCAAATCCATAGTTGAATTCAGAAAAATGTTGAAATTTTATGATTTGTGAAAATTAGGTTGAACAATTGATTACAATTTTCTGTGTTTCTGGAAAATTACTAGAAATACTGAATTTACAGGAAAATTTTGCACACAAAAGTTTTAGCAAATCCATAGTTGAATTCAGAAAAATGTTGAAATTTTATGATTTGTGAAAATTAGGTTGAACAATTGATTAAAATTTTCTGTGTTCCTGGAAAATTACTTGAAATACTGAATTTACAGGAAAATTTTGCACACAAAAGTTTTAGCAAATCCATAGTTGAATTCAGAAAAATGTTGAAATTTTATGATTTGTGAAAATTAGGTTGAACAATTGATTAAAATTTTCTGTGTTTCTGGAAAATTACTTGAAATACTGAATTTACAGGACAATTTTGCACACAAAAGTTTTAGCAAATCCATAGTTGAATTCAGAAAAATGTTGAAATTTTAAAATTTGCGAAAATGAGGTTGAAAAATTGATTAAAATTTTCTGTGTTCCTGGAAAATTATTCGAAATACTGAATTTACAGGAAAATTTTGCACACGAAAGTTTTAGCAAATCCATAGTTGAATTCAGAAAAATGTTGAAATTTTATGATTTGTGAAAATTAGGTTGAACAATTGATTAAAATTTTCTGTGTTTCTGGAAAATTACTAGAAATACTGAATTTACAGGAAAATTTTGCACACAAAAGTTTTAGCAAATCCATAGTTGAATTCAGAAAAATGTTAAAATTTTATGATTTGTGAAAATTAGGTTGAACAATTGATTAAAATTTTCTGTGTTTCTGGAAAATTACTAGAAATACTGAATTTACAGGAAAATTTTGCACACGAAAGTTTTAGCAAATCCATAGTTGAATTCAGAAAAATGTTGAAATTTTATGATTTGTGAAAATTAGGTTGAACAATTGATTAAAATTTTCTGTGTTTCTGGAAAATTACTAGAAATACTGAATTTACAGGAAAATTTTGCACACAAAAGTTTTAGCAAATCCATAGTTGAATTCAGAAAAATGTTGAAATTTTATGATTTGTGAAAATTAGGTTGAACAATTGATTAAAATTTTCTGTGTTTCTGGAAAATTACTAGAAATACTGAATTTACAGGAAAATTTTGCACACCAAAGTTTTAGCAAATCCATAGTTGAATTCAGAAAAATGTTGAAATTTTATGATTTGTGAAAATTAGGTTGAACAATTGATTAAAATTTTCTGTGCTTCTGGAAAATTACTAGAAATACTGAATTTACAGGAAAATTTTGCACACAAAAGTTTTAGCAAATCCATAGTTGAATTCAGAAAAATGTTGAAATTTTATGATTTGTGAAAATTAGGTTGAACAATTGATTAAAATTTTCTGTGTTTCTGGAAAATTACTAGAAATACTGAATTTACAGGAAAATTTTGCACACAAAAGTTTTAGCAAATCCATAGTTGAATTCAGAAAAATGTTGAAATTTTATGATTTGTGAAAATTAGGTTGAACAATTGATTAAAATTTTCTGTGTTTCTGGAAAATTACTAGAAATACTGAATTTACAGGAAAATTTTGCACACAAAAGTTTTAGCAAATCCATAGTTGAATTCAGAAAAATGTTGAAATTTTATGATTTGTGAAAATTAGGTTGAACAATTGATTAAAATTTTCTGTGTTTCTGGAAAATTACTAGAAATACTGAATTTACAGGAAAATTTTGCACACAAAAGTTTTAGCAAATCCATAGTTGAATTCAGAAAAATGTTGAAATTTTATGATTTGTGAAAATTAGGTTGAACAATTGATTAAAATTTTCTGTGTTTCTGGAAAATTACTAGAAATACTGAATTTACAGGAAAATTTTGCACACGAAAGTTTTAGCAAATCCATAGTTGAATTCAGAAAAATGTTGAAATTTTATGATTTGTGAAAATTAGGTTGAACAATTGATTAAAATTTTCTGTGTTCCTGGAAAATTACTAGAAATGCTGAATTTACAGGAAAATTTTGCACACAAAAGTTTTAGCAAATCCATAGTTGAATTCAGAAAAATGTTGAAATTTTATGATTTGTGAAAATTAGGTTGAACAATTGATTAAAATTTTCTGTGTTTCTGGAAAATTACTAGAAATACTGAATTTACAGGAAAATTTTGCACACAAAAGTTTTAGCAAATCCATAGTTGAATTCAGAAAAATGTTGAAATTTTATGATTTGTGAAAATTAGGTTGAACAATTGATTAAAATTTTCTGTGTTTCTGGAAAATTACTAGAAATACTGAATTTACAGGAAAATTTTGCACACAAAAGTTTTAGCAAATCCATAGTTGAATTCAGAAAAATGTTGAAATTTTATGATTTGTGAAAATTAGGTTGAACAATTGATTAAAATTTTCTGTGTTTCTGGAAAATTACTAGAAATACTGAATTTACAGGAAAATTTTGCACACAAAAGTTTTAGCAAATCCATAGTTGAATTCAGAAAAATGTTGAAATTTTATGATTTGTGAAAATTAGGTTGAACAATTGATTAAAATTTTCTGTGTTTCTGGAAAATTACTAGAAATACTGAATTTACAGGAAAATTTTGCACACAAAAGTTTTAGCAAATCCATAGTTGAATTCAGAAAAATGTTGAAATTTTATGATTTGTGAAAATTAGGTTGAACAATTGATTAAAATTTTCTGTGCTTCTGGAAAATTACTAGAAATACTGAATTTACAGGAAAATTTTGCACACAAAAGTTTTAGCAAATCCATAGTTGAATTCAGAAAAATGTTGAAATTTTATGATTTGTGAAAATTAGGTTGAACAATTGATTAAAATTTTCTGTGTTTCTGGAAAATTACTAGAAATACTGAATTTACAGGAAAATTTTGCACACAAAAGTTTTAGCAAATCCATAGTTGAATTCAGAAAAATGTTGAAATTTTATGATTTGTGAAAATTAGGTTGAACAATTGATTAAAATTTTCTGTGTTTCTGGAAAATTACTAGAAATACTGAATTTACAGGAAAATTTTGCACACAAAAGTTTTAGCAAATCCATAGTTGAATTCAGAAAAATGTTGAAATTTTATGATTTGTGAAAATTAGGTTGAACAATTGATTAAAATTTTCTGTGTTTCTGGAAAATTACTAGAAATACTGAATTTACAGGAAAATTTTGCACACGAAAGTTTTAGCAAATCCATAGTTGAATTCAGAAAAATGTTGAAATTTTATGATTTGTGAAAATTAGGTTGAACAATTGATTAAAATTTTCTGTGTTTCTGGAAAATTACTAGAAATACTGAATTTACAGGAAAATTTTGCACACAAAAGTTTTAGCAAATCCATAGTTGAATTCAGAAAAATGTTGAAATTTTATGATTTGTGAAAATTAGGTTGAACAATTGATTAAAATTTTCTGTGTTTCTGGAAAATTACTAGAAATACTGAATTTACAGGAAAATTTTGCACACGAAAGTTTTAGCAAATCCATTATTGAATTCAGAAAAATGTTGAAATTTTATGATTTGTGAAAATTAGGTTGAACAATTGATTAAAATTTTCTGTGTTTCTGGAAAATTACTAGAAATACTGAATTTACAGGAAAATTTTGCACACAAAAGTTTTAGCAAATCCATAGTTGAATTCAGAAAAATGTTGAAATTTTATGATTTGTGAAAATTAGGTTGAACAATTGATTAAAATTTTCTGTGTTTCTGGAAAATTACTAGAAATACTGAATTTACAGGAAAATTTTGCACACCAAAGTTTTAGCAAATCCATAGTTGAATTCAGAAAAATGTTGAAATTTTATGATTTGTGAAAATTAGGTTGAACAATTGATTAAAATTTTCTGTGTTTCTGGAAAATTACTAGAAATACTGAATTTACAGGAAAATTTTGCACACAAAAGTTTTAGCAAATCCATAGTTGAATTCAGAAAAATGTTGAAATTTTATGATTTGTGAAAATTAGGTTGAACAATTGATTAAAATTTTCTGTGTTTCTGGAAAATTACTAGAAATACTGAATTTACAGGAAAATTTTGCACACGAAAGTTTTAGCAAATCCATAGTTGAATTCAGAAAAATGTTGAAATTTTATGATTTGTGAAAATTAGGTTGAACAATTGATTAAAATTTTCTGTGTTTCTGGAAAATTACTAGAAATACTGAATTTACAGGAAAATTTTGCACACGAAAGTTTTAGCAAATCCATAGTTGAATTCAGAAAAATGTTGAAATTTTATGATTTGTGAAAATTAGGTTGAACAATTGATTAAAATTTTCTGTGTTTCTGGAAAATTACTAGAAATACTGAATTTACAGGAAAATTTTGCACACAAAAGTTTTAGCAAATCCATAGTTGAATTCAGAAAAATGTTGAAATTTTATGATTTGTGAAAATTAGGTTGAACAATTGATTAAAATTTTCTGTGCTTCTGGAAAATTACTAGAAATACTGAATTTACAGGAAAATTTTGCACACAAAAGTTTTAGCAAATCCATAGTTGAATTCAGAAAAATGTTGAAATTTTATGATTTGTGAAAATTAGGTTGAACAATTGATTAAAATTTTCTGTGTTTCTGGAAAATTACTAGAAATACTGAATTTACAGGAAAATTTTGCACACAAAAGTTTTAGCAAATCCATAGTTGAATTCAGAAAAATGTTGAAATTTTATGATTTGTGAAAATTAGGTTGAACAATTGATTAAAATTTTCTGTGTTCCTGGAAAATTACTTGAAATACTGAATTTACAGGAAAATTTTGCACACAAAAGTTTTAGCAAATCCATAGTTGAATTCAGAAAAATGTTGAAATTTTATGATTTGTGAAAATTAGGTTGAACAATTGATTAAAATTTTCTGTGTTTCTGGAAAATTACTAGAAATACTGAATTTACAGGAAAATTTTGCACACAAAAGTTTTAGCAAATCCATAGTTGAATTCAGAAAAATGTTGAAATTTTATGATTTGTGAAAATTAGGTTGAACAATTGATTAAAATTTTCTGTGTTCCTGGAAAATTACTTGAAATACTGAATTTACAGGAAAATTTTGCACACAAAAGTTTTAGCAAATCCATAGTTGAATTCAGAAAAATGTTGAAATTTTATGATTTGTGAAAATTAGGTTGAACAATTGATTAAAATTTTCTGTGTTTCTGGAAAATTACTTGAAATACTGAATTTACAGGAAAATTTTGCACACAAAAGTTTTAGCAAATCCATAGTTGAATTCAGAAAAATGTTGAAATTTTATGATTTGTGAAAATTAGGTTGAACAATTGATTACAATTTTCTGTGTTCCTGGAAAATTACTTGAAATACTGAATTTACAGGAAAATTTTGCACACAAAAGTTTTAGCAAATCCATAGTTGAATTCAGAAAAATGTTGAAATTTTATGATTTGTGAAAATTAGGTTGAACAATTGATTACAATTTTCTGTGTTTCTGGAAAATTACTAGAAATACTGAATTTACAGGAAAATTTTGCACACAAAAGTTTTAGCAAATCCATAGTTGAATTCAGAAAAATGTTGAAATTTTATGATTTGTGAAAATTAGGTTGAACAATTGATTAAAATTTTCTGTGTTCCTGGAAAATTACTTGAAATACTGAATTTACAGGAAAATTTTGCACACAAAAGTTTTAGCAAATCCATAGTTGAATTCAGAAAAATGTTGAAATTTTATGATTTGTGAAAATTAGGTTGAACAATTGATTAAAATTTTCTGTGTTTCTGGAAAATTACTTGAAATACTGAATTTACAGGACAATTTTGCACACAAAAGTTTTAGCAAATCCATAGTTGAATTCAGAAAAATGTTGAAATTTTAAAATTTGCGAAAATGAGGTTGTAAAATTGATTAAAATTTTCTGTGTTCCTGGAAAATTATTCGAAATACTGAATTTACAGGAAAATTTTGCACACGAAAGTTTTAGCAAATCCATAGTTGAATTCAGAAAAATGTTGAAATTTTATGATTTGTGAAAATTAGGTTGAACAATTGATTAAAATTTTCTGTGTTTCTGGAAAATTACTAGAAATACTGAATTTACAGGAAAATTTTGCACACAAAAGTTTTAGCAAATCCATAGTTGAATTCAGAAAAATGTTAAAATTTTATGATTTGTGAAAATTAGGTTGAACAATTGATTAAAATTTTCTGTGTTTCTGGAAAATTACTAGAAATACTGAATTTACAGGAAAATTTTGCACACGAAAGTTTTAGCAAATCCATAGTTGAATTCAGAAAAATGTTGAAATTTTATGATTTGTGAAAATTAGGTTGAACAATTGATTAAAATTTTCTGTGTTTCTGGAAAATTACTAGAAATACTGAATTTACAGGAAAATTTTGCACACAAAAGTTTTAGCAAATCCATAGTTGAATTCAGAAAAATGTTGAAATTTTATGATTTGTGAAAATTAGGTTGAACAATTGATTAAAATTTTCTGTGTTTCTGGAAAATTACTAGAAATACTGAATTTACAGGAAAATTTTGCACACCAAAGTTTTAGCAAATCCATAGTTGAATTCAGAAAAATGTTGAAATTTTATGATTTGTGAAAATTAGGTTGAACAATTGATTAAAATTTTCTGTGCTTCTGGAAAATTACTAGAAATACTGAATTTACAGGAAAATTTTGCACACAAAAGTTTTAGCAAATCCATAGTTGAATTCAGAAAAATGTTGAAATTTTATGATTTGTGAAAATTAGGTTGAACAATTGATTAAAATTTTCTGTGTTTCTGGAAAATTACTAGAAATACTGAATTTACAGGAAAATTTTGCACACAAAAGTTTTAGCAAATCCATAGTTGAATTCAGAAAAATGTTGAAATTTTATGATTTGTGAAAATTAGGTTGAACAATTGATTAAAATTTTCTGTGTTTCTGGAAAATTACTAGAAATACTGAATTTACAGGAAAATTTTGCACACAAAAGTTTTAGCAAATCCATAGTTGAATTCAGAAAAATGTTGAAATTTTATGATTTGTGAAAATTAGGTTGAACAATTGATTAAAATTTTCTGTGTTTCTGGAAAATTACTAGAAATACTGAATTTACAGGAAAATTTTGCACACAAAAGTTTTAGCAAATCCATAGTTGAATTCAGAAAAATGTTGAAATTTTATGATTTGTGAAAATTAGGTTGAACAATTGATTAAAATTTTCTGTGTTTCTGGAAAATTACTAGAAATACTGAATTTACAGGAAAATTTTGCACACGAAAGTTTTAGCAAATCCATAGTTGAATTCAGAAAAATGTTGAAATTTTATGATTTGTGAAAATTAGGTTGAACAATTGATTAAAATTTTCTGTGTTCCTGGAAAATTACTAGAAATGCTGAATTTACAGGAAAATTTTGCACACAAAAGTTTTAGCAAATCCATAGTTGAATTCAGAAAAATGTTGAAATTTTATGATTTGTGAAAATTAGGTTGAACAATTGATTAAAATTTTCTGTGTTTCTGGAAAATTACTAGAAATACTGAATTTACAGGAAAATTTTGCACACAAAAGTTTTAGCAAATCCATAGTTGAATTCAGAAAAATGTTGAAATTTTATGATTTGTGAAAATTAGGTTGAACAATTGATTAAAATTTTCTGTGTTTCTGGAAAATTACTAGAAATACTGAATTTACAGGAAAATTTTGCACACAAAAGTTTTAGCAAATCCATAGTTGAATTCAGAAAAATGTTGAAATTTTATGATTTGTGAAAATTAGGTTGAACAATTGATTAAAATTTTCTGTGTTTCTGGAAAATTACTAGAAATACTGAATTTACAGGAAAATTTTGCACACGAAAGTTTTAGCAAATCCATAGTTGAATTCAGAAAAATGTTGAAATTTTATGATTTGTGAAAATTAGGTTGAACAATTGATTAAAATTTTCTGTGTTTCTGGAAAATTACTAGAAATACTGAATTTACAGGAAAATTTTGCACACAAAAGTTTTAGCAAATCCATAGTTGAATTCAGAAAAATGTTGAAATTTTATGATTTGTGAAAATTAGGTTGAACAATTGATTAAAATTTTCTGTGTTTCTGGAAAATTACTAGAAATACTGAATTTACAGGAAAATTTTGCACACAAAAGTTTTAGCAAATCCATAGTTGAATTCAGAAAAATGTTGAAATTTTATGATTTGTGAAAATTAGGTTGAACAATTGATTAAAATTTTCTGTGCTTCTGGAAAATTACTAGAAATACTGAATTTACAGGAAAATTTTGCACACAAAAGTTTTAGCAAATCCATTATTGAATTCAGAAAAATGTTGAAATTTTATGATTTGTGAAAATTAGGTTGAACAATTGATTAAAATTTTCTGTGTTTCTGGAAAATTACTAGAAATACTGAATTTACAGGAAAATTTTGCACACGAAAGTTTTAGCAAATCCATAGTTGAATTCAGAAAAATGTTGAAATTTTATGATTTGTGAAAATTAGGTTGAACAATTGATTAAAATTTTCTGTGTTTCTGGAAAATTACTAGAAATACTGAATTTACAGGAAAATTTTGCACACCAAAGTTTTAGCAAATCCATAGTTGAATTCAGAAAAATGTTGAAATTTTATGATTTGTGAAAATTAGGTTGAACAATTGATTAAAATTTTCTGTGTTTCTGGAAAATTACTAGAAATACTGAATTTACAGGAAAATTTTGCACACAAAAGTTTTAGCAAATCCATAGTTGAATTCAGAAAAATGTTGAAATTTTATGATTTGTGAAAATTAGGTTGAACAATTGATTAAAATTTTCTGTGTTTCTGGAAAATTACTAGAAATACTGAATTTACAGGAAAATTTTGCACACGAAAGTTTTAGCAAATCCATAGTTGAATTCAGAAAAATGTTGAAATTTTATGATTTGTGAAAATTAGGTTGAACAATTGATTAAAATTTTCTGTGTTTCTGGAAAATTACTAGAAATACTGAATTTACAGGAAAATTTTGCACACAAAAGTTTTAGCAAATCCATAGTTGAATTCAGAAAAATGTTGAAATTTTATGATTTGTGAAAATTAGGTTGAACAATTGATTAAAATTTTCTGTGTTTCTGGAAAATTACTAGAAATACTGAATTTACAGGAAAATTTTGCACACAAAAGTTTTAGCAAATCCATAGTTGAATTCAGAAAAATGTTGAAATTTTATGATTTGTGAAAATTAGGTTGAACAATTGATTAAAATTTTCTGTGCTTCTGGAAAATTACTAGAAATACTGAATTTACAGGAAAATTTTGCACACAAAAGTTTTAGCAAATCCATAGTTGAATTCAGAAAAATGTTGAAATTTTATGATTTGTGAAAATTAGGTTGAACAATTGATTAAAATTTTCTGTGTTTCTGGAAAATTACTAGAAATACTGAATTTACAGGAAAATTTTGCACACAAAAGTTTTAGCAAATCCATAGTTGAATTCAGAAAAATGTTGAAATTTTATGATTTGTGAAAATTAGGTTGAACAATTGATTAAAATTTTCTGTGTTCCTGGAAAATTACTTGAAATACTGAATTTACAGGAAAATTTTGCACACAAAAGTTTTAGCAAATCCATAGTTGAATTCAGAAAAATGTTGAAATTTTATGATTTGTGAAAATTAGGTTGAACAATTGATTAAAATTTTCTGTGTTTCTGGAAAATTACTAGAAATACTGAATTTACAGGAAAATTTTGCACACAAAAGTTTTAGCAAATCCATAGTTGAATTCAGAAAAATGTTGAAATTTTATGATTTGTGAAAATTAGGTTGAACAATTGATTAAAATTTTCTGTGTTCCTGGAAACTTACTTGAAATACTGAATTTACAGGAAAATTTTGCACACAAAAGTTTTAGCAAATCCATAGTTGAATTCAGAAAAATGTTGAAATTTTATGATTTGTGAAAATTAGGTTGAACAATTGATTAAAATTTTCTGTGTTCCTGGAAAATTACTTGAAATACTGAATTTACAGGAAAATTTTGCACACAAAAGTTTTAGCAAATCCATAGTTGAATTCAGAAAAATGTTGAAATTTTATGATTTGTGAAAATTAGGTTGAACAATTGATTAAAATTTTCTGTGTTTCTGGAAAATTACTAGAAATACTGAATTTACAGGAAAATTTTGCACACAAAAGTTTTAGCAAATCCATAGTTGAATTCAGAAAAATGTTGAAATTTTATGATTTGTGAAAATTAGGTTGAACAATTGATTAAAATTTTCTGTGTTTCTGGAAAATTACTAGAAATACTGAATTTACAGGAAAATTTTGCACACCAAAGTTTTAGCAAATCCATAGTTGAATTCAGAAAAATGTTGAAATTTTATGATTTGTGAAAATTAGGTTGAACAATTGATTAAAATTTTCTGTGTTTCTGGAAAATTACTAGAAATACTGAATTTACAGGAAAATTTTGCACACAAAAGTTTTAGCAAATCCATAGTTGAATTCAGAAAAATGTTGAAATTTTATGATTTGTGAAAATTAGGTTGAACAATTGATTAAAATTTTCTGTGTTTCTGGAAAATTACTAGAAATACTGAATTTACAGGAAAATTTTGCACACGAAAGTTTTAGCAAATCCATAGTTGAATTCAGAAAAATGTTGAAATTTTATGATTTGTGAAAATTAGGTTGAACAATTGATTAAAATATTCTGTGTTTCTGGAAAATTACTAGAAATACTGAATTTACAGGAATATTTTGCACACGAAAGTTTTAGCAAATCCATAGTTGAATTCAGAAAAATGTTGAAATTTTATGATTTGTGAAAATTAGGTTGAACAATTGATTAAAATTTTCTGTGTTTCTGGAAAATTACTAGAAATACTGAATTTACAGGAAAATTTTGCACACAAAAGTTTTAGCAAATCCATAGTTGAATTCAGAAAAATGTTGAAATTTTATGATTTGTGAAAATTAGGTTGAACAATTGATTAAAATTTTCTGTGTTTCTGGAAAATTACTAGAAATACTGAATTTACAGGAAAATTTTGCACACAAAAGTTTTAGCAAATCCATAGTTGAATTCAGAAAAATGTTGAAATTTTATGATTTGTGAAAATTAGGTTGAACAATTGATTAAAATTTTCTGTGCTTCTGGAAAATTACTAGAAATACTGAATTTACAGGAAAATTTTGCACACAAAAGTTTTAGCAAATCCATAGTGGAATTCAGAAAAATGTTGAAATTTTATGATTTGTGAAAATTAGGTTGAACAATTGATTAAAATTTTCTGTGTTTCTGGAAAATTACTAGAAATACTGAATTTACAGGAAAATTTTGCACACAAAAGTTTTAGCAAATCCATAGTTGAATTCAGAAAAATGTTGAAATTTTATGATTTGTGAAAATTAGGTTGAACAATTGATTAAAATTTTCTGTGTTCCTGGAAAATTACTTGAAATACTGAATTTACAGGAAAATTTTGCACACAAAAGTTTTAGCAAATCCATAGTTGAATTCAGAAAAATGTTGAAATTTTATGATTTGTGAAAATTAGGTTGAACAATTGATTAAAATTTTCTGTGTTTCTGGAAAATTACTAGAAATACTGAATTTACAGGAAAATTTTGCACACAAAAGTTTTAGCAAATCCATAGTTGAATTCAGAAAAATGTTGAAATTTTATGATTTGTGAAAATTAGGTTGAACAATTGATTAAAATTTTCTGTGTTCCTGGAAAATTACTTGAAATACTGAATTTACAGGAAAATTTTGCACACAAAAGTTTTAGCAAATCCATAGTTGAATTCAGAAAAATGTTGAAATTTTATGATTTGTGAAAATTAGGTTGAACAATTGATTAAAATTTTCTGTGTTCCTGGAAAATTACTTGAAATACTGAATTTACAGGAAAATTTTGCACACAAAAGTTTTAGCAAATCCATAGTTGAATTCAGAAAAATGTTGAAATTTTATGATTTGTGAAAATTAGGTTGAACAATTGATTAAAATTTTCTGTGTTTCTGGAAAATTACTAGAAATACTGAATTTACAGGAAAATTTTGCACACAAAAGTTTTAGCAAATCCATAGTTGAATTCAGAAAAATGTTGAAATTTTATGATTTGTGAAAATTAGGTTGAACAATTGATTAAAATTTTCTGTGTTTCTGGAAAATTACTAGAAATACTGAATTTACAGGAAAATTTTGCACACCAAAGTTTTAGCAAATCCATAGTTGAATTCAGAAAAATGTTGAAATTTTATGATTTGTGAAAATTAGGTTGAACAATTGATTAAAATTTTCTGTGTTTCTGGAAAATTACTAGAAATACTGAATTTACAGGAAAATTTTGCACACAAAAGTTTTAGCAAATCCATAGTTGAATTCAGAAAAATGTTGAAATTTTATGATTTGTGAAAATTAGGTTGAACAATTGATTAAAATTTTCTGTGTTTCTGGAAAATTACTAGAAATACTGAATTTACAGGAAAATTTTGCACACGAAAGTTTTAGCAATTCCATAGTTGAATTCAGAAAAATGTTGAAATTTTATGATTTGTGAAAATTAGGTTGAACAATTGATTAAAATTTTCTGTGTTTCTGGAAAATTACTAGAAATACTGAATTTACAGGAATATTTTGCACACGAAAGTTTTAGCAAATCCATAGTTGAATTCAGAAAAATGTTGAAATTTTATGATTTGTGAAAATTAGGTTGAACAATTGATTAAAATTTTCTGTGTTTCTGGAAAATTACTAGAAATACTGAATTTACAGGAAAATTTTGCACACAAAAGTTTTAGCAAATCCATAGTTGAATTCAGAAAAATGTTGAAATTTTATGATTTGTGAAAATTAGGTTGAACAATTGATTAAAATTTTCTGTGTTTCTGGAAAATTACTAGAAATACTGAATTTACAGGAAAATTTTGCACACAAAAGTTTTAGCAAATCCATAGTTGAATTCAGAAAAATGTTGAAATTTTATGATTTGTGAAAATTAGGTTGAACAATTGATTAAAATTTTCTGTGCTTCTGGAAAATTACTAGAAATACTGAATTTACAGGAAAATTTTGCACACAAAAGTTTTAGCAAATCCATAGTTGAATTCAGAAAAATGTTGAAATTTTATGATTTGTGAAAATTAGGTTGAACAATTGATTAAAATTTTCTGTGTTTCTGGAAAATTACTAGAAATACTGAATTTACAGGAAAATTTTGCACACAAAAGTTTTAGCAAATCCATAGTTGAATTCAGAAAAATGTTGAAATTTTATGATTTGTGAAAATTAGGTTGAACAATTGATTAAAATTTTCTGTGTTCCTGGAAAATTACTTGAAATACTGAATTTACAAGAAAATTTTGCACACAAAAGTTTTAGCAAATCCATAGTTGAATTCAAAAAAATGTTGAAATTTTATGATTTGTGAAAATTAGGTTGAACAATACCATCTTTAGAAATACGAAGAGATATGCTGGCAGTAAAATATGCAATGAAGATAATAAGCAATCCCTCACACACATCATTTAACAATGTTTTATCACACAGGAATACACTAAGATACAACCAATCCCCTAAATATCCCAGACCTTTCCACATAAGGATAAACAATATTCTGGAAAAGTACTCATACCAATTCCCAAAGATAATGAAAATCAAAAATAAAAAAACAGAACCCTGGACCATAACTGCAATAAGCATCAATGCAAAACTAAACAAACATAAGAAAAATACAACCAGTAAATCCATATACCAAGCTGAATACGATATGATCCTTAACAAATACAGAGGATTTGAGCATATCTTCACGGATGCCTCCAAGAAGGATGAACTTGTGGGATGTGCTTACATACATGGAAACACAAACGAACAATATTATTTGCCAAATGGAACTTCAATATACACAGCAGAAGCTACAGCTATCTATCAAGCACTCAAATATATAACGAAACACGAAGGAAATCGCTTCTTATTGATAACTGATTCATATAGTGTATTACAATCTTTAAAAAACAACGAAAACAGCAACACAATTATAACTAAAATCCGTAACATAAACCACCATATAAAACAAATTCCAAAAGATGTGATATTCATATGGGTACCATCACATATGGGAATACCCGGAAACGAAGCTATAGACAAGCTTGCAAAAGAAGCGGCCAACAATCCAAATGCAAAAATCAAAATAAGTATGTGCATACCCGAAGCATATAACATAATAAAATATAAAATATACAACAAATGGCAAGAAAATTGGAGCTGCACCAACCAAAAATTACATAAAACCAAAAAACATATCAAACCATGGACGAAACAAAACATATTCGATAGAACAACGGAGACTGCATTAACAAGATTAAGAATAGGACACACAGGAATGACACATAAATACAAAATGTCAGGAGAAGAACCACCTCAATGTTCAATATGTAAAACAACCATAACGGTCAAACATATATTAATGGATTGTCCAACATACGAACAATCAAGAAGAGAATGCAAGATTCCCGAAAATATTGGAGAAGCTCTAAATCCCGAGAGACGCAATATACATGATACCATCAAATACCTGAAAGAAATAAACATATTAAAACTAATTTAACATGTAATGATATAAATGTATAAAGTGCTAATGACCTAGTAGTCGATGCACTATAAAACATCAAATAAAAAAAAAAAATTGATTAAAATTTTCTGTGTTTCTGGAAAATTACTAGAAATACTGAATTTACAGGAAAATTTTGCACACAAAAGTTTTAGCAAATCCATAGTTGAATTCAGAAAAATGTTGAAATTTTATGATTTGTGAAAATTAGGTTGAACAATTGATTAAAATTTTCTGTGTTCCTGGAAAATTACTTGAAATACTGAATTTACAGGAAAATTTTGCACACAAAAGTTTTAGCAAATCCATAGTTGAATTCAGAAAAATGTTGAAATTTTATGATTTGTGAAAATTAGGTTGAACAATTGATTAAAATTTTCTGTGTTCCTGGAAAATTACTTGAAATACTGAATTTACAGGAAAATTTTGCACACAAAAGTTTTAGCAAATCCATAGTTGAATTCAGAAAAATGTTGAAATTTTATGATTTGTGAAAATTAGGTTGAACAATTGATTACAATTTTCTGTGTTCCTGGAAAATTACTTGAAATACTGAATTTACAGGAAAATTTTGCACACAAAAGTTTTAGCAAATCCATAGTTGAATTCAGAAAAATGTTGAAATTTTATGATTTGTGAAAATTAGGTTGAACAATTGATTACAATTTTCTGTGTTCCTGGAAAATTACTTGAAATACTGAATTTACAGGAAAATTTTGCACACAAAAGTTTTAGCAAATCCATAGTTGAATTCAGAAAAATGTTGAAATTTTATGATTTGTGAAAATTAGGTTGAACAATTGATTAAAATTTTCTGTGTTCCTGGAAAATTACTTGAAATACTGAATTTACAGGAAAATTTTGCACACAAAAGTTTTAGCAAATCCATAGTTGAATTCAGAAAAATGTTGAAATTTTATGATTTGTGAAAATTAGGTTGAACAATTGATTAAAATTTTCTGTGTTTCTGGAAAATTACTTGAAATACTGAATTTACAGGACAATTTTGCACACAAAAGTTTTAGCAAATCCATAGTTGAATTCAGAAAAATGTTGAAATTTTAAAATTTGCGAAAATGAGGTTGAAAAATTGATTAAAATTTTCTGTGTTCCTGGAAAATTATTCGAAATACTGAATTAAGAGGAAAATTTTGCACACAAAAGTTGTAGCAAATCCATAGCTGAATTTAGAAAAATGTTTAAATTTTAAAATTTGCGAAAATGAGGTTGTACAATTGATTAAAATTTTCTGTGTTCCTGGAAAATTATTCGAAATACTGAATTTAGAAGAAAATTTTGCAGATACAAGTATTACGTCACATATTCTTGAAGCCCCCCCCAATTTTTCAATTTTCTTTTTTTTAAGGGTAGCACCCCAGAGGAAACACATGAAGGGCGGTCCGCCCCCTCTAGCTACACCACTGGCTTCAGTGGCGTAGCCACTCAAAAGATAGTTTTTTTTTTAAATTGCTTATAATAAAATATTGAATCTATATATTTTGTGACGTCACAATTTTTGAAACGCCCCCGCCCCCCATCGTTTAACATCGTCACAAGGGTCGGAAACCCCCCCTAGGAGCGTGATGTAATTTTGGACGACCCCAAAAGTGAAAATAAGCGAGTTATATCGCTGTGGCAGTTCAATACTGTAACAAGTAGAAAAGTAAAAACATACATTTTTAAAGTTTAGAATAGCGATATAAATTACTTAAAGGAAAGTTAATCAGTTAAAAGGGTAAAATTAGTTTATTAAGTTATTTTATTTTGTTATGTCGCAGTATTCCACTGCTAAAAGTAGTTTTTGCTAAAAAAAAATTCATTTTTTTGACTTGTTGCAGTATTGCACTACCACAGCGATATGCGAAAAACCTAAAACCTCCCCATGAAGTTTTCACGGTATCAAATATATTATTTTTTTCTCAATGTTGTCATTATCCGGTTTTCTTGTTAATTTTTTTCTTAACATATTTACAAATATATATTTTTCAAAAGAAACTGTTGAGACGTTCAAAAAATATAAATTATTTTAAATGGAAACCATTGCAGTTTCGAGGTTAATACTTTACAAACATGTAGAAGTCACATTGGGGCAAATTTACCATTCACATCCGGCTTTGGGATCTCTAACCTGTGTAATTTTAAGTGTTTCTTGAGAAATTTAACCTCACTGTACTCCTTTTTGCAGGAACAGCATCCAAAAACCTGTAGTTTGTCCCTAATTTTCACATGAGCCTCTTCACTTAACTTACACAAACCACAAACGCTGATATTCTGACGAAGCACTAAAAAAACCTTAGCTACAGAGAAGAATACAAACCAACGAGTTACTCCTACCTTTTTTTCGTATTTTCTTAACGTCAACCTGCTCGATTACATTTATTTTGATTTCACTATAACCTTCTTCGATACCTTCAAAAGAATCACTGTCATTTACACAAGTTCCATCACTCGAGCTGTTCCTCAGGAGCATATCGTTGGATTCACATAGATTTTTGAAACTGTAAGCTTCTTTGACCCGATGGCTACATTTCTGACATATTAAAACCGGCAAACCGTCGTCCAATTCTACCTGTTAACAAATAACAACAAGATTAAAGCCGAGACGTTTAAAGTTGACTTACTTGTATGGAACTGAAAGATGTTAACATATCCACAATTTCGTTGTTAAAAATCGATTCCATGTCAGCGTCGATGGTTAAACACGTCCTGCACATCTTCGAAAAGTCGTTTCTATCAATAATTTCCGTTTTGGTCATTTTCTGTTTCCAATAAAATTGAAATTTCAAGATTTGTTGAAGGAGAAATATGAGGTTATGTTTGATATTTAGATGTGAAGTTTGACAGATGTGTTAATACGGATACCTGGGATCTAAAATTACCCGTTTAACCGCTAGAGTACGCAAGTAGTTTCGTTTAGAAATAAAATTTATATTCCAAATTTTGAATAAAAATTTATTAAAGTGAATAATTAGCGTAAAATTTTCAGTGGGAAAGAAAATTTGACTTTTTTTGTGATGTTGGTAGTTCAAAACGATTATTTTTGTTTTTTGTGTCGGCTTCATTTGTTTTATAGGCCGTAGCAGTTTTGATTTTTTACTAAGATTTTTTTACGCAAATGCAATTCTAGATGGCGAAATTTTAATAATGGCAATAATGGTGCTACATCATGGAATTATTCACCAAAAATTTGGAGATCGAGATTTGAATAAAAGCCAGTGGCGGTTGGTACGGGGAGGATGAGGGGGCGCCCGCCGCCCGGGCAAATGAACTCGGCATAATATTTTCTAATACTATGTATCAAATTTTACTATTCTTTATTATCAGTTTTTTTACCAGTGCGGTCTGAAACTTTTTTATCAAGGTAACTAAAGAGTAAACCAATAAGAGAAACGTTTTCAACAAATAGATATACAAAAGTGGTTTTTAATGCCATGCTGATTCGTGATTGGTCAGGCCGCACTGAGCAAACACATCATCGACCCAAATTAGCGTTTCAGCACATCATTAAGAGAATCTCATAATATGTCATTCAAATATATTTTTGGGCTATTGTTTGGTATCTTGCAAATAAATCGTTTCTCGCCCGTAAGCGTCACCATGTCGACTGTAGGTGTTAAGATCCCCCCCTGGATTCGTGAGAGCCTTGCAACAGACCTCATAACTGATTGGTTTCTCTTATGTGTACGTTCTATTGTGAATTATTAAATAGTTGATACAATAGAAAATTTTTCCACAAATCTTGCACGATCTGCAAAGGTTTTAAATTGTTATTTCAAGATCTCTATCCGAAGAGTTAAGAATTGTAAATTTACCCCTACCAATAATATTTCATTGTGCTGGTTCTCATGGGTGTAAAAACCGTTGAGACACAAAACTGTGCCCGAAACATTTCGGCCGCCATCTTTAGTCCAGGCAACGAAATCCAAGAATAGGCGTAAGTTTGCAAAAAATCCGGGCAAGCTGAAATTTTAATTCTCCGAAATTGCCTTAAAATGAAAGGCACTTTCATTTCAAGATGATTTCACCCAGCCTCTACTGGATGGACATGCCAGATATGTACTGGATCACCCCCCCCCTTTCTGTTGTCACGTGGTTTCACAGATCATTACCGCAGGTGCTATGCTGTTCTTATTCTTTATCTTGTTCTTCTAGGTTCTTGCTCTTCTTTTCCTTCTCTACTGCAAGTTTTGTAATCATATGGTCGATCACATACCATAACTCTTTGCTCTTCAGCATAGAAGGCATCAATGTATCCGTTGTCAGGGTACCACCCACTTGGGCCTGTGCTACGTCTCACGGTTCCGCCCATCTCTCGCAATAGAAGACGGAGTGTTCAACGTCATCCATCTACTTCTTCCATTTGTACACGGCGATTGGCCCGACAGGACTTGCGTAAAATGGTATGTTATCTCACCATGACCCCTTCCGTATCGTGGAAAAATTTTCGGGATGACCCTGTATGTCCATCTTCCCTTCCTGGATGTTTGCCAAAATTTTTGCCCGTGTTGAGCGTGGCATCTTCTTATGTAAGTGGAATTTGGCGTTTCTTTCTACCGCCATCAGGTGGATTGGTACTATTGAAGCTATTACCATCACTGCGTCCGTAGCTTCTCTTTATGTCCATTTCTCTTCATTACTCCCGCCCATATTCGGGCTCCATATAACATGATGGATTCTGCTACGATTCTGCTTAGCTTCCCATGGTCCACTTGCATTAGGAAGAATTCGGGCAAGTGCCTGTGTTAGCGCTGATGCCTTAGCCGCTACCCTCGTCAAGTGCGGTCCACAATTCGTGTGTTTGTCCAGGTTTATTCCTAGTACTCTGGTGCTATCGCTGCCCAGCAGAGTTTGCCCGCTAGTTTGATTTAGATGGGTCAGTACTTCCTCTTCCCGTACAGCAGGTTCTCTGGAACCAATGTCAGTCCTTTTCCTCCATCCAATTCGCAATATTTTGAATTTCAGCGTTAGCCTTTTCTACTTCTGTTTCAGCACTTACAATCACTGATAAGTCAACAGGCCCATTCCGGGTGGCAGGCATGGGCAACCTTAGCATGCATCGACTGCTTCTATGCATAGTTTTTTGAAGATAGAGAGCGACTTCCGTTCTTCTCAGTTCCTTCAATATTTCGTCTCAGTTGGCCGAGTTAAAGGTGTTTTTCACATCGAAAGTGATTAGGGCGATTCGATTCCAGTTTGGAATTTTCAGCTCGATTGCTCGGATGCGCTGCTTCTACGGTGGCTATTGTTTATTCTGAACCGGTGTGCTTTTCTTTCCGTTTACTGGTTCTTGCGTTGCGGATTTTCCTTCATTTTCCTGCTTCTTTTCTTCTTTAGAAGGAAAAAGATGGGACATCTGGACCAGGCCGAATGGTCCCACCAAGTCCTCGAATGTTCCGTTTCCCAGTTTGGAATTAAAGTCGCTCTTACAGTCTTCCGATTGTCATAAAATTTCACCAGAAAAAAAAATAAACAAAAGCCAACCCTAATTTCCTTAAATCTTTTATTATAATATTTAAATGAATTTTATATCATATCTGTTGTACAATAATTGTACTACATTATTTAACCAAAGCTTTGTCTCTCATTTTTCAGTAACGAGCTGTAGATAAAACATAATCGTTTAATGACGCCCATTTTAAAATATTTACGTTTTTGCTTTGATATAAAATGTAGGTGCACTATGATAAGTGCAAGTTTAATTTTTGTTGATTGTAATGAATAGAAGGGTTGAAAGTGGCAATTAAAAAAGCAAAACGACGAATATGTTACTACCGATGATAAATTTTGCATCGCATTTAAAATGCTAATTTGCTTTCGCAGTTTGTGAGTATAAATCTAAAATTTACATATTTGTCCTTTGAAAACGATATCAATGATAGTAAATTGTGCGACATCACTAAATATGTATTACAATTATATTAAAAATTTTTAGTACCTCTCTGATACAACGCCTGTCGATATTATACCGCTTTGTAATTAATTTACAATATTAATTGGTTAATTATAATTTCAGCTTAACAATGATGAAGAAAAATACGAAATATTCTTAATGTACAACATTTTAATATTAAATTTAAAAATAGTCGTAACTTGAAAACGCAGAGAAAAAATACCACAAATACAAAATACCTCCAATAATTTCTTTAATTTATATATTTTTTAAAACTATTTTAAAACTTTGTACACAAGTAAATAAAGAAAAATCACAAGTTACTGAAAATAAAATCAAATGAAACCATTTATTCCAGTCTGTAATAATATGTAATATTATGTAATTTCAATAATTTATTTTGTATTGTAATACAAAATATCTAACACTCGCGGTATTTTGTCCCTGCGGTATTTCGGCCTCGATAAAATGTCCCATAACGTTAACAATTCGGTTTTTAATGTAATGACTATGGATTTTCTTCAGCATGCAGTCGGACTACAGATTGTAATGTCCATTGTAATGGAGATCTTCCGCGTATACGCTTTCTAATTGACTTTCCTTTAATCTCTTTTAGAATGGAGTTGTTGGTTCTTCGTTCTACCCAGGCCACTCGAGAAATTTTTCTCTACACTCACATCTCAAAGGCATCAATACAGTTCAGGTTTTCGAAGCATAGTATTATACGGTTATTACCAGTGGTATAACCAGTGATTAGTGGCGCCCTCCCAAAATGGAATAACTCATAACAATATTTCTTAATGCGAATATTGGACAATGCGACGTCGCTTGGACCATAAACGGTGACAGATTTAAAAGGTTAATAAAAGTTCATTATTAAAACATAAATTATAATAGTCTAAATTTATTTAAGCGTTCGTCGATAGGCCGCACAACCAAGACACGTTCTTGTGATTTTTGAGGTCTACACAATGTAAAAAAAAGCACGTAAAAATACATTCAAATACGTGTAATTTTTACATTCCAAATTATAGTAAAAATACACATTGTGTATTATTCCATTGATAATAGTGTGAAATTACATTATTATCAATGGAATAATACACAATATGTATTTTTACTGTAATTTTGAATGTAAAAATTACACGTATTGGAATGTATTTTTACGTGCTTTTTTTACAGTGTGCATTAAGAAAACTTCCCTTTTGAATTAAGAAACATCTTAAAGAGCACACAATCCTCTAGATTTTTTTTATTTGTCCCTTCCCCCAAACAATTCACTTAAATAATAAAATGTTGGCTGGAAATTAGTGGGACAATAGAATATACATGATTACCAGAGACGGTAATCAGCTTAAGCGATGAAGTGCATTGCTGCTAAAGCTAAATGCCCGGTTCGACTCCGGGCTCAGTAAAAACTTTATTCTGACCGTCTCCCCTCGGAAGGCAATGGTAAACCACCGAGGTGTAATATGCCAAGAATAGCCTCTCTGGAGATGAAGTGTATACACTTTCCGCGGTTCGGAGCCCGCGTTAAACAAGTAGGTCCCCTATGTGTGTGATAGTACTACAAATGCACACACATACATAGGAGAGAGGTCGCCAACATCCGGTAACGGATAGGCACTCGAAGAAGAAGAAGAATATACAATTCACTGTAAAAGTTCACCTAAATAATTATACCTACATGAAAAAACATGTAAATTTTACATTGAAAATTACATACAAATTCATCATGTGTAATTTTACCTTGGAATTTTTGGAATTAAAAAAAATGAAAACTACACAAAATAATGTAAATTTACCAGTATTTGGCATCACGAATGTAAATCCACATTTGGATATTGTACATTTGCATCATGAAATGTCCACGAAATAAGTGCTCGTAAATATATAAAAGAGCTTGTCTAAATATATAAAAGAGCTTGTCTAAATATATAAAAGAGCTTGTCTGTTTGCGTGTTTGCGTGTTTGTTTGTTTGTTCGCTATACGTTCCTAGACCCTTGGACCGATCTCAACCAAAAATTGCACAGTTATTCTGTAGGTCCAGGCGCAACTATTCATGCATAAATGGAGAATAAATTCCCGCGGGGAGCAAAGTTATTCGCGTTTTTCGATATTTTATTGATACACTGTATACTATACCCTTAGGTTAAGTACCCAGTTAGCTGGGTACTTAACCCAGTTAACAAACCCTTACTTACTTACAGGGCCGGGCTGGCCTGAACGTTCCTACACCCTTGGATCGATCTCAACCAAATTTTGCACAGTTATTCTGTAGGTTCAGGCGCAACTATTCGAGCATAAATGGAAAAAAATTTGCGCGGGGAGCAAAGTTATTCACGTTTTTCGATTTTTTATTGATACACTGTATACTTTACCATTAGGTTAAGTACCAAGGCCGAAGGCCGCACAACTATGGCCTTCACGGATCTATCATGGTTCGCCCTGTGAGGCCGAAGGCCGAACAACTATGGCCTTCACCGATCTATTATGGTCCTCCCCCTGGGAGGCCGAACAACTATGGCATTCACGGATCTATTATGGGCCTCCCCCTGTGAGGCCGAACAACTATGGCCTTCACCGATCTATTATGGTCCTCCCCCTGTGAGGCCGAAGACCGAACAACTATGGTCGTCGCGGATCTATGATGGTCCTCCCCCTGTGAGGCCGAAGGCCGAACAACTATACTGCCGTCCAACGCTAAAACGCAGTATCTCCAAAATCGTTGTTTCGAGAAAACGCTCATTTAGGAATTTATGGTTGGGCCACCAAGAAATAATTTATTAATTTTGAAATTACCTAGGCTAGCTAATTTCAAAATTAATAAATTATTTCTTGGGGGCCCAACAATAAATAACTAAATGAGCGTTTTCTCGAAACAACGATTTTGGAGATACTGCGTTTTAGCGTTGGACGGCAGTATAGCCTTCACCGATCTATTATGGTCTTCCCCCTGTGAGGCCGAACAACTACGGCATTCGCGGATCTATTATGGTCCTCCCCCTGTGAGGCCGAACAACTTTGGCCTTCACGGATCTATTATGGTCCGCCCTGTGAGGCCGAACAACTATGGCCTTCGCGGATCTATTATGGTTCGCCCTGTGACGCCGAAGGCCAAACAACTACGGCCTTCACCGATCTATTATGGTCCACCCATGTGAGGCCGAAGGCCGAACAACTATGGCCTTCGCGGATATATTATGGTCCTTCTCCCTGTGAGGCCGAAGGCCGAACAACTATGGCCTTCACGGATCTATTATGGTCCGCCCTGTGAGGCCGAAGGCCGAACAACTATGGCTTTCACGGATCTATTATGGTTCGCCCTGTGAGGCCGAAGGCCGAAGGCCGAACAACTATGGCTTTCACCGATCTATTATGGTCCTCCCCCTGTGAGGCCGAAGGCCGAACAACTATGGCCTTCGCGGATCTATTATGGTCCCCCTCCTGTGAGGCCGAAGGCCGAACAACTATGGCCTTCTCGGATCTATTCTGGGTCTAGATGGCTAAGGGCGGCGAATGCCGCCCGTGCCAGCTAGTAGATTAATAAATGTGTAAATCTTACGTTCCAAACTATGTAAAAAACATATTGTGTAATATTCCGTTAATAATAGTGTGAAATTATGGTCTCATTGCAAATTTCCTTGTATACGTGATTTTATCTTGAAATTTAAAAGAAAAAGTGAAACTACACAAAAGAGTGTAAATTTACCAGTGTTAGACATCACGCATGTAAAACTACATTTGGATATTGCATAATTTCATCACTGAAATAAGTGGACGTAGATATACGTTAAGATACGTGTAATTTTTTTCTTCCAGATTACATAAAATTAAATATTGTGTAATATTCCATTAATAACGGTGTAAAATTACAGTTTATCTGTAATTTTCTTCTGTATATGTAATTTTACCCTGGAATATGTGGAATTTAAAAAAGATACAGTGAAAGCTATACACAGGAGAATGTAAATTTACCAGTGCTTGGCATCATAAAAGTAAAACTACATTTGGATATTGTATATTATTTACCGAAATGAGTGTACGAAAATATATGTAGGTACATTAAAAACAGTGTAATTTTTACATTCCAAATGTTTCCATTAATAATAGTATGAAATTACGGTTTATCTGTAGTTTTCCTTTTATATGTGATTTTTCCTTGGAATTTAGAAAAGAAAATTTGAAAACTATACAAAATAATGTAAATTTACCAGTTTTTGGCATCACAAATGTAAAACTACCTGTGAATATTGTACATTCACATCACGAAATAAGTACACATAAAGATACATTAGAAAAAGTGTAATTTCTACATTCCAAATTACGTAGAAATACACATTGTGTAATATTCCATCAATAATAGTGTGAAATTACGATTTCATTGTAATTTTCCTTGTTTATTTGATTTTACCCTGGAATTTGTTGAATTTAAAAAGAAAAAGTGAAAACTAATTTTCTTAAATATCGTATCTTTATAATATTTCACTCGCGATGCGAAAATTTGCATTTAATGATAGTATATTACTGAATATGCACTGTAAAAAAAGCATGTAAAAATACATTCAAATACGTGTAATTTTTACATTCGAAATTATAGTAAAAGTACATATTGTGTATTATTCCATTGATAATAGTGTAAAATTACATTATTATCAATGGAGTCATACACAATATGTATTTTTACTATAATTTTGAATGTAAAGATTACACGTATTTGAATGTATTTTTACGTGGTTTTTTTACAGTGTGTGGTGCTAAAATTTACATTAAATAATGGTAACGCATTTTGAGAACGGATGATGTATCGTGTAACTTTACACAATGCATAAACAATTCTCACAATGAACAAGAAATTTTACATAATGAACAAGCAATTTACACATTTAAAAGCGCAAATGTAATATTACAATGATAATCGTGGACGTAAAAAGTGACCTATGATTATTATCATTGTAATTTTACATAAACAATTTTTGCAGTGTTTGTCATTTTCATTAGCTACATTATGTTTATGTTGAGTATTGAGCAGTGGCAAAAAACCTGAACGGCAAACTGGCACGCGCCCTCTCCAATCTAAAATCGAAAAAACTATTTGAAAATAATTTTAAATAAATAAGTAAATTAAAATACAGTAAGTATTATATAGTAGCTTTCCTTTCCTGTTAAATTTTGTGTTCTCACATTGAAAGAAGTAACGAGCCACTGCCAGTGATGACGCGTTTTAAATCAACGTTTTATTAATTTATTTAGCAACTATTATTTAGCAGTATAATTAGTAAAATAGTTTTTTTAATAATATTCCGAAATAATAATTTATATATTCTAATCGGTTATTTTCCATTTAGCTACAAATAGCGCCGTAGGGGATTTTTTAAAGGTTGAAGTTCGACTGTATTATTATAACCCAGTAGAAAGTTAATTCAAAAACTAATAGAATAGTACATGACCAGACCGCTTTCGAACGACTTCCATGATGCAACGAATTTTGTGCTGATGTTAAGAACTGTAAGGATTCTCCAAGATTTTAAAAAGTGGCTTCAACAAAATTCTATCCTTGTAAATGCACGAATAACAATAACATGTAATTGAAAAAAATTGCTTCCGCTACATAATATTATGTACTCTCGGATTCTTGAGTATCCAGCTTGATTCTTACAGTGGAATTCCCAGTTCAAGTTGGAGTGGGCTATCGTCTAAAGTCTAAAGCTCTAAAATATTTTGTTTTTGTTATAGGGATTTGTTTACCTATTCTTTGTTCAGATCGTGACTTCTTTATTTTTAAATTATTTTGATTGTAATAAATTAATATTTGCTTTGCTTATATCATGTAAGAATCGATACAATACTCTTAGGTCAGTAGATAAACAAAACGGGTTCTAGACCACCCTTTTCAAGCCTTTTCCAAGTCCGAATTTTGAAAAGTTTGCAAAAAAGTGGTGCTAGAAGGCTAGAACCCACTTAGTTTATCTACTTAGTTGTAACCTTCAGGGGTTAGTCGATCGAATTTTTAGCATTAACCGCTCAATTTACTTTTAAAGAATGTCCTTCTTCTTTGGCCTTTGAATATTTAATTTATTTTACAGAAAAACTGAAATTGAAGCAGAAAAAATTAAATTTTTAAAGTAAAAATGTTCTTCCTTTAATTTAAGTATTTCGGTCAAACAGATCCTTTACAGCCCTTTAAATTTTATATCTGGAAATGGTCGCCTCTTTTAATTAAAATGTGTAGTTTAAAAGACGCAAAGTTTAAAAAAACAACAAAAATATAAATTTTTAAATATCTTGACTAAATCTACTCCATAATTGGAAATCCGTCGATTATAGACAATAAAGGGTTATAATTAATTGTGAGATTGCGGAAAAAAAAATTATGACTAAAGAGTAGAAATCTTTAAAAAAATGAAAGCAAAAATTGCAACAGAATAAATCTTGAATGCTCCTGAAAATTAATAATTGAATACCCCCAATAACCCCCAATCTATCTATTATAATACAGGATGTCCTCGAGATCGATGCAATGCTCTAGTGTGAGTAGATAAGCAAAGCAGGTTCTAGACCACTTTGTTCAAAACTTTTCTTAGTAGGAATTTTGAAAAGTTTTAATAAAAACGGGGTCTAGAAGCCACCTTGCTTATCTACTTAGCAGGTGATGGAACACAATTGTTTTATAAGAAAATTTTATAATAAAATAAAATTTTATTTACCTTCAAATAGCCATACAATTAAATTTATTGATTTTCTAGAACATTCAATCGCGTTTTTAAAGAGCTTTGAATTATCTAGGAACTTGATTATAGGGACTCCTTTTTTTTGTATAAAATCAATGGTTTTCGAATGATGGATTTAAATTATGCAAACAAATGTTAAAATATACAACGTATTGATATGTATTTTTTCGATTATTTTGCTATCTTATGTAGTTTTTTTAAATGTAGAAAATTTAACGGGTTGAAATTTCAGTCTAGTAAACTTTTTTGAAAATCGAATCCATTTTAATAAAAATGTATTAAAAAAATATGAATTAAAAAATAAAGCTTTTCCAATTAGGATTTCGCCCTTCCCCCGATACGGTTTTTGGGCTAAGCACAAACTTTCTTTACAAAAATAGAATTTTAAAAATTTTTCCTTCAAAGCAAGGAATCCGAAAATACGATTGGAGCTTGCAAAAAAATCCGGGCAAACTGAAATTTGGTAACATGTGTACTAGAACCAAAATTTCTGAAAAATCCCCAGTCGAATTTTTCCCTGATTGGGGATTTTAGCCCCCAACATGTTTTTCGCTTATAACCCGCTTAATTTAGTTTTTACGGAAAATTTTCATTAGACCAAAATTGAAAAGTATAAAATTATTTATATCGTATATAAGATTGTTAAAAAATTTACATTGTTAATGAAATAAAAATTAATCCAATAAAGATGAAATTGATTTTATTGTTAAAAATTGAAATTGCAACTAAGTTTTTGTAATAAAAATTATTTACAATATCATGTAAAATAAATTCTAGATTCTCTGTTGTATAGAGAATTTCTTAGTCTATAATTTTGAACTAATAATAAATTTTCGTAAAAATGAAATCAAGCGAGTTATAGGTGATAATAAACCGCGTTGGAAAAGAAAATTTAAAATTCTAACAGAAAAAATGTATCGAAATATGAATTAAAAAAATAAGTTTCTCCAATTAGGATTTCGTTCAAACCAAACCGAACGCCCCGATTTAGGGCTATAATTCGCTTAATTTAATTTTACTGAAAATCATTACCAAAAATTCAAAAAATTAATTTTCTCTACAAAATAAATTTAAAAAAATTTTCCCACTGCTCTAAACAAGAAATTCGAAAATACGGTTAGAGCTAGCAAAAAAATCCTGGCAAGCTGAAATTTAGTAGACGTATGTACTGGAGTGTCTTAATGAATGATGAAAAATTTCTCAAAAATTCCTATTCGAATTCTTCCCCAATTGGGAATTTAAGCCCCCAAAATGTTTTTTGGCTCTTAACTCGCTTAATTTCATTTTATCGAAAATTCTCATCAGACCAAAATTGAAGAGTACAAAATTCTCTACTTATCGGATTTTTAAAAATGTCCTAAGTTATATTGTTACTGAAATAAAAATTAATCCAACGAAGACGAAATTGATTTTATTGTTAAAAATTGAAATTGCAACTAACTTTTTGTAATAAAAATTATTTACAATTCATCTACATCAGCTAAAATAAATTATAAATTAGCTATTATATTGAGAATTTCCTGATCTTCAATTTTGAGCTAATGATAAAGTTTCGTAAAAATGAAATCAAGCGAGTTATAGGCGATATATCGCGTTGGAAAAGAAGATCTGAAATTCTAATAGAAAAAAAAAATGTATCGAAAATATGAATTAAATAAATAAGTTTCTCCAATTAGGATTTCGTCCCCCCCCCCGATTTAGGGCTATAAATCGCTTAAAAAATTTGTTGGCAAAAGGACTACGACCGGATAATTTGGTGTTGGACGAAAATTCTGTCCAAGGGAGGATCGAGACAAAGTTTAGAAACCTATAGTAATCTTCAAATTTATTGATATTCGTGGTTGTTAATTAAGTCTTCAAATTCAGTAGCGCCATCTGTTGGTAATTTTTTGAACTACACCAAGTGTTCTAAAACCCTCATCGAGTTAGAGTTTCTGATACTTCGCACTCAAGGGCTTAATGTAAGCTCTCAACCGTGAAGAAAAATAGGGAACTTAAATTTTGAAAATGTTTTTTTGGATTTACCAGAATGAAGTTCTACTTCGCCCGAGATCGAACCAGGTACGTTTATCAACCCGTTGATCCAATCCACTGCATTTAAAAATGATCCAGCCAAAGAGATACCCATATTAAAAGCAACATTGACCGAATTAGAAAGCTGAATATCACTGAATTTCAAAAATTGTGAAAAGGAAAAAAAAATTAATTAGGAATTTTCAGATCTTTTTAATTATCTTTTCTAGCTCTACTATATTTAAAAGGGTTTCCCATTGTTAGCGTTGCAGAATGAATAAAAATGTTAAGCCTACCCCTTTTAAAAAAGTAAAAGCAGGTTAAATTTTTAGTTTTCCTCGGTTTTTCTTTTAAATTTCGTAGAATTTAATTTTTTTATTATTTTAAATCAAAAATTACGATGTCTTGTATAGGATGTTTCGAAAGGATCGGAAACGGGAATAATTGATCGAAAATGAAGAAATGGATATTTATTAGGAAAGGCAAAATAAAAATATTAATTTTGAAAGTAATAACTTCTCGTGGATAAGCGGAAGCTTAAATAATATGAGATTTTAAAAATGCAAAACTTTATATAAAACATTTCTTAAGGCTTTAGCATATGGCTGAGGTTAAAGGATGCTTGCAAAGCAAACGTATAAAGCCTTTCAGAGTTTCTCAGATGGAAAATAACCGCAGTTCGTGTTGAAATAAGTAAACTGGATCTGCCGCATGAAGGTGCTTTAGGTTTCAGTCTCATAGACATCTTCCGTACATGATGACGATACATTGTTTCAGTTTGTTCGGGACCACACCGCAATAATCAAATAGCGATTTAAAATTGTAATTCAAAAAGTTTTAATTAACAGTAAGAAATTATTCAATTCGAGGGTCAAAATTCAATAATACAATATTCTCTCACCAACACAACACAATTGAGCTAAATTTGCAATTGAAATGCAAATCAAGGCGTTAACTATATGGGCGTCGATTATGTTAGGCAGTCAACTGCATTCCAAACTAAAACCTGGATTAAATACTGCCATCCAAGTTAACTTGGTCTGTCAACTATTTTATATTATCACGTTTCCACTTTACTAAATGCATATAAGTTCCATAACTTGCCTTCATATTACATTGCACACACATTTTTCTAACTTGACCTCAAACTTTCAATTCGAAATTTCCATTTCAGGCAAGCAATCGCAGCAAAGTTACAAGACTTAATTAATCTCACATTTTAATTGCTTCAAACTTCACAAATTAATTAACCATTTACAGTTAGAAAAGCTCCGATCCAAATTTTTTACTGTGCCTCGACAGATTTGGAGTATCATTTTTTGTTATCGAGTTGTGCGCCGCTAAAGCTTCCTGAAAAAATAAAAAGAATTTTATATTTCTGTTGTCATTGCTAATGACCAAAGATATCAAACGAAAGACAATTTTTTCGTGTAGGTTTTGTGTGTGGATTGTGCCTGTGCATTGCGGGTACATTTTTAAAACATTAATTTTTTTGTGGTACGTTGGGAAGGGGGGAAACCTTTTATGAGTTCCACCCAATCTGTGATGGATATGTCGGAGTCCTGCCCCCATGTTAAAGACAGTGTACTGACTAACCTCCCCCCCCTGCAGAAATGGGATCTTTTTAACATTCCTTCCATTTCTGTGCAAAATCTGTGTAAATAATTTTTCACGATTTTCATTGTAATATTACATTTCATGTTTTAAGTTTGTAAATTGATTGTACATTGTGTAAAATTCGTTGTTCATTGTGTAAAGTTACACGACACATCAGCCGATCCCAAAAGTACGTTACTATTATTAAATGTTAATTTTCGCACCGCATCTGTAATATTACTGATTAAATGTGGAACTTTGCTAACTTTATTACTATCATTGAATGCAAGTTTTCGCATCGCATGTGTAATATTACCAATCAAAGGAGGAACTTTCCATACGGATCTGTAATATTACAATTCATAAATGCATTTAAAAAACTTATTTTTTACTTCTTCTTTTTAAAATTCCACATATTTCGGGGTAAAATCACATACAAGGAAAATTACAGAGAAACTGTAATTTCACACTATTATTAATGGAATATTACACCAATTTATTTTTACATAATTTTAAATGAAAAACTTGCAGGTTATTTAATGCATATTTACGTGCACTTATTTCTGTGATGTAAATATATAATATTCAAATGTAATTTTACATTCGTGATGCCAAAAACTGGTAAATTATATTCTTTGTGTATAGCTTTTACATTTTCTTTCTTAAATTCCGGAAATGCCAAGATAAAATCACATAAACAAGGAAAATCACAGAGAAACCGTAATTTTACACCATTATTAATGGAATATTACACAATATGTATTTTTACGTGATTTTGAATGATAAAATTTACATGTTTTAATGTACTTTTACGTGCATTTTTTACAGTGTGGAATCAATTTTTATGGGAACATTTTGAAAACTTAAATTATTATTTTGTAGTGTTTCGGGAAGGGAGGAAAACCTTTTATAGGTTCCACCCAATCTGTGACGGATATGTCGGAGTCCTACCCCCCATTCTAAATGCAGTATACCGATTATAAAATAAAAACTCCCCTTCCATTAGTGGCTGCATAAATGGGATTCGTTAACATTCCTTCTATTAATTTCTGTGCGCATAAAATCTTATGTTGTGCTGTTTACATCGGCTTCCTCTTGTTTCCTTAGACGTCTTCCGATTCCACGCTTTCGTTTTAATTGGATTCCCCTTTCGGTACTTTTCTCTTCCAATCTTTTCTGGTTCTCTTCTTGTCGCCCGTAATTTGCCGCCTGTCCCCTTAGGCAGATCTAATCGCAGTACTCTATCATACATTAATTCCACAGTAACGGTCCAAGTTCCGACCCCTGTGGGACTTCTCCCCCCCCCCCACTTCTTGTAGTTTTGTAATAAGGTTTTCCTGTATAATTATACGTATTACGATTTCTCAGGCACCTCTTGAGGATTTGCACTATGTAGGCTGACAATTATCTCTTCTCCAACTCCCCCAAGATATGCTTCCACCCCGTCGAGTTGAAAGCTTGCCTGATTTAGCGTGCACCGCAAAAAATGTTTCTGTAAAATTACAATGAAAATCCCCCGAAAATCATAGGTCACATTTCACCCTCACAATTATCATTAAGGGTGTTCACGAGGGCTTCGTAGTTTCGTAGTTTCCATGGTAGTTTCGTACTTGCGTATGACAGCCATGTGACATTCGTACTTTAAACAACCAATCACAATCAAGGAAGTTTCGTACTTGATTTTTATTTTAAGGTTATGATTATGAGGTGTAAACTTCCTTGATTATGATTGGTTGTTTAAAGTACGAATGTCACATGGCTGTCATACGCAAGTACGAAACTACCATGGAAACTACGAAATACCATGAAAACTACGAAACTACGAAGCCCTCGTGAACATCCTTATTGTAATATTACATTTGATGCTTTAAGTGTGTAAATTGTTTGTTAATTGTGTAAAATTGTTTATGCATTGTGTAAAGTTACACGACATACCATCCGTTCCCAAACTATGTTACCATTATTTAATGTAAATGTGAAATATGTATTACTAAACAAAGGAGGACCTTTCCATGCGTGTCTGTAATGCTACAATCTATAAATGTATATCACAAAAATTAGTTTTCACTTTTTCCTTTTATAAATTCCAGGGTAAAATAACATTTACAAGTAAAATTACAATGAAACCGTAATTTCACACGATTATTGATGGAATATTACACAATATGTATTTTTACATAATTTGGAATGCAAAAAATACACATTTTTTAATATATGTACATTTACGTGCACTTAAATATACAATTTCCAAACTAATTTTTACATTCGTGATGCCAAAATCTGGTAAATTTACACTTTTTTTGTGTAGTTTTCACTTTTTCTTTTTAAAATGCACAAATTCTAAAGTAAAATCACACATACAAGTAATATTACAGAGAAACTATAGTGTTACACTATTGTTAGTGGAATATTACACAATACTATGTATTTTTACATAATTTGTAATGTAAAAATTACACGCTTGTTAATATATATTTAGGTGCACTTATTTCGGTGATGTAAATATACAATATACCAATGTAGTTTTACATCCTTGATACCAGAAACTAGTAAATTTACATTATTTTGTATAGTTTTGACTTTTTCTTTTTTTAAATTCTAAGGTAAAATTTAAAAATTACAGAGAAACCGTAATTTCAGAATATTATTTATTGAATATTAAACAATATGTATTTTTAGGTGACTTTGAACGTAAAAATTGCAAGTGTTTTAATGTATATCGACGTGCATTTTTTACAATGTGGGCCGCCATCGTCAGGTCCTTAATCCTTTTCAGCGCGTCGATTGTTGATCTACCCTTTTGAAAACCGTATTGGCCAGTCCTATCGATCTCTGCGTGTAATCTTTTCAGTGTCAGTTTTTCCAACAATTTTCTCACGTTGTCTATTGTTTTGGAAAAATAATGGCGGCTTCAATATGGCGGCAACTTAAAACAAACAAATTGCTCGAAATTTTAAATTTTGCAAATAGATATAGATTAACCTCAGCCCCGCGAGAAAATTATCAAAATAAAAAAATTCAAAATGGCGGTGCCAATATGGCGACCAAACTAAACAAACGACAAGCTAGGAACTTGAAATTTTGCTAGCAGATAGGAACTAACCTGAAACCGTCGAAAAAGTTATGAAAATTTAATAATTCAAAATGACAGTTCTAATATGGTGGCCAATACAAAAAAACAACATGCTATAAAGCTGAAATTTTGTTTGTAGGTGAAGACTAAACTCAAACCCTCAAACAACCATAAGTAAAGGTATTTAGGAACTTGAAATTTTACAGGTAGATAAAAACTAACCTCAGTGTACGAATAAAATTCAAAAAGGCATTTAAGGGTGGAGATTCAATAAGGTGGAAATCGCATAATTTTATTTTTCTATATTGTCAAGGATATTATTATTGATTTCGAACTTGGACTAAAACGTAAACGTAAAAATCTGGCACTGTAGGTTAAATATTCATTATATAATTTTAAATTATAAAACATTGCGATTAGAAAGGCAACTATCTCGCAATTCATAATAAAGACTGCAATACGACAATTTCAAAGTCCCACAGGATATGCACCGGAAGAAGGATTTAACCTATAGCGTTATGTGCATGTAGTTATAATAATGTAGCAGACAAGATTTCGAAACCAAAACGAAATCCACTCTCAGCTTATACAATTCGAGAAATTGTAATTTAAGTTTATCCCAAAGATCCATTTCAAGTTATAGTGATTGCAATGCTCTGGAAAACTAATTAAAGCTGTGAAAAATCGCCTCAGCGGTCATTTAATTTTACAATTTAAATGATCTCATATTCATTTTAATTTAAAAAAATTTAAATTAAAAAATTTACATTAATTTCACTGATTTGCAACAATTTACGCTAAAATATGAAGAGATGGAAGAAGAAGAATAATGAACAGGACGTTATAATTAAAAAAGTTTGGATTTTAAAACCGAATCCAATTTATTTTATTCCTGTATTGTTTGATTCCGCCGACTTAAATTTATAATTTTCGGATCAAGATTTTGCACACCCGGTATTCAATTATTCATAGCTTTCTCCACATTTCATCGATCAGTTTCACAATTATTAAATTTAATTGAGGCTTAAATAGGTAGAAAATTTGAAAAACTTTGTTTAAACAAGAAATGACAATGCTGGGAATTGGAAAGCCCTTAGTTATTAAAAGACAAAAATTGTGTTTGCTCGATTTCGGTGCGGTGGTATATTTTACATGGGAATACTCTTGGGTATTAAAATTTAACTATATTTTGGTTTCAACCAAAAATACGATCCACCACAGTCTTTCACTAAAGGTTTAATACAAATAATTACAAACTTCAAGAATAAATTAATTTAAATAAAATTTTGAATCAGATATCCCGACACCGCGAGGCGATCGATAAATTTAAATTTTTGAAAGAACTTTATCTTGGCAATTGTCGAGTGTACGAAGTTATGGTTCAATAAGGAAATGGTTAACACGGGCGGAATGCTGCTAAAGTTTTCAGACCGGGGCTAGTTCGCTACAGGGGTAAGTTTAGATGTTCCAATTATTTTACATATCCAATACCGTGTGATGCTTTATTGGATGTCCATCTGCCATTGTCGATTTAGTTTTAGCAAGATGATGCTGAAAAAATTAATTTCGATTTGGGTTCGAACCCTGGCGAATTAACAGAGCTTCAGAAACCGGGGGGTTTTGGGGGTATTCCCCCAATGGTGATCAGATGGTAAAACATTGATCGATGTTTTATGATACCGCCTTATTTTTCCATCAGGCTCAAATCAAAATTTCTTTCTTTTATGTATTAAATAAAATATTTCTTTAATATTTTATTAAGTTTCACTTTCAAAAGGCCATGGCATTGAAACTATTAATTTCTTAGCATTATAGACTTAGTAATTTTTTAAAGAACGTGGAATTATCTACAAACTAGATTATAACCTTTTATTGGCTAAAATGAAAGGTTTTCGAGTTATGAATTAAATTAAGTAGAGAAATGTTAAATTTCTTTTGTATTTTTTGCACACTTTGTAACTTTTCAACAAAATAGACGCCCCTTTTTCCTGTGATTCCTTCAGCTCCTAACCATCATTTCTCTCCTTCATATGAAATGCTTTAAATTAAGTGGTGTTTTTTAATTTATTGTAGTGCCTGGTGTCCTTGACAAGTCCACGAGAACACATACAATATCTTTCGGTCACCTACCTTAATTTGACTCTATACTTCTCAGGATAAATACGTCGGGGTCTGACTCTAATAACGACACTATAGTAGACAAGCTTATGAATTGACGAGTTCTCGTTACCAACAAAGAGTAAACACGATTGGATCTGGTTAACAAGTTTTTTAATGATATAACAAACTTTAACATTCAATGAATAACGCAACTCAAAACAATCTTTAACATATAACAATTCTATCTACGCACTGGTTGAAATAATTAATACAAGCTAACCTGCTATTTCGCACAGTTGCACACAATCTTGGTTATTCTCTCTTGAAGCCAATCTTCTTCCAATCTCCAGTCTTCTTCAAATCTGGACTCCACAATCCATGCTCGTTCTAATATTTTCGTTCCACTATATTCCAATAATTTATTGAACTCGACCCGATATATTTTATCTGGGTTTTCGCGTACGTTACCCGTACTGTAGGGATTTTCTAGCAACAATATTCTGTGTTGCCGAACACGCCCGACTTCCGTTATTTCAGGGAAGTTTATATCGCCTGGGAAAATAATTCTCCCTATGTAGCACCACTCTATAACTCGCCAATATAATTTTATTTTAATTATATCTTACTTGAGGAGTAATTATACAATCGACTGCCTCTTGCAGTAACTTCGATGCGACTCTCTTAATTGAGGAGTGATTTTTCAATCGACTGCCTCTTGCAGTGATTTATTTGCGACTATCTTGTTTATCCCACGTAACTTCCGTTACCAAAATTCTTTTTGTTTTCAATACGGAGCTTCTTATTATTTCCGGTTTGTTTACGGATGTCGGCCTGTTATCTGCACCTTTGATTTTCCGATGCTGTACATAATGTTTACATAAAATATAAAACCCAAACAAACTTAAAATTACTGAACGACAAAAAAAAAAAACACATGCCAACATTGTGTTTGAAACCACCGTTTCTAATCTGTTGTTCGCTCCTTGTTGGTTACAACATATCCTTAACGCGGATAGAGCGTATCACAACATTATATAATAGATATATATATATAGTATAAGCGAGTGTTTACGGTCGTATCCGTTTCTCGCATCTTATCCTCCAAGCCTCTCTATCGGTCCAATCTCCATCTTCCAAATTTCTGGATTTCATAGCCTCCTCCACCTCCTTTAATTTAATTTTATTTTAATAAATTTTATTTTAAAATATAGTTTAAACACGTTAATCGGTTAAGTGAAAAAATAGACACCCTTGTTCTGATTTTAACACGTTAACGAAAAGAGCCGACAAAGTGTACGGATTTGGTCGAGTGAAAACTGCGTATTGTGTGGTAAATTTCATACATCAACTAACTATAATTATTATTTATCAAACAAGTAATATTAGATTTCTTGTAAATTGAAATGGTTTTCAAAAAAGAATACAAGACAAAAATTGTAGCCCATTAAATTTCCATTAAAAAACGGAAACCGTTACTATTATTTTTTTTGTAACTCTCTTAGTTTCAAAAAGATACCGATTTTGTAAGTAAACCAAAAAATACTGCTTCAATTTTTTTAACATTTCTTTGCGTAATTTAATCCATAACTCATAACACAGTAGCAGTATGTGAGAAGTTCTCTGAGCCACTGATGGCTCCCCCCCCTCCCTCGAGGACGGAAGAAGCTTCGAACTTGAATAGCTGACAGGGAAAGCCCTTATATAATCCTGGGCCCCTATAACGGATTTTGGATTCTACATCCGTTATCATCAACCTGTTACCATCAATTTGTTGGGCCACTGCCATTTCATTTCAAATTGATTGAGATGGTAGTGTAAACACTTCCAATTTGTTATCTTTTTCCGGAACGCAATTGACCTGCGCGCTGATCGAGAGTCTTGGGGAAAATTTCGTACGAGAAGGTCACGTCTTTTGTGCTGTGAAGTGATTATTGGGGTTGTTTTCGATTTTACTGGATATGGTTACGTTTTATGGGAATTACAGTCCGACAGTCCGAATATTTTATCGAATATGTTGTTTTCCATCCCAGTAGGGGATTTGATTCGTGATTGGAGGATGATGGGTTTTTTGGCCGTACCATGTTTCCTTGTCGGACCACCCTGGCCCATAATTTCTGGGAAGGATTTTTATCCTTTGGCATGGTGAGTTACCTAATTATTTTTGCAATTACTTCACAGCTACCTGTTAATCGATTGGCCAATTTTTTTACATCAGGAGCTCGATGACGGAATTCACCCTTGGCTTATTTAATGTTTTTTTATTTTATTTATGTGTAACATTCTGGTTTTCCTTTTGTCGTGCATTTTTTTATTACAGAGTGTTGAACGAGATTATGATTACGGCGCAGTTGTATTTCTGCATCGCAGTGATTGGCATATCTAATCTCTTTACGTTCGCATACGTGGAGATAGCTTGAGGTTTAATTTTGTGTTTGGTATAATTATTTAATTAGTAATTATTTGATTTTCTAATGTTTTATAATATGTATTTAAACTGAGTTTTATTTCCACGTAATAACATCGAGCGACGCTAGCATAATGCATTGGCAGTGAGACTCCAGAGTGGTCGTCCTACGTTCAAGTCTCGTACTTGAAATTTTATGTTCGACATTTTTTTTGTTTAATTTGTGGTTATATATTATTTTTATAAAGGCTGCGATGTGCGACCTATATATTATACAGGGTGCGGCATTGCACCGGGGTCGCTGCCGCTTGGTTTTATCGTCGGAAGCTCGATGTGGTTACCTTTGTGGGATTTTTATATGACCATTCGAGTGTTCCGTCGGTTGTTTGTTGGGGTAGTGATTCTTGGTGGCAATGTGATCGCTGCTGTGCCGGTTCTGGTCGGCTTCTGTATTGGCTACTGTTGTTACGGTCCACTGGCGCCATACTAACACCATAATACATCGCTAATATCCCTACGCCTTGCAACAATGAATATCGAATTGTTTATTTTTTTATTTTATTGTTAAGTTTATTTTGTGTGTGTTAGCAAAGCTGCTTCCTTGAATTTCTCCGGGGCGTTTTTACACGACCCATGGCCCTCGCATACTGACGTGTCCATCAAAGAGCTGGTTTACATAAGATCAGGGCTCCACGCAATTAAAAGTAGAGGGTTTTTACCTTCTGCGTGGACGTAATCTGTTTCAAGTTATCCTCTCATTAGGGATAGTGAGGAAAGATTTACGTTTCACCCCGTTTTCAAGGAGGCTGTCGCCACTGTGGGAAAGTTGGTCCTCGTGGTGTTCAACGACTGTCTCGAGAAGGGTCGATTCCCCTGGAGGTGGAAAATTGCGTGGCTTGTCCTTATAAGACGGCCCTACGTCCTACAAGCCTATACACCTCTTAGACCATGTCGGTAAGCTCCTGGAGTGGGTCATACTGGACCGCTTGAAGCAGGCTCTGGACAAAAGCGTTGGCCTCTTCGAGATCCAATTTGAATTCCAGGCACAGGAAGATCCACGGTAGACGCCTTTTCTATTTTAGAAGATTATGCTGCGCCTTGGTCACCCTATGATGGACATTAGGGACGCCTTCAACTGCGTCGCTTGGAGGCGCATACTTGAGGTACTCAAGGACCTTAACCTGATCGGCGTTTGAGGATGGGTGATGACCGTGGTGAAGAAATGGAAGTGACCAGCGGTGTGCCCCAGGGTTAAGTACTCTGACGAACCTTATGGAACGTCATGAGTTAGCATCATCGGCCTTGCTGACAACTTGAAACCTCGTCGTGGTGGAGAGGGATTCCCGGGAACTCGAAGCCATCCAGGCGATGTCGGAGTGACCAATCAGAAGCTGTTATAGCGTGACGGATATACTAATGCTCATACTAATAATGGAAGCTTGACGCTTGAGACCTAATCTAGATTAAGTCTCAGATTTTCTTAAAATGACGACTATTGCTATGATACGAACTCATCATCATCAAGTGGTAGAACTAAAAGTTCCATCTTTGAACAAACCCCAAATAAGCGGATGGAAATCAGTTCCATCTACTGCTTGCCTGTTATTTTCTCCAAGTCATCTCTCCATCTTGCTCGATGGATCATTCTGCTCTGATTCCGTTCATTATTTCTTTCAAAAATAGTACTATGAACTCCCTACTATGGGTAAATAATACAGAAAAGTTGGAGAAAAAGCAATTGTTTCTTATAGTTGACAGGATAAAACATGGCGGCCGTACCTTATATGACGGTTCTCTGTAAATCTACTGGCTCTGCGTCTTCCAATTTAGTAGCGCCATCTGTTGATAACCTTTTGAACTTCACTATCAGGGTGGAATAAAGAGAACTGTAGATACATAATAGATGGATTCGTAGCTCGTGTAGTGAAAAAACTCAACAAATGACGATCAAGTGTCTAATGATGTCATAGTGTGCGTTTTCCTTCTAAACAGTATTTAGTCCACTTTTGGGTTATACCAGTTATACTAAAATACAGATATTCAAAATAAAAGATGCGGAATATTGAATATTCAGTCCCGTAGAATTACGTTCCCGTAGATTACGTTCAGTAATCTGCATAACGAAAAAAAGATTACAAATGAGGTTAACAGAGTCAAATAGAGTATGGTAAACGGTAACGAATCGAAACATTATATTGTAACTAAAGTCTAAAGAGCAACGTTCGCCTTCATTTATAGATGCTTGACCCGTTATAGGAAAACCTCTCTGCATTCGTTTGACCCACTGTAATGTCTTGTTTTCTCTTGTCTCGGACAATTTATACACCATACGCTTGAATAATTTTAACCGAAGTTTAAAGAGCAAGGCTTACCTTCGTTTGTGGATTGTTGACCCGCGGAACCTTGCTCGAATTTCTTTGACACGCAGTGAATGTTTTGTTTGCGATTGTCAACGGTTGACTAGAAAGCAATTTTCTCAAAAAAAATTTACTCGATCTGAAGGATCAACCTGAGTGTGGAGGTTGACTATCAAATTGCAAATAGCAATATATGGAATACACTTTTTACTTTTGATTGCTTTCCACATGTCGACTTGAGAAGTTTACCCATTAGGTACATACATACGTAAGTTGGGCGTCGGCTGGCTGTTGAGGGAATTTAAAATTCAAAATTTCGATATTATTTCGATAAAAATTACAATTTATTCTTTTAGAAATTTTTAAATCGTAGTCAATAAGTCGATCGCATTTGTAATTCTTTTGTGCATAGTGCAAGGAGTATATCCTTCATTATGCACATTTCAATGACAAAGGTTACGAAGGAATAGTTGTAGCTATTGGGGCGTCTCTGTAACGCGTCTCGCTTGTTATCATCGTCTGCCAGTCCAATCATTCGCTCATTCACCCTTAACAGAGCACCTACGATGATCCGCATAATCAGTCCTCAACAGACTTCACTTTATATAAACCTGAAAGGTTATTCATATATCCATCTCTTCCTCCGTTCCATCCTCTTAGAAACGAAACTATAACCAACATGATTGATTCCTTGCGACACGTTAAGTAATGCTTTACTGAAACTTTGTCGCTATTACTCAAGTTTAATATACAGAAATGGATACGTTACCATTTGAAAGCGGCTGAAAATTTAGGTTAACTCAAATAGATAACGAATTTTCACTTGCAACGTGTTCCAACTCAAAATGTATTCGGTTCGTTGATTAACTTTACTATAATTGACAATTACGTCTCCCTTTGCTTACTTCAAGGAACAAATTATTTTAAAAAATTGACATATTTTTTAAATTTTTTTAGTAAACCGAACGATTAATCGTAGAATTAAAAATTAATTTAAAAAAATTTAATAATGCTAAACTCTAGATTGAATTCGTTCTACTTTACGTTGCCCGTCCTGTCAGACCGTTGAAAATTCGCACAATAAAAGAAGCGCTTTTTAAAGAAAAAGTTCAAGAGCAAACGTGTTTTTGTAGGGCTGCAAAGCCGATGGGGAGAACTTGACCTACTGCTTACAGTTTTTCACCTGTAAACCATAATATGAATGACCATCAATTTTATTTTATGTATTTAATGTTATGCAGAAAAATATTTCCTCGATCTAGATTCGAACCCTGGAGTACTAGGTATAAATAATAATTACAATCAATCATTTTGTCCTCTTTTACTTCCGACAACTGAAGAACCGTTTATTTAATAATGTAATAAATTAATAAAACCAGGTACTCAAACAAATCAACATTTTCAGACCATCTCATCACTTTAAGGCAAATATTCAATTGAGGCCGTAGGCCGATCCGCATTTGATATGAACTATTCTTACAAACTATTGAGAGGCCAAAGACCGACCAATGAGACCAATAAGCGTAGAACCAATCGGTAAGCCTATGAGGAAGCAGTTATTCAAATGATATGTTTAACTAATATGGTGAAATACTTCTTCTGCCAGCAATGACGACTGCCTCCGTCAATTGGAGACCCTTCCGGGCCATCCATTCGGATGGCCATCTTCCTCCGTCCTGGCTTCCACTACCAGGGTCGTCCACAAAACCATATATGCTCACCCCTGGTGGTACGGAGAGCCTAAAGACGCCGTCATACATCACGTTCCATAGCAGCGGACCCAGGACATATCCCTGTGGTACTCCATTTGTGACTTCCAGTATGTCACTCCAAAGCTTCTCTTGAACTAGCAGTGACCTTGAAATAGCTTCTTATAACTCTTAGGAGGTAACGGGATACTCCTTTGCTTTCCAACTCCTCCATGATGCAGGACCATTTGATGGAGTTAAAAAACACTGGCAATCTCTGAGTCCGCCAAGTTCTCTCTATGGCCTCCCGAATCTTCTGGACCATGCTCTCTATCGGCGTGACGGTAGATCTTCCCTTGCGGAAGCCGATATGGTTATCTGCAAGGCAACCTTAAATCGGAATAAACCTGACATTTTTTAATAATTAGTAAGTACCTGGGCTATGAGGTTTCTAACCCATTTTTTCAAAAATATGAAGATTATTAGGTAATCGCAAAGGCTCATAGGTTGTTTTCAAATAGGTTAACATCGGGGGACGTGAAAGATTAAATTTAGTGTAAAACAAATTAATAATAGAACAGAAGGTGCCTACCTATAAATTATAGTTTTAGAGACCCCGGGGGTCTCTTTATTACGCAAAAATTGAAAAAAAAAATTTTAACTGCTCAGAAACAGTTGATCAAGAGTAGAAATCTTGAAAACAATATAAAACGAAAATTGCAACAGAATCAACAAAAAGATACATTTTCCTGCCCTCCCAATCGCGAATTTTTTAATGAATTTATTGTCAAATATTTGAGCTTCAATGAGCTTTTACAAAAATCGTTTGTAATACCACACTCCTCGTGAATTTATTTGCGAAAACTTTTTGTGGGGGGGGGGCGTAGAAACGACAGCTCCCTATCGCGAAATTTTCATAAAATTTGTGTCAATCGATAGAGAATCGTTTGTGCTCCACTGAGCTTCAATTTCCGTCTTTTAGATAACCTAAATGTACAAAAGTTAGTGCGTTTGAAAGATTGTGAAATTGAGTGACATTTCACTACCCCCCCCCCCCCCATCGCGAATTGTTTAATGAAATTAGTGTCAAACGTTTGTGCTTCGTTTGAGCTTCCATTAAAATTAATTTAAACTACGCGCATCGCAAAGTAAAAAATGCATTAAAAAATTCGTGATGGGAGGGGGGCAGTGAAATGCCACTCAATTTCACATTCTTTGAAACGCTCTAACTTTGGGGTACGAAAGATATAAATTGAAATTCATTTGAGTTAAAATGATTCTCTATCGATTGGCACCAATTTTATAAAAAAAATATTCGCTATGGGGGGTTGTCGTTTCTACAGCCCCAGTGCAATCATTTAACATTAATTTTATTAAAAATTCGCAATTAGGGGGAGGGGGCAAAAAATACCTAACAAAAAATAGTAAATAAGTTTGGGCAAGCTGAAATTTGGTAAACTCCGAATTAACTCAAAAAGTTCCCTTAAATCTCCTGCCGGCTTCTTCTCCAATGTGTAATTTTACTTCTGCTAATGCGGTTTTTCGTCTATAACTCGCTTAATTTCATTTTTATGAAAAATTATCATCAAATTAAAATTGAAGAGTACAAAATTCTCTATAAAACTTCTCATATTAAGTAGTTATGAAATAAAAAGAAAATCCAGAGAAAACAATTGAAAAAGGTTTTAAATAATAATAATTCTTATTTTGAATAAAAATTTCGTACTGGTAAACAAAACAAAACAAGGTTTCAGGATTTACTTCAGATCTAAAGGAAATCCTGAAACTTTGATTTGTAGGGAATTTTCTCCTCTTCAATTTTGGTCCAATAATAACACAGGGGATTTTAGGAAAGTTGATTCCATCCCCCGCGTTCTTTTTCATTTCCCTTTAACTAACTGGGTAACCGGTAAAAATATCACGTTATCATCGCGACAGTTATTCAAATACATATATTTAAATTGAAAAGAAAAATTCTTACCGATAAAAATAATCTCCATATATTATTCAGGGGGGGGGGTATTGCGTTACGTTACCATGGAAGCGGTGATTCTGACATACTATGCGTATTTTATATAAGATCTTTAGAAGTTCCCAATGATAATCGATATAACATAACCGGGGGGTCTGAGGGGTATGGAATACCCCCCAGGTACACTTGCCATTATTCAGAACCATCAAAATTTATTATTTTTCGTTGAATCTTTTGCAATTCTCGTTTTTAATCCGGAAGGGGGGCAGCAGGTGATATTTTTCATAATTATCCCAGTACCGTTCTTCTTAATACCGAGGGACGTAAATGTGAAAGTTTTTGTTTCGCAATAAATTAATTTTTGCCCTGCTCTGTAATCCTCTGGTTCAGGCAGCCTAAATAAGTTTCTGATAAGCATCCATTTGTTTACATTACTCTAAGCCGGCATTGTAGCAAGGGAGATCGCTATGGGGGCGTTAAACCTCGACAAAACCCAATAAATAATAGTTTAAAATTTCCAAAATGATAAGAATCTTTTGGGAGAGGGGGGCGCATATATTCAAATTTGTCTCGGGCACCAGAAGAGCTTGCTACGGTGTTGACACTTCTTCTTCTTAACGTGCCTATCCGTTACCGGATGTTGGCGACCTCTCTCCTATGTATGTGTTGTGCGTTTGTAGTACTATCACACACATAGGGGACCTACTTGTTTAACGCGGGCTCCGAACCGCGGGAAGTGTATACACTTCATCTCCAGAGAGGCTGTTCTAAGCAGATTTCACCTCGGTGGTTTGCCATTGCCTTCCGACGGGAGACGGTCAGAATGAAGTTTTTACTGAGCCCGGAGTCGAACCGGACATTCAGCATTAGCAGCAACGCACTTAACCGCTTAAGCTGATCACCATCTCTGCTGACACTAACGGTGAAAATAAGATTAAACAGTTGAAGGCAGCAACAATATTTTAGACTTCTATATACCACAGATGTTCGTACCGTATTTTAATATACAGGATGATCACTTCCGGACTGCCAATTGTAAATACACAGTTGAACTGAGAATCGAACCAGCTTTGTTTGTCTGTGAGGTGAATTGTATTTTAATTATTTTTTACATCACTATTGTTTTACAGTCATACAGATTACAGCGATGCGTCAGTCACACCTAATCAAAAAAAAGTTAAGTCTCTTTGAAAATTAGGCATAATTATGAAGTAATTGTTGGAAAATCTTCGCAAGTAAACTCGAAACAACACAAATTAATTTATAAACGCCTGGTTTCTTAATATTTAACACAGACGCCATTTATTTATAGGAGCTTGCTTCCAACTTTCTTGTAAGTGTAATTTCAATGCCCTAAACTATACACGAGTTAGCTTTTAGTAACTTGCTTTAAAGTTTTCTTTTTTATATCGAGTTTTCTTGTGCATTATTGTGTTTTTCACTTTATTTAATGTATACGTATAGCAATAATAGCCATATTGTACATTTAAACATTTGTGTTGATTTTAGCTTTATTGTTATTGTTGTTGCGTAATTTTTCGGCATAAAAAATGTCGGAAAACCTTACACGAGTCTGCGTCGTATTAAAATATGTGTTCGAAATACAAATAATTTTAATAATAAATCTTGCAAACATATCCATGGCATTAGCTCCCCAGAGCTTTGTTTCAAATTAAGGTCTTGCTTATTTAGTATAAGAGATAAAACAAACTCCTCTCCTGGAAAACACAAAATCGTGTTTGACAAAAGTTTACAAGAGAAAAATATGAAAAACTGCTTTCTTTTGCAAATTTTAATTAAGGAAAATAATTTGACATAAATAATAACAATAATAAAAGACATTAGAGCTACTCTAGTAAATAAAAAAAGTAATAATAAAACGAAAATTGTCAGAACATAAAGTAATACTGTGAAAATATACGATCTAATGGTGCAATTTTCCGGCTTGCTTTATACCCAAACACTGGAAAATGTAGGTTTTACTTTCTGTTTAATAGCGTGTCAATGTTTAAATAGAAAAATATTTTATTTAGCCTCAGCGCATACACAACAAAAATTGCATTAATTTTTAATTTTCCTGTTAAATTGGAAATATTCGTTTTACTTTTTATCCTTTGCTTCTTCGTTAAGGCTCCCGAATTAAATTCAGGTAGTACACTAAATTACTATTAATTCAAAGTACCTAAAAGCAGGAATCGTAACGAAATTCTTGCCTTTTTTTTCCGTTTCAAAACGACCGACATTAGGTAACACTCCCGTCCAGAGCCGGACTGACAATTCCGCATGGGCCGGTCCTCCTGGGAGCTGTCACAATGTTTTCTTTGTAAATTTTGATCTGTGGTGTCAAAACTAGAAATTTAACAGCTTAACGCAAATAAACTTGGTATAATCCAACATGTAAATGTGCAGCAGGCAAAAAATTGTCGATTTTAATAATGCAAACAGATTAATCCTGGTTATAATAAATTTTATAATTATATAAATATTATTTTCACTCAATCATATTAATATTCATAAATGCTTTTGTAGCATTGTAAATAAATAATTAGCAATATGATGCATTAAAAACTAAAATCGGTCCATAAATAAATGAGATATTCCGGATTTTATGGATTTCAATAGCGGCCATGTTGTTGGCGTTATAAAACCAAATGTTTTACCTGATATTTTCCACAAAAATCGTCTGTAGCGCTGTTCATATTGATACTTTTTAGAATAGTTAACCGCTATTAATTTTTCTGAGCTTCTTACGACCGATCATTTTAACTTCCAGTTAAAGTTCCAGATAACTATCTGTGTTGCCTAGCAACGTAACTGTTACAGTAATTCGCTTCGCAGTTCTTGTCACGAATAAAACAAGATGGCATCAACACCTGCTTTCTAAGCAACCAAAACTTTAACTAAGGATTAGTTATCTGGAATTTTAACTGGAAACGAGAAGATCGGTCATTAGACAGATAATTTCTATTTGATTTTCGACAGCCGGTTAAACGATTTCTGGCATATAGCTGCCAAACGAGACAACAGAGGTTGTTAAGCTAAGTTATGCTCAAATTTAATTTTTAAAATTCCCCATAAACCTGTTACCTGCAAATAAGCTGTCAGTTATTTTTAGCTGCCAAATAGCTGAAAGGATTTTTGTTGCGATTGTGTTTAAATGGAAACCAAATATTTATACTGCTAAACTAAAATTGCTTACTGTCATTAAAATACATAATGTTTAAAAACAATTCTTCGAGGACTTCAAATAACAGTGTTACAAATCGAATGCCAAACTCAATATAATTAAACAAAAAATGCATAGCATTCATGGCAAATCATATCTTTGTAAATTTAAAACTTCCTTAATTTAATTATATAAAATTAAAAAAGTTCCGGCGTAGAATTGCCATGGTTGTGCGGCCTAAAGGCCGCACTGAAACTTTCTATGTTTGCAACTAAAAAATGATCCACTGAAAGGTGCGATATTTTATTATACCAGCGTCCTTAGTTAAAATTTCTTAACTAACGGATTGGTTTCACTCGGAGCAGGCTTTTCAGCGCTAAATTTCACTCGCGTTAGATTCTCATGCAATCCTATCACAAAAATCTCGTTATCGGGAAATATTCGAATATTTTGCCATCCTTGGTGTTCTGACACCCTAAGGCCCAGTTGTTCAGTTTCGGGTTATCTTTTAACCTGGATTATTTTCCATACAAATGATTGTTTCAATAATTGTTTCCATGGAAAATAATTCAGGTTAAAAGATAACCTAATACTGAACAACTGGGCCTAAGACAGCATTATAACTACTAAATAAAGTGATTTTATCTACCGTAAACCAATTTGTTAGTTACGACGTTTTAGTTAAGGGTGCCAGTATTAAGGGGCGGTATTGCTCCTGTTGGCGCGAAATTTGAAAGAAATAACCATAAAACTCAAAATAACGCAAAGTATTTCAAGTTATAATTGTAAATCTGGTTAGGTTTAAGTTAGGTTTAGGTCAGGTTGTGACGGATTTTTGTAATCCATCACTTACGTTCAACCCTATATATATCATTTATACTTTTAGAGGCTCATGATAACCGCGCCGAGGTGGGAATTTGTTCATACTGCGCAAAGGATATAGTCTTGGGTGAACCTTTGAACAAGCAAGACGCACTTGTGTCAATTTTTGAAGCAAGAAGGCGGGTGTGAATTTTTCACACACCAATGTCGATTTGTATTTCTACTGTGGAGCGATCATGGGCTCCTGGATTACGTAACTAGCGGGTATGGAGCGAGGATATGGCTACCGGGACAATTTTTGTTCGCGCAGACTCGATGGAGATCTGACATATCTTCGTTGTTGGAAAATGGTGGATTTTCCCCATATCGGACGCGTTTTGGTCGGATCTGCTGCCCATACTGCTTTTGAAGGTTTTGGAATTCCGTCGGAGCGGTGAGTAACATTTATGTTATAAGATTGTTTCCCAGTGGTTTATGTTGATCGACTTTGCCCATTTTTCTCCGTCCACCTGGAGTTTGCGTTGTTGGAATTCACCCTTGGCTGATTCATGTTATTTTATGTTTTAACATTTTGGGTTTCTCTTTTGTCTTGCATTTTTTTATTGCAGAGTGTTTGCCAAGATTACTATTGAGTTGCAGGTTTTGTATTGCTGCATCGAAGTGATTAAAGGCAATCTAATCTCTTTTGCGTTCGCAAGCGTGGAAATGAATCGAATGTTTGAATTTTGTGTTTGAAGACTTATTAATTATTAATTAAATTATAATGTTTTATTTAATTAAATTTGAACGACGTATTATTTCCACTAGGTAACATCGAACAGCGTTTGGTGAAATGCATTGGCAAAGGAATTCCGAATTGGTCGACTTAAGTTCAAATCTTGTATTTGAAATTTTATGTTCTATATTTTTTGTGTGTTTATTTTTGGTTTTATGTTTTTTTAAGAAGGCAGCGATGTGCGACCAACGTACAGGGTGTTGCATTTCATCGGGGTCGCTTCCACTTGATTTTATTGTTGGAAGTTCGATTGTGGTTCCACCGTTTGTGGGATTTTTTTATATGACCACTCGAACGTTCTGTTGATTGATTGTGGGGGAGTGCTTCTTGGTGGTAATGTCTTTGCCACTGTACTGAGTCTGGTCGGCTAATGCACTTTACATCGGACATCGCTTATCTTATCGCCTTCCGACAACGAACATCTTATTGTTGATTTTATTTTTGTGCGTTAGCAAAGCTGTTTCCTTGATTTTCTCCGGGGCGTTCATTTGACACGACCCACGGCCTTGCCGCCGCTATTAACGAGCTGGTTTATACCTAACATCAGGGCCCCACGCAAATAAAAGTAGAATTTATTTTCTGCGTGGATACGATATTATCTGTTCCGAGCTATCTTCTCATTAGAGATAGTGAGGACAGATATAGTTTCAAGGTTTAGGTTAGGTTTAGGTTAGGTTCAGGTTAGGTTTACGTTTAGGTTAGGTTTAGGTTAGGTTAGGTTTAGGTTACGTTTAGGTTAGGTTCAGGTTAGGTTCAGGTTAGGTTTAGGTTAGGTTTAGGTTTACGTTTAAGTTTAGGTTAGGTAGGATTCAGGTTTTTTCCTGTTCCATAGGAAAAATATTCTACAGTTATCATTCTTTTAGAGGTCTTTTTGCGTTATAATTTTGTCCTCAATAAGATACACAAACATAATAAAATTCTTCTAAAATAAATTCTAAGGCATAAAAATTGCAAAAAGCAAGACTATTTCAAAAAATGGTATGTTTTTGATTTCTTAACTACAAAATAAACCAAGGGTCTAAAAATTTGGTTACACCATTTAAAGTATTCTTTGAAGTTCTGAGATGATGTGCAATTTTTTTTAGATTTTTAGTTCCATTCTAGACGGCCGAAAAAAATTTCTGGTACAACATCAGAAAACGACAGATCTGACTATGAATATTGTTGTAATCATTATTGCAGATAATTTTACTCTGTACAAAAAATATACGTATAGTTTGCTACCCTAATATGCATAGTTTTCGAGATATTTGAGAAAAAGGAAACTGCGTCGCTTTTTTTGTTTAAAATATTGCTAATAACTTTTTGGTCTGCCTTAATTTTTTGAAAAATGGCTTAAAAATTGATTGCATGATGAAAAGTATTCTTTGAAGTTCTCAGATGACGTGTAATTTAATTTTACAAATTTAATTTAATTCTAAATGGCTTAAAAAAATTTAAGGTAGTTTTCTTTGTACATATGTGATTTTACCTTGGAATTTGTGGAATTTAAAAAAATGAAAGGGTTCCTACTATACTTTGTATATAGAAGCCTAAAAAGTAAAAGTTAAACACCAGAATGTAAATTTACCAGTTTTTGGCATCATGAATGTAAAACTACATTTGGATATGGTATACTTAGTACATAACCGAAATAAGTACACGTAAATATACATTAAGGAATGTATAATTTCTGCATTTCAAATTACGTAAAAATACATATTGTGTAATATTCCATTATTAATAGTGTGAAATTTCGGTTTCACTGTAAATTTCCTTTCGTATGTAATTTTACCCTGAAATTTGTGGAAATTAAAAAATGAAAGCTCTACATGAAAGAATGTAAATTTACCAGGGTGACGAATACAAATGAAAGCTTTCAGTTTTTGGCAAAGTGTTTTAAATCCACCATTAAACAATATTATTTCGAGTTAATATTCTGTTTTGGGAGGGCGGCGCCCCGTTGCATTCCTCGTATCAGCCGCCACTGGACCACCTTAAATTTTTCCATATTAAAACGTGAGGTCTAGTCCACCACTGCATCTGTACAGTTTTCGAAGTGGAAATCGATTAAGCATGGAAGAAAATTACGCATAGAAAATTAAAAAAAAGTGCAAGAAAAAACTTGAAAAATTAAATTTTCAGTAAATTTACATAAACGAAAAACATCTCAAAATTATACAATGACAAAAACTTTATCTCTTAAAAATAACCCTCAGTAGTAACTTTGCATTATGCTCAAGAAATATCATCTGAAAAGCATTTAGGATTTGAAATTATCATAAACCCTTTATTTGCACGAAGCACCGTCACTTTTAGAGATGGAATTGCTTTATATTTAGCAGATATGTTAATTTTTGCAGCTTAAGACTTACTGTTAGAAGGAAAATTAAATTCACAAGTGCGGAAAATTAGTCTTATATTCGTTAGCAAGTCGACACTAAAAAATTGCGTTTTTAAAGTACAAAATGAAAACACGACGTCGGTCGGTCCTGACCAAATTGATTTACTAATTTATTGACAGATGGGCCATTTTCGAATTTAATTAAAAATTCTAACGATGCACATTTAATTTGCATAAATATTCCCGAGTTCGGTTTACACATTTTTGTAAAATAATATATAAAATGGGGGGATACCCGATTTATGATTCCTTGACGAAATTAATTTAATCTTGGCCTGCGAGTTATGCAATAAGTAAAGTTAATTCATGTTAACTTTTAAGTGGTTAAACCTCAAAGATCAAACCCTATTGAATGGTTATAGATCGAGGAAACTAATTTCTCTATGGTCTATATTAATCTGATAGTAGGAAGAGGAGAAGTTTGGGATGATTCCGCAAGCAAATAATATTTTATAATATATTAGTTAAAAGAAATTTGTTATTGTATCTCTTCTATAGCAGCATCGAAATGAAATGATAAGAAAAAGTTTGTGATGTATAAAAACATTTGTGAGTTCTCATGATTGAATTCACATCTGAAATGAGTTTGAAACTCATTATGGCAATTAAGACAACCGATGCACAAATATATCTGTTAAAATTTAATCAACTTTTGACTGATATTCAGTGTAGCTAATTAAATTTCCATAGTCTACTATCTTGAAGTTCGCTTCGAGCTTTCGTAACTTTGAGAAATTGTTAGGCATTTGTTTTCAGGTCCCGGGGAGAGAAGGAGGTACTTCACTTTGCTCACTAAATTTGTATACAATGGTTAATTAATGCTGAAAAAGTGTAATTTGTAATTGAATAATTAGTACCGACGGTGATTAAATCGTGAGTTTTCTTGTTTTTCAATAAAGGGGTGAAATGTGATGGAAAGGATGAACATTTTTGTATAGTAGCGATGTTCAATAAAGGGAAGGAGGATTCTTTAAGCCCGGGGCTAGCAATATAACAGACAAGGTTAAATGAGATTATTGATGAAGGACTCTCCAAGTCCCGGACAGACATCTTCTTTACACGGAACACTGACAACGCCTTTGTTCAATTTGGTGCCAGAGGCACCACTCGTTCATCCTGACCTATAGCTTCCTACAGCCATTATTTTCAAGATACAATCGGTTACAACAAACACCCACCGAAACTAAATAATAAAACTCGGAAACATGAAAAACACTTCACTACGCGCGCTGATGGAGAAACGTCGCATTCATGCTTTTCTTATCGAGAGTTTCCTCAAACATCGCGACGCCGACATCCAATAATCGAACATATTTCTCCTCGTAATAATTTAGACGTTTTACAAAACTAAATGCAGGCAACAAACTTAAAATTAACTTTTACTGCATAAATTTTTAACCAACATTTTCTAATAAAATGTAAATTTTTACGACCACGTCAAGATGAACTTGCTAATTTGGTCCTATGTGAAGTGTAAGCTTTAAATTGTAGGACGAAATTATACGATTTTAAACTTTAAAAAAATTTAAATCTCATTTTTTCAAACTTACACCCTGTAGAAGTGCACGAGGATGGCTCAATTACAGGTAATTGAGTCGTCATTTATATTAGAAACAAAAACAGTGGCGGCTGATACAGGAAGGGCGACGGGGCGCCGCACGCCGCCCTCCCAAAACAGATTATTAACTCGGAGTAATATTGTTTAATGTGGAGCTACGTCACTGAATATTGGACAATTCGACGTCGATAGGACCGCAAACAGTGGAACAGATTGAAAACACTTTAATAAAAAAGGAAAAATTTAATTTGCATTCATCCCCCATTTCCAAAAAAATTGTAAAGATTTTAAAAGAATTTCCAATGTTTTTAACGAATTCCCACGGAAGGATCGTCAAAAAATTTCACCAATATCCAAGGAAATCCAACTAATTACTACGATTTCCGACAAATTTCAAAGATTCTCAAGTAGTTTCTACGATTTCAAAAGAATTCCTAGCAATTTTCAAAGGATTGCAAACAAGAAATTTTCTAAGAATTGCGAAAATTATACAGGATTATCCTGAAAGTTCCTAATGAAGGTTTTCCAATAAATTACAACTAATTCCAAGGACATGCAATGATTTCCAACGAATTCTAATGATTAATTAATTTTCCATGAATTGCAAATGGGAGATTTTCAAAGAATTGCAAAGATTTGAAAGGAATTTCCAATCATTTTCAACGAATTTCCACTGAAGGCTTGCCAAGAAATTCCAACGATTTCCTAAGAAATCCAACAAATTACAAGGATTTCCAACAAATATCGAAGATTTTTTAGTAATTTCTACCATTTCCCAGAAATTTTAATGATTTGAATATAAGAGATATCTAAAGAATTTCAATGATTTTTAACAAAATTTGCAATGAATATCAACGAATTTCCGCTGAAGAATTGTTGAAAGAAATTCATGCAATTCCCAAAGAAATCCAACAATTTCCAACAGGAATATCTAATCAAAGACTTCTAAGTAATTCCAACAATTTTCCAGGTCATCAAACGATTTCCAACGAATTTCAATGATTTCAAAGGAATTCCTAGTAATATTCAATGGATTGTAAATAAGAGAGTTTCAAAGAAATAGGAAAATTTTACAGGATTTTCCAATGATTTTAAAATTCTTAATGAAGGTTTTTCAATAAATTACAACAATTTACAATTTCCATTCAATGATTTTTAACTAATTTCAATGATTTTCTAGTAATTTCAAATATTTTGAAGGAATTCCCAGTAATTTTTCATGGATTGCAAATAGAAGATTTTCAAAATATTGTAAACTTTAAAGGAATTTCCAACGAATTCTCAACGAACTTCCACTAATTCCAATAAATTCCAAATTTTTCCAAGGAAATCTAACAATTTCCAAAGAATTGCAATGATTTCCTACAAATTCCGAAGATTTTCAAGTAATTTCTACGATTTCCAAGGAATTCGCAATTATTTTCAACGGATTGGAAATTAAGAGATTTCTAGAAAATTGCTAAGTCTTGAAAAGAATTTCTAATGATTCTCAAAGAATTTCCACTGAAGGATTTTCTAGAAATGATTTCTAGAAAAATTTTTCCAACGATTTCCTATAAAAAGTCGAAGATTTTCAAGTAATTTCTACAACTTCCAAGAAAATTCCCCGAACTTTTCAATGGATTATAAATAAGAGATTTACAGAGATTTACTATTAAAACTCTAAAAAGGAATTTGCAATGATTCTCATAGAATTCCTTCTGAAGTATTGTCAAGAATTTCCAATAATTTCTATGGAAATTCCAATGATTTTCAAAGAATTACAATCTATTCCAACAAATGTAGAAGATTATCAAATAATTTCTAAAATTTCTAAGGAATTCCCAGTAGTTTTGGAATAGATTGCAAATAAGAGATTTCCAAAGAATTGTGCAGAGATTTTAAAAGAATTGCCAATGTTTTTAACGAATTTTTTTCGTTAAAAAAATTCGAATTCCAACGAATTTCGAATTTCAACAATATCCAATGAAATCCAACTAATTACTACGATTTCAGACAAATTCATAAAATTTTCAAGTAATTTCTATTATTTTTTAAATTAATTTTTACCATGATTTTCAACAAACTCCGAATGAACGATTTCATTGAATTTCCAATAATTGCCATGAAAATCCAAGGATTTCCAACGAATTCCAACGTACTTAATCGATTTTTAAGCAATTGCAAGTATTTCTACCAAATTACACGGATCCAAAGAATTCTCAGTGGTTTTCAATGGATTATAAATAAGACATTTTCAAAGAATTTCAAGGACTTCTTAATGAAGGTTTTCAACAAAGTCGATTTCCAAGTACTTAATTATATCGATTTCCAACGAATTCTCAGAAATTTCAAGTAATTTCTACGATTACCCAGGAAGTGCAAAGATTTTTAAGGAATTACTAGAATTTTTTCCGACCTACAACGCTTTAAAAGGAATTCCCAGTAATTTTCAATGGATTGCAAATATTTTCAAAGAATTGCGAAGACTTTTAATGTCTAATGATTTCTAATTATTTTCAACGAATTCCTAAAGAAAGATTTCAAAGAAATTCCAACAATTGCCAATGACATCTAACGATTTCCTACGAATTACAAAGATTTTCAATTATTTTCAAGTAATTTCTATGATTTCTAATGAATTCTCAGTAATTTTCAATGCATTGCAAATAAGAGATTTACAAATAATTGCAAAGACCTTAATGGAATTCCTAATGATTTTCTATGAATCCTAATGAAGGATTTTTAAAAATTCCCAACAATTTCCAATGACATCCAACGATTTCCAACGAATTACCAAAATTTTCAAGAAATTGCAAGGATTTCCAACGAATTTCAATGATTTTCAACTAATTTCTATGATTTGTAAGAAATAAGAAATTTTTTACTTAATGTTTCCATAAATTTGAATCTAATTATGGCTCATTCGCCAAGTTTCACAACTTTGGTCAAGTATTCGGGTTTCTTGTTCTACTGTGCGCTGTGCATAATTTCAATATACCGCTTATTCAAATCTAGAGAAACTTAAAACGGATTTAATTCGACCCCTAATTTTATCAGGCTGGTAGGCTAAGATCGCCCAAACTGCATGAGGTGTGAGGCCGAAGGGCGAGCCAGTTGTAATGTTCTTGGACCCCCAGTCTAGCAGAACTAAGGGGTAAGGCGGTCGTTTGGTAAAATAAACGTTAATATTTATGCAGTAGCGGCTGTGGCGGTTTGCTATAAGGAGACAAGGAGCAATGCCATTTACTAAATGTTACGTTGCCGTGGTAACGGTCTGGTAACCGCTAAAATTATCACGTTACCATAGGAAAGGTAATTAAGATATATTAAAAACCTTAAAAAATACTACAGACTATTTTACAGGCACCTTTGTACTACTGGTCGTTTTTTTAAAAGGCGCAAGAGTATGAAAACCTTCCTTCTCCTTCTTCAAGTGCCATATCCGGTCTCTCGGACGTTGGCGACCTCTCTTCTATGTATGTGTTGTGCGTTTGAAGTATTATCACACACATAGGGGACCTACTGCTTAACGCGGGCTCCGAACCGCGGGAAGTGTATACACTTCATCTCCAGAGAGGCTGTTCCAGGCAGATTACACCTCGGTGGTTTGCCATTGCCTTCCGAGGGGAGACGGTCAGAATAAAGTTTTACTGAGCCCGGAGTCGAACCAAGCATTCAGCTTTAGCAGCAACGCACTTAACTGCTTATGCTGACGACCGTCTCCACCTTCCAGGAGAACCTTCCAGGACAAAAAAATGTATAAAAATGTAGCATCTTTGTTATTGCATTTTCTCATTTGGTGGTAGAGCAAAGATCATCGTCAAACAAAAATTGTGACAAAACACGAAAATACATTAAATACTTAGATAATATTAATTGATAAAATCTTAGTTGGGTCGAGGTCCTTATATTTTATTAATATTTATTGTCCAACGTTTCGGGCCATTTAAATTTGGCTCATTTCCAAAGCTTTCGGGATGAAAATAAATTACAATTGTCAATGTAAATGACAATAATTGATTTTTATTTTATTAATATTGTCCAACGTTTTGGGCCATTTCAATTAGGCTCATTTCCAAGGCATTTAGAATGAAAGTAAATGACAATTATTGTCATTGAAAGTAAATAACAATTGTTCTTTAATTTGTCAAATCAAATGACAATAATTCTCTTTATATTTTATTAATATTGTCCAAAGTTTCGGTCCATTTCAAATTTGGTTCATTTGTAACGTTTTGGAATGAAAGTAAATGACAATTGTCAATGCCAACGTTAAAAAGTTCTAAATTGTTTAAATCTTCTATTTTATAATCTAAACGAAAATTTTGCATGTAGAAAACTTAAAAACCCGTCGTTTCTTGGTGAGTTTTTGAGAAAAAGAAAGAAAAATTGATACCCATATAGTGAAATAATTATTAATTCTTATTATCTGTATTAAAATAATTGGATAGAAAAAAATCTTATCCAACATTAATCACATTGGAGTTATTTCTTATCGCAGAGTTAATCCAAATTATCAAAAATACGAACCCCAATGACATTCATAAAGGTTTAATAAATATTATAGTATGTAATATAATTACTACAATTAATTACAAGACGTCATTATTAATTTAAAAGGAAATAGATTATTAAATTATGAGTCCGCAATTGAATTAACCAAATTACTGTGCGACAATAATTTAATTAATCATAGGAAGTTAGAAACCTGCAGTAAAATCAATTTGAAATCATCCCATGTTGTTCTTTCGAGGAACTGAGATCAGAATCCACATAGTCTCGCTACTAATATTCTATTCAAAGGCGTTACAGGGCAGTTTAAATTTTTTGCACATTATAATTTTAATGCCAGTCCGCTCCTGCATACATAAAAACTAAAATAATAAATCGAATGGAATCTAGAAAATAATTTAAAACACAGAAAAAAGGTTGTTTATTAAAATTTCGATAAATTTCGAAAATTAAAATTAAAAAAAAACCGTAGGAAATGAAGCGAAAATTGAAGACTAAACTAAAAAATAATTAAACAGAAAAAAAGTGTAATTAAGTCGAAAATCTTGTGGATTGAAAATTTCAAAAACAAACGAAAAAAATGAAGTGAAAGTGGTAATAAAAACTTAAAACACAATTTAAATAACCCGAAAATAAGCAAAATCTTAGAAAAAAAGGTTACCAATTAATAATTGCAATGTAGACGAAATTTAAGAAACTAAAGATTAAAAAAAAAAAGACGGACGAAATGACGCAATTAAAAATTAAAATAACGGTATATTATAAATAGAATTAATTAGAATCCAGAAAATAATTAACAGCAAAAGGGTTTCGATAATACCTGAAAGTTTTAATTAATTTTTAAGATGAACTAAATTTTGTTTTTCCAGTTAATATGAAAATTTTTGAAATTAAACATGCAGATAAAATTTAAATGAAATTATTATTACTAATGCTATTATAAACATGAAGAACCATAATTTTAGTGGTTCTTGCACGTTCTTACAATGCAATACAGGACAACTGATTTTTATCTGAATGCTTATAAAGGGTGTCATTTTTGACATCGACAGCGCTCATATTTGACATACGTCATCTACAAATAACTGACCTACCACCTCACCCAGGCCCTATCAGGACACGGCTGTTTCATCGTGTACCTGAATATGATAGGGAAAGCTCCTTCGTCCAACTGCCTCTACTTGGGTGAGTGGGGTTTTAGTCGGTAAAAATCCGACACTACCACCCAAAACAACTGGGTTGTGTCTTCTGAAGATTTTCCCACTCCCAGCAAACTCAAAAAAAGGTTTGTCTTCTCATTAGAGATAGGGTAGTCAGATTTCGTATCAGTCTGAACAGACGCACTGTGAGATGAAATCGCGAAAAGCTGGATAAAACTTCAAAAATTAGTATACGAGGGTTTTTGAGGTCGCTGATTACGAATTTAAATTTAGAATTTTTATACACAAAATGGCGGATTCAATATGGCCAACCAATATAGCAAATTATGTCCAATTTATTTTAAAATTGGTATACAACGGGTTTTGAAGCCGCTGATTACGAATTCAGACTTAGAAATTCTGCAAACACAATGGCGGACGCAATATGGCGTACTTTAATAATAAAACGATGTCATATTTCAACTAAATAAAGACCGAATTATTATTATTATCTTTACGTATGCAGAAAAGACGTGACGCTACGGAACACTCAAAAGGTTATAGTATTGTTATTGCAAAATATCATTTTCCCGTGAAAAAGTTGTCAATTTAATATTAAATTCGTTCTTTTAAAGTGGATGTTGGGAGATATAACATTACAAAATTAATGTATCCGCAGTAATGTTATTTTTGTTGCACTTAAGCTTGTGTGTAGTTGTTTAAACCCCTGGGGTTCCCACCTTTCTCGCATAGGCTATTTGGGCTTACTTGCTTATATGCAAATGTATCGTGTGTACTCAAAAGGGTTGCGACGACGACACTGCAAAAACCGGTACATATTTTTCTCATTTACAATTCCCAGCAGTGCGGCGCGACACTTTAAATTTGTAATTTTATTACATCAATTACGGCATAATTTAAATTTTCGAAAAGGCCGTTTTTCAGTGGTCGATTATTAAATCTGGTCGAAAACGGAAAAATCCTATCCTATCGGATTATAACCACACCACAGCCGAGCCGTAGGGAAATGTAAGATGGAAATAAGTAAAGTGATGCGTTATACTTTGTCATCGAGATTTGGGCGTAAACATCCTAATATTTGCGAAAACATAGATTACCACTTAGTTTTATGTGCACATCTCACGCAGAAGAGTTTTTCCTTTATTCCGATTAATTTTCTGTAAACTGAAAAAAAATTGCAATTCCATTATTGTGTTCAAAAGCAGAGATCGATTTTTGATGCCGTGCCGCATAATTTACGATCGTAGATTGAGGTAGGACTCGCTAGGTATGCTAAGCAGGACCTTCAAGGATATGAACACATCTTAAACCCCACATATCTACGTCAAAAACCCAAACTTGAGGTCTCCGGTATTAGTAATATCCTTGCCGAATCTTTAACGTCTTCGTTCTCTCTAAGCCTCATTTACATAACCGCACGTTTGTCATGTAATGAGTTAGTTCTATGATGTTTAAAAAACAAAACAATTTCTTCCAATGGCAAACGATCACAAAGGCGGCACTCCGGGAAGCTACAATAAAATAGAGTAATGGCTTTTCTAGAGAACTCGTGTGCGTTTAATAAACAAATTGAAAAAAAATATATTTTAAATTTTTTCGACCGAGCTTTCATGTTGTGCTAAGGTAAAGAAAGTTTTCAAATCGCTGTCCATTAATTTAATTGGGTTAAGCAAAAGGTTAGGGTGGATTTTCCTGCATCAGAGAGATGGGAAAGCACAAGCGCTTTGGTCAGAAGAATTCTTCATCTCCGATTATACAAAACCTATTCCTATGCAATGTTATTGGAATTAATCGAATTTTATACCGAAAGAGATTTGGTCAGCGGTTTCGCTTCGGATTTTATGTTATTTAAATAAAAAAGCATTTAAATTCTTCCCATCTATTAAAATATAAGTAAAAAACCGTTTTATTTTTAAATGAAAAAATTTCATCACTGCATCAAATTTTTTACGTTTTCACCTTAGTCGCAAATTGCACTTTTATTTCACAAATTGAGGATTTTGCATTTTATCTTTTACGGGGGATGTTTAGATAATCTTTTACAATATTCGTTTAGTGATAAATTGACAAAAAGACAACTGAAAAATAAAATAACTGCGAAACTAATGAACTCCTTAATGAAACCTGGTCTTTTAATGTAGCTAATAAAAAAATTCCTATTTTTTTTGCATAATATTCATAGAGTTTGAGGCCTTTAAATGCGTTTAAAAATATGAAGGCTAAATTTATCAAATTATCTGAACTATAAAATAATCTCTGTAATAGTGCAAGTTACACCTCGTAACTTTAAAAGCGTTTTTCTCGAAACAACATTTTTCTAATCGGGCTTACATTTTCCGAAAAAACTACTGGACAGATAGACTTCAATTTTTTTATACATATAGAGTGCAATTTAGGCTATCATCCAAAAATCAAACTTTGAAAATATATATTTAAAATTACTATTTTTCCGGCTCGCTAGAATTAAATATTTTGTATTAAGAATTGCTATTTTATCAGTTTTCTTAAAAATCCGTTTTTCGGGATTCCAACGATAAACCACATCACAGCGAACAAAATTTTTTACAAATCATCTATTTCAGATTACCAGAACCGTCGGAAACATTAGGCTTGATCGGATGGTTTTCCCTTTTTGTTTGTAAAAATTTGGAGTGTTATTATGGAAATATTGTAATATCAAGTTTGCAATTTTATTTTTGCCAATTAAAAATATTTTTATGCTGACGTTGTGCACCGACCTATCCCGTTAAATTCATTCTAGTTTTCCGATTTACTGAAAAAGTCAGCAAAATTTACATCAAGGAAAACCTGAAAAAGTCAGGGAATACGCTTTGAAAAATTTAGTGGGAAGAAAAGTCTAAGTATGTGTATCCGCAACCCACATAACCACCTGCCGAAGGTCAATTTTTTACCAACTTTAAAGGTTGTAACAACCACGTCAATAAATCACGGTCACCTTATCTTTCTGGTTATTAAAGTAATATTGGTTTGGAAGAGGAAGTGACCCCTCTCTGAGCTCATGACCGCCACTGGGAACAAACTATAGGGTATATCAAAATTATTATAGTAAAATTAAAGTGGCAATTAAATAATTTTAATGAAATTGGTTTGTTCCTATGCTAAATTCAGAGCTCTCCACCCCCCTCGATCGGAAGAAAATTCTATTCGTCTTTTTATAACTCTTGCTTTCTGTTTGTGTCTTGCATTATTTGTCATATTTATTTTAAGCGGGAATTCTTTGCTACGATTTTATCTCCAATAACTTTAAAATCTCTTCAAATCAGGATACATTTTATGGAAAGGATTAGGATATTACCAGCATCATGAAAATACGTTTAATTGCCACCTTATGTACATATTGCTATGATATTTTGCTACCCCCTTATATCGCGCAACTTTTCTTGCCTCGGCTATTCAGCGTAGAGTTTTCCCTTTTCTCCGGGCTAAAGGCGGGATCCAAGAAACATTTAAAATACTTCACCTAAATCAGTGATCTTTGATGTAAAATAGTAAGAATGAATCGTAGCTTGTGTCTGTTTGTTCTTTAATTTACTACTGCTATGAAAATAATTAAATTAAATGCAAAACGTTATCAAATCAGAAACAATGCAATTTATTCAACACAAATAAAATAATTTAGACAAAATATTGATTTTCTCACACCTAAACAAATTAAACTTTACAATATTAAACATTCGCAATAAAATCCCCAAAGTACTATACACGCCCGAATTTTTAAACGATGTGTCTATTTAGCAAAATTATTAGTGCGTCACGTAACTCTTACCGAAAATGTAAATGTTCTTCCGGAGTTTACTGAAGGCCAACATGACGTGGAGCATCCACACGTGAAGAATATTGTTGAAATCTGCTTCCTTTCTTGGACCAAACACAACAGGTAGGCACGACCAGTGGATAACTATCTTCCTCAAATCGCACGATCAATGACAGATAAGCAACTTAACAAATTTTCTCCAATCAATTTCCATTTATATAACTTTTCTTCCTATCTCAAAAATTATATCCGAATCCAAAATTAATAACTTGTGTCTCTCTTTTATCATCAATAAAATAAATACGTCCTCTCTTGCTGACGATTTGACCGTTTCGACTCTCACGGTTCTCTTGAATATCCTCAATACCAAAAACTAAATTCGGATTGTAATACGATCCGCACGTCTTCACTTTTCGATCGTTCGCTTCGGAATCCAATACCAAAAACTCAATACGAAATTATCATACCATCAGCCCACCTTTACTTTTCAGCGGCTGACCTCCGAATCCTTTCCTTTCTTTCCGTTCTCATTTTCCAAAATCTCCCACCAATTAATTATCCACTCGCGCGCACTCGCAAAGTTCCCAAATTATCACATTCAATTTAGCGCAAATCCTAATTTAACAAATAAACCAAAATAAGTTTAATTTGTTTCTGATACTTAAATTTCAATTGAAACAAATACCACCAATATTTTGTCATTTACAATGTCATCAATATTTTCAGATCTAACAACGTTTGCTTGTTCCGGAAGTGAGTCAGGGGCAGTTCAACAATACTTCAATTAAAGAAGATTCAGACACAATTCAGTTGCTCATCTATTTTGGTCTATTAAATTATGTAAATCATAAGTGTTTTGACTAAATTGCACAATCACATCATAATCTTAACAAAATATCACAGCAATATATAATAAGCATACATTTTATTAATTTATCTTATATTTGTGTGCCTATATCGCTAAATGGATCCGTTAGTCCCCTCCTCAGTGCGGCCTTTAGGCCGCACAACCAAGAAAATCACGTGATAGATGAATAGTTTATTAAAATAAAATTATTTGTGACGGTTTTTAGAACCCGTCACTTACGTTTCACCCTCTACATTTAATGCTAACTTTTTAAAGTGCCGCTTAGAATTAGATCCGCGCTTGCGTCAAGTCTGACGGCCCGGCGCGCTGGAGTTCTGTTCGAGAGACGTACGTTGTAGGTCGACATTTTAATTGTCTTGGTAATTATTAATTGTCCGTTTTGAACTACTTTTCAATTAGTCATTGGAAGAGTGTGTTCGTGTTTCTCTTGAAGCTGCTCGTAATTAATTACGGATTTAGAAGCAGTCGTGAACTTCAATTTTTTATGGTTATCTTTTGTTACCCAGGTGGCGAGTTCAACATATCACGTTGTAATTTGGTTGTATGGAGTACGCTACCTTTTGTCTTTACAACTTTGCAACTTTCTGATTGTCCATTATCGAAGATTTGGTTTATGCGTTCAATTATTTCGGAACGCCTAGTAACTTCTTACAAGACGGAGTGCATTTGGAGTACCTACCTTTCAATCGAATACAACGGGTTATTTTCTCAAGGCCAAGGTTCCATCAGGGTCCGGTTAAATTTCAACATTCAAGGAGCTGAAGACCGTCTTACCAAGTGTTTTGTGATAGTTCAAGCTTTACGACCAGTTTCGCTCAGAAAAGAAGTAGCAGTTGTCGTTATTTATATTGTAAGACAAATCAGTACTGGTAAGTCGATCTTTCTTATTTCTTTTCGACTTAGCGAAACATTCGGTGGTTATTTTAGTCAATGTAAATTGTATTGGATCACTTGCTGTGACAAACTGTATTTTCCAGCTAGTCAATATTTGTTTTTGCAAACGTTCATCTGTTTGACTAATTTAATACTGTGTGTGTTCATTGTTGTAATTGATTCATACAATTATTTTATTAAATTTGTTAATTTTACATCTGCATTTTTTATTTTTTAAAGTAAGCATTTCTCGTAAGGCATTGCAGGCTACCTACGACCCCGCCTCCGCTAAGAAAAACATAGCTAGCCGTATACCGACCACCAAAGGCTTAACCGAAAATATAAAGATAAACTATTTCTCAAATAGTTTATCGTGAGCTTGATTTGGTTCAGATCAAAATTCGGTTCATATTCTATTATGGGATCAGAGTTAATTATTATTTTCATGTGAATATTTTCTCATTTTTTATTTATTCGTTTCTCTTTTAATAGTGTGCGATTATTATGCTTATTATATTAAACCCCCTCCCCCAGTCTCTAAACTCAACAATGGATATTCCTGTGGTCTGTAGAGGGGGGGGGGTCGTAAAATTTGTTTTACCAAAGCATTGTAACGAATAAAATATTTTTAGTTAATCGGCTTATCTAATTTGGGAACAAATTTCAGCCGATGTAAATATTTATGAGATTTATAGGTTAATGGCAGAAAACTGTAAAAAGAATTATTAGGTTACCTTAATGCCAACAATTTTAATTAATCTGAATTATACAAATTCTGTTTAGATGACACCAGAGAAAAACACAAATTTGTAAGTTTTAGCCACTACTAAAGGAAGGTCCTCGATTTCTCTTGTATCGGAACGTATGTTTTTGGTTTTGCAAGGCGTACGATCACCCGAAAGTGTTTTCGGTTCGCAAGACACTTTCATTTCTCTTCACACCTACCATCCCCCGAGATGCTTTCGGTTTAACAAGGCAACTCACTTCTGTACGTTTTGGGTTAACAAGACGTAGGTCCGTCCGAGAGTGTTTTAGATTTTACAAGGCACTCCATCCAAAAGCCCATGTACAAGGGAGGTCATTGCCCCGTCCATTTTTAGGTTCGAATTTAAGGGGCCAGTTTTGTCATTGGTAGGTGTAAATTTTTCAAGTTCCAGAAGCCAGTACTTTTTGTTTAGTCTACAAAAGTAAAAATTAGAGTAATTATCACCCCTCGGTAGTTAGTAGTTTAATATTATTAAGTAAGAATTACGTACCGTTCTGAAGAGAATCCAATTAGTTGTTTTGGTTTTGTTGATTAAAGATAAGTTATAAAGTACCGGTACCGTGATTGAAAAACTGAACGAATTTAAATTAAATTTTCACCAATAAGAGTTATTTTTTTAAACAAAATTCAAAGTATTCCATAGAGCACGCGATATGAACTTATCGATGTCAATTTTGTTTTTCTCTAATGTCAGTTACAAACATGGTGTTAACTAAAGAGCAACAAATCATAATTTTTAAGCTTTTAAAACAACAATGTAGTTTTGCTATGATACAAAAAAGGTGTAAAGACCAAAATTTTTGTGTTTCGAAAGGTACACTCTCTAACTACAAAAAAAATGGAATCCCAGAACTTAAATCCAAAATCCGGAAGAAAGGCAGCGGAAAGAAGCCAACTCTGACAAATCGAAAATTGTCGAATTTAAAGAAAATGGCATTAAAAACGAATCCTCTGACACTACAACATATGGCTAATCATTTCAAAACATCTGAATATATCATTCGGTATAATCTAAATAAAAAATTAAACCTGAAATTAATGAAGAAACCAAGGAGACATCATATTTCTGAAGAAACAATTATTAAACGGCACCAGCGCTCACTAGGATTGTATCACTTACTAAATTGTGATAAATGGCAAAAATACATCACTGTCGATGAAGCATGGTTCCATCTAACAAATGCTGATGGCCAACGAAAAGTTCAGTACTTGAGACGTGAGCAATCGGCAAAAGAATTGGACGTATTCACAAAACAGTCCCATCCGAAGGGAGTTATGGTGTTCATGGGAATATCGAATTAGGGAACCACAACACCAATATTTGTTGAGCCTGGTGCTAAAATTAACTCGGAATATTACATTAAGAATTGTTTGAAGCCACTTTTGACTGACGCAAAAAGATTATATCCTGCTGGTGATTGGATATTTCACCAAGACTCGGCACCAGCTCACGCTTCTAAGAAGACTTTAAATTTTCTTGAACAGAACGGCGTATCTTTTATTCATCCGGATATATGGACGCCATCATCACCGGACCTTTCAACCTGTGATTATTTTTTGTGGGGCTATTTAAAATCTCAGTTAAATAAGTCAAAAGTTACAACCCTTAAACAGCTAAAAAAACTAATAAAACGTGAGATAGAAAACATTCCTCTGGAAATGATACAACGATCGCTAAAATCGTGGCCAAAACGTTGTCTTCAAGTGTACAGGAATCAAGGACAACATATTAAATAAAATTATTGAAAGAAAATAAAAATAACTGTGACTTATTAAATTTCAAAATCGTTCAATTTTTCATTCACGGTAGCTGTAGGAGCCACGAATTAACCTGCACACGTTCGTTGCGCGGTTCATTATTTACTAAGATAGGTCAGATGAACTACTACGACAGGACCGTACTCAGCCCTTGTGTATAATATAAATTAATTTACTTTTTAAAATTGTTAATAGATTGTAAATAATTCATTAGTAAATAACCGGATATTGTAAATATTGTATAAAGTGTTTCCAGTTACAATTCGAATAAATATTATTTTTATGAGTTTTACTTTTTTTTTGTTTCATAGTTTAAATTCCCCGTAAAAGTCTCTTATATTAGATAAGAGTGGCGCCCGCATTTTTAGAAATAAGAGAAGAGAAAATTAGATTTCGGCCATATAAGCCCCCCTGGTCCACGCTCCCGTAAGCTGCCCGTAGTAGCAATTTGGGTTGCTACAGCATTCAAGAATCGACAATATTTGTTGATTCTGTTGTAATTTCGCTTTGCATTGTTTTTAAGATGCAATGCAAGTTGAGTACGTGATACTGAGAAGCATAATGTTATAAATTATAAATAACCTCCCCCTGAATCCCCTCCGGGCTCCCCCCTCCCCCCGGTCCTTAAGCCTGTGGTATATACATGTAATCACATTTTGTACTATTATTAAAATATATAAACACTGAGAGGCATAATAACGTTATAAATTATAAATAAAACCCTCCCCTCTGAATCTCCAAGCCCAAAAACATTTTTAGCAATTAAATGGTGTTTTCAAGATTTATTCCCTTGATCACTTGACACTTTGGGTTAGAAATTTTTAATTAATAATTCTTGTGTAACTGGGGGGTATTCCATACCCCCCAGACCCCCCGGTCCTTAAATCTGTGGTTTGTACAGGTAGGCACTTTCTGTACTATTATTAATTCGTATTGGAATATTTACCAAAATATTTCAAAAGCCTCTACCAATAAAAATATACTCCATAGATCGGGGGGGGGGGGGGTCTTGTGGTCGTAAAAGTTATTTTTCCAAAGCGTTCAAGATTAATCCCTCCGGTCTCTAAAACCACTTTTAGCAGTTAAATAGTGGACTCAAGATTTCTTCTCTCGACCACTTGATATTATGATACTAAGGCATAAGAGTTATACATTTTTAATTAATTATTTTTGTGTAACTAGGGTGTGCTCTATATCCCCCAGTGGTCTGGGGGGTATTTATGGAGTTTATTAATATCGACGCTTTGTTTACGATTGTTAACCTGCCTAATGGGATGATGATATCATCGTATAATATGAGAAGCCAATGAAAATAACAATATTCAAATGGTGCCCAATGCCCTAATATTTATAATTTACAGCTGTCTGTTTGGGGAAGAACAGTCCACAAACTCGGACTGTTACCGTCCCCACAGGGCTGTAATTGGTCCGACAGTCTAACCTAATTTTACGTAACCGGAGTTTTCGATTATCCAAAGTATCTCCTCCTCACAGTGGTACCCTCAATGTGGTACAACTATGCTACTGCATTTATGAGAATGGATCAACTAATCTTCGAATAACCTTTAGGCTGATTACCTCAATCAATGTAGCGCCGCTGTTATAATCGTGGTCTTGAATTTTCAAAATGAACGCCAGAGAGACTATTGAAGAGGACTGGTGGTTTTTCCTGCTAATTACTTATAATTACAGGATGACTAACTGGAGAGCGATCTCAGTTTTCCTTTAACCATGCAAAAGCAAGCAAAAAAAGTTTCAATTTACTTAATTAAAATTTGGAAAGGCATAAAAAATAGATGATGTTAATTAATTGTAGTCGATAAAATTTCAAAGACAATTTTCGTTTTAGAAATTTGGAAAATCGTTTAAAATTTGAACGACCACATCAAACAGGCAGGGGCTCGAAGATAAAAGCTCTCTCATTTTATTTTCTTTCCTTCAACTTTGATTAAAATAAAACAAACTTGACCCTTATTTTTACTACTTAGAAAACCACTTAAATTATTTTTAATTACAAATTTTGAAATTGCTAAAATTTCAACTTTTGGTTAATACTGAAATTTCTTTGTCTACTTTTTAAGTGCAATAAATAATGGCTACCCCTGTCTCTATTGATCAACTAACATTTCTCTTTGACTTGATTTAGGTTCGTTTAATGTAATCAATCGTAAAATTTTTAGCAAATTAAACAAGAATAAGTTTATTTAATTAACTCGGAGTGGTTTATTGCATTATTTCGTTAAATATGCTTAATTAAAGAAGAATTATTATCCCTTATATTTTTAAATTGCTAATTTTTGATTATTAACTTTGTCGTTGCGTCCGTGGGCTGGAGGGAAAACAACAGCCGATAATAGTAAACGACTTTTTAAGTATCGAAAACGTAAATTTTCATAATTTCTTAATTAAATTTGAAATTTAAACAATAATGTAAATAAGTTGGAGATTATGTAACGGAGAGAAGTTATGGGCGTGTGCCTTTAATTCCATCAAGCATTAAATCAAGAGGGTGCGGGTTAGTCTGTTACATTCATTATCATTTTGGTCTTTAGTTTACATACGGCGATGGCGATGCGATGGTGGAAATAAGAGCAACAGTCCTTGAGATACTTGGAAAATGCGGGATGGTTGGGGTATAGTGGTCAAGTATGTGGTTAGTGCGATTAACACCCTCTGGGACACTACATCAAGCTCCAAGTCCGGTACACTGTTCCGGAACACCGGAACTCTCCTTGACCCCAAATTAACTGTACACTTTTTTATGCTTACTTTAACCTAAACACAACTTTAAAACAAACAAAAAAATAATGTCGTTTTAATTACTCCTTTTTTTTGGACAATACCATAAATTAGGAAAAATGGCGTCAGATGTCTGCGTTCGCGACTTTATGCATTATCGCGCTAATAAAAGACAACCCCGTTTTTCTTTGTAATAAAATTGCAATAAATGCATTAGTCGACACCCCTGCTAACAAAACAGAACTAATTTCTAAATAAACCCCTTTTAATTGTTTGCACTTTAGGGGGTAGGTACTATACGGATTAAATCCTCTTTTACCAAAGAGTAATAACACCGTCGTCGGCGAGTCAACTAAGAAAACTAAACGAAGTAGTGAAGCAGAGGCATCTTTGCTCTTTTTTCGATATGATGGGTTAAACGAAGATAAATTGAAGTGTTAATGGTTTATATTATTTGTTAAAATCTCCTGTTGTCTTAGTGCTAATCTGCATAGAGCCTGCTCGAAATAGATAAGGCTCGAGAGAGATGTGAGCATTTGATTCAATTCCGTTTAGACGAAGAGAGAACCTCGACGGAATTAGGTAAATGAATTCTAAATAAGCAATGCGTAGTAGGTAGGTCGGTGGTGTATATCAAATTGATATATTAATTTACCATGTTTGCGTTGTAACAATAATTTTATCTATCAACTCGTATCATAATTTACGTTATCCATCCCGTACACCAATTTAAATTTATATTCATGCTCCCGAAGGAGTTGTAAATTGAGAATAGACAAGCGGTTTATCACTGGGGAACGTTTTTATTTCTTCGTTTTAACGATGTTCGATCGTCACATTAAACATTTGTGAGAAACAAAGCTCTAATAATGAAGTTTCCATCTTCTTAATCGTTAAATCCTTATTAGCTCCAAGTTTGACAAGAAAACCATTTCATTTTTTCGACGTCTTTTTAACAAAAACCGCCTAATAATTCATAAATTAATCTTTGTTCTTAGGATTAAGCGAGATAACGATAATGCACGCTGATAAATTGGAAAACGCACCGCAACAAAGCAACAAACATTTAAATACACGAAATAATTAATTTTCAATTTTTGCGCTCTTCTTGCGGACGACAACCGAATCAAAATTTTGATGCGGCAATCCACAAGTGCAAACACGCGCCTAAGATAAACAAAATGATTCAGTGAGAAGCAAGACGATACACAACGCAAGGGGATGAAGATGCTGAGAATCGATAACAGGAAATCTCACTGTCATGTTAGGACAAGCAGAACGATAACATCGGAAGTAAAAGAAAATGTGATGAGATGGATGATTCACTAATGAAAATACAACAAAACCAACGCGAAATTTTGAAAAATAACGAAACAATTCAAACTAGAATGGGTTCCTTTATTCCAATAAGAAAATGTATTCGATACATTTTTCGATAAAAAGATGTGATCGAAAAATCTATTCCTAATTAACAACGAAAAAATCAATGTCCGAACGTTGAAGATCCCACGGATGGATTTAAAAATATGAAATTCGATATTAATGTCCACTGCGGATTGGTCAATTAATTAATTAAAAACAGCGAGTAAGTGACAATTTTTTACAAATTTCTGATGAAAGTAAATGGTTTAGCCCAGTTTTCAGTTTTAGGGACCGAATAAACCTCCCCTCTAAAGGCTTCTTCCCCAAATTGGGGTTTAGTTCCTCCAAAGTAGATTTAGCTCGTAACTCGCTTAATTTCATTTTTAGGGAAAATTATCATCAGAACTAAATTAAAGAGCATAAAATTCTCTACGAAATGATTTCCAGAATTATCTTCAAATAACGAAGATGAACTGTAAGAAAATTTTAAAGAAAAATTTCACTGCTAAACTTAATTTAGTTTTCAACAAAGAATAACAACGAAGTAACGCTTTTGTTGCTTTTACAAAAGTTGTAGTTGTCTAACTTAACGTCTCTGTTCATCAGACTGTATGTATTTTAAATACATACGAATTATTCATAAACTTTGTTTCTAATTTTAACTTAATTAAATAAAACGCAATTCGCGTTTCAGGAATTGATTTTTGAAAATTCAAATTTTTCACAACGGTTCTTGATAGCGAATTTTATGGTAGACAATTTTGATTTGATGAGAATTTTCAGGAAAACTAAAATTAAGCGAATTATATGCGAAAATTCTCCTGCCTGCGTTTCACTACAATAATTAGAATTTTAATTCCCCCAACGCGGTTTTTAGCCCACAACTCGCTTAATTTCAATTTTAGAATAAAAAATTGCCAGATCAAGATTAAAGAACACAAATTGGTCTAATCCAAAATAATTTTAATTCTTTATTTTCAAATTAAACACAAACTTCTTTCTAATTTAAATTATTTTAAATATAACGCATTTAATTTTTCAGGAATTCATTTTGAAAAATTAAAATTTTGAAAAACGGAACTTGATAAAGAATTTTTCGGTAGTTAATTTTGATTTAATGAGAATTTTCAGGAAAACTGAAATTAAGCGAATTATAAGCGAAAATTCTTTTGCCGGCGTTTCACTACAAAAATTGCGATTTTAGCTCCCCCAATAACGAGGTTTTTTGCCCATCACTCGTTTAATTTCAATTTTAGAAAAAATAATCATAAGATATGAAAATTAAAAACCACAAATTCTCTAATCCAAAATAATTTTAATTATTTATTGTAATTACTTCCCTATAAAGAAGTATTGTAATCATGAAAAAATTCGATGTCGATATTTTAACGGAAATATCCGTTTTGAGCATTTCTGAATCCGTTTTGACTACTTTCGCAATGATGTCTGTATGTATGTCTGTATGTCTGTATGGATGTATGTAACGCAAAATGTCTGTAAGTTCTGTATCTCTGGAACGAATTGTTATATAGTAACAAACTTTCATATTTAACACTTTAATCAGTATACTAAAACACCATGTGATTTTGGAGGAAATCCCTAAACCGGAAGTAGCACTTTACTTGAAGGACGAAATGGTTTTTCTTCAATATCTCAGGATCAAATTGTTATGTAGTAACCAAATTTCATATTTAACACTTTAATCAATATAAGAAAGAACCATTTGATTTTGGAGGAAATCCTTAAACCGGAAATGGCACTTTACTTGAAGGACGAAATAGTTTTTCTTCAATATCTCAGGAACGAATTGTTATATAGTAACCAAATTGCATATTTAACACTTTAATCGGAATACGAAAGCACCATTTGATTTTGGAGCAAATCCCTAAACCGGAAGTAGCACTTTACTTGAAGGACGAAATGGTTTTTTTCTTAAATATATTATGATAAATATTTTATTGATGAATTTTTATTTTTTAATAATATTATTTTTTTCAATATTAAAGAACACAAAATTCTCTAATAGGTACAAAATAATTTTAATTATTTATTTTCAAATAATTCAAAAACTTGTTTCTAATTTCAATTTATTTAAATAAAACGCATTTCGCTTGTCAGCATTGATTTTGGAAAATTTCAATTTCGAAAAAGTTTATTTGATAGAGAATTTTACGGTAGTCAATTTTGATCTGATGAGAATTTTCAGTAAAACTGCAATTAAGCGAGTTATGGGCGAAAATCTTCTTTTCGGTGTTTTACTACAATAATTGAAATTTTAACTACCCCAACGCGGATTTTCGCCCCTAACTCGCTTAAATTCATTTTTAGAAAAAATTATAATCAGATCAAAATTAAAGAATACAAAATTCTCTAAGTTAAAATAATTTTAATTATTTATTTTCGAATTATTGAAAAATCTGTTTCTAATTTAAATATTTTGAAATAAAAGGCATTTCGCTTTTCAACATTAATTTTTGGAAATACAAATTTTAAAAGACGATATTTGATACAGAATTTTATGGTAGTCAATTTTGATCTGATGACAATTTTCAGTAAAACTGAAATTAAGTGAGTTATAGGCGAAAATTCTCCTGTTGGAGTTTCACTACAATAATTAGGATTTTATCTTCCCCAATGCGGTTTTTCGCCTCTAACTCGCTTAATTTCAATTTTAGAAAGATAATTATGGGGTCAAAATTACAAAACACAAAATTCTCTGGGCTAAAATAATTTTATTATTAAAAAATTTGTTTTAAATTTCAATTATTTTAAATAAAACGCATTTAATTTTTCAGGAATTCATTTTGAAAAATTCAAATTTTGAAAAACGGTATTTGATAGAGAAAAAAATATCATCAGATCAAAATTAAAGAACACAAAATTTTCCAACAGTAGATAAATTATTCAAAGACTTTTTTTTTAAATAATACGCATTTCCCTTTTTAGCAATTCATTTTTGAAAATTAAAATTTTTCAGTAAACTTCAATTGAATGAAAATTAGGGTTCTTAAAAATTAGAAAAGCCGTACCTACAGAATTAAAGGAAATTATCAACTTTGAACGCTTACAGCTAGGACCCTATTAGAACTAATAAAGGACTGTTATATACGGGAATTTACAGATAATTAAGGGTAGTTTCACTCATCCATGGAAAAATTTTGGGTAAGATGAACAGGTAAAATATTTAGATATGAATTTGAAAATATGCATTTTTGGATAAAAATTGAAAAAACATGCAGTTCTTTGAAGGCTCATATCTCGAAAACTAAAGGGGTTAAAAATTATCTTTTGCTTAGTTTAATTTCGGTAATAACTATTTTAGATGTAGGAAGCAACGAAAACGGCCAATCTTCAAATTTGTGATTTTTACAACCATTAGTCAAAAAATCACCTTTGTACGTAACATCAAAAGATCAACATTAGTTCGAATCTCCAATGGCATAATTATTTTACATCATTAAAATGGAGATTATCAATGGAAATATAGAAAACTTAAATAAATATTTCGAATAAGATCAACAAAAATCCCACGGTAATAAGAAAAGTCAGATAAATTAACAAAATATAATTTAATATAAAATCATCAAAAAGGAAATTGGCAATAAAAAATTAAAAAGTATAAATAAAATGTAAATAAATGTGCAGAATAAATGTCATAAAAGGTAAATAAATGTCTTATAAAGCTTCCTTTGAATAAAATTTCTTGTATGCATTATATGAAACTTGCAGTAAAATTCAAATATTTTAGAATTTTATTACAACTAATTTTGATGTAAACACGAAATAGTTTTTACCAGATCTTTTCCTGTGCGATTAGTAAGTCTTAACAAGAGAAAAATCTATCCTTAATCTCTCCTTAAGGAAATCACAATGTTTGCTCTTTATGTTAAAATAGAAATTTTCCAATTATGAATACGTTTTTTAAGTAATCAAACGACACCCCTTAAAAGTTTTTATTCGTCAGAATTTCTTAAAACATTGCAGAAATATTTTGTTTTAAATTTTACGTGGGATGTTCAAAAACTCTCGTTACTCATTTCTTTTGTATAGAAGAGAAATTTATAAAGTTTTGGTGCACAAAAGACAGTTATGATCGATCCTGTGCACAATAAAATTAATAAAGCTGTATTATAGTTATTAAATGTCTACGAGGCAAAAAATATAGGATAATAAAAATATCACAACACATAAATCAAATCCGAACACAAAAAAGACCGAAATGTCTACATAAAAACCTAATGCACATAAAATAATCTAACACAATAATTTATGTGCAAATGATTAAGAGATCGTTACGACCATAAGTGAAAATTTATAAAAGCTGGGTAATAAAATTTCCTCCAAGTTATTTCATTATCTTTCGAACACAGCTCGATGTTTAAAATATAGATAAGCACGAAAATTTAAAATAAAATAATATTTTTGATATCGAAGTAAAATTGTATCGTTAAAATTCACTTAGTGAAATATTCTAGTAATGGACTTTTTGTCAACTTGTACATCAAAAGTATTGTATTTAGTACTCGATATAGTAATTTTATTTTAACAATAATCCATTATTATCCGGCTACAAATAAAATTCCTACTGACTTATTTTTAATTGAGAAAAAAGTGGAGGGTACTGAAACCTCAATAAGCGTAGATAAAAAAAATTGATCGATGAAGCTCCATAATTCAATTGCTCGTACTTTTATAGTAATTGATTTAGTTCGGTGCAATAAATATTGTTTGCAATAAATTATTTTAAAATTATGTGCACTAAAATGAAGTAGATTAATAAATAAGGTAATAGAAACAGAATAATTGGCATTATTGCGAGGTGCATACATGCACTCTAATTAAAACAAGTCGAGTTTGACTATCAAAATTTATTGCACCAATGCAAGAAGGTTCCATTTATTTCAATTTGCATGTACCAGGGTCTCCATAAAACCCTAATCTGCTTTTTAATTGTAATGCATTAATTATCTTGTTTCTATTATCATTTTATTCGCAATAATTCTTGATTATAGTATTAGAATGGATGGAGTCTTTTCAGCCGTTCAAAACTGAAGTGCCCACTGATGTACATAGAAAGTACATATGGGATTTAAACCTCTAACTACTGTTTTATGGTTACTTACCTTCACCATTAAGTTGGCGTAAATAATAAAAAAAACATTTTTTATATTGTTATAAAAGCTAAAATCCTGCACAACCGAATAACCTTTGAGTGTTATTAAATATTTATAGGGGACCTACTGTTTAACATTTACAAGCCAAAGTATACCTCTGTGATTATTTTTATCATTGTCTGCCGTAGGAAGAGGAGCAGAATATCGTTCCTATTTCGTCCGGAATCGAACCGAGTTCCATTTGATTTCCAACAATTCTCAAGGAAGGACAATGATTTTCAATGAATTCAAACGAAATTCTAACGATTTCCAGAGAATCACAATAACTTTATTGAAATTCCAACAATGTTCAGGTAATTGCAATAATTTTAAAGAAAATTAAAAGATTTCTAACGAATTACGATTGCCCAGGAATTCCTAGTAATTCTCGACGGTTTTAAATGATTTTCAAATAATTACAAAGTTTTAAAAGAAATTACCAATGATTTTCAACTAATTCAAAATAAAGGACTTCAACGATTTCCCAATAATTTCATAAGTAATTTCGAAGATTTTCAAGAAATTCTCAGTAATTTTTAATGAATTGCAAATAAAAGATTTTCAAAGAATATCAAAGACTTGAAAAGAATTTCCAACGATTTTCAACGAATTCTAATGGTTTTCAAGTAATTTCTACGATATCCAAGAAATTCCCAGTAATTTTTTATGGATTGCAAATAAAAAAATTTCAAAGAATGGCAAAGATTTCAAAGGAATTTCCAATGATCTTCAAGGAATATCTAATGAAAGACTTCTAAGGAATTCCAACAATTTTCCAGGTCATCAAACGATTTCCAATGAATTTCAATGATTTCAAAGGAATTCCCAGTAATATTCAATGGTTTGTAAATAAGAGAGTTTCAAAGAAGTGGGAAAATTTTACAGGATTTTCCAATGATTTTAAAATTCTTAATGAAGGCTTTCCAATGAATCACAACAATTTCTAATTTCCATTGAATGATTTCTAACGAATTTCAATTATTTTGAAGGAATTCCCAGTAATTTTGCATGGATTGCAAATAAGAGATTCCAAAAAATTACTAGAACATTAAAGGAATTCGCATTGATTCACAAAGAATTCCCTCTGAAGGAATGTCAAGAAATTACAACAATTTCCAATGATATCCAACGAATTACAACGATTTCCAACAAATGTTGAAGATTTTCAAGGATTTTCTATAATTTCCATGAAAATTTCCAGTAATTTTCAATGGATTGCAAATAAGAGATACCAAAAAATTGCTAGAACATTAAAGGAATTTGCAATGATTCTCAAAGAATTGCCTCTCAAGAATTGTCCAGAAATTCCAACAATTTTCATTGATATCTAACGAATTCAATTACAACCATTTCCAACTAATGTGGAAGATCGTCAAGTAATTTCTAAAATTTTCAAGGAATTCCCAGTAATTTTGGAATATATTGCAAATAAGAGATTTCAAAAGAATTGCAAAGCTTTTAAAAGAATTTTCAATGTTTTTAAAGAATTCCCATGGAAGGATCGTCAAAAAATTTCAACAATATCCAAAGCAATCCAACAAATTACAACGATTTCTGACAAATTTCAAAGATTTTCAAGTAATTTCTACAATTTCAAAAGAATTCCCAGTATTGTTTAAGGGATCGAAAACAAGGAATTTTCAAAGAATTGCGAAAATTGTACAGGATTATCCAATGATTTTAAAATTCCTAATGCAGGTTTTCCAATAAATTACAACTAATTCCAAGGACATGCAATGATTTATAACGAATTCTTGTGATTTTTATCAAGTATCTTTAATGTATTTTAAAACTAAATCAAGATTTTTAAAGGCTTGGAAGGAATTCCTCGTAATTTTCCATGGATTGCAAATAGGAAATTTTCAAAGAATTACAAAGATTTTATAGGAATTTCCAATGATTTTCAACGAATTCCAACGATTTCCAACAAATGTCAAAGATTTTTAAGTAATTCCTACCATTCCCCAGGAATTCCCAGAAATTTTAATGAATTGAAAATAAGAGATGTCTAAAGAATTTCAAAGATTTTTAAGAAATTTGCGATAAATATCAACGAATTCCCACTCAAGAACGGTCAATTAAATTCAAGCAATTTCCAAGAAAATTCAACAATTTCCAACAAATTCCGTAAATTTTCAAGTAATTTCTACTATTTTTGTAAATTAATTTTTACCATGATTTTCAACAAACTCCGAATGACGGATTTCTTTGAATTGCCAACAATTTCCATGAAAATCCAAAGATTTCCAACGAATTCCAACGTACTTAATCGATTTTTAAGCAATTGCAAGAATTTCTACCAAATTACACGGATCCAAAGAATTCTCAGTGGTTTTCAATGGATGGAAAATTTTCAAAAAATTTCAAAGACTAAAGGAATTTTAACGATTTACAACGAATTCCTAATGAAGGTTTTCAACAAAGTCGATATCCAACTAATTGCATCGAATTCCAACGAATTCCCATGATTTTCAGTAATTTTTACGATTACCCAGGAACTGCAAAGATTTTTAAGGAATTACTAGAATTTTTTCCGAATTCCCAGTAATTTTCAATGGATCGCAAATATTTTCAAAGAATTGCGAAGACCTGTAATGTCTACTGATTTCTAATTATTTGCAACGAATTCCTAAAGAAGGATTTCAAAAAAATTCCAACAATTGCCAATGACATTCAACGACTTCCTACGAATTACAAAGATTTCCAATAATTTTCAAGTAATTTCTACGAATTTTAATGAATTCTTAGTAATTTTCAATGCATTGCAAATAAGAGATTTACAAATAATTGCAAAGACCTTAATGGAATTTCCAATGATTTTCGATTAATCCTAATGAAGGATTTTAAAAAAATTCCAACAATTTCCAATGACATCCAACATTTCCAATGAATTACAAAGATTTTCAACAAATTGCAACAATTTCTAACGAATTTCAATGATTTGTAAAAAATAAGAAATTTTCAAAGAATTGCAAGGCATTTTGAACGAATTATATTGGAAATACTAGGGTTTTCTTCTGACCTCATGGAAAGTAGCACTTTTCAGTCACTTTTCGGTGCAGAAAATAATACTTTCACGCATATTCAGTAATAAGATAAAAGTGTTTTGACTAGAATTATGCTTAGCAACAGGCGTCAAAATAAAGTCGTTCTTAACAAGAGGCGGTAAAATAAAGCCGGTGTTAGCAACTTATGGAAGTAGAGGGGTTATGAGTATTCTGGACCACTATTTATAAAACAATCATAATTGATTAATAGAAATGTTCATATACTTTTAATTGAACTTTGATATCAAGTAATAAATTTTAAGTATGATTTTAATTAAACAGATTTCGCGGTTTTAATTAAATTAATGATCGATTTCGTGATTGATCAACTCTGATGTCCAAATATACTGTGCAGCCCCGATTTCTTCTACATTTAAATTTATACACAGAAGAACGAAAAATGGCAGTACTGAATTTCAAAACTTGTTAACGGAAATCAACATCGACGTTCATGGTAGTGCAAAATAAATGTACAACATCAAATAATATTAAATATATTTTTAGATATCAAAACAGACAAACCCTGATTTTTTAACGGTATAGGCAACTGTGGAGTCTAAATGCCGAAACCTTTTTATATAAAAATGAAAACTGCTTAACATCTTTGGTGTGTGCGGTCAGATTTAAATAAGCAGGTTTGTTTTACATCGCGCTAGACCTGGATGTAAGCGGTGATCGTGGTGAACCGCTTAGCATCTTCGGCATGTTTCTACTTTAACATTTGGTAACTGTAGATTAGGCCTGAACAACCTCTTAAAAAGTAATAAAATTATTTTTACAATTTAATTATTATTGCAAAGAAATAATTTACTTTTGCGAAGATTCAATTATGACCCTTCAGCACCGCAACCCATGCAACTCATAGATTATACCACCACATAATTGCCATTGTTTCTAATGGTAGTTCTCACAACGGTCGTACGACTGCAGTGACAAATTGAAGATATCGCCAAAGGTTACAATTTTCAATTTGTTAGAAAAAAATTGAATTAATTTAATTAAGTCGCTCGTACATTTGGTAAAACGCGAAAGCAAACGGCACCCTTAAAAGTAAGTTTTCGCAGTATCCGAAGTAATATCGATACAAAGCAGATGCGAAAAAAGCATTAAGAAACTAAAAAGTTGATAAACCCTTTTCTTAAGTTTTCGTCTTTCTAGCCTGTGCAGTAAAAGAGAAGGATGTATTTGAAGTCATATATAACTTAGTAAATGGGAGTAGAAGTAGCAAAAGCTCTCGGAATCGCGCAGCTTTCTCGGCGTGTACTTTCATTAGTGCTACCGAGGACGACTGATGAGCTATTTCTTACGCTGTTAACGAGCAAACAGATTTTTTAATAAGGCACCTCGGGGCCGAGATTGCAGCTAGAATGTGACTTTAGAAATTTACATAAGACTACTTCAACATTTTCCTTCTACCAACTTGCTATCTCGAGATTTATTTTCCAGCGTTTCAAAACATAAATTACAATTTTCTGACATTCAAGAACTTTTTTTGTAGTTTTTTAGGCCGGCATAATTTAAAATTTAATTTTTGCAATTTGGGTAAATCTAATAAGTGCAAATTTAAATTGACGCTAGTTAGGTTAGGTGGAGAGATGTTGTAACGTTTGAAGTGTAAGAGCTTCGTGAGAACTGTCCAGCTAAAGTTGGCGAAGTGGAAACCCTTGTCTTTTCTCTAATAGCTTCGATATACCTACCTTTCGCTTGTTGCTTATTTACACTTTTCAAGAAATAAATTGCCCATAAATCCTTAAAAAATAGAAAGAAACCTATTACACCAAAATCCAATAGAAAATTAACTTTATTGGGAAAATATAGAAAATGGAACGAAATTCTTTTTATCGTGGCCTGCACACAAGTTACGATAAAACGTTGTAATTTAACTTATTCGGACAAAAAATTGAGATTCTGCCAAGCTTGCGTGATAATCCTCCTTTCCGATATGCAAAGCAGGCCAGGACCAAGCAGAAACTTTTGAGAAGGATATGGAATAAATGAAATCTCTCAGATCCTTGATAAAAAAAACCTGATAGTAACATCAAATGTGGTGAAAGTTCAACATGAAAATTATGATTTAATTAATTAGTTTTTTAATTTTTAATAAATAAAACAATAATTCGTTTTAAATTAAGTATGGCTACTCAATAAGGCTTAAGTCCCACTGAATCAATGTCAACCTTCCGCCCACTTACTTAATAATAGTATTTATTGTGCATTGGACCGTCAATCCATTGACGACCACCCGTTAATCTACCATCTAGGATTTGTAGCCTAACCTAACCTCTATAAAGTTAAAAATCTGCGACTATAAAATAATGACCATATTACCATATGTGGTAATATGGTTATGATCTCATCTTCAGGATAAATGCTTCTAATCTATCTAGAAATCACCTATGTTTGCTACATATTTCCAGTTTTATTCTATCTCAGCCAAGCCTGGCTCTAACGGCCCTCCACTACTTTCCAAACTGGAAACTGCCAGTCTCCATACCACAAACTAAGAAAATATGGAGAAATAATTGGAAGTTAGTAAGAGGGAAATCTTAGAGTATAGAATGGATAAAATAAAGCTGAATACCTTCTTTGCTTTAAAGCGAACTACCGCTTACCTATACCTCAGAGCAATAAATTAACGCGGACTGAACATCTAAAAGGGTGAAACTAAATCTTTCCTTACTGCTCTAATGAGAAGCAGTTTGGAGAAGATAAAGTCCACACAGAAGGTAAGAACCTTCTACTTTTAAATGCGTGGAGCCCTGATCTTAGGTCAACTAGCTCTTTGATGGAAACGTCGGTATGCGAGGGCCATGGGTCGTGTAAAAACGCCTCGGAGAAACTCAAGGAAGCAGCTTTGCAAACACACACAAAATAAACTTAACAATAAAATAAACATAAAAATAAACAATACGATGTTCATTGCTTAAAAGGCTTCAGGATAAAATCGATGTTTTTGGTGTTATTATGGCGCCAGTGGAACGTAACACAGTAGCCCACTACAGTAGCCGACCAGAACGGCACAGTAGCGACCACATTGCCACCAAGAATCACCACCCCAACAAACAATCGACGGAACACTCGAATGGTTATATAACAATCCCACAAAGGTAACCACATCGAGCTTCCGACGACAAAACCAAGCGGCAGCGACCCCGGTGCAATGCCGCACCCTGTATATATGTAGGTCACACATCGCAGCCTTTATAAAATAAAATTTAACTAAAATAAAACACAAAATAATGTCGAACATAAAATTTCAAGTCGAGACTTGAACATAGAACGATCATCCTGGACTCCGATCGCCGATGCATTATTACTAACGCCGCTTGATGTTGTAACGTGGAAATAAAACTCAGTCGAAGTACACATTATAAAACAATTTTAAAATCAAATAATTATTATTTCAAAATAATTACATCAAACCAAAATTCAAACTCAAGCTATCTCCACGTTTGCGAACGTCAAAGAGATTAGATACGCCAATCACTACGATGCAGGTATACAAATGCACCGCAATCCTAATCTCGTACAACATTCTTTAATAAAAAAAATGCTCGACAAACAGAAAAACCAGAATGTTACACATAAATAAAAGAAATAAAAAACATTAAAAAGGCCAAGGGAAAAATACGTCATCGAGCTTCTGATATTCAAATATTGGCCAATCGATTAACCGGTGGCTGTGAAGTAATGGCAAATAATTAAGTAACTCACCATTTCAAAGGATAAAAATCCTTCCCCGAAATTATGGGCCAGGGTGGTCCGACAATGACACATGGCACGGCAAAAAGAACCCATCATCCTCCAATCACGAATCAAACCCCCTACTGGGATGGAAAACAACATGTTCCATATAATATTCGGACTGTCGGAATGGAATCCCCAATAACGCAACCATATCCACTAAATCGAAAGCAACCCCAAATCAAACACTTCACAGCACCAAAAACGTGACCTTCTCTTCCGACATTTTCCCAAAGACCCCCGATCAGCGCGCAGGTCGATTGCGTTCCGGAAATAGATAACAAAATATCGAAGTGCTCAATAAATTTGATGTAGATGGCAGTAACCAACAAATTATTGTACAAGGTTGATCATAACGGATGTAAAGTCCAAAATCCGTTATAAGGGACGCCACACGCTTTATGTCGCGATGTTAAAAGATGGTAATTCTGAAAGTGTTAAAGCTCAAATAAAATACCGAGATTAGATTTGATCACGTTTACAACATTTGAAACAAATAAAGCGTCAGCCTTAATTCCGAAAACAAAATAGACTGGGCTTATCTATTTAATTATTAATTACAATGTTATTAAATTTTCAAAATCGTCTCAATCGCAACAGCCGCTTCTTCTAGTTTTTCGATTTCAAAAATATGCATTTTACAATAATAAGTTCAATCTTTAACTGTATGTTATTGAAGTAGAAGAAAACTGTGCAAAGAAGTTAGTAGAGTCCGGGTTCAAAGCTGGGCTGGAAACGGATGCGAGGTGCAGAGAAAACCATTTCGTATTTTTTGCTATAGGTGTCTCCTCGGGGGACACAGGAAGAATAATTGAAGAGCAAGAAAAAAAAGAAAGCGAGATGCTTCGACTGCGGGGAACAACACCAAACATGCAGCGGGAGTTGAAGGAAACCATACCAGGATCCTGCAAATAAACCTTCATAACTGCAGAGTGACTCAAGATCTGCACCAGAGGACCTTCGTAAGTACCACCGCGAACTTCGCCCTTGTATCAGAACCCAACAGGGCGAGGGAAAACAACTGGGTCCAAAACAAAGCAGGAAATGCAGCCATCATGCTCTCGGATGGAATAATTTGCACAGGTTAGGTATGGGCAGACCTTGGAGATCTACTACTCGCCAAACGATGAGTTCCAAAAGTTTGAACAGGAGCTGGAAGAATTTCGTGACAGCGTCCGAAGCCATGAAACGCCCGCCCTGGTCGGGGGCGATTTCAATGTAAAGTCTCAAGGGTGGGGTTCATCCTTGATTTGTACTCTGTGTGGCAAAATATTGTAAATTGTACACCTGCATTTTAAAAACAAGTGAAACTTGAAATTAGTGCGCAATTATTAATAGCAAAAGTTAAGATATTACCTATGAAGAGAATTTTGATCAATTATAGACGCATGCGCAAATTTTCATATTTTATTACGTCCAGTACAGGATAGCAAAAGCAGGATCCCGATGAGAAAGGGTGTATTTTATTTGTGACTATTGAATTGGTACAAAATTTGAGGTAAGATAATTTAAAATTGATTGGAAACCAACGCTTCAAACAAACAAAAATATTATCGCTGCCGGGATTTTTTTTATGAATAGATGGCGCTAATAAATTAGAAGTCGTAATAAATTTACCAGTTTGTGGCATTACGAATGTATTATAATGGGGGTGAACACATTGCCCAGAAAAATGTCCACTGAAATCCGGTCCTTGGAATTTAAGTACGATTTCATAAAACAATTTTTGTTTTACTACATTTGGATATTGTAGATTTACATCACCGAAATAAGTACACGTAAATATACATTAAAAAATATGTAATTTTTACATTCCAAATTACATAAAAGTACATAGTGTGCAATTTCGGTTTCTCTGTAATTCTCCCTGTATAATATGTGATTTTACCTTAGAATTTGTGGAATTTAAAAAGGAAAAAGTGTAAACTATACATAAATTAATGTAAATTTACCAGTTTTTGGCATCACGAATGTAAAATTACATTTGAATATTGTATATTTACATCACTGAAATAAGTGCACGTAAATATACATTAAAAAACGTGTAATTTTTACATTCCAAATTAAGTAAATATGTTGAACTGTATTTCAAGGCTAGCCAAATTTCGGTAATATTCAAAAATTCAAAATGTAACAAAAATTTGTAAATTAAATTTAAAAGAAGAAGGGGGAATTTGGATAAATGTCTTTGTGCGCGGATGAAGAACTTTTGCGTTGGAAGAAGGAGGGGGCAGTCTACGCCGAGTAGTCAAAGGTAGAGGACGCTTGAAAGGAGTCCACGCCGAGGAGTCGAGCGGATAGGACGCTATTGAGCGAGTGAATTGTAAAATTTGTATAGTAAATGTTGTTGTGAATAAAAAGAAAAATTTGGTTTAAAATTATAAGAGTTTAGTTTGATTTGAAGAGAATGAAATAATTGGAAAAGAAAAATTTGAATTCACGGATTCAACAAAATAAATGGTTGGTCGCTGGACTGAAAAGAACACGTCAATACATACGGTGACCGACAATTGGGCGCGATCGATTGGTCGCGATCGATTGGGCGCGATCGATTGGGCGCAACGACAACTGGGCGCAGCGACAACTGGGCGCAAATACAATTGGGCGCAAATACAATTGGGCGCAAATACAATTGGGCGCGAGGGAGATTTATCTATTACGTATTAATTATTATAACTGATTGTAAGAATTTTTTTATAAAAAACTAATAGGTATTTACGTATAAAAATGTTTTAAATCTAGAAATGTTTATTTAGACAATAAAAAAAATTATAATTAAAAATTTAAACTAAATGTTTTTAAAATGTTTAGTCCTAACAATTACAAATAATAAAAATGCCTATTAATAAAGTACCTAACTAATCATGGATTCATTTCGTAATTATGGGAAATTCCCCGCAAAAAGTCTATAATATTTCTATGGGGTCGTCCATAAATTACGTTACGCTCCTAGGGGGGGAGGGGGTTCCGACCCTTGTGACGATGGGGGGCGGGGGGGGTTCAAAAATTGTGACGTCACTAAAATTATTATTGCTTTTATTTCTCTCTCTCTCTAAAAACGTAAAAGCTTCTTGAAATGTCCAGTTAGTAACAGGTTGCCAACTTGACAACTTAAGATAAAAGTATGTTTTACACATGCAATAATTGGTTTCTAACGTCCTGACATTGGTCAGGACCGGCCCTCGTATAATTTGGCCCCTCATGTTCTCCTTCTTCTAACAAGTATTTCAAAAATACTATTTTTTGAACTTTCAAAATGATTTTTAAAATTTTAAAAAACGTAAAAAGATTAAAAAACTTAATTTTAGTTGGTAATCTGTACGTGTATATTTATGTATAAATATACAGAGCCGTCATAAATCTATTATAATAAATTGTTATAAAAATCAAAATGAAACCGATTGTAAAATTTACTAAGAAGTCAATAAAACTACATTGGGGAGGGGGGTCAAGAATATGTGACGTAATATTTGGAGGGGGGTCTAGGTTTGTGTGACGAAGTGTGGAGATGGGGGGAGGGGGTTAAAAATTGCTTAAAATTGCGTGACGTAATTTATGGACGACCCCTATGTGGCGTAATCCTCTACTAGATTTTTGATGCGCGCATCAGCCTCCGACTATTTTCTTTTCTTAATAGGTGGATTGTTTCCGGCAACTAATTTTTCATAAAACAGATCTCGCCCACGTTGAATAACTTTTAAACTAGAAATTAATTTCCAAATGTTTCCATACTTAGCTCCATACTTAGCTTAGATCCATACTTAGCTCTGCCTCTAATCGTCTATGTGCCGCTTCAGTATGATTGTTTGTTCCCGTGTCAGTTAAGACGCGATTATACACTGACCACAAATCTGGAGAAAACATTGCCGGCCGCCAGCAATGGAACAAAAGCTAACGATCAACCTTTTATGATAAAGTTTGGTTTAATTTTCAAAAATAACCGTGCGCGAAACAGGCATACGCTGGCCCTGTATTTAAGCCGTTCTTAAATTTCAATAACCTTAATCTCCTGCTAACAACATAAGGTTAAGGTTATCAGCCTCCATTACTTGGAGGCTGATTCGCGCATCAAGAATCTAGTAGAGGATTACGCGAATAGAAGTGTTATAGACTTTTTGCGAGGTATTTCCCATAATTATGAAATGAATTCCTGATCAGTTGGGTACTATATTAATAGGCATTGTTATTATTTGTAAAAGTTAGAAGGAATAAACATTTTAAAAACATTTACTTTAAATTTTTAATTATAATTTTTTTTATTGGCTAAATAAACATTATTTCTAAATTTTAGTGGAAGTTAGAAGGAATAAACATTTTAAAAACATTTAGTTTAAATTTTTAATTATAATTTTTTTTATTGGCTAAATAAACATTTCTAGATTTAGTTACGTAAATAATAGTTTTTTAGAAAAAAAATTCTTACTATCAGTTATAATAAGTAATATGTAATGGATAAATATTCCCTCGCGCCCAATTGTATTTGCACCCAATTGTATTTGCGCCCAGTTGTATTTGCGCCCAGTTGTCGCTGCGCCCAGTTGTCGTTGCGCCCAATCGATCGCGCCCAATCGATGGCGCCCAATCGATCGCGCCCAATTGTACTAGACCGAAATGTTGTATTACATTCCTGATGCCAAAAACTGGTACATTTACATTCTTTTGAGGAGTTTTTACATTTTCTCTTTCAAATTTCAAAGTAAAATTACATATATAAGAAAAATTACAGAGAAACAGTAATTTCACACTATCATTAATGGAATAATGGAATATTACACAATATGTATTGACGGTCTAGTACAATTGGGCGCGATCGATTGGGCGCCATCGATTGGGCGCGATCGATTGGGCGCAACGACAACTGGGCGCAGCGACAACTGGGCGCAAATACAACTGGGCGCAAATACAATTGGGCGCAAATACAATTGGGCGCGAGGGAATATTTATCCATTACATATTACTTATTATAACTGATAGTAAGAATTTTTTTTCTAAAAAACTATTATTTACGTAACTAAATCTAGAAATGTTTATTTAGTTTATGCAAAATTACGTAAAAATACATATTGTGTAATATTTCATTAATAACAGTGTAAAATTACTGTTTCTCTGTAATTTTCCTTGTATATGTGATTTTACCTTGGAATGTGTGGAATTTAAAAAAAGAAAAAGTGAAAGCTACACACAATAGAATGTAAATTTACTAGTTTTTCACATCACGAATTTAAAAACACATTTGGATATTGTATATTTCATCACCGATATAAGTGCACGTAAATATACGTAAAACAAAATATACGTAAAGAATGTAAATTTTACATTCCAAATTACACAAAAATACATATTGTATAATACTCTTCTTCTTCTTCGTCTTCTTCTTTTCAGCCTTTGTCAATCCACTGCTGGATGTAGGCCTCCTTCAATTTCTTCCACGCTTCACGATCCTGTGCACGATTTTGCCAATTTCTTCCAGCTGTTTCGATAATATCGTCAGTCCAGCGCCCTACGGACCTTTTGGTTGTTCTCGGTCTCCATGATAAAACTCTCTTTGCCCATCCATCTGAAGCCTGTCTAGCAACATGCTCCATTAATAATATTATGAAATTATGGTTCCTCTATAATTTTTCTTGTGCATGTGATTTTACCTTCGAATTTGTGGAATTTAAAAAAGAAAAAGTGAAAGCTATACACAACATAATGAAATTTTTATTAGTTTTAGGCATCACGAAGTTAAAACCTAAATAAGTGCACGAACATTATATTAAATAACGTGTAATTTCTACAGTCCAAATTATGTAAAAATACATATTGTGTAATATTCCATTAATAATAGTGTAAAATTACGGTTTCTTTGTAATTGTCTGTAACGAACTTTGCAATGAACATTTATTTTGTAACGTAACGTAATGAACAAGCAATTTACAGCCTTAAAACATCAAATGTAAAATTACAGTGATAATCGTGTGCTAAAAGTATCTTATGATTATCATTGTAATTTTACATAAACATTTCTTGTAGTGTATAGGTTGCCATGGTAACTGATCAATAACATTACCACAGAAAAATGTTGATTAAAAAATCTGGAAATTGCAGGAAATTAATGGAGAATTGCAAGAATTTTGCAAGAATCGAAATTACGCTTAAAGGCTTCGCAAATAATCCAAATAACTCTTCATTTTTCTAATCTCTAGAGAATCTCCAAAAATCTGGACCGTAATTCCGAATTAATGCAAGTGAGCTTAGTGGAAGAATTGCAGGAATTCGATGAAAATTGTCAGGATTGTCAGGTGTAACGAAGCTCTTCTATTAATTTTTTAGTTACCAACCTAAAATATTTTGAGTGCGGCTTATGGGCCACATAATCTATTAAACTATAGCTTCTCCATAATATAATATATGACTACAATAATAAGCATTAGTAACATATGATTAAATAAGCGGAGCCTACCACTTCGGAATTATTCACTTTTAATTTTTGAGTAATTTTTGACGTGCGTTTACACTGCCTCCACAAATTAAATCGTATGATATGATATGATTACCATATGATAATAAAATTTTACGAAAATCTGTTTATTAAAACGAGAGGCTGAAGAGGAAATAAACTTATCGACCGGATCAATACGAATTTAAGGATTAAATTGTTAAATAAAAATTTAACGAATTTAACTGACGACGACGTCGATGGCGAAAATTGAATGTTCGAATAAAGGAAATAAACAAAATATTGCAATAAAATTGAAAAGGCCTAAAAAAATGTAAACCCCGAAATGTACAAAACAATTTTAAATAAAAAGATTAACTCGTTTGGTTGTTCCAGTTTCTTGACAGGTTATCTGGGCCTCTTTGAAAAATGAAGTGAAAATTTGTAAAATAAAAAATTTCTAAACATTTAAATCAATTGACACCCTAATTTCATTCAAAATTGGAATGCAATTCTTTGCTGACATATGGAAATAAAGGAAATATATCAAGAATCCGGGGATTGGTTTGCTGGAAAGCTTTGGTTATTCCAGTCACGTGAAACGTCACGTGAGTTCCGCTATATGACTAATGGTTTTTAGTATCAAAAACGTAAATCATTTTTTTGCGTTTAAAGATACGTAAAAAAATTTAACATCTCAATAAAAATGAAACAAATTCGAAAACATAAAAGCTTTCCATCATATTTTTTAATCGCCCAAACCATTTTTGCGTAGGTAAACAAAATTTTCGATTTTTCAATCGGGAAATGGATTATTTTTGAATGTAATTTCAATGTTTGTAACTGACGTAGTAGGAAATCCTGACTATGCCTACCTACGTGATTTAATTTTGTGGTCGATCCATAACCGTTAGATGTTCATACGGTATAACTTACTCAAATGAAGACTTTCTCATCCATAATAATCTTAATTTCCTTTATAATCAAGAAAATTAATTTGCGAAATGTACACAGGGGGATAGAGAAGATTTAATAAAAAGTATTACATTATTTTAAATTTTCCCCCTTTCGGAGGTTTAACTAAATTTTACACGTCTCACTTACCGTGTGCAGTCGGAAAGTAGAATACATCAAGTCGACATCAAAAGGATCCACTTTAACGTTGGAATTAATTATTCCGTTTAATTTTCGATTCCTCTTTTGCTTTTTCTTTTCGAAATTTCAAAATAATACCAAACAAAGCATAATTAAGATATTTTCTGGATGATGTGTATGAATTTTCAGCGTTTAACAAAGATCAATGTTATCGTAACTGTTCTTGATGTTTGCTGCTTGATTTTTTGATAAGCTCTGATTAATAGCATTTCCTACGGTATGTTGATTGATTGCTTAAAATTTGTATTAGGGGATAAAATTTAAAAATTTTATTAAATATCAGCCTTTTAGAATATTTAATAAAAGTCGATTTAAATGGTGTAGGCATATTTATACACGCGGCGTGTGTGTATTTAATTAAATTACACAATAAAATGGAACCCAAATAATATCGAAATGCGAGAAAATGAAAATGAGGAGAAAGAGTGGAAACCTGGAAGTTGATTTCACACAATAATCTTTAGCGTCGTTTACAAAAAGACGCATTTATTATTAAGTGAATAAAATTCACCATCAGCGATGCAGCAGAACAAGTTGAATGGTTTTAATTTCCTGTGTCGTTCCTCGTTTCCATTTCTTAAATATTTTGATTTAAAGTGTACCTATGTTCGCCCAAATATATGTGACCCATAAAAAGAAGACTTTTTTAAATATTATTAAAACTGTTAACTCAATAAATTTTCTTTAATTTATTGCTCAAGTTAATTTATTCGTTCCGGATCGGGAAGCGAACTTGATCAAAACATAATAATTAAAACCTTTTCATTTTAAGTCGTTCTATTATCTTCTTCTCAAAACTTCTTTAATTATTAGGTATTATTAATATAACTATTAATTTAACTATCAGTTAAACTTTTTGCTTGCTTAACAACGTGTGTTTGTGCTGTTGCAGTAATTGTTTGCAGAACAAAGAGGATGTACATATAGAGGGCCACTTAAAGGGTTAGAAAATTTTTGCAAAATTTTAATTTTGCGCCATTTGTGCGGTAAAGTGTTGCCAACGAAAAAATAAAACAGATAGCGTGGCATCTGGCAGTTCAGGATTATTAGAAGCTAGTTGGCTTTGGTTTTGCGGCCTAAATGCCGCACTGAGTGCATTGTGACAGCTATCTATTGCAGTGTTACCCTCGAATTTATTTTATTTATAATTAAATTATTTACTAATTAAATATAATGCCCCACGATTGGTCGACAATAAATATTCATCAGTGACCTCCACCGATTTTACGAGATTAATTAAATATTTTGATGAAATATTTTGATAAAAAGATGAAATCCAAAGAGAAGGCGGAGAGGCTCAAAGAAGCCCTAACATAGGATGCCCAAACTGGATGAAGAAAATAAAGGACGCTCGATAGGAACCCATAAAGAAGTGAATTCCGCTCATAAGGAATAAGAACTGAGCAAAACCGAATACAAAGTTTCTCCCCCCCCCCACGAGGAATGAAAGAAAGGACTGATACAGTCAGTGCGAGAATCCGAACATTGCGTCCTGCTCGCCTGGGGTAATTTCGTTTTGAAACTTGATATCATTCTAAATTTTTGAGGGATTTGTCATGTAAACACCGCGCTTGCCATGCGTGTTAGTAAGTTTGGTTTCAGCCGCCCATTCTGGGTTCAGAGGCTTTTTGCAGATGCCTGTTCTGGGTTAGATGTCGCTAAGGTGCTTATTGGTCCCCATAACCCCAACCCATATCTAGGAGTCATTCCCGTATCCGTAACCTTAAGGAAAAGCTCTCCAGAGGTTACAGGCTCCCCGAGAACAGAGAATGTACAGAGTGGTACAAAATAAAAGTACAGTTTAAAACCAAACCATTCGGTTTTTGTTTATTTTGTTTTCAATCTTCACAACTTTAAGAACATCCCCGATTTATTAATAGAATATTTGATTTTTAACTATCGAGAATTAATAATAAATTAAACTTAAAGGTATTCTTACATGAGCTTTCAGCATTAGATATGTCTAATTTATTACATCTCAATATTTAGATATAAAATTGTTAAATTTCAACTTTCACCCTAAAGTTAAAATTTATTTCAACATTACAGTCAAGTTATTTTTGAATATTTGAGGAAAACAGCTACGAAATTTGATATTTTTCAGTTTATTTACGGAAATAAGTTTAATTATTCAATCGAACCTTTAATATTCAAACAGCTAATAATAAGCAAAATACTCCTTGTAGCAGAAAAATTCAAACGTTGCACGAAATTTTTAATATAAAAACTCGTTCGATAACTTCGGTTGTTAGAGCTAAAGAAACTCGTTAAAAAGTCTTACAAGATGTTGGGTTTCGTTGTGTTATCAGTTTCAGGTTTCAATTTTCTCAAATGCAAGTAGGTAATTTTTTGTTTTTTACATTTTTTTATGCTGCACATTACAGAGATACGCTCACAGTTCTTTTTGTGATCGATTTTAAAAATACTAACTAAAGAAGAAGCAGTGGAACGGATGGACAGTTATCAAGGACCTTCAGCCAAAATAATCCTACTCGTCACCTGCAACAGATTACAATAAAGTAAAAGAAGAGGTCGAAGGTGTAGCTAGAAAAGAGAAACGCGAATGAAGCTGCTGTAAATGTTTACAACAACACCCAAGTTGTTACGACCGCAACAGATGATGCCATGATTAGATGAACACTCCTTATGGACCCTTTAAACAAATGTTCGAAAAAGCCTGGATTACAGCAAATCTCTTGTTATAAAAAAGCCATAACATCGGACGTGCTTCCTCTGAAATCTATTCCATTGGATAGGTACCATGAATATTCATAAATCCGGACACTTGGAATCTATAGTAATAAGAAACAAGGCGCAAGGATGCGTAGATGAAGCTTTGACAATGTGTCACGATAAACTCCCAAAAATGTTGTGAAATAGTGTAATATTTATTGATGTAAATTTAACTTAATAAACGTGCATTACATTTTATGTTAGATAATAAACAGTCGAGTTGTTATTTGTTGATCTAAATTCTAAGCTGACGTAATACATTTTACACAAAACTTACATAACAAGGAACATGTCGACATTCATGACAGCACTTGAAAGATTCAAATATTTAATCGAGTTTTAGCTTGCAATTTTCCTAACGGCAAGGATCTTAATTTAAACATATTCAAATTAAATGGAGCACCACAAATTTTCGAACAAAAAGTATGCAAAAATTACTAAACCGCGGGCCTGATGCTCCCTTAAAAGTTGTCTCTATCAATTCAGGTTATTGCTGAAATGATGAATGTTTCCACCTTTTTATCTTGTGAATGAAAATAAAAGCAAGAAGAAGAGCAAAACATAAACCAAATATGCGATGGATATTTTCGTTTAATATATGACGTGTTCGGATGATGGAACGATGGATGACGAAAGCCATAACCAAACAAACATTTCTAAAAAAAAAGCCCTGTTGAATGGTTTGTGTATTCAGTTTTTGTGTTAAACATTTGCATTGTAATGCGTAATCCATGAGGGCAGAAGTGGCGAATAGAATCTATATTTTTAATTTGTAAGGTAAGTGGTTATATTTTGTATTTATATGTGTACCAAGATTAATCAATTTAAAATGAGTTAATCCCACATTTTAATTATTATTTTTCGTTTGACAACAAAAAAACTACTTATTTTCGTCGTCTCCATATATTTACTACCTTTCTCGGGCTAAACAACGTCGGCATTGCATAACTTATTTAACTAACGTCCGACTTCGTACTTTTGGGAAGCTACGTCCTGCGGCCGATAAAATTAGCTCAACCTTTGGCCTCTTAGCTAACGATTTGCAGAGAATCACAATAACTTCATTGAAATTCCAACAATTTTCAGGTAATTCCAATGATTTTAAAGAAAATTAAAAGATTTCTAACGAATTATGATTGCCCAGGAATTCCTAGTAATTCTTGACGGGTTTAAATGATTTTCAAAGAATTACAAAGATTTAAAAGAAATTACCAATGATTTTCAACTAATTCAAAATAAAGGACTTCCAATAATTTCCAAGAACTTCCAACGGTTCCCACTAATTTCATAAGTAATCAAAGAATATCAAAGGCTTGAAAAGAATTTCCAACGATTTTCAACGAATTCTAATGATTTTCAAGTAGGTAATTTCTACGATTTGCAAAAAATTCCCAGTATTTTTCCATGGATTGCAAATAAAAAAATTGCTAAGATTTTAAAGGAATTTCCAATGATCTTCAAGGAATATCTAATGAAAGACTTCTAAGGAATTTCAACAATTTTCCAGGTCATCAAACGATTTCCAACGAATAATAATGATTTCAAAGGAATTCCCAGTAATATTCAGTGATGGATTGTAAATAAGAGAGTTTCATTGAAGTGCAAAAATTTTACAGGATTTTCCAATGATTTTAAAATTCTTAATGAAGGCTTTCCAATAAATCCCAACAATTTCTAATTTCCATTGAATGATTTCTATACATATACAAATCGGTTTAGAACGTCTTACGACGCTGTCCGATGCCTATTTTCCACTCGCTTCTGTCTTTCCAATCATCTTCCGTCAAGTCTCTTGAACTCATTGCCTTGGTCACTCCTCCCATCCAGTTCGTTCTAGGTCTTCCCCTCTTTCTTCTTTCTTGTGGTGTCCATTCCAACGCTTGTTTTGAGAGTCGGTTCTCTCTCATTCTTTGCACGTGCCCGTACCACACGAGTTGCTTTCTCTCAACTTCACTCATCAGACCGTCCTCAACTCCCATTCTCCGCATCACTTCCACATTTGTAACCCTATCTCGACGCGATATACCCAGAGACCTCCTAAACGTGTCCATTTCAACAGCCTGTATCTTCTTTTTATATCGTTCTGTTATTCTCCACGTCTCCGATGCATAAAGCAAGGTACTTTTTATAGTTACTTCGTATATATTGTACTTCCTTTCCTTAGATATATTCTTGCTCCATAGAATACCATTTAAACAGCCTATTGCCCTCCTAGCCATCACTATTCTGTTGTCAATTTCCTCGTTGTCTGTTCCCTCTTTATTAAATGTGACTCCCAAATATTTGTAACTATTGCACCCTGTAATGGTTTTGTCATTTTCCAACTCGAGATCATTATGATTGGCTCCCACGCACAAAAATTTAGTTTTCTCCATGTTAATTTTGAGACCCCATTTCTCGTATTCTTCCAATAATTTTCTCATCATATATTCCATGTCCTCCTTATCGCTGGCTATTACTGCTTGGTCGTCTGCAAATTGTAGTGTGTATAGACATGCATTTATTAATTGAATTCCCATTCCTCGACATTTCCTCTTCCATAGATTCAGGGCTTTTGCTATGTATATTTTGAACAACGTAGGAGATAAGCAACATCCTTGTCGTAATCCTTTTGATACCATGAACTCCTTTGACAGAATCTTTCCTATCTTAATTCTCGATCGTGAGCCCGCATAAAGATTTTGAATAGCTTCTATTAGAGTGTGATTTAAATTGGATTCTCTAAGCACTTCCCACAGCTTTGTTAGTGGTACGGTATCGTATGCCTTTTGTAGGTCAATAAATGTTATATATGTAGCTCTATTGGTGGCGGATCTTTTTTCTATTATTTGTTTCAGGCAAAATATATTGTCAGAGCATGATCTTCCCGCTCTGAAGCCACTTTGTTCTTCTTCCTCGCTACTGTTATATTCTATTTCAATGAGTTCTCTCAAAATTCTCCCATACAATCGACTCATGGTGCTTGTCACCGAGATTCCTCTGTAGTTACTAGGATTTCTTTTATCGCCCTTTTTATGAATTGAAGATATATAAGCCATTTTCCACTCATCCGGGATCTTCTGACCATTGGCACACTGATTCATTATACGTGTTATCATCCTATACAATTTCTCTGTACCACACTTAAGAATATCCGCATAAATACCTTCCGGACCGCAAGTTTTTCCACTCTTTAGTGTTCTTATTGCTTTCTTTACCGTTGCAATACTTATTACTATTCGTTCTCCTTGAATATTTATGTGTTCCTGAGTTTCATTTAAGTACTCTGGTCTATTTTCTGTCAGTAAAGTGCTGTAATGTTTCATCCATTCTGTGTGTGTTATTAATTGTATCGGAATACGTTCTCTGTCGTTAGTGCGTATTGCCTTTATGAACTTCCATGCTTCTGTACATCTTCTTCCTCCAATATGGGTATTTATTTCGGTACATTTGTTATCCCATAGTTTATTTTTTTCGGTATTCACTGTTCTTCTGACCAGTCTCCTCATCTCGTTATAGATCTGCTTATCTTCCAATGTTTTTGTGTTCAGCCACTTCAAATACAGCGCCTTTTTCTTTTCTACCAGATGTTCCACCTCTTCTGTCCACCACAACTTATAGCTTGCTCTTTTACCGCTTATTCCCAGCGCTTCCTTAGCTGCCATGTGGATGCTTTGGATTATATTCTTGTATGTCACTGCAAATGTCGTTTGAAGGTCTTCTGCCAGTTTTAAATCTAGTCTCCTCTGAAAGAGATCTTTTACACTATCATGTACGAGGCTGTCAATATTGTATTTAATGAATTCATCTTTCTCGAGTTGTTCATCTGAACTCTGTTGTTCGTCGTTAATTTTATGTTTGTCACAAATATATGGAATCATTATGTTGGCTTTCACCAGGTAGTGGTCTGATCCACAATCTACACCTCTTAATACTCGGACGTCATTCATTTTAAGTGTACTATTTTGTTTTATTATAACGTAGTCTATTATTGACTTTAGGTTTCGAGTCGTCTGCGTCCATGTATATTGGTGTATTTCTTTGTGTTTGTAGAAACCGTTACATATCCGTAATTTGTTACCTCTGCAGATCTCTTTTAGTCTAATACCATTGTCATTTACAGTTTCTTCTCCGTACGGACCGATTATTTTGCTATCATTCTTTTTTCCCGTTCTACTGTTTAAATCGCCCATTATTACTATCTCTCTAGAATCTCCGATTTCTACCACCACTTCATTAAGTTTGCTGAAGAACTCGTCTTTGACAACAACGGTCTCATCTTCCGATGGAGCATATACACCTATAATCGTTATTCTTCTTTGCATCCAATCCAGATTAATTTTTATTATGTTTTCGTCTACCGCCTCCCAATTCGTAATTCGTTTCTGCAAGTTATTTCTGATTAATACGGACACTCCTCTTTTTGCTCGCTGTTCTTTGGGGACTCCACTATATAAATGTATATAGTTTCCAGACCTTTCCGATCCTATTCCCTTCTTTTTGGTTTCAGTTAGTACCACCACATCCATTCTTACTCTCTCCAGTTCCTTCACAATGAGTTCAACTTTACTTCTGATACCCTGTACATTCCACGTTCCCAAGTGCACTGTCCGTTTCCGAAGCTTTTGTCGTTTTCCCGTTGATCCATCCATATCTCCGAGGCTATTTCTAGGCTTTTTAGTATAATTGACATTTTTTATGAGTGACAGGGAACTAGCCTGACGCCTCAACCCCCAACTTGGAGGACCAGGTAATTTGTCATCAAGGTTTTCTTCCTCTAGCCTTTAACGATTCAACGTCACACTGCAAGGCAGCAGCTTCGCCGTACCCTGGCCGGGGCCCTTACAGGGTGCTATCATCCGGGCCAGATGAAACCTGGTTTTTTTTTTGAGGTTTTTACTCCTCTTTTATCCAGCCGCTCCTAACATGGAGAACCGCCGCTGTTTTGCCTGTTGGTCCGCGGGAGGTATTTTATTTCCCTCCTACCCTCCATATCTGGAGAGCTTTCCCCTATCCGCCACCTGGGGACGCGTCCTGTAGGGGTTTCAGGCTCCCCCCAGGATGAATGATTTCTAACGAATTTTAATTATTTTGAAGGAATTCCCAGTAATTTTGCATGGAATGCAAGTAGAGGATTTCTAAAAAGTTGCAGACTAAAGGAATTTCCAACGAATTCTCAACGAACTTCCACTCAAGGATTGTCAAGAAATTCCAAATATTTCAGAGGAAATCTAACAATTTCCAAAGAATTGCAATGATTTCCTACAACTTCTGAAGATTTTCAAGTCATTTTTACGATTTCTAAGGGATTCCCAATTATTTTCAGTGGATTGCAAATTAAGAGATTTACAAACAACTGCTAAGTCTTGAAAGGAATTTCCAATAATTCTCAAAGAATACACAATTATTTTCAATGGATTGCAAATAAAATATTTCCAAACAAATGCTAAGCCTTGAAAGGAATTTACAATGATTCTCAAAGAATTTCCACTGAAAGAATGTCAAGAAATTACAACAATTTCCAATGCTATCCAACGAATTACAACGATTTCCAACATGTGTTGAAGATTTTAAAGTATTTTCTATAATTTCCATGAAAATTCCCAGTAATTTTCAATTTAATAAATAAGAGATTCCAAAAAATTGCTAGAACATTAAAGGAATTTGTAATGATTCTCAAAGAATTCCCTCTGAAGAATTATCCAGAAATTCCAATAATTTCTATTGATATCTAACGATTTCAATTACAACCATTCCCAACTAATGTGGAAAATCGTCAAGTCATTTCTAAAATTTTCAAGGAATACCCAGTAATTTTGGAATATATTGCAAATAAGAGATTTCCAAAGAATTGCAAAGCTTTTAAAAGAATTTCCATTGTTTTTAACGAATTCCCATTGAAGGATCGCCAAAAAATTTCAACAATATCCAAAGAAATCCAACGAATTACAACGATTTCCAACAAATGTCGAAGATTTTTAAGTAATTCCTACCATACCCCAGGAATTCCCAGAAATTTTAATGGATTGAAAATAAGAGATGTCTAAAGAATTTCAAAGATTTTTAAGAAATTTGCGATGAATATCAACGAATTCCCGCTGAAGAACGGTCAATTAAATTCAAGCAATTTCCAACAAATTCCGAAAATTTTCAAGTAATTTCTACTATTTTTTAAATTAACTTTCACCAAGATTTTCAACAAACCTCGAATGAAGGATTTAATAATAATAATAATAATAGTAATAATATCTTTATTTGGTAAAGAATACCACTATTTACAGCACAATTCATAACACAATCCACAGAACCCATAAAACCAATCTATATAAATTGATACTCTACATATATCTTAATTCTCCTTTTAATTCATTTCATTGAATTTCCAATAATTTCCATGAAAATCCAAGGATTTCCAACTAATTCCAACGTACTTAATCGATTTTTAAGCAATTGCAAGGATTTATACAAAATTACACGGATCCAAAGAATTCTCAGTGGTTTTCAATGGATTGCAAATATTTTCAAATGATGAATGTTTCCACCTTTTTATCTTGTGAATTAAAATAAAAGCAAGAAGAAGAAGAGCAAAACATAAACCAAATATGCGATGGATATTTTCGTTTAGTATAAGACGTGTTCAGATGATGGAATGATGGATGAGGAAAGCCACAACTAAACAAAATTTTTAAAAAAAGCCCTGTTGGAAGAATTGTATATTCAGTTTTTGTGTTAAACATTTACATTGAAATGCGTAATCCATGAGGACAGAAGTGGCGAATATAATCTATATTTTTAATTTGTTAGGTAAGTGGTTATATTTTGTATGTGTGTACCTGATTATTGAATTTAAAATGAGTCAATCCCATATTTTAATTATTATTTTTGGGGTTGACAATAAAATAAGTTTATACTATTTGCTTCTTGCTTGTTTTCTTAGATGGTTAGTTGCAACACAATCACCTGAGTGGAAGCAGTCACGAGTTTCTGGTTAGCTGCTGTCTCCTCAATGGTGCAGGGTAAGGTGAAAACGTTAATTGTCGCTACAGAAGGCAGACACTCTTAGGTTTTGTAACGAATTTAGTCGTAATGTAGCCTCGCACATTATAAGTCTCGACGAAAAGATTTATTTGTGGGACTGTTCCTTAAGAGTTTTCATAACTTTTCCATAGTTCTTCATTATTGTGTGTACCTGTGAGGTCGAATCTTCAAATTTTACGTACCAAATCCTTATTAAATAACCAGTATTATTTATTGCTAGGTTAGATGCAAGACAAACATCTGAACCTATAATAATTTATAAGATTTCCGTATAAACTTATCCACAAAGGCCTTCGGGATAACATAGGAAGGTCTCTTTCAAGCAATTTGGAAAACAGGGCTCATAAAGTATGTAGGCGTATGGATGCCCCCCCCCATTGTGGAAACTGTAATTGGTATAAAATTTTTGAACTGCAATAAGCTTACATTATTCCCATTACCGATGAGTTATTTGGAAAACTTTATCGGGAGATAGACTGTTGGCATGTTTGTTCTATTTTACCTTCTATTATATGAATAATTAACTATTACGTGAAACCCCGATGTCAATAGATAAAGCTTCATGTAAGCTTCAAAGAGCTTGTTATATGGTCATCATTTTAATCTAATTTCCTATGTGGTAATCGGTGGTAATATATGCATTTGAAATTTTTGAGGACTCCCAGCAAATTACGCTTCATAACACTAACCTTTAATTCTCTTGAATATACTAAAATATATTTTTTGAGGGCTTGTTTTTTAGTCAATCTCTTTGCATCATTTTCAAGTTTATCCTTTACGATAGGAAGCAGAAATTTTTGTTTGCAGATAGGATTGTACAGTGCTGGTATTAGAATTTATTTTGAGTTATTAAAAATATTATTACCTACACGACAATGTGTGCTTTAAACTGACCAATCCACATTGCACCTGGGACCAAGCACAATTCTAATCTTTTATTAGCCTCTTTCCCTCATCTGCATACCGCTTCAGTCTGGAGTCTCTGATATTACTAAGTCATTTATCTAATCGTATATCGTGTTTTATTAATCGTATTTTTATGAAACAAAAATTATTTATTATGCCCATGCCATCTATCAGGGAGATGGGTTTCACTTGAAATTTTCAACGGCCACTGCCCTATAAATCTATAAACTAACCGCGTTTTGATTTAAAAATCGTCTGTCGTTAAAAACATTAGTTTAATTAACGCAACTTGTGAATACGACATCAAAGAACAATTTTTATTTTGCAACAGGCGTTGGTTGCAGTGCGTGAGTCTGCTTCCGCATGAAAAAGGTAAACACGTCATGCGTAATAATTGAGACAGACACAAACTTGTTGGATACTTTCAGTTAAAAATTAACTTGATTCTCACATTAAAAGTAAAACACATTAAATTTACAGGATCTGCAGGTTCATCAAAAATTCCAGGTCAAGGACTTTCGAGTCCTGCAAAAAATATAAGTGGTGACACATTTTTAGTTAAGATCCGACTTAATGGTCATTAAATCGCGTTTCACATTTTAGAGTTTGCATGATAACTTACTACTAACTGCATGCATGCATGCTTCTTGAGATCGAGCTAGAGCAGTGGAAGAAGAGCCCTAGGTACAGTAGAGCTTAATAATATATTAAGTATTCGACCGTTATAACCAGCAAGAAACTTAAACAGATAGGATGTTGTAACATCGCTGGGGAGCTACTCCCAAATATTTTTATAACATTTTATCGTTTTTGGTTGCTCGATTTTCGGCCTCGCGTGAGGGCTTCCGGTCACTGCTGGATAATAGCAATCCTTGTTGTATAATTTTATAACTTAAACAAATTCAAGTGAATATAAAAATTGACTCTTTAAGAAATGTCTTTTGAAGTGTTTTTAAATTTCTTTTTTTATTTCATTCTCAAGGATTAGAGCGGAGCGTCAGGAAATGGCGCGCGGAGTGGTAGAGCAACTTTTCTGTCGGAACTGGCACCTGGAGCGGAGCTGGAGTGGAATAAAAAATATTTTAACTGTTCCTACCAAGGCTACGTATAAACAACTTAAATTTATTTACGTATCCTGAAACAGAAAACTGTACGAAAATGTTAAAAAAAAATTTTAATTCTGCCAGCTGTAATCGATTTGTTTTACGAAGGAAACTCCAGAATTAAAATCGCTAAATTTATATGTCGTAATGTTAGAAATGATCTGCATCCTATATGAAAACGATATAATTTGAGTTATTCTGTGATCGGTAGTGAAATCGAATTCGTTGTATGTGGAAAAGCTTCATGAAAGCGTTAAATTGCATGGCTCATATTTGATATTAATATTTAAGTGTTACCTGTGCTTCATTTAAATGATTTGCAATTTAAATTGTTAAAAAGTTGTTGGAAGTGCACGAGTGAGTGGCGTTTATCATGGAATGCTGATGGTTGTAAGTGGAACAAGAAAATGAATGCTGAAGGACTGCGGCAATAAAGGTAAATAAATACCTACTAATCTTTTGGGAATAACTGGATTTAATTAATAAAACGACTCCGGTTAAGAGGGGAGCCTCCTTGAATTCTAATTCAAAAATTAAAAATAGTTAAATCAAGTTTAACATTAAAAATGATAAAAATCTACCCCAATTTTAATACGTTATTCCGTAAACTTAACCCCCCTCCCCGCCCAGAAACTGTCTGGATTCACATGCAACGCTGCGGTCTTAAAATTAAACCCCTATAATAACGGATATTCGAAGTGTCACAAATAAAAACTAAGTTTAACCAATGATATTTATGTTCCGAGGCAGTGGCGGCTAAGCCTAAAGGGCACAAAGCCACGTACCTGCCCTCCAATCCAAACCGAAAAACAACAGCTATCCAAAAATAATAAAATATAAAAATGAAATTTTTAGTAAATAAAAATACTAGGTACCATAATAATTTTTCTATTCATATGATGTCCTCGCATTGAATAAAGTCACGAATCGCCCTGGCAAATATAGTAAGTACTATAAAATTGGTGGTTGCACAGACCGGGGGGTCTGGGGGGTATGGAATACCCCCCAGCACAACGAAATCAGGCGATATAACATTCAACATGTTTTTTATGAAACTACTTTAATTTTCTTGACATGGTGATTTGCTGGGGAGTATGGAATACTCCCCAGATCCTCCGGTCCCTATTATTTTCCTGTCTTCATAAAGTAACGGTAAAAACCTCATTATAATCTAAAGAAAAGCCAAATTGGCAATAAAAGGCACTGTTGCTAGCTTCTTGGCTTTAATTAAATCAAACGTATTTTTATTGTACTTATGCATTAAAGTTCAGGTACAAATGAGCCCTGTACTTAGGAGAACAAATAAAGATACAGGACTCCCGTTACATTATTTGAAAAAGCACTAAACAGGCACAATTGATAAATGTACTGATCGGAAATCGGAAAAAATGGACTTCGGAAACCGAGTTTTGCAGAACTCCCGTTGCTTTCCTCATCGCAGTATGCAATTTTCGCCTGTAAGTAGCTGAAGTAGAGTCTGCAAGGAATATAATTTTTCCTAGCCAAAATTCCTGCCCCATGTCATCTCTTATTATACTGCCTCTAATAACTTATGGGTTGCCAGTTTCTCCGCACCGATTTACTTCTTAAAACGAAAGTCATTTAAATACCCGAATCTCTAGAAAACATTCCACGAATCATCTTGGAATTTATTTGCTGGTCCAATAAATTCTATTACTGCAGTTTTTAACACTTCGATCCTATAATAAAAATAACATCGCATCAGTTAAAAGAACGTATAAATGTTTGTATTATTTATGGAATGGCGAGTTAAAGATTTATGTAGTATTTATTGTTATTTCCGTTCGAAAGTGCATTTCTTATCCATTGCTGCAGATTGTTTTACATTAACATTCTAACATATACTAGATAATATAATAAAAAGTACCTACATATTTATTTAAATAGAACGTAGCTCGTAGCATTCCTTTGTATCTACTTATCGTATGATATAAATTTGAATAATTCTTCAAGAATATTCATAATTTCTAACTGTATTTTGTGCGACACTAACTAGGAATAATAATAAAAATTCTAACGTAGTGGAGTTTGTCGATGCGACTTTCAACCAGGTTAAATATTAATTGTTATTTGTGTACCAACTCAGGTAATAAAAATACTCACAATTGTGCAATAACCAAGTTATTTCATTAAATCAGAAAAAAGTATGATAAATATATAAAATATACAAGTAACAAGTAAAAATAAGCAGTTTTTAAGCGAAATTGCCTTCTGTACTAGTGGAAAACTGTTTAAATTTATTAATATAATTTTATGGTGTGAAATATTGGTCTACACAATTAAAACTACATTCCTGCGGATTAAACATTCAATTAATCAAATTCGGACTTCGAAAAATTTTGAACCATGTGAGTTATAACCATCTCTGTTAAACTACTTAATTATTAATAAAATTCCATCAGATGTAATGTTACAAAATTTGTAAATGTTCAATAAATAATTAAAAATTTTGCTGTTCAACTTGACTACATATTTTCTATTAAAATCTAAAATCCGGTTAAAATTAGCCGGAATCGAATTTTCGGGAATTTTACTAAGGTCAGGTGTTTCGTAAGAAAGGATTATGAAGATTGCGAGTGGCTGTAAAAATTTCATTCGAAGAGCAATTTTCAAGTTTCGGGGCTCGATCAAAATTGGTTTTGAAAATTAAGGGTTAAGTTATTTCGAAAACATTTTCGTATTTGGGTAGGAGGGTTCTTCTACTTTTTGATTATGATCTTTTGATGAAGATTATGTTCATAATCGTGTATAGAATGAGGCAAGACAAACAGGATAAATCCTAGTCAATAGAAGAAGAAGGGAGGAGTGGGAGGGTCACGTGCTTCCAGGATACATTCCCCGGATACGGGCCAGACAAAGGTTAATTGTCTTATAACCAGGGGCGTCCTAAGATATTCGTGGCGACTTTGCGAGGTCCCAGGCGTAACCTAATTAGGAGGCAAAAACAGCGTTGTATCCACGCGGTGAAAATTTAGGTACCAAGAAATTCTTTAAAAAAGTGCGATGTGTAAGAAATGAACCCCACCGCTACTTACACCAGGTTGGGGAATTCGGTACGATTGTTTACAGAATTAATTTTTTATATTTGGTAGAAATTGGTACTGGTACTTGAACCTCTGAATTAACAGCACTCTTCACTAATTTTGTCAAAAAATATCCTATAAATTAAGGGTTGAAATCACATTTTTCAATTCCTTTTAGTTTTTAATTTTATGAATTATTGATATGTTTGTTGCAACGTTTTCCTTGACTGGTATCGCCTTTCCACCAATCTTTCCATCTGAGCATATTCATTGTTGTCTATTGCTATAACTTTAAGGAAAGTTTATAACTTTTCAATGAATAATTTGAGAAGATAAAAGATGTACTTCTCATTTAACGTACTATGTACTGTTATTATGTTGATAAGCAATTAAATGTACAGGTTGACGGGTACATAAATACTTAATTTAAAAAAAACTATTCTATTTATTTGTAAGCATAGCATACTATAAAGACAAATAAAAGTTTTTGATATTGGATGTCAAAAAATGCTGCTCCCCCAAGCCACCGGCAAAGCATCTGGCTGAGCGTTGTTTCGGATATTTTTGAGTTCCATTTTGCCCAACGTCTGCGAGGATGGTCAAAACATATCAAGTGTGACAGCTTCGTACACATACTGGGGCACATGAGGCTCTTCAAGTGATAAGTGTCAAAATCAATAAATGAGACCTTCTGCGCAAAAGAGGAGGACGAACGGGAAAGGCCGAGGAAGAAACTCAGTAGCTCTGGATAGAAACAGAAGAGAAAAATCCCCAAAAGGTCGAAGTTAACAATTCTATAGATCAGAAGTCGGTGATATACGGAATAATGCCGAAGGATCAACAACTCCTTTTCCCCTAAGAAGGAGCTTTTAGTAGGTATAAATCTCACGGTACCACTCAGCATGGGCTGGTGGTATCTTCGTTAAGATTTCCCCCCTTCCGACGAAAAACTTTTTTTCTTCGTGTCCGTTGCCTTTGGTCGTCCGAACTGCAGTATTTGTCGTGAAAACTATCCTGTGCGTAACCATAGCGAGCCATCCTGCGTGTCAGCAATTTAACATCACTTTTGGAACCGCAAATTGTTGGTCAACTATTGTCCGACAGTCCAGTCATCTTCCTGCAGCCGAGGTCGTGGGTCGCTGTGAGAGCTGTCATCATCAGGCGTGCAGTCCATCCTCGTGGTGGGGACCTAGTGGACGACCATCCAACATCCAATCTCGTGAGCAGTCCATCTGAATTGATTGGAGTTCCTGTCGCTAAGATCGTGTGAACTCCCGAGCGCTCAGGTGAGGCATTTTAATCTAATCTTTTTGGGTGTGATTTTACGAGTATTTTTGTGATTAACGTCATTAACAGGTGTAATTGTTGACACCTTAGTTTTTTTTTGTAGTTCACTGGATCTCCCTACGGGGAGGATTGCTTCACGCTTTTGTTAATTTTGGCTGGCTTCCGTCAGAAGCCAGCATCTATATATTTCACCGCCTGAGGTTGTTGTCGCTTGTTATTGTGTGTATTTTGTTGATAATTTAGTGTGTCAATTAAACTGTTTTACTACACTACCGTATTTTATTTCCCTGAGAGAGGGGATAATTCTAGCCTTTTCAGTAAAAGTACGTGGTTGGGATCCACGTCCCTCGCATACCGACGTTACCATCATTTTGCTAGTCAAAAACACCTAGGGCTCCCCACGTTGAAAAGTGAGGTGCTTGCCACTTGCCACTTCACGCGGGAGGAGAATTCTCGGTCCTGCATCTCGTGGGAACGGAGTTTTTGTCTCACGCGATCTAGTGAACCCATCGATAAAAAACAATATACAATTTTTTTGCTCCAAAATTAGATATGAGGGTGTCCCTTCGATTCGATCGATTTTAATCTTCTAAAAATCTATGAATTTCTTTTAACAATGCAGTAACTTCGATGAATTGTCTAGACCAACAGTAGCGCCATCTACTATAGATTTAAATAAAACGTGTTCCAATAGAACGATTAAACTTAATAGAAATTTACTAAATAATTAAAATTATAATCTATACAAAAAGTTCCATCCTTTTTTCAATACAAGCAATGATAATTACACAAAAGCTGCTAGAAGGCGCAGAATACTATAAAATTTTGCGATTTATTTCGGCAATAAAGTTTTCATTCCTTTATCAGAATAATTTTAAACCAAAAACTGAATTTTATAGGAAATGCGATGCTTTAAAAATTCATTTGGTCCGATCTTAACAATTTTGAAACTTATCATATTCGTTCAAAGTTGGAGGCACTTCGACTTGAAGGAAAATTTTAGAAACTTATGATTATCAAACGTTGTAAACGACACTTGATAGTTCGTAAGTTGTTCGAGTTATAAATTAATATTTCAACTTATATATTAAAAATTTAAGTTATCTTCCATAATACATTTATTGTCTTTGATTTTTAAAACTTATGTTTAAGTGAAGTTGTGTGATTAGTAGTAACTTTTACAACAAAAATGTGGAAGATCTTTTTTGTAGAAAATTTAATTAGCTTTATTTTTGATAATAGACAATTTTGTTGTAGGGTTGACCGAAAGTGAGATATTTTATAATTACGGGCTGCTTTTGTATGAACGTGGGAGCTTGCGAACTTTTAGTATATTATATTTCATGCCGTTAGGTATCTAAGACGAAAGTTTTAGATTGCATACGTTTTAGAGTGTAGTAAATTTGCTCAAAATTAAACTTGAATTATCGTGGTGCACAAAAAGATGGTTTATTTTTTTTACTATGTTGGTAGTGTAATTTGCAACCCTAAAGCAACCAAATAACGTACTTCGTGTAGGTCATTAGTTTGATAATTTAGTGGCACATTATCGTGAGATAATGACCGGTATCTACTTAAAGTGAGATTCTGTTAAGGTACCCAAGAGGATCAACGTTGAGTGCTGTAAAACCTTTAAGAGAATGAATAATTGTTTAAAGTTGCCTCGCTAAACAAACTTGAAATTTTCGGACGAATTAATTAAAAAACAAACTTTTTAATTGTTTTTTTAAACATTTAGTCTAAATTTATTAATTTTATTTTAAATTGTTGTAATTTTAGTGTGTGTACGTGGGAATGTAATTATCTACCGCGCACATTGTACTACGTGAGGGTACTAAAGGGACTTGACCGACCTGATAGAGCCCAGATAGTAAAGTTGCATCAACTTCAAACATCCCCTTAATGCATAAAATAGTTTCTCAACAAGATTATATTTAACTACTCGACGAACATTCAAATTGTACTCATCTGCTTGTAAATTCCGTACTCTTTTAACAAATTAAGCACACTGACAAAAATCTCTTCCTCCTCGGCACGGCAGCGCCGTCTCCTCTGCCGTCACATTTTCGAAAATATAAACATTTGTCTAATTTAAATTATAATGTATGCTAATGCAATATTCTCTAATATGTCGTCGCTTATTTGAATTATGTTAAATTTGGGATTCATAAATTGTTTAACATGTTATAATACTCTAATGCATGGTTTATAATGAATTTATAACTTATTGTTGTTTAATGACTAAATTATTAGCTGAAAGCCAAATTGAAAATTACAATTTGATGTTTCATTTAATGCAACTCAAACTGAAACTCTTTCGAGGATTGATTAAAAACCAACAACTTTTCAGTTTAATTGTGCTCTTCACCTTTTTGAAATTCTCTTAACCCTTCAACGGCCTAGGTGGACCTCTCGAGCCCACTTTGAGCTTTGAATTCATCAGAGCTATGCAAACCTAGTACTCAAAAACTAGCGTTACATTTTATTTGATTCGTCTGCATGGATATTTTATGGAATACCCCCAGTTCCTCGTTGCAATCTCGCTTTGTTTCGTTTTTAGGATATTTTCATTTGCTTAGGGGTAAGAAAGCATACATAGGAGCATAGATTATAAATTTGTTGCTTAAAATTTCTGCGTAACTGGGGGGTATTCCATACCCCCCAGACCCCCCGGTTTCTAAGATTATGGTTTGCTGATTAGACACGATCTCCATTATTAGATATTCATTTGTATCCGAACCTCTGAAAACAATATCATGTGATATTCGATGCTCCAATATAAAAAAAACCACTTCATCTGAGTTTTGTGATTTTTAGAAAAATATCGAGGATAATCGGGGTTCTCTGCACCTACTCAAAAACAATAAGAATTCTGTATTGATGGGCCTCTGTACCTACTGCCCATCTCTACGAGATGGCTTCGACTTCGCACCTTATGTCTCTGACAAGATTGCTGTCTTTCTCAAGCTAACCGAGGTCGTCACTGCAAAAATTATTATAGATAAGTCATCATCATCATCTGCAGGTTTAAGACCGGTGGTCCGTTACGTCACTCGAATAATTGGTCGCTCCATCTTTTTCTGGGACGGCCCACACTTCTCTCGGTTTGTATTGAAACATTTTCTTTGGCAGTCGGGACTGATCCAATCTGTCGAGATGCGCCTTCCATTCTTTCCGATAGTCTTTTATTCTTTCGTTTATACTATAGATGTTCAATTCCGCTCTTATATCAGTATTTCTTTTTCGATCTATCCGTTGGTATCCTGCTACTGCACGTAGGAACCTCATTTCGGCACTCTGAATTCGTCTTTCGTTTTCTTTGGTAATTGTCCAAGTTTCGCTAGCGTATGTTATGCTTGGTACCGATATTGTTTTGTAGAATTTCAACGCGGTATTTTGACTACTTTTATTCTTAAATGTTCTTCTTATTGTGCCATTTATATAATTAAATTTTTCAATTTTATTGGGTATGTCGGCCACCTCAAATATTGACATTGTGCATCCTAAGAAGTTAAAGGATTTTACTTGCTCTATGGACTGGTCATTTAATACTATTTTTGAGCGTATTTGTTCTTGGCCTCTGAATGCCATCACTTTTGTTTTGTTTATAGATTGATACATAATCTTTCCTTACTGCTCTAATGAGAAGTCAGCTCGGAAAAGATTAAGTCCACGCAGAAGGATAAAACCATCTACTTTAATTTTGCGTGGGGCCCTGGTGTTAGGTTTTAAACTAGCTCATTTATTGCGGAAGCGAGAGTCGTGGATCGTGTGAAAGAAACACCCCGGAGAGATCAAGGAAACAGCTTTGCTAACACAACACAATTAAAATGGACAATTGGATGTTAATTGTCAGAAGGCAAAGATATAAGCGATGTCGGATGTAGAAGGTGTTAGCCGACCAAAACAGGCACAGTGGCAACGACATTGCCACCGAAAATCACTCCCAAACATAAACCAAGGGCACATTCGAATGGTTACATAAAAATCCCACGATAAAGTGGAACCATATCGAATCCCCAATGATAAAACAAAAGACAGCAATCTCGGTGAAATGCCGCACCCTGTATATGGGTCGAACATCGCAGCCTTTCATAAAAAAATAAACATAAAGCAAAATAAACACACAAAAAAAAATGTTCAACATAGAATTTCAAATATGAAATTCGAACGTACTACGATCATTTTGGAATTCCTCCGTCAATGCATTTTACCATAAGCTATTCGATGTTATAAGTGGAAATAAATACCCTGAACAAGTTAATTAAATAAAACACAAATATCAATAATTAATAATTAAAAGTTTATTACATATCAACCTGAACATTCGATCCATTTCACACTTGCGAGTGCGAACTGGATAAGATAAACTGATATCACCTCGCCGCAGGAATATAAAATTGCAAGGCTATCGCAATCTTGGCGACCACTCTAAGAATAAAAAATGCAAGACAAAAAGGCAAACCAAAATGTTACACATAAAAAATACATAAATTGGTCAAGGGTGAACTCCAACGTCATCGTTCTCCAGGTGTACGGAAGAACATTTGGCCAAATTAATTATCACGTAACTGTGAAGCAATTAACAAAATTATTAGGTGACTTACCATTGTGAAATGAAGTAATATTTCACAGGAAGTATTGACCATGGGTCCAACAAAAAATGTACGATCCGGGAAAAATCAACCATCCCTCAAATCACGAATGTAACATCCCCATGAAGGGTTTGGAGCGCAAGATCCAAAAAACCATTCGTATTGATGGATGGGAACCCTCACAAAATCGAATCATCCCTCTTCAAAATTTTGAACCAAATTTTAATGATAAATTACCTCACAGCACTTTAAAACATGACCGGAGCGTTTTTGAGCTCACCAATGAATCTCCATCATCGCATGCGCGAGTTTTTAATCTCCGTCAAATACGTTCGCTATACAGAGTGCTACGAAATATGTCGCTAGATGTTAAAAGTTGAATTTATAAATTCAACGTTGTTGCGAAAAGTGAAAATTTTTCGTAACAAGATATGACCATATTGTATTCTTTCATAGTTTGGCTTAGTTTAAAAAGTGCGTATTGTAGCGAGTTTTCACTGTTTGCTATTATGGCTTGGTCATCCGCGAAGAGTAGGGTTATTACAAAATCTCGGTCGTTCAGATTTGTTGTGTAGCAAGGTATCTGTTCCTTCCAATTACGTATAGCATCGTCAATGTAAATATTGAATAATGTCGGCGACATACTGCACCCTTGTCTCAACCCTGAATTTACTATTTTCTTCATGATCTGCTATACATATCTGGGTTCCTTGGTACATTTCTTTTATTGAATATATGATATGGTGTGGTATTCCTCTTTTCTCTAGTATTCTCCATATTTTAAATCGCATTACTCGGTCAAATGCTTTTACGAAATCTACGTATGCTATGTGAGTCTCTCGGTTGTATTCTCGGTGTTTTTCCAATATTTGCTTTATGCTAAATACATTGTCAGTACATGATCTGCCCTTCCTGAATCCCGTTTTTTCTTCTGAAATCGTGTTTTCGACGATGTTCTTTAGTCTTCTATTTATAATTTTCGAGTAAACTTTGTATGTCGTATTAAGCAGGCTGATTCCTCTGTAATTTTCACACATCGCTCTATTTCCTTTCTTGAAGATCGGTACGATTTTTGCTGTTTTCCACTCGAGGGGTGTTTTTATTTTCCTCCAACAATGATTTATAAATGTTAATAGTCTTACTTTAAAATTATCGGAGCCATATTTAAGCAATTCGCTATTAATTCCGTCAGTTCCCGTCGCTTTACGGTTCTTGACTTCGTTTAGTGCTTCTTGTAGTTCTGCCATCTCTATCTTGTCTATCTCTTCATTTTGTTCTTCTATTTTTACTGGTCTTTCTTCTTTGTTGTGCCATAGTTCTTTATAATATTTAAGCCATTCTTCGTTGTCGATGGTTGTAATAGACGCCGTGTCTTTTTCCTTGCTGTTTAAATGTTTCATGATTTTGTAAGCTACATTCTGTCTCCCGTGTACGTCGTTCTCAATTCTACTTATAAATTCATCCCATTTGTTTCGTTTTAAGTCTCTAACGATTCTTTTGACTTCTCTATTTCTTTGTTCATATTCTTCTTTGTTTTCTTGTGTTCTATTTGTGAGTAGTCTAAGATATGTTACCTGTTTATAGATAAGTAATAAATTATTTACAAAATTACAATGTAACCCTTTTCTGTAACAGACGCTCGTAATTTGTTCTGGTTTTCTGAAACGCATCCTCAGAGTTTGCAGCCGACCACCAGGTGTCCGAACTCTTGCATGCTCTGATCCGCCCCATTCTGGCTTTCCAAAATTCTGGCGGCACCTCACATACAATTTTCGACAGTAATCTCTTCATATACCCATTCCATCATGTTCTGGATTGAAAGATTAAACTGAAAGAAAAGTTGGTTTAATCTTGATTAGATGTGGTGAGTGCATTCTGATGAATTTGGAGCTTAATTTCTTCTTATTTTCTGGGGAGCATCCTATGGGCTGCTGGATAGAATGTGCTAGCGGGTCCCAAACCGTCCGAATTCTTGCAGTTCCATGATTCATCCCATACTGGCTTTCCAAAATTCTAGCGACTTATATAACATCACCAGGGAAGTGCCGAAACTTGGTTGTTACCCGAAAACCCCACAATTAGTGGTATAACGACTTGAGTCGATTCAGCGCCGATTTTTGAAATTCCTGGTATTCCTTCAGGATGGCATCTATCCGATGCAGGGCTACGATCATCGCATTCTTTTGGAACGGTTCGATTTCAAAACACTTGAGAGCAGGCGTTTCGTAACGTCTGTTGTATTTCTCTGTAAACTTTTGAGATACAGCATCGACTGTCCACAGCTGTTGGCCAGAATCGATTTTCTTGTACCCAGAGGTAGCTCTAGACAGAGTAATATCTTTTATTGCAGGTTTAGCCGCACAAACTTTCTGGCGACGTCTCCCATATCCATATGCAGCCGCATTTTCAATGTTATTGCCGACGTTGCTGACCCCAACCATACGGGCCTTGGGGAATTGGCGACGCTCTGTTGCAGAAGAGTTGGGTGATCGCGTCTTTAACTTTTTCTACATAATATTATGTATTTTTTTGGTTTTTTTTGGATCTGTATACACTCTCCTTATAATTAGTTTATACTGTTAAGAGGGTGTTTAAATTGTTAAATAAATAAATAAATAACAGTTTCAGGGCTGTTACCTTCCTAGCAGTGCCGTAATCTTTTTATATCGCAGAACATCCGATCTTCCATGTTACCCGAACCTCTGAAAACAATCTTCCGTAGTATTCGAGGCACCAATAGAAAATCCCCTTAATCTAAACGTTGCCGATTATGTGAACAACTTAATCTATGATTAAACTATAATTAACTCATCTCTGATCAAATGCAATGATTTTTAATATTTGTTAATCAAAGTTTGTGAAATTGGATATTAGTCAATTAATTTTATTTGGAGATAATAAAATTCCCGATAAAACAGATGTTCTCAAAATTTACTAAGTATAAAATTGTTTGATTTTGAACCCCCAAAAAATTTCTCTGTAATCCTCTATTGACTTTTTTACCAATTAAGGATTTTAGCTCTGCCAATGCGGTTCTTCTCCTATTATAACTCGCCTAATTTTATATTTTCGAAAAATTCTCATTAAACGAAATTTGGCGAACGGAAAAATCTATCCAAAACAGTTGCGTACGTCAAATCAATTGCAGAAAGGCGAAAAATGTGTTTTATATTAAATTTAAATTGATAATTAAACCAAAAATAAGTTTCTCCATGATTCGTATTCCAAATAAAATGTTTCAATGTCATCCTAATCGTCAAAACTTCATACCGTAGACGTTTGATTTGATGATAATTTTTTATAAAACTGAATTTAAGCGAGTTATAAGGATATCTTAATTAGATGAGAAGTCGAATCGGTACTTTTTTTGGGGGGGAGGTCTTAGGCCATTCCAATACATAAATTGAAACTTGCAGGGATTTTTAGCAAGCTTGTGCAATTTTCCCTTTGGATTCAGCCCTCTGAAAATTGACATTCAAAATGACTGTTGTCATCACTTGGACTGTTACTTACAATTACAGTACCATGGGGGCAAGTAACAGCCTAGGGACTGATACCATGGGGTTCTAATTGTATATAATAGTTTCAAAGAAGTAATGATACTCAATTGTTGATTGACGACAGTCACAGCCCAAAGCAAATCCGATAAAATTACTTTCAAATGGAAAAACACAGATTATTTGTCACTTCTTGCGAATTACAGCCCTGATCAGGCTGATGAGACATGTTTTACGGCTTTTATACTTCGTGGGAAGACGCACAATACTCCTATCTCAAAAATATAGTTACCGCTCTTTTACTACTGACGAATAACAGCGTTATTAGAGGAACTAAAATTCGCGGGATGGGTTTTTCGCCTGTAACTCGCTTAATTTAATTTTTACTAAAAATTCATATCAGATGAAAATTACAGAGCATAAAATTCTCTACCAATGATGTTTTTTTAAAATTAACTTGCCTCAATTAAAACGTCGTTCTAGAAAGTCGTAATCCGATTTGTTTCAAAAACTACGCATTATTCAACTTCATCATATCAAATAAATTCTGATAAAGTGATTTCATCGAGAATTTTGTCTGCTTCAATTTTTATCTGATGATAATTTTTCCTAAACATAAAATTTGTTACAAAATTTTTTCTGATTTCGCAACAAATTTAAATTTATTTAAATTTAAATTCATACCTTAAGCGCCACCTTCCCTACGCCTTTACAACGAACTTGATAGGACATGAAGATAAACACGCGCATGCGAGAATAAAAAACTTTGGTGTTGAACGAGCAACGAGGCGGTCGATTTTTGTGATCGAGTGAATAAAGTCGATAATTTTTATTCGATTTTCGGTTGCCAGTTAGTTTTATATTCGTGCGTATTAGAATTTTCACCGTAAATACGGATCTAGTGAAAATTGTGCGTATCGATATTTTAATCAGCCATTTCAACCGTTTTGGGATATAATAATTTTTTATACCGTTCAACCACATTTTGTCTTTTGTGCTATAGTCGCAGTGTTACCAACCGTTATTTGGTGGAAAGAATCTGGTGATTATTTTTGACAATCAATATTGTTGTCATTTGGATGATTGAATATTTTTTGGACAATCATCTTGATTTATTGGATTGCATAAGTGTACCACTCCAACACATTCTACTGAGGGGCGCCGATCCATCATCGTCCATCCTGCCGAAACCTGCTGTTCGTGTCATCACGTCGGTGTTATACGTCCGAGGATTCTTGGAGGGAAGCCAATTGCGTCAACTTTTGCTGCCACCTATTCATTCAAGAAGTCGTTCTGTCACAATTAAGTTTGTACACTTTCCTGAGCTCAAGGTAAAGTATTATTTAAATTCTTGTTTGTTTATGGTGGTATATTTTTTATTCATTGAAGCCAACATTTGTATTGGCGGGGTTACCTTCTGGTCTCCCAGTTTGTGTAATATCTTTGACGTGACGTTTGTCAAATTCACTAACGTGCAATTTATTTTAAGCACGTCGCAGCCACGTTTGCTTTGTCGAGTTGATATCATTAAATATTGTCAATTTAAATCTTGTTTTATTTCGACGAAAGCGTACCCTCATATTATTTTCAGCATTGCACGGAGTGGAATTCACGACCCTTGCTCACCGCTACAGCGAGTTAGTTTAAACCGTCCATCAGGGTACCACGCAATAAAAGTAGAAGGTTTTGCTTTCTGCGTGAGTCGTTTTCTTCTCTGGGCCGTTCCCTCATTAGAAACGGGGAGAAAGGATTGCGTTTCAAATTAAGCAAGTTAAAGCCGAGAAATAGCGTCGAAATTGAATAACGCCATATTCTTTACTTGGTCAGTCCGTCCCTGACGATCCTGACTATGCTGTTATAAAATCAGGCTTGCGATGCGTTCGTTTCGTCTTTTTAAAAAGTTTTGTTCAGCAGACTGAATTAGTTCTTGAAGTGTAAAACAATTTTGAATTGCTCTTTTTGAGCCGTAGTCGCATGAAAATCTATCGGTATTAATTATAATTTATTGAATCGCTTCTTAAGCATTGTTCAAATTCAAGAAATAACGGTAGAACAAATTTATTCTTAGCAAGTTCGATAAACTAACAGATTCCCTGAGGATTTATGCACTCATTCAAAACGGCCATTGTTAACAAATTTCAATGCCCATTATAATTCATTCACTTCCTTATGGCAAATTTATTGTTTACATTCAAGTTTAAAATGTTAAAACGGTAATGAACAATCTAGAAACACTTATAAATGCAAATTAAAATAAAACAATTACTCCGGGCATTGTTTATTTAATACAGCAGTGAAAAAATTCAAAACTGATTTATTCGTGCGAGCTAAAATTATATCAAAAATAACGATTCCGCAGTACGAGATAAACGTCATACAACCATAAACTTGTAAAATTTGCTGTGACTTTTACGATTTTCAATTTTGAATAATAAAAATTCTACTAGCTAGATACGGGTAGGTATGTAACATGCAGAAATATTGCACACTAAAATTTTCGACAAAAAATATTGCCGAATAATATGCTACTGCTTTATTTTAATTTGCAAGTTTTTCCAAAATGTGGTTGGTTAAATTTTTATTAGCTTTTTGAGATACTTCTACAAAAGCTGAAACTTTTTGCCCAAGGGAGATGTCACTCAGCGGTTCTCTAGTTTACTGATTGATACAGGAAAACTTACGTCTTGAAAATTTCAGGATGTTTGGTTTTAATTCGACACTGGGACTCGTGTTTACAAAAGCTAATTTATTATTTTTCCTAGAATAATAACTACATTATAGGACATTACAATCAATATCAAAATATTCTGCTTGTCCTCACATTTTGTTCATTTTAAATATTAGACCTTATTAAAAATATCATTAATTGATTTATTTAGGAATTCCCTGCTTTACTGAATTTTGATTTAATATATAGAATAAGATGTATATTTGCAGCTTTCAGTAAAGAAATAAATCGATCGTACGGCTTTTGAGATAATGTAGGGAGGTGATATAAAGGATTATTACAATCAAAGTGCGGCCTTCATGCAGCACAACCTTGACAATCACATACTAAGATGTTCTTCCAATACGATTTTTCATTAATTTTATTTTTAGAAAAAATTATCATCAGGTCGGAATTCCCGAACACAAGTTTCCCTAAACATAAATTCGTCAGATGATGAAGCTGAATTATATGGATCATTTAAGAATTTTGTTAAAACTCCCTAAAATAAAATTCACCATATCTTTCTGAAATTTATTTTTAATTCAGGAATAGTACGATATAGACAAATGTCAAGAAACTCCATTTTGTAGAAAACTCCCTGCCGGAGAATTATAGTCCTCCCAACGTGTTTTTTTGGCTATCACTTGCTTAATTTAATTTTTAGGAAAATTTATCATCAGACCAAAATGGAAGAACACAAAATTCCCTACTACATAGTGCTATGACCTCCCCTATGTAAAACTTATTCACGTCGATTGATTTTGGGCGCCACTTTCAAATGAAAGAAAAATATAAAAATGTAAATGTTAAAGTTTCGCGTGCTAAATTTTACCGGAAAGTTCACCACCTTGTCCCTCTTGTATAGCTCAGCCTAAGGCTCTCTCAGAGTATTGCAGGTAGTAAGATTAATTAGGGGATGCAGCTTATTGAGTTGAGAAAATTTTAATTTTGTTGATAGAAAAATGTTGGTAGAGTTAGAATGAAATGCTTAAATGTTTTGACCAGATAAAACGATCCACTTTTGTTTTTGAATGATCTTAAAAATTCAGAGTACTGACCTGTAATAGTTTTATGATAATAAAAAGATTTGATTAATTCAGAAATGGTTTTATATTCAAATTAATATCGTGTCTAATGTTAACAACATTTTTACAGATAGCTTATCTGTTACTAGAATGTTTACAATCAAATACAAAATATCAAAATAATGTCGTAGAATTACGATACTCTTCTTTCTTCCTTCAGATGCTTAAATAAATTTAAGTCTTGCCGTTGTACGAAACGGATTAAATGTTTATTTAATAAAATTTGTTGCTCTTGTCGAAGCGTAGATAATGAAATAATAAAAAAATGTTTTGTTGATGAATGTTTATAAAAATAGGGTAGCCAAAAATTCACCTGCTAAGGTCTTTTTTCTCGCATCCTTTATGTAAAATGCTGAAGGCGTCAAGTTAATAAAAATAATAATTTTGAAATACCTTTGAGTTATTTAATCCAGACTCGTTAATAAGTCAGTGTAGATAAAACACAATCTTCTTTATCACTCGCGCGCAAATGTGACACTTCCACACAGCTGTTGAGTAGTTGATGGCCGTTGATATGACGCTTCCAATCTGCTCCTGTTGAATCGAGTTGTTGTGGTAATAATCATCCAAATTTGACTTTCCAATTGTGTTATTTAATTAGATTATATGCTGGTAAGTAATTTCGAATTAAATAATTCTCAGATATTCGAGATTTGAGTTGAAATATAACATTTTTAATTTTCAGTTGCGACAACTAATATTTCGCCATCTTGGATTTCTTATCGACCAAGTTTTAACTTATTGGATCGCGTTGCACGTCTGTCCACTTCAAATATCAAAAAACAACTGAATTTACTTGCGCAAAATTACCAATTTGCGTTGATTTTCAACAACTTGTAAGTCAAATTTATTCCTTTTGTAAATTTTATATTAATGAAATTTTCTGCAATTTTCAGAGTTGGTTCGATTATTCCAGAGATCACTTTTATGCTGCTTTTGAGAAGATTTCCAATACAGTAGTCAATTTCTGTGCCATCTGAAGTAATGGATTTGACTGTTTTTCTTATCACATTTCACTTATCAACTTTTATTGGATTTTGACCTTGATTTACCTTTTTACAAGTTTCGGAGATCAATTTATGGTTATTACATACAGTTAGATATGACATAATTTTGGTTGTAAACAGATTTTCACACAATAAGTTATTCACAGAGATATTTCAATTTAAAGTTTACAAAATGTACAGGTTATGTTTTACAGATAACAAATTATATTGAATTTCATCATTTCTGATTTAAAGTATCATTTTGGAAGATTTTGATATGGTCATCTTCACATTGAATCTATTTAACAGGTTTTAATATAGCATTCCTATCTTTAAAGATCTCATAAAGTCTACAATGTGATGAAATAAAGTGGATTTGCTTATCTGTTCAACCTAAAGTTTTCAAGTTAGCTTAAATTTCTTAAATATTACAATTAATTGAGATTTTCAACTATTTGCGTTGTGTGGGGTCATTTTAAACCACAGCAATAGTTTGCATAGATTTTACGTTAGATGATGGACCTGAGTAATATGAATTAGTCAAAAACTTTGGTTCAATTTGAATTTTTTTTTTATTTTCCTCAAGAAATATTCGAAATACTGAATTCGGAGAAAAATTTTACTGAGAAAAGTTGTAGCGAAACCATAGTGTAATTCAGAAAAATGTTTACATTTTTGAAATTCGTGAAAATTTGTTTAGAGAATTTAAAAAATTACCTGTGATCCTCAAGAAATATTCGAAATACTGAATTTAGAGGAGAAAGTTGCTGAGAAAAGTTGTAGCAAAACCATAGTGCAATTCAGAAAAATGTTTAAAATTTTAAAATTCGTGAAAATTTGTTTGAAGAATTTTAAAAAATTACCTGTGTTCCTTAAGAAATATGCGAAATACTGTTATTTATTTGTATTGTTAATTTACATGTAAGTTGTAGCAAAACCATATAGTGTAGGAAAATTGCGAAAAAAAACCAAAATCGGTCTTCTGCGATTTTGCAACGGATTTCGTTAGGTAATTGTTCGTACTTTAACATACTAAAAAACGTCCTTTCGGACGTTTGGAAAAACTGGTAAGAAAATATTGCGAAGAAACATTGTGTTTTTGCCAATTTTTTTTTTAAATGGCGGTACTTCTGGGCGGTCGCCGAGGTCGCCAAATCAGAGTATTTATTAGGACCCCAAACCTTAAAACATTGAGACAAAAACTCTGCTCCCACGAGATGCAGGACTGAGAATTCTCCTCCCACGTGAAGTGGCAACCACCTCACTTTTAAACGTTGGGAGCCCTAGGTGTTATTGACTAGCTATAGCGATGGTAACGTCGGTATGCGAGGGACGTGGATCCCAACCACGAACTTTTACTGAAAAGGCTAGAAAGTATCCCCTCTCTCAGGGAAATAAAAATACGGTAGTGTAGTTAACAAGTTTAATTGACACACAAAATTATATCAATAAAATGCACACAATCACAAGTGACAACAACCTTAGGTGGTGAATATATAAATGCTGGCTTCTGACGGAAGCCAGCCAAAATTAACAAAAGCGTGAAGCAATCCTCCCCGTAGGGAGATCCAGTGAACTACAAAAAAAACTAAGGTGTCAAACAATTACACCTGTCAATGACGTTAATCAAAAAAAGGACTCGTATATTTGTAAAGAGCAATCACACCCAAAAAGATGAGATAAAAAAGGCCTCACCTGAGCGCTCGGGAGTTCACACGATCTTTGTGACAGGAACTCCAATCAATTCGGATGGACCGCTCACGAGATAAGATGTTGAATGGTCGTCCACTCGGTCCCCACCACGAGGATGTACTGCACGCTCGATGATTACAGCTCTCACAGCGACCCACGACCTCGGCTGCAGGATGATGACTGGACTGTCGGATAATGACTGGCCAACTATTGGTGGTTCCAAAGAATGATGGTGAAATTGCTGGCACGCAGGACGGCTCGCTATGGTTCACGTACAGGACAGTTATCACGAACAAATATTGCAGTTCAAACGACCAAGGCAACGGACACGAAACGATAAGGACTAATGCACGTACTTCAGCAAAGAGCGGATTGTTCTTAAAAATTCGACTGAGCTAACTTTTTTTGACAGCAGTGTCACAACGAAAAAATCCCCGAGAGGGCGCTCACTAGCGCGCGCGTACCACGATCGCCTATGGTGCTGATAACAAACACAAAAGATGGCGGGTAGACAGCAGATGTTGATAGCGTTAATCTTGACACGGCACTTCCGTAATCGAAAAAAATATACTGGTTTCACCCCTACGCACTAATGGTTATTCGAGAATAATTAGATGTTCTTAAATTCAATAGCAACCGCAGAATCGACAATGACCGCAGCACACGCACGCTCTTCTAACCTCTCGCCTCAACGTTCCGAACAAAAGTGGATGTCAAATTCCTCGCGCCCTGGTGCTGCTCACGAAAATGACAGCTGGCAGTGGCTACACTACCATCCCAATTATTTAGAAATAATTGGCAGTGGCCAAACACAAATAATTGCTGTAGGTTGATGTATGACGAACATGAATCTAAAATTCGTCATAACATATCCAAAAATCAGAACCCCCTGACGAATTTTAGGAAACTCTTCTTTTCATGATTTCGAGGACGTTGTTAAAATATTTTAAGTGTTTTTTTTTTTTTTAATGAGTTATATTATGATAACAATATATAGCTGAAATAGAAATTTGTTTAAAAATATTTTGCCAGAAAACATAATTTTCACTCCTTCATAAAAAATTTCAACTTCAGACGAAGAATTCGGTAAGAATCTCAGGGTACCGAGAGGACGTTCTTCTTTAGTATGTTAAATTACGAACAATTACCTAACGAAATCCGTCGAAAAATCGCAGAAGACGATCAAAATGTGCCCAACTTTCTTATACTATTAATGGTTTCCGGAGAAACACCAATAGCGATCACATTAGCAATCGATTAGATTTTGTTATTGAAATTGATAACGACAGCATTCAGTGACAGAGGGCGTCACTTTACAACCAGTGCCGTGTATTACCGAAGTCTTTTAGATAAAATCTAATTAAATCATTTCTTCAATCAGCTACTTGAATTTTATTCATAATTATTAATTAATTAATTGTATAATATAATACAGCGTGCTTCGTTAAAATAATAAATTTGCACGATGGTCTTACAAAAGAAAACAAATCATTTTAGATTTTGCATGCCGAAGAGATATATTACTATAAATTTAAAAGAGTTGTTATATTCTGAACGGTAAGGGAGCTATCAGAGCAGTCCATAATGGTATCGACTCGCACGGTATACTGCCCATTTCTAACCACGTGTCCAAATGTTCCATCCCTTCTCTGAAGTTCGTCTAAAAAAATTTGTTGGTTTAGAAAATTTAGTGTTATCGTGTAATGTTTAGAGTTTTTTTCGTCATTTTATCGGACTATTGCGTTGAGTTGTTGGCAATTTTGCTATTGTCTGTAAGAATGAGAGGTAAGCTTTAGTTTGGGGAAAGATACATTGGTCGATTCCTATGGGAAATTCAGTCTCAGAAACGCGCTCAGTGCGTTCACGAATAGGAAAACGTGGTTTAGGTGTACATCTGTTGAGAAAATGTATAACGATTTGATTTTGAGCAAGTAAATTAAATAAATTGTACTACACATTTTTATCCGTTCGAGTAATTACAATTCGCAATTCATAAAATTTAATTAAAATTTTTCCAAGAAATAAGTTTTATCATTTCGTTTTGAAAATAAATTGCAGTCTCGAGTGACTACAAGATAAATAAAAATAAAGTTGGATAGATCCTTGTAGCCAGTAGTTCACTCCAATAAATCTGAACCAATATGAACTTATAAGTAGACACTTCTGTCGGATAACTTTCCAAATAATACACCAAAAGTAAAAATATGGCTAATTTATTTAGAAAGACGACGCCTGCTTGTTTATCTCCTATGACAAATTTGTTCCGCGTTTTAAAATTTAATTTTTTATTTTTAATTCCAACTGTAAGATTCAATTTTTCGTGCTGAAAAACTTAAACCTTTTCATGTAGGATGTCTGGTCGTAAGTACCTATTCGTTTCTTACAAGTTTAAACTTTATTGAAAATATTGAGAACATTCAACTTGACTTGCTTGGTTTAATTCCAAGTTAAATTTAACAAAAGATTTACGGGCATTGAGCATACACTTCTTCAAAACTTCTTTTATTTTTTATCCTCGAGTCGTCTCTTTTTCTACAACTTAATTTCGACGAAGGAAATTAGTGGCCAACTTGAGGTTTTCGCAACTTGATTAAAAATTCTAATAGTTTTAGGCATTACAACTTTGCTAGTGCGGTGTGCACCGAAATGTAAATTTTGGAAGGTAAACCGTTTGAGACTGAACATTACACAATCGAAAAACTAATAGAGTGAATATGAAACAAGTTTAATCAAGAATGGTAAATGTAACCGAGACGTAACCGGCAGGTAAAGTAAGCAAATTGTATGATCAGCATCCTGTAAAATAAGATGGCGGATTTGCTTCTGGCTAGATGTGCTGTCAAGCGATATAATGTTGCCTCACTCAACGCTCCGATAGCTCAAGTTTGTTACGAGATCCTTAAAGTTATCCAATCATTTTATCACGCTATCACTTTGTGTCTCTGGAACACTATTTGGTGGTATACATACATGACTAATGAGCAAATCTTATGGTATACTTAACCGTGGACGTACAAACAAATTAAGTTCATTTCAAATGTTCTACATTTTTTTACGACGCCACGCAACTTTTGATATTAAATTATATATATTTAGGTTAAAATTATACGACGAGATAGTGGCTTGATTAAAATTTTATTGAATTATTTATTAAATTGTTCTGAAAAGGGCAGGGGCGTCCTCGCGATTTCTGAAACTTTGAAACAAAAGTTGAGCAAACTTATGTTGTTATACTAAAAGCAGTGGTGTGCAATTCGTATTTGGTGTGATAGTCAACCGTAAAAGGCGCTGAATACTGCAAGAATTTTTCGTTGAATTTTGCTCATCGTTGGATCTCTGGATTCTGGATCGATTTAGGAGGGCAAACCTAGGTTCGCGCGCACTCAGGCCACATATCGGGCCCATTATGCTACCTCCTTTGCATCAGCGGCCCACCGTCCCTCCTATTCCTCCAGCCATCCCAGACTCAGGACAAACTCGAGTATTTTGGAGGGCAGCATACCACTAATACTGGCCATGTCAGGCCAGAAGTCCCCTAACATGGATCTTCTCTTTGACGCAAGCGATGGGCACTTGCAAAGTACATGTTCCATCGTTTCGTCTGCTTCGTTGCACCCCCTACACGTTGGGCTGTCAACCAGTCCCATTGTGTGTAGATGTTTGTTTAACTTACAATGTCCCGTGAGAAAGCCCACGATGGTTCGCAGACTGTCCCGGGACAATTGTATATAATATTTTGCATGCTTAGCAGATGGTCCACGTATCGCCGCCCTTGATTGTCGGCACTCATCCACATTCAACCACCTTTCTGCATGCAATCTATGAGTTTCCTCCTTTATGATTGTATCCAAGGTTTTGATGCTCGGCGTAATAAAAGGCTCAGGACCACATGGTGGGTTATCCGAGCCCAGTCTTGCCAATTCATCAGCCCTCTCGTTACCCACATTTCCATCATGTCCTTTTACCCAATTGAGAGTTCCCATTGTGTGTTGATATCACTTCCAATGCCTGAATGCATTGAAGCACCAGGCCCGAGCCGATCCTATGCCGATCAAGTGCCATAAGAGCAGCCCTACTGTCTGTAAATATCTTGATTGTTTTGCCCCGAATATTCATTTCTTGGGCTATTTCTGCGCAGTGAAGTATACCCATAATTTCCGTTTGGAAGACAGAGGCACATCTACCCAGCGATAGTTTTATATCAAGCTGCAGTTCCGAGGAGAAGACCCCCGCACCTGAGCCTGTATTTGTTTTGGAGCCATCTGTGTACAGACATATTGCGATATCGAGGTACCACGTTAATAGAAGTACGTTTGTTAAGATTCGGGTAATTTGTTAATAATAATAAAGCATGTGACCCAACAAAGCAATCAGACAAACTTCGTCCGACACCAAGAAATTGAGTTCAATATCATTTAATTTATAAAGAAAGACATGAAGCAGGTTAAAATAAAATAATTTAAAATGTAACACTTAATAACTTACCTTGATGTAAAATGTTTATTAATAGTAAAAGAAAAAGTGTTTTGTCATAAGAAAGGTATTTCAAAAGTCAAAATATTGTTAATTACTTAATTAAGATGAAAATTTGTATTAACGTTAAATTTAAATAAGTTCTTAAATCATTACGCGAGTTCGACGTGTCATAAACTTAATGCACTGTGAAGTGATATTTCATGTCCAGCATCTTTATTAATACAACCAAGAAGTAATGGTGAAGAAATTAATCCAATCTAAAAATATAAAAATTTTCATTAAAAATTTCAACAAGTCACATTTGGCTTAATCCATACCTGCACTATGAAACTTCAATAGTATTGATTTTCCAATCAACCAATAGGAAGACGATTATGCAAAATTCAAGATTGCCATGAATTCGGTGAAGAATGATTAAAAAAAAACAATCAAGGAGGTCCTGGTGTAAATTTTGCATGTAATGGTGGATGATTTTAGCGTCCTAAATAAAATTCATTTTAATTGTGAAAATAATCAGTGAAAATTAAAATAAATGAGTGAAAATTATTAAATTTATGTACTTACCTACGTACAAGTGAAAATAAATCGAAAATCGTTAAAGATTGTGAATATTTTTAACAAATTGGAAATCGAAGCCACGAGGTCACCAAAGGTTATCTTGAAAAAATTATAATTATGGTAATGAACCCATCGAATGGATATTTATGCGCAGGTCCATGGTACAAGTTATAAGTAAACTGAATATCCCCGTATTTCTAAGGTAACGTTTACATAAACCATATTTTCGTAAAATAAATAAGTGAAAATTTCCGGACATTACGCGACGCGTACTTTATGCGTTAAAGGTTAAAATTTTGATAATTAGGATTAATGATAAGAACTTTTTATTTAATAAAACTTTTATTTGCATTTTTGTGTATAATAAAAACATTATTGTCTTTGCTACGAAGGATATTTATTTCGACCTGTTCCGAGTCCATAAATTTGATTTCAGTATTGCAGCATTGGTACCGGAACGAATCCACCCTGATAAAGGTAAGCACATGCTTTGCGAACCAGCTAAGCCGAGGCATTATAATTTCAATTTTTGTTATTTGTGTAAAATTTCAATATTTCTATTGACAAGGTACACTTTACGTAGACCCGTTATAAAGCATTTACAACATAAATCGTGTAACCACATTAGCAAGGGTTAAACATTGTATTTTTGGCTAGCCCAACGTGAGGCTACGACTAAACATTGTATTTTTGGAGCCCAACGTGTGGCAGTATTAGGAGTAACCAAAACATTGTAATATGTCTGCATCGTCGGTTCCTATCGTGTTTAGCAGGATGGTAAAACCTCTGCTAAACACATATTTAGGAGGTATTCTGTCGGCATCAAGACCCAAAAGAGGCAGCCTATTCATGCAGTCCTTCAGAATCCGCGTGTGCCCACCAGTTCCCTGCCTATAGGTCCATAGGTCCCATGCCCGCATCCTAAGAGCAGCTCTCACCGCCTCCTCCCACATGGAGATCCAGTGGAGGAAGGCAGAGGAGAGTCTCCAAGGCCGCAGTAGGTGCCGTTCGCATCACTCCCGTTATAGCCAGGCACACAGCCCTTTGTAGCCGATGAAGGGAGGATGCTACTGTTACCAGTTTAGTTCTGGGCCACCAAACTAGTGCGCCATAGCATAGCATGGGCAGTGTACGGCATAACGGCAGTGTACAGCCAAAGGGCAATCTTCGGGGAGAAACCCCAAGATCTTCCCATCGCCCTGCGGCACTGCCAGAAGGCCATGCCCGCTTTCGTGGTCTTAAAGTTGACATGTTTTACCCCAATTTAGCGTCCTGTCCAGTATTATACCCAGATACTTGACCTCAGTTGCTATTTTAAAAGGGGTTCCTCTTAAACTAGGCATTACCATGTGCCTTAGTTTCCTTTTCCTGGTGAACAGAACAAGCTCAGTTTTGGCCGGGTTAACCGAGAGAGATTGCTCCGCACACCATTTCTCTACAATTCTAAGAGCGTCCTGCATCAGTTCACACAGGACATTCTCGAATTTCCCATTGAGCAGTATGGTTATATCATATGCATAACCTATGGTATAATAACCTTTCCTGTTGAGGCGTCGTAAAAGGCTGTCTACCACAAAATCCCACAAAAGTGCCCATCGTTAAAAATCTTGTGTAATCACGTGCGTTGTCTCGATGAAAAATATCGTTTTTCTTCTTTAAAGCAAGTCTTTTCTCAGGAATTTTTGCATCCAACTTATCCGAAAGGTTACAATAATATTCAGAGTTAATTGTTTTACCTTTCTGAAGGTAATCGATTAACATAATTTTTTTAATTCCAAAAAACTGTTGCCATAACCTTTCCTACTGATGGAACCGTTTTTGCCTTCTTTGGTGCACTTCCACCGGTTTCGATCCATTGTTTCGACTGTTATTTTCGCTCTTGTGTATCGGTTCATGTGCATCAACGGTTATGGAACGACGCTTGAAATCAATTTTATTTAGCTTAAACGATCCAAACATGCTTGAGAAATCCTCATTCGAATCTTGCACCAAACTTTTTCATATGTAAGTTTCATCCAAAATATTTCCAATTTTTTCGCATGCGGGGTTTGGCCGGGGCCTAAAAATGTTTGTGTCTGACCTTGGCTTGTCAATGAACCGGGATGACGGTCGCGGTGGAGAAACCTGACGAATGCAGAAACCGCGTGTTTGTGCCATGCATGGAAACCCGTAAGGTGGGATGAAAGGATCCTGGCTTTGGCCTCGATAACGGGCGGTCTACCCTAGATCAATCGGCTGCTCTGACCCGTCAGAGGGTCAGTTGGATAAGCCCTTGGAAGAGGATAGAGATCTCCTGGGTATTCCTGGAGTTACTGCAACGTCCCCGAAATGTGCGGACTCGATGGAAAAATAATGATGGTCTCCAGCTTGGATTTTAAAATTATTTTATAATGCGAGGCAGCGCAGACCTGTGAAAATGGTTCCTCTATTCTGTTTTAAAGTTTCGTCGATTGTCAGATTTCACACATAAATTGGGTCAGGCTGCTGTCGCTAGTGGCAACATTGATGGACGAAGTTCGTAACCTGGATTTGTTTTATTAATAAGCCGGACTGTCGTCGACTCCTTGACAAATAAATTAAATCCCAAAGGTTAGATTCCATGATGCCCAGACTTGCACAAAGACGTTATAAATTAACTCTGATTTTTATTTTATTGATACACCGGATTGTCCTCTGCTGCCTGGATACCTTAATAATTAAATCTCTAAGGTTTAATTGCATATTGTTTTGAAATATTTTGAATCACTGTAAAACAAACTAAAAACTTATGTAGGAAATTGTAAGAAATAATGTGAGTCAACCAACATCGATTACTAATGATTAAGTATTGCCAGCAAGTTTGTTTATGTAATATTATATTGGGCATTGAATGGTTGTTATCCGTATATGGTGCGGATCGTTTGACTGTATGCTTGATGTGTTAATTAAATAAGCTCTCAAGAATTTGTGTATTAATTATAGATTTTCTTACACGTATCTGAATACTAGAATATCGGAATTTTAACGGTAAGTTTTATATAAACACATACTCAGAAATTAATATTTAAAAGACACTTTTAAAAAATTTACGCTTCCATTTCCAGCAGCGAAAGGTGATGTGGTCCACGGTGTCCTCTTCGGCGCAGTCAGAATTCAGCTTCTAAAAGCGATGGAGATATTCGTTGAAGCACCCATAGCTTGTGAAGGCCTGGATTAGATGGAAGGAGAGCTCTCCATGCTTCATAGCTCGATGTTGGAGATGAGTCGCCTTGTCCATCTGTCGGTTTCCGATGCTGACCACCTTCATAGCCACTTGTCGAGAGTGTTCTGTTTATTGTTGTTGTCCGATCCGGTGTGCATCCTGGTCCGTTCTCTCGCCAGAAGATCGACCGGTGTTATGGATGCCAACACTATCGCCGCTTCTCTGGATGCAGTCCTACAGTCGCAGGTGACTTTCAGAGCTATCCTCCTCTAGACTGCCAGGACTCTTCGACAGTTTCTCTCGCCACACCGTAGGAGGGGCCTCCTACATTCGGCATCAGGAGAGCGATAGGACATGTCACAGTCACTTCCTTCCTGCACACTTCATGGATGTGCGCCGAAATTAAGATGTTTCTCCACATTGACCCTAGGATGGTCACGAAGTCTTTCAGGATGATTTCGCTCCCGTCCAGTTTGAGACTGATAAGCGGGACTTTCCTCCTTTCGCTCACTATTACCGCCTCGGACTTTACGGGGAACAAGGCCAGGCCCATCAGTCACTCGAACCCGAGCATTTCCCTATCCGCCATTTTGGGGACGCATTCTCTAGGAGTTTCAGGCTCTCCCTAGAATTTCATTTACTAATTTTTTTCAATTCTAAATTGGCGGTAGGCGAAAGTAGCGACGTTGAGATGAACGAACTTCCCGGTCTGATTAATTATAGATTTTCATAACAATATTAAATTTTGTACAACGATATAAACACGATTATAATATAAAATATTCGACATCACTGGGGGCCTCGGGGCGCTTATGGATAACAGCAATAACATTTTAATCTACGATTTAATTATGAAACGAATAATTACGAATTAAACAATGAAAGCTCGTTGATTGGTCAATCGTAACCCATTAATTGATTGTTTGGTGAGTAAGTGAGTGAGGACTCTCAGCATTGTTATATCTATTGATAAATGATACTAAATTATGATGCCCGTCCACAATGGTTTGCATATTTATTCTTAAGAACAAATGAAGAAGTAAACTTCAATTCTGAGCTTACATCAATAGATGCAAGTTAATTAATTCTGTTCAACTTCAAACTTACTTTTCCATTTTCAAAACCAGGTAACTTGGAGAATAACAAACACAACCTGACGTTTCTCATAAACAAGAAAGGCAAAACTACAGCAGCTAGAGAATAAAATTTAAAACTTATTCAAATTCTTAAGTACACTACAAATATTTCTCGTTGTTCTCTTGAAATATCTAGCAAAAATTGATTCCCAAGTACCATAACAAACTTCAACAATACTAAGTCGAGATGGACAGAAATTCGAGTTAAACGATCGATTGAAATTACAATTTTAAATTAAGTAATTGCATCGGAAAATTGCGTCGCGACGCTTACTTTATCCTTAACAATTGTAGCATCTTCTTTTAATTTTCTATTAGGAAAGTCTCGTGCATGAACACAATTATGATTCCTTCAACCATTCTTATTCGTTGAATTTATTAGCGAATTAAGGAAATTACTACGTCTGGCAGTACACAACGCTATTATTAGTTAATGTTCAAAAAATTTACACCGAAATGTAGAATATTTTAATTGAGAAATTGTCTACGAAGACCTGCCTTACGATTTTCTAATTTTCGAACGAGTTTTTCCAGTCCAACCCTGGTTGGATTTAAATCATCAACGTAAATCGACTTGTGTTATCGAAACCATATTTTTTCTTCACACTCCCAATTTTAATTAAAAAAAGTGTGCATTAATTTTAACATTTTCACGCGATTGGCAAGATGATGATGACGATGATAATAATATAAATTTTTTAATCATAATAAAGGGAGACTGTTGAACTTTCTGGAATGTTTTCTATACACGCAATTTTAATTCATAAAATTCAATTGATACATTAGCGATACTTACAAGAACGCCAGGTGCACAATTTTTTATTAAATACAATTTTACTTTGTTACGAAAGAAGATACTAAAGGCAAGCTGTGTTTAATTAACTGAGTAATTTTAGTGTTTCGCACTCGAAACGAATAAAATATTGTAGGAGCTTTTCTTATGCACTTGCTTCAACTAACCGATAGGTTTAATTAACTTCGAGATGGAAAATTTTGTATAAGCGTTTAATTCTTTTTTTAAAATTTATTAATCACTGCAATTTTCTCCTCAAGGGTTGGAAATATAGACAAAAAATCTATTTTACATGAAAAATTGGTAGGTGTATTAAGTAAATTAAAATTAACAGGGAAAAAACGGTCACATCATAGGATTTTCAGGACTACACAGGCGGATAGGGAAAAGAATTTAGCAATTTTCCTGTTCAATTTACATTTTTTGTCATTTACAAATTTTTCATTGAGACGTTTATTTTCTGTACAATTAACAGACAAAGTTAAGGAAGTCTTATAAAAATGCAAAAGCTTGATTTAGTCATAAAATGAGATTGCTAGTCATCAGAATTCTGGAGGTTTCGGAGGTTCAATATTAATATATTTTATGCAATGCTAACACTTAAAATTGCACTTTATGACGACTTTGACCTTCTTCTGTCTCTCATAGAATTTATTCGTAAATTTAATCTCAAGGAGGCTTATTTAAACCCACGGTCTCATAATATTTGCATCGTCAGTCTTGATGGCGGTTTTAATTTTGTTACATTTTATATACGTTAGCATTTTTTATACATACTGCCATATATTGCTACTGTAAATATTCAAAATATGATTTATATAGCGGGAGAATATGAATGGCACTTAATTTAATTATGCCTCGACTAGCCTGCATGAAAACTCGTTATTTAGGGTCAAAAGTGGGTCCATCAATTTTAGTTAAATGCTCATGTAAATTACCTTAATTTAGTAACCTTGCAGAAAGGAAAAATAATAAACTTATTGTATCTTACACCTGCTTAATTTTGTATTTACTGCTATAGAATTAAATCAAATTAAACGTAATTATTTGTAAACGAAATATTGTAGTTTATTAAACAAATATAATCATTCAAAAAACAAAAGATTGATTTTTATTAAATAGGAATAATTTAAATTTACAAAAATAATTAAAGAAAAGTTTATAAATTCCCCCTTATTTAATTCACGCGCGAACTTGTCTATTTTACCGTTAAATGTTATTAAAAATTTGTCGACACAATTGTGCTTACCGAAGTTTATATCGTCGTGCACCATCGATGTGTAGAATACGTATCGGAACAAACGGCGTGGAGATGACTCTGCGATTGGATCCAGTTTCCATACAATGAAGATTCCAGACAGGATTGATAACAGATTTATTTTCTTCGTCTCTTAGGATTAAATGCTCAGGTATAAGTTCATAAATATTCTTCAATAATTTTCCAATCAAAAAGAAAACACATAACTATCAAAAAACGTAACCATAAGAAATTTATCATCGATCACCAAAATTTTCAAATATCGTTCAAAAATACCAATCGAAACTTCATAAATTTTTCAAATGCTTTTTATTCTTCATGAATTCTCAGCTATCATTTGATAATTCCAAATTAATAAGTGAATTATTATAAACAATTTCCAAAATTCAACTTTCTTCAAAAATTACGTCCTCACGTCTCGGTGATAAACCAAATTGTTTATCTGTCCGCGCACTAATTCTTTTAAACGCAACACTTATTATTATTAATTTTGAATGCCTACACTTTTACAAATAACTTAATTTTATTTAATTTCTTCCCAAAGCTTTTATAAATTAAAACAATTAAACCCTCTTTTGCTTTTCATAACATTTTTTGAAATATCTGTGTGTACAAAAAAATACGTTCGTTATGTTTCAGATTAGGTGATGCAAGCAGTTCATTCAGAAGTATCAAGAAGATTCAGGTGTAAATCTTTAATTTTCATGATGGTCTTTAAATTGAATATTACGTCATGAGCATTCCACCAGAAATTGACCCAATTACGACAGACCACCCCCTATGATAAACAGAACACGACAATACATATCTTTCGGCATTTTATTTAGTAGTGGGACAGTAGGGACCAAAACCCTACTCGCACCTCCACGCTGGTGGTCCCTGGAAACCTACGGAGGACTCTCTGAGATCGGGTATCAACCCCGGTGGATGAGGGAAATCCGTAGGGCTGACGCGAGAGGTAATCTTCGATGAGACGAACACCCGTCTTAACCATAACAACTGGGATTATTAAATATAATCCTAACACACGGGAGACAACCCGACTAAACACTGAGGAAGGCAACGGGAAACCACCTCAGTCAAACATCCCAAGAAAGTCATGAATGAATTCGCTCAAAGTAAAATGCTCCGGAGGTAAAAATACTCCCCCAATCGGATCTCCGGGGGGGGAGTGCAATGAGTGAGGACGCAATTGATACCATCGCCACCATCAGGCTCACGCACAAGGACACATTAAGGGTGGGAACCTGGAATGTCCGCGGACTGCTGCAACCTGGAAAGGCGGGTATTGTGGAGAGAGAACTGGCACGTAATCGCGTGGATATTGCCTGTATTTCGGAAACCCATTGGAGGGGAAAGGGCCACTACTCGACATTGCACGGAAACAATGTCTATTTTTCCAGTCAAGACACCAAGAGTAGGAACGGCGTCGCAATTGTGACATCGAGAAGGATAAGTAAATGTGTCATGGGCTATAACCCAATAAACGATAGAATAATATGCATAAAGATAAACTCGAAACCTATCGTAACAAACATCATACAAGTATACGCACCTACAGCAGAAGCGGACGAAGAGACAATTGAAGAATTCTATGGAGAACTGGAGACAGCTATACAGGGCATTTCAAATAGAGAGATGCTGGTTGTGATTGGCGATTTCAATGCTAAGGTAGGAAGAACGAACGATGACGAACACATCAGAAACATTGTTGGAAGGCATGGAGTGGGCACGAGAAATGAAAGAGGCGAGAGATTGATAAACTTCTGCGTCGATAACAATTTAACAATCGCAAATACAGTGTTTCAAAACCACATCCGCAGACAATATACTTGGAGATCGCCAGGTGATAGATTTCGCAATCAGATAGATTACATACTTATAAGATCACGATGGAGGACATCAATAAGAAACGCGAAAACTTACCCTGGTGCAGAGTGCGGAAGTGATCATAATCTTTTGGTGGGTGAGTTTAGACTAAAGCTTAAAACAGTGCGAAAAAATACCATTGAATTAAAGATTATAAGCAGTGAAAATGAGGAAGAGTTTGCCAAAAGAATAAAGGATAAATACAAAAGAAGCGAAATCATCAAAGACACAAAAATAACATCGGAACATGCATGGAAGCTCGCTAGACAAATGATTGAGTCTACCATTAAAGAAATCCCAGCAGCACAAGTACCCAAGAAACGGAAACAATGGATAAAAGACGACACTCTTCAAATCATAGAAGAGAGAAGACAATTAAGAAAGGAAGGCATAAACACTCGCGAAAAACATAATAGATACAAAGAACTAAACCGCAACATACAACGAGCATGTAGAAAAGACAAAAACAACTACATTCAAGAAATATGCACAGAAATACAGATCCATGCAGACAGAAATAGTACGCGTGACATGTTTAAAGCAATCAAGAAAATAACAAAACGTTTCTCCCCACGATCATGGGTCATTAGAAATGCTGCAGGAAACAAAGTCACAAACATACAGGAGATTATGGAAGTGTGGAGAGAATATTGCGAAAAACTCTTCAAAGACGAGAAAGAAAGTACACACACGTCCACACTCCAAATTGAAGATATGGACCAAGAACCGGACATACTGAGAAATGAAGTGGAAGACGCTATAAAGAGGTTGAAACGCAATAAAGCTGCAGGTATTGACACGATTACTTCCGAGATCATTCAGGCGATGGGGGAAACGGGTGTGGATATTATGCATACTATATGTCAGATAATATGGAGGACAAGAAGATGGCCGGAAGATTGGTCGAGCTCCATTTTCATTCCGCTACACAAGAAGGGATCAAAGGAAGTATGTGACAATTATAGATTGATCTCACTGATATCGCACGCCAGCAAAGTGATGCTATGCATAATTAATAATAGACTAAAACCATACCTGTCCTGGCAGATACCTCAAGAGCAGGCTGGCTTCGTAAAAGGTCGAGGCACACGCGAACATATTCTGAACATCCGTCAAATAATAGAAAAGGCAAGAGAATATAACAAACCACTATATATATGTTTTGTGGACTATCGCAAGGCTTTCGATAGTATCGAGTGGAAAATGCTATGGCAGATAATGACGGAAATGGGGGTACCGCACCACATCACTAGCCTGGTCCAAGGGATGTACATGAACAATATAGCGAGAATTAAAGTAGATGATAGACTCTCAAATCAATGCAAGATAGAAAAGGGAGTGAGGCAGGGTTGCATATTGTCCCCGATGCTGTTCAATTTGTATGGCGAGTATGTTATGCGAAGGACCCTGGAAGGATGGAATGACGGCTTTGCTGTTGGAGGAAAAAAGATAAACAATCTACGATACTCCGATGACACCGCACTCCTTGCCAACTCAGCAGAAGAACTGACCCTACTAATGAAGCAACTAGAAGACGAGAGCCGCAGATGTGGCTTGATAATTAATATAGAAAAGACGAAGGTAATGATAGTAGACCGAAGCAAGAACAATAGCCCTGAAATCCAACAAGTCTCTCAATACTCTGTCGTTAGCCAATATATATATTTGGGAGTGCTCATTAATAACGAAGGTGGAAGCACGCAAGAAATAAGGCGACGCAGCGAAATAGCAAGAAATGCTGTTCGCAGTTTGCAAAGAACATGGAAAGATAGAGATGTCACTCTTGGAACCAAGAAAATGATGGTCAAAACACTAATCTTCCCAATAATACTGTACGGTGCGGAGTCTTGGACTTTAAAGATGCAGGACCGAAGAAAGATTGACGCACTTGAGATGTGGTGCTGGAGAAGAATGCTCCGTATACCATGGACCGCGAGAAGAACAAATGTGTCCATTCTTAAAGAAATTAAAGAACCACAGAGACTGTCTCAAATAGTATACCAACGCGTACTCCGATACTTTGGTCACATAACGCGAGAACATGGTGACGGCCTCGAAAAGATAATAATACAGGGTAAGATAGAGGGTACCAGGCCGAGAGGACGATCCCCGAAGCGATGGTCGGACCAGGTGAAGGAAGTAACCAGCGGTTCCTTGCAGCACGCCACGAGAGAGGCACGCAATAGAGAGAGATGGCGTGAGATAGTGCGACGAGTTGGATGTGGGGGAGCGAACTGAGCGAGTGAATAATGATCACGACTCCTCTGACAAGAGGAAAGCGAAGAAGAAGAAGAGAAGCGGACCCTTCCACCTACCTCTTGATCACATAATAATGAGTGCATAATATTTTTTAAAGATTTTTCTTCTAAAATTTAAATATGTAACGGGGGGGGGGGAGGTATTTCATAGGACGTATGTAATCTCCACCGATGGTCAAGAGAAAATCCTCACTGCCGAAATGGTCACAGTTTACCACCCGTAAATTCCACCGATGGCAATTCGTAAAGATTTAAAAGTATAAGACCCGGTTTTACCACCTCTAGTCAAAGTGCTAGTTGACGCTTGACTAATAGTTGACGATCATTTTGCAACGGTAAAATGATCGTCAACTATTAGTCAAGCGTCAACTAGCACTTTGACTAGAGGTGGTAAAACCGAGCCTTAGTAAAGTACAATAGATGATTAAAAAGATTATTTCATTAGAAAATGCATTTTATTGAAAAATAAAAGTAACACAAAATTGTAATTTACAAATAAACTTTTAAAATAAATAAAGAAAAGCTTTAATGTAATACTCGTACATTATTTGAATGAGTGCGGAGTTTTCATCCGGAAATTGAAAATTTCTTTGAGATTCGGAAAGCTGAGGGTTTGAATAGTCGTTTTAGTAAAAAATATTGGCAAAAAAATCGTAAACTACCATAAATTTGGTGTATTTTTCGATTTTTGAGGTGTGCATTCGATTCGAAGGTTGTTCCATTGTCAAAACCTAGTCCTCCGGGCCTTCCGCTCCGCTCCATTAGGCCCTCCGAGCGGTTTTGACAATGGTTTACTGTGCTAAACATACTAGAAGGGCCTTCCATCAAGAAAACCGGGATCCTAGAAAAGCGGGATCCTAGAATTCCTGGATATAGCTTTTCAAAGTATAGTTGCGGTATGCGGCAGTAAACTTTTAAAAAAAACCCCACAGATAACTAACCAAATTTATAATTGCAACTTCTACTGAGCTAAATCCACGATGTAATATTTATAACAATAAAAATATACACAAAATATAACGCCAATATAAATTAAAGGACCTAATAATTTATTCGGAATCTTACCTACTTAAAAAAGTACTTATAGGCTTAGCAATTAAGAGATTATATTTTTGTACCCTCGACCCACCCTACGAAGCGGTGGAACTTACATATAGGATTATAGAAACCCTTGACCATCGGTGACAATCGCCCATTTATCTTACCTTAAGCCCGTCTTACATCAGGTTATTTCTGGCGCCATTTCTTGATCCATATTTCTGGCGCCATTTCTTGGGCCAGAAATGACGCCATTTCTTGATCCAAATATAAAGCCTGTATTATATCAGGCCATTTCATCCGCCATATCTAGCGCTGATCTTGCGCAGTAGGTAATTTTAGCAAATTACCTGAAACATTTTGTAGGCCAAATATATAGAACCCGTTCTATTTTGAGGCTATTTTCAACGCCATTTACCTGCGAGCGTGCCCAGTAAAATTAAACGAACGTCAAATTGTGAAAAGTTGTGCTACACATAAAAATTGAAATGGATAAAGAAAGCGATTTAATTGCAGAAAATGTGATTGCAGCAAACATAATAGTATTATTTTTTTTACCAACACAAAAAAATTTTTAAAAAAATTAAATTTTCAATAGTTATTAAATTTTCAAATTTGATTTTTTAATTTCAGTGAAAAACAAAAACATTTGCGATTATTTAAAAATACGTAAATTTTAGTGATAAAAGCAACTCATTCCTAGCCCTGCATTTGACAATTACTACCTGCCACAGAATCTACCTGCGCATTCAATCTGTACTGCGGCCGCTCACAGGCAAATTGTTCAAAAATAGAGCACGTGTCAGGACATTTCGAGCCAGGACATTTTCCAAGACATTTGCTGTTTTAAACTAGGCAATTTATTTGGCTCAAGAAATGGATCAAGAAATGGCGCCAGAAATAACCTGATGTAAGACGGGCTTTTTACTTGATTCTATAACCCCCCCCCCGTTTTATAACCTATGATTACAGGCACTTTCTGTATTATTATATTATTATTAATTCATACTGTAGAAGATCTGAGAAACGTTAAAAAGTCTCTACTGATAGAAATGGACCCCATAGCCCGGGGGGTCTGGGGGTATGGAATACCCCCTAGTTACACAAAAATAGTACATTAAAAATTTGGAATACTCCCAGTTGTAAAAGAAATTTTTCGAAAGCGTTCAATATTTGCCATATTTTGTTGGTTCTGTTGTAATTTTGCCTTGCATTGTTTTATGGATGCAATGCAAGATTACCGACTTATACTGAGAGGCATAAGATAATAAATAACCCCCCCCCCCTGAATCCCCAATAATCTCAAAGCCCAAAAACAGTTTTAGCAATTAAATGGTGGTTTCAATTTTTTTTTTCTTGACCACTTGGCACTATGACATATGAGTTATAAATTTTTAATTAACTATTTTTGTGTAACTGGGGGGTATTCCATACCCCCAGACCGCCCAGTCCTTATAAGAATTTGGACAGAAGCTTTCGAGTTATGGATCAAAGATTGATTTTGCTAAATAGTTTACTGGACTAAAGTTCTAGCCTATTAAGGGGGGGGGGGGTAATTTGTTAGAAAGCGTTGAACAACAAAAAAAATGTATAAATCTTTCAACATTTCTTTATTAAATTTGATTGATAACTCGAAAGCCGTTGATTTTAAACAATCAAGGGTTCGAATATAGTTTGTAAATAATTTCACGCTGTTAAAATAGTATTGAACCATTTCCACTAAAAGACCAATATTTTGAAGGTATAAAATTGCTTTAAAAGAGTTATCTCCTAAGGGTTTAAATTCAAACAAAAAAATTTCGGTCACGAAAACACCTTGTATAAATATCTAAAAGAGGGCTAGCCAAATTATTAAACTAATTAGAATTAAGCATAAAACTAAAATATAGTGGGTCAGCCCCTAACTAGTTTTTGAGATGCAGCTCTCCACAAAACCCCAATTTTGTTGTAATTTTTACCCAAAGAAGCGGAGTTTTTAGTTTTGAATGTAGGATTTTTTTCCTATTCATCTGACGTAAAAGTGGTCTATGGATAAATAAAACTAAACTAATTTCTCTGTAAATCTCCGGGTTCAACAAATTTATAGCCCTAATAGAGATTTAACGGTGGGCTTTTAAAGTTTATCATTTTTGACTGATTTTTGAAGGATATTTTGCAGGATCTTAGTTTTTTAAAAATTTCTCGATGCTGGTACATCGCACAACAAAAATATATTAGTAAAGATATAATGGAAATTAAATTTTGCATAAAATTAATTAGAAAAGATTATTGTTTTTTATAATTTGTTTCTTTTTTGTGCTTTTAATCAGTTGCATTACATTATCAAACGGATTATTATTTTTTAATGCATTAGTGGTCATTGTCGACCCCAAAAAAATTCGGAAAGTGACTTTACTGGACTCGGCAAAGTCAAAATTATGTAATAAGAAAGAATGTAAGAAATAATAATTAATTTGTAATATTGCCTAATGATCTGTATTCTATACTAACAAGATGTAATTACGAGTAACTAAAGCTTGTAATAAACGACGAAAATTATTGTAGCAACGTAAACCCCCGGGATTATATGAACTGATTTAGAATTCCTGGTTTGATTTAAAATCCTTAAGATTACAATAAAAAGTGACGATTCAATAACAGTCGGGTTGATGCTAAAACCAAATGAGGACAAAAAGTTTTGAAGAGACTACGTGTCTCTTGTAACAAGAACACAGATGCGAATTTCATATGATAAAGCACGATTTAAATGCTCCATCAAACTTATCTCAGCCAATAAAGAGCGGAAAACTACAACAGCGGAAAACACCTAAAGAAAATAACGAGGAATTAAAATAAAAAATTTGAAACCAAACTTAGCAAGCTCTCTCATCGAGAATTTTTATTAAATTGTGATATTTGAAATTCGAGTGCTCGTTAATGGAATCTCAAACAATTTTACATCGTTAGAACCTCCAGAGTACGTATATCGAATTACTAAAAATATGTCTCAAGAGCTACTCATTTGGGTAATTTTTCATATTTTGGATTTGTTGGCAAGTCTTTCTAAATTATGCCTTTCTAAAGTAAAGTAGGTATCAAATTAGTGAGAGCGAGTTGTTCTCCTTTATTATCCGAGTCGGTGGTGCTCCAAACGTCTCGTTCGATACATCCAAAATTTAAACTGGCCGTTAGAAAGTTTGTTGGAGTTTAGTTAAGTTTTTGTGTCAATTTAACTTTGGCAATGGTAAAATTAAAATAAAAAATACAAATTGCTTAGATGTCGTAACGCAGAACTTGAGGGTGTATGTAGGAAAAGCAGTGAAGCGATACAAGCAAGGAAAGGTAAACGTGAACCACCTTCTTCTCTTCAGGATATAACAAGACGTTTATATGGATTTGGTGTGCTTAAGGGCTTTTGGGCAAATCTTGAAAATGTCGTATCACTTTATACGCGCTCCTTCGTCGAGTTTTAGTCCGTTTCTGTCTAACTGCGCCTCCGGGGAACAGAGCAAACGAAACAGATTTCTCTAGGAACCTTAGACATACACACATAATATACACACACCTAGCAATTTTCCACCTTTGTAAAATAACTTTACAAAAGTAGCTACGCACAAATGGAGAAACACGAAACTATTAAGAAAAGCCTCTTAAGAAACTCCCACAATTTACGTACCTGGTGGAAGGTCCTACCTCTACCTTCCTATCTGCTAGCTTTTAATTGAAAAAATTTCTTCGACTGAGGCACAAAAAATTTTAAATTCATATTAAATTCTTTCGTTCGATTGATCGAGTACAACGGGATACGTACATATAGAAATATTATATCTACTAAAGATCTATTGCAGGAAGCTGATCTAATAAAATCGAAAAATTCAAAAGAGACGTAATTTAATATCTTTACATTGCTCGTGCACAGTCAATTACTGATCAAAATTTAAACAAATTTTTTCCCCGAGTAATCTTATCAGAATATTTCTACTTTTCAAATGCAATAAAATTTTGCTTTTTAGATTCCGCTTCAAGAGGATTATTGGTATGTACAGGACACTCCGAAAGTTACGTTCAATTAGAGAACGGACTGACACTGCACTTTTTATAACTTTTATAATTCGTAACGACGAACCAAAAATAATTTATTGTTATATCGATTTATTTCTATTTAATTTCTTGGACTATTTCTACTCACATTTACAAAATCTTTCGTGACACATTCGGTGCGGAGTTATCTTGATAATATTATCGGCAAATGCAGTTAAATGTAGCATGACGGAGATAATCAGAAATAAGGTGCCGCTTTGACCGATTACCCGCTGCGTGTTGAAAGCGTGTAACATGCACAGCAGATCTACAGTTTGACGTGAATTTCGAACCACAGGAATACAAGGTTTTTAAACAGTGAATTCCGGAGAGACGATATATAAAAAGTATAGTAAATCAGTAAATCCCAAGTGATCAACCAAATTTTCACGTATACCTGGGGGGTATTCCATACCCCCCAGCCCCCCGGTCTATGGGGTCTGTTTTTATCGGTAGGAACTTAGAGGATTTTAATATAATTGAATGTAGAAAATAAAGATATATAAATTAAAACTGTAAAACCTTCAGTTAAGACGTACAGAGCGTAGTTTGCAAGACCGGGGGTCTGGGGGGTATGGAATACCCCCCAGGTACGGACGAAATCTGAATGGAAAATTTACAGAAAAAGAAGAGATGATCAAAAATAAAAAGAGGATTTTAATATAATTGAATGAATAAAATTAAGATAGGTAAATTAAAACTGTAAGACCTTCAGTTAAGACGTATAGAGCGTAGTTTGAAAGACCGGGGGGTCTGAACAAAACGGACAAAATCTGAATGGAAAATTTACAGAAAAAAAAGAGATGATCAAAAATTAAAATATTGCAGAGTAAGAACAGTAAAAATTGCATCAGGATCAACACAGCATAGGAGATCTTCAACGGTTGTCAAGAATAAGCTTTGTGACTGGAGGGTATTCCATACCCTCCAGACCCCCCCGGTCTATGGGGTCTGTTTTTATTGGTAGGGACCTAGCGGATTTTAATATAATTGAATGTAGAAAACTAAGATAGGTAATTTAAAACTGTAAGACCTTAATTTAAGACGTATAGCTCGTAGTTTGAAAGACCGGGGGGTCTGGGGGGCATGGAATACCCTCTATAAAGGGATTTTTACGTCGTTCCGCCAACGTTCCAGGTCGCTTTCAAGAAATTATTAAAGGTTAGTAGGAAATGAGTGAAACAGTAATTAAAGGTGTCAGTTGATTCTGGTAGCGAGGCCGATGGCCGAGCTAAGCCTGTCTTTCGTAGTCCATCAAAATCACACTATCCCAGAAAGAGTCTGACAGAACGGGCGGTCTACAAGGCAAAATATGCTCGGCTTTCTGCTTTGCCGCTTTTGAATCTCTATCAGATGTTTCTTGATTTCGAGAGGCTGAAAGCCAAGTTCAGAGATTAGATTATAATGTTTTTTACTATAAACTAGGCGGTACAGTTTGAATCTCCATCGAGGGATTATTTATTTCATTGTGCTTAACATGGCTCTCTCGAGGGTAACACCGTCATCACTATAAAAACTATTTTAAATTATTTATAAACGAATGAGCCCAATCACAGTTCTTCAAGTAAATACGAAGCCTAAGTCTGAGATCATCGAGGCCTAACCGCCTAATTTAGAACAACTAGGCTATAATCGATACTATGGATTTTTTCCTTGTACAACCCCATGTTCGGGTTAAATGTGGGGATGTAAAATAATTTAAAATTTTCAAAAATTTGATGTAAAAATGGTATACATCTTTTCTTAAAAGAATTTAATTTTATTCAATTTAAATTATTTCACTCTTACTCCAAAGTGAACCTAAACCGAGATATTTATGAATATCAACAAAAGGTCTGTTTTTTTGTGCGGTCCTTCCAATATGGTGACCGAATTTGGAGTTTTTTTTAAGTAGACACTTAAATAATAAAATAAAAATTAACAACCCCTAAATCTCTCGGTACGAAAAGAACCAGAGGGGTAGGTTTTAAAACAAATCAAGAATAATAATCACATGTGTAACTGGGGGGTATTCCATACTCCCAAACCCCCCGGTCTAAGTAGTTTATTTTTATATGTACCTACTATTTAAATGATGCTGTAACGAATTTTTGTCTTCAAATTCGTTCCCAATAATTATTTAATTGGCACTTCTCGCTCCATCTAGCGGTCAAACTGGGAAGAGAGATTGGTAAAAGATAAGGCATTTGAATCGTCGCAATCGAACACTCTGGTTAGGGGCTGTCGAGCCGAAAGGTTGTGTTTTGGAGTGCATCGAATGAAGTGATCGTGGTGGAACCAAGTCAGATTGGAAGATCAACCACCCACTGTAGATGGGGATTCTGTTGATTTCCACTCAAGGGCGGATCTACAGGGGGTAATGGGGGTAACTGCCCCCCCCCATGAATCTTCATTGCAATACAAATTTTAAAAATATACCTTAATTTTCCCTAAATTTTATTACAAAACATGTATTTACCCCCTCCATAAACTTTGACCAGATCCGCTGTTGTTTCCACTGCATCAATTCTCGAGCACCGAGGTTCCGTCCGTTTTGGAATATTTTGGGGTTCTGACGCAGAATTTTGGAGGTGCGGACCTGACCAGACGTCTAAGGTATTTCGTATCATTTCGATTTAATTAATGTATTGTTTTTTTATTGTTTTAACATTTTGTTTTTTTTCCTTTTGCCTCGCATTTTTAAATTGCAAAGTGTTTGCCGAAATTACGATTAGTTTGCAGGTTTTGTGTCTCTGCATCGAGGTGATAAAGGCAATCTTATCTTTCAAGTTCGCACGCGTGGTTATGGATACGAATGTTTAAATTTGGTGTTTGATAAATTATTAATTATAATGTTTTATTTATTAAATTTAAGTGACGTATATTTTATCTAGGTACCATCGTGCAGTGCTGGCTTATTGCATAGGTGAAGGAATTCCGAAGTGGTCGACATAGGTTCAAATCTTGTATTTGAAATTTTATGATCGATATTTTTTTTGCGTTTATTTTTATTTATGTGTTTTTTTTGAAAGTAGGTAGCGATGCACGACCAAAGTACAGGGTGTTGAGTTTCATCGGGGACGCTTCCGCTGGGTTGATTGTTTGGAAGTTCGTTGTGGTTCCACCGTTTTGGGATTTTTAATGACAACTCGAACGTTCTCTTGATTGATTCGGGGAGGGATTCTTGGTGGTAATGTCTTTACTACTGTACTGGTCCTGGTCGGCTAATGTACTTTCCATCCGACATCGCTAGATTTATCACCTAAAGGCAACGACCATCTAGTTGCTACCTTATTTTTGTTATGTTAGACAAGCTGTTCCTTGATCTTCTTCGGGGCATTCATTTGATATGACCCACGGCCTTCGCCGCCGCTACAACGAGCTGGTTTATACCTAACATCAGGGCCCCACGTATAAATAAGTAGAAATTTATTTTCTGCGTGGACATATCTGATCCGAGCTACCTTCTCATTGGAGATAGTGAGGGAAGATTTAGTTTCAATGCATTAATTAAAACTAACTAAGATTTTTGAGTAGGTACAAATTGATTTCATAAAATAAAAAATATAATAAAGGTCTGGAACTTAGTTTTATGTTTTAATATCTTCGGTGGGTTGCCGTTTTTTATCCTTATTGAGCTTCCTGTTTTTTGTCGGCAGGACAAACGGAGGTCCTTCGGTATGAATTGCGTAGGAACCTCCTATCACTGAATAGGAGCGTAGTCTTCTTTGGGTTCACTGCGGGGGTTCGAGGGAGACGAGATATATCGCTAAAATGTTTTATTTATTTAAAACATTTATCTATAAAAAAATTTTTAAAGACGTCTCTCCTGAATTCGAAAATAGCACACAATAGAAAAATCGTCCAAAAGGAAATTGTCAATAAAAAAGTTTTAAACTTATAAATAAGTAAACTAAAAATTAAGCGTTTGCACTACCTATTTAAAAAGTAATTAGTTGGTAATTTTAATAGTACCACCTTTCGTATTAAAATTAGAAATTTCCACAAAAAAATTAACCAAACGCTGAAATATTAAACCTAATTAAATATTAAATACAAAGTCGATTTCATAAAAATGTTGATAGCATCTATAGCACAAAAAAGGGTTTAATTACAGCATAAAAATACGCTTATGACAGATTCTTAATTTAATTTTAAGTTTTTTGTCGACAAAAAATGTAGGTAAATAAAAAATTTTGTAAAATTGAAAATTTAAGGACGAAATTCGGTTGTGATTAATTTAAATTTGGTGTCACTATCAGGCGAATAGAAATGCAGATGTCTTCTTATTAGTGCGACAACTTTAAATGCCAACTTCGGGGTTTTATTTTTATCACTTTGGAAAATTACTTCTCGAGTGTATTTTTCGATTGATTCGTTCATCGGAAACGTTTTCTTAATTTTTCCATTCAAGGTAAATTGAATAAAACGCTAGCTCTATTTTACTATTAACGATATGTTGAGGCTTTAATGGCTTCGAGATTGCATTTCTTGGTTGTTTCGAATTTATGTAGATGGAATTTTCCTCAAAAAAAATAAATAAATAAAACATCAAATTGTTGTTTAATGTGACGTACGTTTGTTTTGAAGTTAGAAAAACGCGGAAGAGAAATTGTCATACCGGATGTACAACATGTAATGTCTCGCTATCTCCCCGCCCTATGATGTTCAAATATCCGCTTCCTGTACGCAATGGTCCGTGCTGAAACATGATCCGAAAATTTGCTTTCAAGAAATTCTCTTTGCTGTTCATTTTTATTACTATTCAAACAATCATCGACTTCCATTAAAATTTATTGGCAAATATTTGCATCAAGTTTTAAGTATTACCGATAGATTTTCAAATTAGATGGAAATTCTAATGTTGGTATTATGATGCGAATGTTTGAGTCATCCTGGTTAAAATTCAACACAACCGAAGCTATGGATTTAATGCAAAGAAAAATAGAAATTTTTGAGAAAGTACAGTGTAATAAAGACGCAATGTGATATATAACCATGAAAAATGTCTTCAAGGAGCTTACGTCGTTGCTGTTTTACCTTTCAATCTTGACTTATCCCTGAGGAAAGAAAAAGAAATGAATTGAGCGTGTAGTAAACCGTGGAAAAGGTCGAACATTCTGAATATGAGTTTTATTCATGAATGTTGAAGGTACTACCTGGCTGTGCATTATGTATTTAAATGTCCCAGTCACTCTCCAGTTCATCCTATAAAGAATGCTGATAGTAGCTGACTTTTGTTTTCTACTTCGGTGAGCTCCTTTTTTTAAAATAAATCAAATCGAAGAAAAACTATCCCGTCGAGTTTTAATATTTTAATTTCTTCTGCAAAAATACTCTCCAACCCACTTTTTTTTCAACGTCTACCACAAGTACCGACCGCCATTATTATGGAAGACTACTTCCTAACAGCCGATTAAATGTTATTTATTTTTAATAAAAATATTTCTAAATTAGATTCAGCTTTCATTTTCCAATTTATTGTGCTTTCATATCGAAATTTTCCACTCGATTAGTATTTTTAGAAAACTACGGAAAATGTTAAATTTTCTTCGCAGGACCGCACTGGCCGATTTTATATTTTAGTTAGAAATACATAAAAAATTAAGAAGATCAGAGCACAAAAATAATTTCCACTAACGATTATTTATAGCATTTAATTGTTTGGTAAATTGATCTGCAATTTTGTGGTTGGAGAAATTTTTGGCTTTTATTGCATGCCATTCAATTTTCAACATAATTTAATTCCACATCTGTCACGAGGGCCGTTTACTTTGATTTAGACACCTGTTTGTTGAATACTTGTCGTTTTGTGGTAATCGTGGCTTGAATGGTCAATGTTTTGATGGCGGTATTTATGTATAGCTGTCTTCTTAATCCAAAGTTTACGGTTATCATATTATTATTGTCTACTGACGCAAGTATTTCCTATTATGTCTGCCTTTCGAGATTTTCATTGGATATTTAAATTTATTTATTAATAATTGTTGAATATTGATTGGTATTAATTAGCTGATTTTAAGTAAATTTGTGTTTTAGCTTCTTCACAGTCATATAGTGCTCACAATTCCCTAATAGGGATCCAGCTGTGCGCTGCCAAAGTTGATCATTTTTTGGACTTTTTTAAAGGATGTTTTTCAGGATCAGAGTTTTTAGAAATTTACTCGTTTTGAAGCTTCAAAACTCCAGCTGTGCGCTGCCAAAGTTGATCATTTTTTGGACTTTTTTAAAGGATGTTTTTCAGGATCAGAGTTTTTAGAAATTTACTCGTTTTGAAGCTTCAAAACTCCAGCTGTGCGCTGCCAAAGTTGATCATTTTTTGGACTTTTTTAAAGGATGTTTTTCAGGATCAGAGTTTTTAGAAATTTACTCGTTTTGAAGCTTCAAAACTCCAGCTGTGCTTGGCCGTTGTTGATCATTTTTTGCACTTTTTTAAAGGATGCTTTCAGGATCAGAGTTTTTAGAAATTTAGTCGTTTTGAAGCTTCCCATGGCAAAAAATGTTTATATTAAGGCTTTAAGTACATAAGATCTTCAGTTAACACGTATAGACCGTAGTTTGAAAGACCGAGGGCGCTGCGGGGTATGGAATATCCTCCAGAAACGGTTGAATTCTGAAAGGAAAATTTACAGAAAAGCAATAGATGATCACGAATAAAAATATCCGAGAATAAGAACTGTGAAAATTGCAGCAGGATAAATAAAGAACAACAGATCTTGAATGGTTGCCAAGAATAAGCCTTTAGAGGTTCCTAATATAATTAAATACAGAACGTTAAGATATATGTAAGTGAAAACTGAAAGACATTCAGTTAAGACCTTTTAACCGTATAGCTTAAACGACCGGGGGGTCTGTGGGTATGGAATACTCCCCAGGTACGGTTGAATTCTGTAAGGGAAACTTACAGAAAAAGGACAGATGATTAAAAATAAAAATATTGCAGAATAAGAACAGCAAAAATTGCAACAGGATCAACACAACACAGGAGATCTTGAATGGCTGTCAATAATTAGCTTTATGACTGGAGGGCATTCCATACCCCCCAGACCCCCCGGTCAATGAGGTCTGCTTTTAGTAATTTAATACTGTAAGACCTTAAAAGACCGGGGGTCTGGGAGGTATGGAATACCCCCTCCCCTTAGGTACGGATGAATTCTGAAAGGAAAATTTACAGATAAAGAATAGGTGATCAAAAATATTGCAGAATAAGAACAGCGAAAATTGCAACAGGATCAAAACAGTCCAACAGATCTTTAATGGTTGTCAAGAATAAGCTTGGGTGACTGGAAGGTATTCCGTACCCTCTTTCTGGGTATGGGGGTCTGGGGGTTATGGAATACTTTCCCGTTCAATAGCTTATTCCTGTTGCAATTTTCGCTGTCCTTATTTTGCAATAGTTTTATTCTTGTTTATCTGTTCGTTTTCTGTATATTTACTTCAAGAATTTATTCGTACCCGGGGAGTATTCCAACCCCCCCCCCCCCAAGACCACCCGGTATATGGGGTATGGTTTTATCGGTAGGGACTTTAGAGGATTTTAATATAATTGAATATTGAAAGCTAAAATAGGTAAGCTATATCTGCAAAACCTTCAGTTACGACGTATTAGCTTGAAAGACTGGGGGATGAATTCTGAAAAGAAAATTTACAGAAAAAGAACAGATGATCAGTTGGCCCTGAGATAAGTAAAACTACATTAAATTTCTAATAGATCACCGCAGAGAATAACTTCCTAGCTTTAATAGGGATCCAGCTGTGCGTTGCCGAAGTTCATCATTTTTTACATATTATTTTAAAGGATAATTTTCAGGATCACAGTTTTTCGAAATTTACTCTTGTTTCTTCTTACGACAAAAATGGTTATATTAAGACTTAATGTAAATAAAATTATACGTCAAACAGTCAAACTATAAAAAAATTATTGTTCCAACCCTCGTAGTTTTGAAGCTACGCCCAATAGAAGAAACGGCGATTGTGCAGTTACTCTGACTAGCTGAAAAAAATTTTCTTCAGCTACACACTAAAGAACAGGCTTATATTTGTCTATTAAAACAAAAAAAAAGTGTGAACGGAGTAAAAACAACCCCAATATCGACTTTTGAAAAGTACGGGAAAGTCGCATCGAGTATGCGGCAGACCCCGGTCGATGTGCATCGTTCGCCCGTGGTCCCTTGAAAATGCGTAACATTTTTTCGCTCCGATTCGAATTTTTCTTTGAAATACGGATAGATTGGGGTGTGATTAGTGGATATTAGTAATAAATATAATCAAAAAATTGGAAAATAACCCGTGTATTGCCGAAAAAGTGAAAAAATTAAAAAAATATTAAATAAACATAAACAACTATGGGGAAAACCTAGGTTACTTTTTTGGGTGGATCTGGCACGGCCAGAATTGGGCGCATCAAAAAACCTACCCTACGCCCCTCCGGGGCTCCGGGCGGTTTTTCAATCGCGTACTACGCCGCTACGCGGCAGAGCTAAACATACGAGAAGGCGCCATCCATCAAGAACACCGGGATGAAGGCAACCGGGATCTTAAACCCCCAAAAAATCGCGTAAAAACAAAAAATAATCGATGTTACATGTAGGAGAGACGAGCTGCAACTGCCGGTTCGAACCTTTACCTTTACCTTTACCTGATATGTATTTGATGGAGCATCCCGGCATGGCCGGCCTTCTCCTTCATCTGAAAGAATACATTAATGACATTGGAAGTTGTAGAGACCGGTGGGTCTCTGGGAATTGGCGCTTGGCGGACTGACTGGTTAGAAACCTGGGCTGTGACTGAGAATATGATATATGTGAAGAAAAAGAAATTTTTACGTTTGCCGATATAGTAGAGTCCCTAATTCGAAGAAAGAAATTGTAAATTAATTTCTATTGATGACCTCGAAGTGAGTGGCTTCTACTTGGAACTAGTCAGAATTGGCGACTAGTGGGATTGTAGTGATACTATGGGGGGTGATTTATCGAAGCTTGTGGAAATTGATCGAAAAATTACACAAATCTAGTGAATAAATTCACTTTCGAAGAGAATTTGTGTAAGTTAAACCTGTGAACATACATTAGTCTGTGTGGGGGTGAGTTATGGTCAGGAGTTGTCCGTGGTCAGGAGTGATTTGGGACGGGGAATGGAGAAGTCGGCTGGGTTGTATTGACCTAGTTGATTTACTAGTGGGTTTTCTGAAAATTTGGATTTGTTGTAAAGATTGGTGGCATGTTTGCGGTTAAGAGTGTTAATAAGATCTAGTTTGGCGTCTGCATGTAGTCGCCTGTTAGTGACGTAATAGGGGGCGCTGAAAATAGCTCGGAGATTTTTGTTTTGAATGACTTGAAGTTTATTTATGGCCCTAGGGCGTGCGTATCCCCAGACAGGGGAGGCATAAATCATTGTCGGGCGGATTATGGCTTTGTATAGTCTTAGTTTGTTAGCGGGGGACATGGTACTTTTACTGTTCATGAGGACGAACAATCTATTGAAGAGGCATTTGGCTTTACCGGTTGCGGAGGAAATGTGAGCGTCCCATTTGAGACGTCGGTCCATGGTAATGCCAAGGTACTTGACCTTGGTTTTCCAGGGGATTTGCTCCTCAAACATCCAGACACTGGAGTTGTGAGGCTTGCAACGATTTCGAAACATGATCGCGGAACTTTTGCTCGAGTTAACCTCGATGCGCCAAGTTTCGTACCACCTCCCGAGATCGTTGATCGCCTCCTGGAGGCGGGTTGTGGCTATGTCCGGGTGGATTGAGGACGTGTATATTGCAGTGTCATCTGCATATAATGAAATTTTTGTTGCGGGATCTGAGGGGGTTGGAATGTCGCTCATAAAGATGTTAAACAGTGAAGCTGCAAGGATCGAACCCTGGGGGACCCCGGAGGTGATGGGGCGCTTTGTGGATCTAGTATTCATGAGTTTGACTTGGAGTTTTCTGTCGTGAAGGTAGGAGGCAATAAGTCGGACTAGTGGAATTTGAATTTTAGATTGAAGCATTTTGAACAGGAGGCCTTCGTGCCAGACCTTATCGAAAGCTTTCGATACGTCGAGTAGCACTAGGCCGGTGAATTCTTTTTTGTTGAGTGCCTGCGTGACGTGCTCAACTAATCGGAGGGCTTGGTGGGTCGTGCTGTGTCCAGCACGGAAGCCGAATTGTTCGTTTTGAATAATACTGTTATCGAACATGGCTTCTTGGAGACGGGTGAGAATGACTTTTTCAACTACTTTTCCAATAGAAGGGAGCAGGCTGATTGGTCTATAGCTTTTCGGAAGTTTAAGATTTGGACCGGGTTTGGGGATTACCACTACGTCAGCGGTTTTCCAAATTTGTGGGTAGTAGTTGAGTCGAAAACATGCGTTAATTACGCCGGTGATGGCAACTTTGGCTTTTTGGGGAAGTTCTTTGAGGGCAGTATTGGTGATGCCATCGGGACCTGGGGCTTTCCTCTTTTTGAGGCGTTTAATGGCAATGGTGACCTCCGGAAGAGAGGCGGGGGTGATATGTGTGTCATCGGAGGTGTTTAGGGTGGTGGTGACATAATTTTCGACCGAATTGATATGGTCTTGGTCTAATCTTGTGGTGTTGGGGGAGCATTGAGCTTGGAGGCTGTCGGCGAAGATTTCAGCCTTTTCAAGATCGCTCCGGGCAATAGTGCCGTCAGGGCGGGAGAGAATTGGGATGGTGACTTTCTTTTTCCCCTGGAGGGCGGCGGCCATGCGCCATGCGGACATGTCTTTAAATGATAGGGAGTTAATGGTGTCTAACCATTCATTGTCATGAAATTCTTTGACTTTAACGTCTACTTGCTCTTTGAGCCGGTTGTATGACCTTTGGTCATCAGGGTTACGAGTTCGCCGGGCGAGTTTCCTCGCTCGGTTTTTGGCTCTGATAAGATCTTTGAGGGAGGGAGTGAGTTTGTCTCTGACGTCCGTGGTGTTGACTTGAAAAGAAGTTTCGTCAACGGATTTTTTGATGTTGTCTTGGAAATTGACAATGAATTGGTCTAGGTCAGTGGGGGACTCAAAGAATGGGATTGGTCCAAGGTTTTTTGACAGAGTGTCTTTGAAAGAGGTCCAGTCTGTTGTCGTTCTCGTGGGAGGGCCCTTTGGGGGTGACAGCGGTCCGACTGTCAGAAGGACCGGGTAGTGATCTGAGTTTAGCTCTTCGCTGGTGGAGATGTCGTATTGGAGTTGTACGTCTTTGAAAATGGCTATGTCCAGAATGGACGGCGTACCTGCGTTAGAAAAGTGGGTAGGGGAGGTGGGAGCGATGATCGCGAAGTCCAGCTCGTTTGCTAGTGAAAGTAGGTCACGTCCTACATGATTTGTGTGTTTGCACAACCAGTTGGAGTGTTTAGCATTGAAATCGCCGGCGATGATCTTCGCGTCGGGGCCTTCAAGGAGGGTTTCTAGGTCCTCTTTGAGGATGCGTTGCTGAGGGCGATTATAGACGGAAGAGATTTGCAACCAACCGTGATGTGCGGTGTGGATGCTCACCGTAGTGACTTCAAGGTACTCTAGGTCGGGGGTCGGTATTGCGACGTGTTCGATGGATGATTTTACGTAAATTGCGGTTCCGCCGCCGCGTCCGTCACGGTCGTTCCTATAAAGTGAATAGCAAGGGAGTTTTGCCAGTTGGCCAGCTCTGAAGTGGGTTTCGTTGACCAAGATTACGTCAAGGTCGTGATCGTGCGCGAACGCGAGAAGTTCATTTCGTTTGGCTGAAAGGCCGTTGGCGTTCCAAAAAGCCGTCTGCAAAGTGGTGGGTTGGAATCTGGGTTTAGACATTAACGGATGCGTTGCTAATGGCATTGAAGTTCGTGATTGATTTGAAATGGTCAATGACTTTGTCGCTGACTCTTTCTCTCTGAAGGAGATCAAGAACTGCTCTCATTTGTCGGGAGGGGGCCTCCTCGTAGGTGGTGGAGGGCGTGGGGGTGGCATGTGTTGCTTCCCTGTGAGGGGCATGTTGGCTAGCGACTCCTAGATAGGATGGTCGATTGGGGCCTTGAGAGGAGGGGTAATTGTAAGTGGGGCGGCCAGCGAAGCGGGAAGATGCTTCGCGGGCTGAAAGTTCTCGCCTCTTGGGCTTGGGGAACGAGGCGCAACCTTTGTAGTTTGCGGGGTGGTTTCCCCCGCAGTTAGCGCAAGTGGCCGGGTCCTCTCGGATTTTTTGACAGGAAGGTGTTAAATGATCCCCTGCGCATTTGACGCATTTGGGTGGGGCGCGGCAGAGGGTTTGGGCATGCCCGAACCGTTGACAACGGTGGCATTGACCGACCTCTGTACGTTTGTGGGGGGTTTCGGTACGAGTATTGATAGACAGGACTGATGTCATGTCGAAAATTTTCTTGCCATCTGTGTTATGGGTTAGATGGACAAGGTATAATGGCATAGGTTTTTTATCGCGACCTTGGCGCATCTGAAAAACTGATTGAATATTGAAGCCTTGATATTCAAGGTCTTCTTTGACTTCTGCGGCTGTTATTGTGATTGGAAGACCTCGGATAACCACTTTAAGTGGTTTGTCCTGAGGGAGAGAATAGGAGTGCGAGGGGAGGGATTTTTCCTCAAGTAAACGGCTGAGGGCCCGGTAGTCTGTCTCGGTGGCCGGCTGGATTGAGATGCCGTCCACGAGCGTGCGGATTTTTGTGGTGGCAATTTTCCGATCGCGAATCATTTTGTTGATGGCCGGCCAGTTGTCCTTTGTACGGAGGACAATTGGGGGGATTCGGCTGGAGGAGGAGTATGTGGTAGGGTCTGGGTGTGAAGCACCCTGGGAGTTTGATTGGGAATCGTTGATGTCGATTTGGGGGCTATTGGTGTCCATGCCGTTATCATCGTCGCGTTCGGCTTGGGTATCGGTTGGGGTGTCTTCTACCTCGAGACAGGCGAACCTGTTCTTGGTAGCGGGCCCGGAAGTTTCACTGTCATTGCTGACGTTGGAGCGGGCGCGTTTAAGATTGCGGTCGCTTGGGGTGACGAAGGTGTCACCGCCAGTGGAGGTGGAGGCTTGGATATCCATTGCCTCTGATGGAGGTTGGACAATGGAGAGGGTATGTGCAGGTATAACTGCACGGAGCGAGCGTCGCGGCTTAGGAATAGCGGATTCCATAAGGGGGCGCGGGGGGTCAGCTTTCTTGGTCGTGGCTGGTTTGATCGTTTTGGCCTTGATAGGGGCTACCTTTTTGGTGGAGGAGGAGGTCGGTAGAGGGGGGAAGGGGGTCTTCTCCTTCCTTTTCCCTGAGGGGGCGTCTGCGCGTGGTTGTGCGACCGGAGGTGGTTGCACGACCTTGGGAGGTTTGGCGTCTTTCGCGGCTAATTGGGCGGTAAGTTTGCTGATTTCAGCGCGTAAACCTTCGATGATGGCAGTTTGACTAGCAAATAACGTGAGGAGGGTTTTGAAGTTTTCAGGGGTCATGGTCATGTCGTTAGTAATCGTCATGTCGTACAGTTAATTTAAATATTAAAATAAAATTTTTTTTTTTTTTTTCTTAAATTAGATTATGTTGCGAAATCTAAAATGATTAGATTAAATTTGAATAAATTTATATCTGTGAAGCAGCTGGTTTTAATTGAATGCAAGTTTAATTTTTAAATCTGAAATTTAATTAAGTGTTGTGAATCAACCTTTATTTAAATCTGAATGAACTTGAAAATTTAAAAGGAAAAGGAATTTGTTGACTGACAAAATTTTTGTTAGGTTGCGATAAAATTATAATCTGAAAAGAATCTAGGTAAAGTTCAGTACACTAACCTTGTTTACGTTCGCTTCTGAACGTCGGTGTGACCTCGAAAGGGGAAGGGGGCAACAGAGCGCGCAACCGTTTGCTAATTGTGACGTAGCTAGCTACGTCACATTAACAAATGGCGGGTTCTTTTTTGCCGGGAAACTGGGAAGTCACTTATAAACGTGTTTAAACGTTTTGACGACGAAAATTTAAATAGAAAGGGGTCTTGATGTAGCACTTTCACTTCTATATTAGATTATCGTTTAGAGAACAGTAATGAAAATTACTTTTTGAACTTAATTCGTGAAAATTAAAGAACGCAAAAATTGACGTGCGGTGTAGTTCAGATCTAGATCGGAACTGCCGGTTCGAAATACTCTAAGTGTTAGGGTCATTCATAGCGCACGGACTGTCAACAGAATGAGCGACGCGCTCGAATCTCGTTAATTTTACCACTGAATTACATGAAAATTATTTCAAAATTTTGATAATAAATTCTCGGTTCATATTTTGAGAATTTGTTATATTAACTGTGTTCTTTAGTGTGTAGCAGAAGAAATTTTGTTTCGAGTAGTCAGAACAACTGCACAGTACCCGAAGAAACCTTTGGTTTAGGAAAAAATGTGTAAATTTTACGGAATTTACTGCAGCACTTTCTTATTTTTTTTTACTCTCATTGAACATTATTAGTTTGGTCAATAAGTTGATAATTATTTATTGGTTGACATTGTTACGGCTTCTATAGATTCTGAGAAATAGAGTGCTTGAGACCTATTTTTTCGATTTTTTCCCGAAAACTCGTATTTTTCAGTTTTCCATATAGACTTTTTTTTAATCATCTGACGCAAAGTTGGTCTTCAGATAAGTGAAACTACATTAAATTTTCAGTAGATCTCCGCGGAGAACAACTTTCTAGCCCCAAGAGAGATCCACCTGTGTGTTGTCAAAGTTGATCATTTTTAACAGTTTTTAAAGGATAATTTTCAGGATCACAATTTTTCGAAATTTACTCGTTTTTTAATCATTTCACGACAAAAATGTATAAATTACGATTTAAAGTAAATAAAATTCTGCTTAAAACTGAGAAAAAAATATTTTTTATCCCTATCAGTTTTTTACCCATGGCGTTTCTTAAAAACTAATTTTTCGTGATAGGGAAAATTTTAACAATAACAGATAGGTTACTGATACACATATTTAAAAAGATTACTAAATATAAAATGGACGAATTCGTGGTTAATGTAGTGTAAATTGATATTTATAGGAATAACCATTTTTTGTTTAACCTAAAAAATGCACAAAAAAAGGAATACAAAATATTCTAGTGATAGCCTTGACGCTCCCGGTTGATCTTCTCGCACTGGAGCGAGCTGTGAGATACAACGGAAGACCGGAGGCCAAAGAAAACACAAGTACACAATGGCAAGCGGCTGACAGTGGACCCGGAGAACCATGGGTCCCCAGAGAGAATGGCGAGATCATGTATCATTTTACCCAGTCTACGAAAAAGCACAGAAAATTGCCCCCCCCACATGCAGGTACTGTGATGAGGAGGATACAGCAGAGTACACCCTTTTTCATTGCGAAAACTGGAGAGAACAACGCATATTCACTGCGGCAGCATTAGGAACTTATGCTCACCATCCAAGAGGCCTGAAACACCGTAGCAAACTTTGTGACGGAGATCATGAAGGCGAAGGAAGAAGCGGAGCGTGCTAAGCAAGCCTAACTAAGATGCAAGCAAAATACAAGAACCCATAATGGACAGTGACCTTGTGCACTCTATCTACCCTCTATCCGATAAACTGATATTTTACATAATTACATAATTTACACAATTCAACGAAAGGCCGAAGAAGCTCAATATATCCTATTTAAATTTATAGTAATAATCTCTCCAGTGCGGCCTTCAGGCCACTCAACTTTGGTAATCATGTACTAGTTGATTACTGATGACTTAAGGGCTGTTTTGCTTAATAATGCAATAATTAAATTGTGGCTTCTGAACTTGCTATAAGAATTACGTTTCCTTCTTATTAAATACAGCAACGCGTTCGTAACAGTGACGTTATAGAGTCAATTTTATATTGATATTAAACTCGAATATTACCTGCATTGAAATTATTGCTTTACCAAATAATACTATATTGATGTAATATTGTAGACGAGTCAACAATGCATTCTAAAAGGCTATTGTGAAAATAAATAGAGGTAAGCTGGAATAAATTTTAGTAGTTTTATTGTGGCTTCTAGTAATAAGTCATACTAATTTTGTATGTTCTACCGATCCCGTACCACGCGAGGAATAACATTTTGATAAATATCGGGGTTTGGGTGCATTTTAGTGGAAAATATCAAGTTATTGAAAATAAAGTAGACTAAATTATCGCGAGAAAAGATTTAATACTTATTTCTTGTTAATCGATCGGTTACTGAGTTATAGCCATAAAAGCGCGCGTTATATACTTGCCATTCTTTATTTATTCATTTTATTAATGGATTTTCTGCTTGTTTTAAAATATGTACATATTATAATGCATGTTGTCTTGAAGCCATTTTAACCGATTTATGTACGTATATTTACCTGAACATTGATTTTTCTCATTTTATCTGAAAAAAATAGGAAGTGAGCAGGGGGCAAGGCACGGAGGGACTAGCAGCTGCTTAATATAGTTTTCAAAGCACTGAAATCTGAAGAAGAAATAAATTCGGTGTCTTTAAGCTTTGTAAAATTAAAAAAAGACAATGAAAATTATTCCAGCTTGCCCCCAGCAATGTAATAATTGAAATTACTTGTTAGGGGCCACCCCTCCTGAAAATACCGAATTAAACCCATTTCTGCACCACCCTTTATAATCGCAAAATTTCAAACAGAAACTATAAAAAATATATTGATCGACTTCCGTTTAAACCGTAAAAAGTTTATCGTGAAGGTATTAAAGAAAATTAACGCTCTCTAAAGAACCATTACCAATTAAAAACGTACTTATCTCCGTTGGTAAATCCTTTTTATGATGGCACGACTACAATGTTGCTACAAAGAAGTTTTGCACTCGAGGACTACATTATTAGCTGACGAAAACTATTAGTCGAGAGTTAAATACGTTCAGATGTTCCGCAAGACGTTTTACTTGGACCTTTTATGTGATGATAATATTTGTTTTAGAAATATTTAAAAAAAAAACGAGTTTGAAAGGTTACTTTGATGTGCAAACAACTATTTTGACTTAAAAGAAAATTGGAAAACCTTTATGGTCTACCAATCTGCGTAGTAAACAAAACAAGCAGTAGCAACTCGAATAAATAAAAAAGTTAACTCTTTACTTACCGAACTTGAAATGTAAAGCTTTGTTTGCAATTTAATTAAACAGAGCGAAAAAATATCGGATAAAAATTTTTATTGACTTTTGCGCGAGTTCTTTATTAAACAAGATTTAAGAGAAATTGAAGCAAAATAGTTAAAATATTTCCGTTATATAAAAGAAAAACTCATTGATGTGGTATAAATTACAAAGCTATATAAATGATGTTCATGCAAAGGGTATTGAAGTAAACGTACGCGCGCCACTGTTAAATTTCAATATAGTTCCATGTTTTGATTTAATATCAAGTGAAACACAAAGAGCCGACATTCCGGAAAGTTGCTGGACCGAAAGTGCTACTCCTTCCACCATCTTCCGAGTCTTTCATCTTCTTCTTTTCATCATAAGGCCGGAACATAGTGGACGTAATAGAAAATTTTTTTCCGAAAACCTGTTTAAAACAAAAAAAAAGTAACTTTGATTGATATTAGCGCTTTTTTCGAAAGTTAAATGGTCCCTCAGTGATTTATTTGTTTGTTAAGAGCTTGCGCGTTTCCTGAAAGGGGGACGAATTCGATGGCAAATACCCGCAAGCATACTCAAGTCGTTCGTTAATCTATTTTTCATTTAAGTCTATCTGGAGTAGAAAATATACTTGTCCTTTAGTTAACACGTCTGTTATTTGTTTCCACTTGTCCTCTGCCCCCAATATATACAAGAATTTACGACTAATCGAGAGGAATTTTTACATTTTATTGCGAATAAAACAACCCCAAGCTCACATTAAATCCGTATACAAGGGATTTGTATATTTGTGCAACAAATTACTACCGAAAGAAAATTATTACTTTTTTTTCTAAAGGACATTGTTGCGCTTGAATGGCAATATTAGTGTTATTATCCTTTCATGTAACCCTCATAAAAATTTAAGGGGATCGGAAATTCGGAAATGTAAGAAGCTATTAGTTCTTATGGGGTGCGTTACAACGATTTTCACTTCAAAGCGATTTTGCGTTATGGACGTTAAGATTTATTGTGTTTTGTATTTCCCAAAAAAATTCGTTAACTAAAAAATATTCCCGATATAAATGTCGAGCGCCTTTTTATGTTCAACCCAAACACAATATTTGAGTAAACATTTGCTTAATAAAGCACCCCGATTGGATTATTATTTAAAACGCGATCGTCTGCATTTATAACCGTATATGTACACTTTTATTCCTTCGATGATGTCCCACCACTTTCAGACAGTCTGGCTAGTAAATAGTCAACTTGAAGACAAAAAGGAATATCTAAGTATTCTATAACAGCTTCGCATGCTATTCAAATCAAATCAGCTAAGTATTTTTCAAAGAAAGTTCTGCAATCCGAAGCAGAATTTGCAACGAACAAACGGCTTTGATTTTCTACAGCAGTTTAATAGCTCGCTGTTAGCTATCTGTTACGGGTAGTTTACTTGAAGCTATCAAATTATCTAACCAGCTTCCTAATTTAACAAGTATATGACATAAAATTGTTACAGTCGCTGGTTAGGTTCTACCAATCACTACGCAAAGTCATGTAACATTTGCAGCTAGCTAACAGCTTCAATTTTCTGTATTCTTTAACTGATAGTTACCTGTTATAGCTATAAGGGCTAGCTGGTAGTTCCTAACCCTTGTCTTGTAACTGGTAAAAGATTCAAAAGTTCTGAGTGTGGGTGGTATGGAATAAACCCCAGTCACAAAGCTTATTTTTCACAACCATTCAAGATCTGCTGTGCTTTGTTGATTCTGTTGAACTTTTAACTTTTGCTAGTTTTCAATATTTTTATACTTGTTCATCTGTTCCTTTTCTGTAAATTTTCCTTTCAGAATTTATGCGTACCTGGGGGGTATTGCGACCCCCCGATCTTGCAAACTACGGCCTATACGCCTGAAATTAAGATCTTACAGTTTTAACTTACTTATCTTAGCTTTCTATATTAAATTTTATTAAAAACCTCTATACATAAGTGCCCAGCGATAAAAATCATATCGGAAGGAGGAAAATCTTAATAAAGACATCACCGGCCGATCTTCTTATGCTTCTGCCTTTTCGGGACTTTGCTCTTCTTTAAATGTTTTCATTATATTTATGTTCTGCCTAAGCAGTTCTTCTTCATGAATGGTTTTGAGAATGGAGGCTACTCCTTTCTTGACTTTGTTCCATCGCTCTGCACTGTTGAGCATTTCTCTGATTATTGTTTCTGGGTTCAAGTCTTGCATTCTATTTTCTACGCTCACTTCGGCCCATCTTGGGCATTGGAATACTGTGTGTTCCGTGTCGTCCACTACCCCCTCACAATATATACACTCAGGTGAGACTGCTATTCAAATCTTGTGGAGGTAGTGGTAAAAGCACCCGTGGCCCGGAGAGCTTCGTTTGCTTCATCCATCAGGGCTACGTTTGTCTTCGCTGTTTTTACCTCGAATATATCGTCGGCAAAGCCAACTATTTCCGCCCCCTCTGGCAGATCCACTTACAAGACCCCGTCGTTCATGTCCCCGCTGGTAATTGGTACCTCTTCAACTAGCATTTCCTCGTCCACAATCAAGGTTTCTTCGCTCAAGTAGCTCTTCAGAACGTTGAGCAGGTATGTTGGTGTGTTTTTCCGAGTTGGACGCGTTTTTAATGTCCAGTGTGATTAGGATACAAAGTGCCAGCTTTGGCCCTTTTTGCAAATTCTACTAATTGCTTCAGGGCGTCTATAGTTGATCGCCCCTTTCTAAATCCATGTTCGTTGTCTGAGAGCTAACCCTCTAGCTCCAGGTGTGCTCGGAGTCTGTTTAAAACCATCTTCTCATAGAGCTTGTTAGTCGTGCTGTTAGACTGCAGACTTCCTGACGGTTTACCCTAGTATCGAATCTCAAAAGAGTCGCTTACTTATGTTAATATATAGTTGTTAATGTATAGTTTTAAATGTAACGAATTTTTACACTCGTTACGAATTATTATATCAACTTGTTCAACACCGTGTATATAACTTTCTCAAATCGTCGAGTTTCTTTAATCTCCGTGACCGCTCGTAAAAGCAGCCATCTTACCATTTTTGCATTTGATCGGCTGTTGAGTCGAATTTTTGTTCCGACTAATATTATTAATTAGACGATTAATTAATTTATTTGATCGTGTAACTTGGTGGATGGATGTTTTGCGCTACTGCGGATTACCATAAAACATCATTTTTTACTTCCGTAAGTAACTTGTTGAATGATAATTTCCTTGAAGTAAATTCATTTCATTATTTTAGAACACATGTGTCAATAATCAAGGACACATTTTTCGCAAGGGCTGTTTTAAATAAAACAGTAGTTTAAACCAACTCGTATTTAGCGGGAGCTAGAGTCATGGGTTGTAAATTCAAATGATGCAATTAAAAAATAAAGAACGCAAAAATTAATGATAAACAAACTATATTCGTTGAAATTTCTGTACAACAGATGTGGCAGTATCATGCAACTACAATTCATAGAAATCAGCGAGCTGATAACGTAATAATAATAAAATGGTGTAGTTAAATGTACAGATCAAATTTATAAGTCTTACAAAAATTGTAACTCACCCAAAGGTACCTTGGTAAAATTAAACAAATACAAATTACTCGCTTGTGACAAGAAAGCGGACTCCAAATTTGACTTCTGTAGCACCAGAGATGAATGGCAATACGTCTTGTACTCGGCTGCACTGATAATATGGAAGCAGGTGCAATTGATTAGGTCGGGAACACCATAAAATTCGTTGATTAAAGAGAACCTCAAAAATCCAATGTCACTCCTGAAGTTGTCGCTTCCCAGTGTGTAATTTATTATCGAAATTTCATAAAATGACTTGACTTGTGTTGACATCAACAAGAATAAATCGTTGGTTAAAACTACTGTTTTATTTAAAACAGCCCTTGCGAAAAATGTGTCCTTGATTATTGACACATGTGTTCTAAAATAATGAAATGAATTTACTTCAAGGAAATTATCATTCAACAAGTTACTTACGGAAGTAAAAAATGATGTTTTATGGTAATCCGCAGTAGCGCAAAACATCCATCCACCAAGTTACACGATCAAATAAATTAATTAATCGTCTAATTAATAATATTAGTCGGAACAAAAATTCGACTCAACAGCCGATCAAATGCAAAAATGGTAAGATGGCTGCTTTTACGAGCGGTCACGGAGATTAAAGAAACTCGACGATTTGAGAAAGTTATATACACGGTGTTGAACAAGTTGATATAATAATTCGTAACGAGTGTAAAAATTCGTTACAGCTTGCCCATGCCATCTATGAATCAGATGGGCCTGTAGGAACCAGTGTTATGGAGGGGATTCCCTCCCTTTCTCAACAGTACTAATTTGGTTTTCTTCCATATATTCAGGAAGATGCCTCCCCTAAGGCACAGGTTAATGACCCCGAGCAGCGGTTGTGGGCTCTCTGCTATCATTATCTTAATGACGAAGCTTACCTTTAGAACCATTCAAGAACTGCTGTTCTTTGTTTACCCTGCTGCAATTATTGCATTTCTTAGGCTTCAATATTTTTATTCTCGTCCTTCTGTTCGTTCTTTAAAATTATCCTTTCAAAATTCAACCGTACCTGGGGGGTATTCCATAACCCCCAGACCCCCCGGTCTTTCAAATACGGTCTATACGTCTTAACTTAAGCTGATACAGTTTTATCTTACTTATCTTAGCTTCCTATATTCAATCATATGAAAATCTTCTAAAGTCCTTACCGACAAAAACACACCCCATAGATCGGGGGGTCTGGGGAGTATGGAATACCCTCCAGTCACAAAACTTATCTTTGATAATCATTCAAGATCACCAGTGCTTTGTTGATCCTGTTGCAACTTTCGCGTTTGTTAGTCTTCAATATTTTTATTTTTGACCATCAGTTCTTTTTCTGTAAATTTTCCTTTTGGAATTTATGCGTCCCACCGGTCCCACCGGTCCCACCGGTCTTTCAAACTGTGGTCTATACGCCTTAACTTAAGGTATTACAATTTTTACTTAGCTTTCTATATTTAATGATAAGAAAATCCTCTAAAATTCCTACCAATAAAAACAGACCCCACAGACGGGGGGTCTGGGGGATATGGAATACCCCTCAGTTACAAAGTTTAACCTTCAGAATCATTCAAGATCTCTTTGTTTATCTTGCTGCAATTTTAGCCTTTCTTACGCTTGAATATTTTTTCCTTGATCATCTGTTCTTTTCTTGTAAAATTTTCTTTTTCAATTTATGCTTACCTAGGAGGCACACATGAATTTTATCCCTACCGACGAAAAAACACCACGTTGATCGGTGGGTCTGCCTCTCCCTCGCAATTACAAATTAGTTTTAAATTTCCTTTGTTGATCACATAATACTGAGTGCATAAGATTATTAATTTACCCTTTACAGTTTATGTACAACTTGTTGGTATACAATCCCAATTTTTTTCCTAATTTTTAGTGCTTTGTATCTCGTTAATCGTTGCTTGTATGCAAAACGTAACATAAATACATTTTGTAGGAAAGTGAATTGTGTACAGTTTTGTATTCGGATAATTTTCCCATGAAAGCAACAGTTCTTGAAAAAATATGGGAAAAATAAGTATAAAATTGGCAATTAAAAATTATTGTAAGTATAGCCAGTGCTTTATCATGTAAAATTACAGAGAAAATTTATGTAAAGTAATGGCATTACAAAGACTTGTCATTTATATTAAGTAGAACCAGTATTAGTATCACCATTATATTGCGGTTTAATCTTATTTCCATGTACTTTTCGTCCGAGTTAAGATTGAGTTTGGGGACCTACAGTTTGATACCGGTTCTAAAAGAATAAAAATCAGTTCTGCAATCAATCCCATACAGTTTTCCAATCTGGTGTGCGAATCAAATACAAAACCCTTTGGTCTTTTATAACTTAATGTAGTAGTGATAATATTTGAATAAGCACACAATTTGCAGCTTTGGGACCGGGAGGTCTGGGGCATGGAATCCCCCCCTCCCAGTAAGTATTTTTTAAAGGATAAATAATTTAGGAGTATCATTTTGCAATGTCTCCATTTAGTTTGCAGTATTTTGAAACATTACATCTCGAGATTTTTTAATCCTGGGGGAAGGGCCCAAACCCCCGGTTTCACGAACAGTGCTCCCATTATTTCACATACTAGATTGAAGTTGGATATATTGTGGTGTTCCGTTCGCTAAATTCGAATCCACGACAGATATAATTTTTTTGTTTTTAAAATAATTCAATTCTTCAATTTTATGAATTTTTTGTTTAATAAAATTTTTTCAATACAAAATATGGGTTAGTAAATAAATTATTGTTTTCACACATAAAGAAATTAATTGCGCCTCTATAACATAAATTGTTCAGATATAAAAAAGTCATTCAGTTTACAAACACATGTGTGATTGTAGCATGTTTTAAAAGTAATAATTTTCACTGATTTAAAGTTTCAAAAAAATCTAAATACCTTGTCTTTTGTTTTAAATTTTGTTTATAACACTCAATAAACATACCAACTTCTTGTGTAGGTTGATTTCCAATACTTTTCAAACCAATTTTTCATAAACCAAATCCACAATTGTTGAATTTTGCAAATAATTCGTGGTTAATTTTGCAACCATCAATTTTCATTAACATTGACCGCTTTTTTATTCCTCTTACTTGTAATTTTCTTAAGTTTCCACTTCGAAAAACCATTTAAGGATCCTCTTTATAACTTTTCTTTGGATATCCACTTTTAATTCCACTTATATAAATCCGCTTTTTAAAAATCCACTTATCGATTGAAAAATCACCGCTTGATCTATCTTTCATTCCAGAACGAATACGTCCATGTCAATTTTGTTACCGAAAATTCTTCACCACGCGTGTGCAATTTTTGATTCAGGTCCTCTGATTGGTTGATTTTGTGGATCTTGGCTTGCAATTTTAAAATGTGTCCATGTACTGGACGTTCACGAAATTTTCCAAATCTATCGAGTGCAAGTTTCGCGCAGTTGTTTTTTATACACTTCACGCATGAAATTAGCCACAAAATTTAAATTTAAAATTTTTAAATACAAATAATGTTTTTGATTTATTTTAATAAAAACAAATCTAGTCTCCTTGGAACATACTCCAGACTTGTAAATTTAATAAATTTGAAGAATTCTTTTTTTGTTTAAATTTATTGACCATTAAAGATTTTTGTGTATAACGAAATTATAATATTGACATTAGAAAATTATTTTATTAAATTTTAAATTTATTTTATAGAAAAAATTTTGGTAGATTGTGAAATTTTGTTGAAGACAGTTCAATATATTGCGATGTTCTGCTTATAATAAGAGGGTGGTCTGGCGTAATTGGGTTGTTTTCTTGTAAAATGCTCATGTCGTGATTGTTACATTTGAGACCATTATGAGAAAATAAAGACTTGCACCTAAATCTTCGGAATACTCCAGAATGAACTGCTTGCTTCATTTGACCTAAAAAAAATAACAGACGTAATTTTTGTACACGCAAGTATTTTGAAATTGTGTTAAAGGCAAAGGAGGATGTAATTGTTTTAATTGGAGAAGTTTGAGATTAAATTAAAATTAAGATTTTATTTGTAAAGGTGTAGACATTTAATTTAAATATTTGTGATTTTGGGAAAATGAATGCGCGGACTGATAGACAAAATTTGGGGGGGGGAGAAGTGAAAAGAATGTAAGAGAAGTCTCGTTCCGTCCACGAAATAGGGACGACGGATTTTTGAGGTCTCGCTTCGTCGATAAAAGCGGGAGGAAGTAATTTTGAAGTCAGGTTCCGTCCATAAATAGTGAGAAGTTAAATAATTATGGTTCGATGAATTATCTGGGGATAAATAAGAAGATTTGTAATTTTGAATAATATTGGAAAAATTTGGTGGCCGCTGCATATTGATATGGTTGATAGTGTTGTTATGGTCATGTTATTGATTGGAAATTATTGGAATTAATTTTGTGAACTTACCTGAACATTCATTCTAATGGTAGCAGAACCTCAAGTGGTCATTGATTTTGTTGGAAGTTTTCATGTAATTGGAATTGGACCAGACTACAAGGCAGCTTCTCTGGGTTCTCCACTGCGTTCTTCGCATCAAACGTGCACGAGTGAACATTTCGGTAAGCAATTGCATCGCGTAACAGTTTATTTCGCGCGTGTTCTTTTTTTTAATTTTGGGGATTGATAAAACTTTTATTCTTAATTGATAATTTGTAAATTTTGATTTAATCTTGATGATTGAAGGTCCATCCTTTGTTTTTTTTTATAAATGTGTCTATTAATAAATTGCATTACTTATTGTACAATTATTACGTTTGATTTGATTAATTAACAGCAGTGAGTAGAAGAAAAAATAGGTGCAAGGAATAGTAAGTTGTTGTTCGGCATTTCTTCAAAGTTGATAAATTAAGTTAAAAAGTTTCATGAGCATTTACTTGATTAATGACCCACTTTTGACCCTGAGAGTCCATGCATTGCTAGTCCGGGGCATTAATAAAAAGAGCCGTTGTTTTCCCCGCTATAAAAATTCTAATACAGTAGCTTATCACGGCAATATTGTTGTGACCCGCTTTGAGCTGTAAGAAATATAAGAAAACCAGGTACCAAAGGAAGCACAATCGGGGATGTTTTTGTTACTTTAATTGTTATTTAATTGTTTTATTTATTTTAGCTGTTAAATTTAATTGTTTAAATGTTATTTAATTTTAAGTTGGTGTTTCATCCAAATGCTTAAAAAAATGATGCGTAGGCCGGAAGACGCGCAAGTAACAACGATAAGAAATAGGGATACCCAAAAACAAATCAAGAGAAAAAACAAAAAAAAGGGATAACAACAAAAATAATAAACGATAGGATCAGTTATTAATTTGAGAGCGTACCGGACGGACGTGTTCAAATTCCTTTTCAAACATTTAAATATTGTGAGTTGAATTAATCAACTAGGGTTCGGGGTGTGACTCATCATCGAGTATAAAGATAAATATTGATTATCTGATCAATATTCGATTAGAAGTGAGTAGAACCTTCGCAAAGACGAAGTTTCTCACAAAGCTGTTCATACGGACTCAGGTTCCGTGTTTTTCCTACGGGGAAAGATTTGGAATAGCAATTGGACTGGAACTGTCTCAGGTCAGGGACCTAGCCATTGCAGATTACAATTTGGACCAGGCGATAATTAATCAAGAAGAAAAGTGAATGTGCGTCTGTTGTTTGTGCTATACGCCCAGCCGGGTCACCATCATAATAAAAGGTTTGGATTAATTTTAGTATAGTTCTAAGTTTGTTTATTGAGTTTGATTTTTCTATGTTCCATTTATGTGTTTAATCCCTAATAAATCTGTTAGCTGAACCGATGTGTTTCTTTTGAGCTGCTGCTGTTAGCAATTTTGTAAAGTGAGGCAACGACGGTAAAGATACCCTGAGATTAAGAGCCGCCAAGGTAAGTGCTTAAGGTTTGTTGTTCCTCGTCACCAGAGCAAAGAAAGGAGGACCAGGACGCAACAATATATTACCCTTTAGTAAATTTATTAGCAAAAAATTAATGATAGCCAGAAAGAATGAAAATTAAGTATTTAAGAGATATTTTAAAAGCCACTGAAACCGATAGCTGATGATAACGATGTTTCAGTATCATTAAACCATTATAAGGTAAGCTTAATCAAAGAAATAAATGCTAATTGAAGATAAAATGAGAACCAATTTTGCTAGAAACTAAAAGCTAAATTTGAAATGAAGGGAATAAAATAATAATTATTACAAAAAATTTAAAGAACAAGATAGTAATTAAAGTTTAGGGAGACTTCCAAAAGAAGTCGAAAAATACCAATGTTAAAAATATAAATAAAATGTTTTTCATAAACATTTCTTCTTCGAGTTCATGTCATATTTAATTTACGTTATTTAATGAAAATATTTAATGCAAAAACACCGCTCTCCGTGTAGCACCTAAATATTTTTGAAGAAAATTTATTATCATTTAATGTGAACTTTATTGCTAGACATATTTTTTAAGTGCCGAAATTAATATAATTTTAAACAAGTGGAGAATATTTAAAACGTTTTCGATTTAACCACCCCTCGTTAAAAAATATCGTAATTTTTATAAAAGTTGCGTTGTCTTCCTATTCCTTTATGGATGTTTATGATGGCAATAGAATTAAAACGAGTAGTAAGAATTGACAATTTGTTCCAATCTGCAGACTTGATAATAAAGTTCAGAACCATCATAAAGAAATTTATGCGTGAAAGCGACACTTGTTTTCAGAACTTTCAAAATCATGATCGACCATTTTTATGAGAATATAAAGCCTATTCGCTTGTACGCAGACATTTTATTTAACAAAAAGACGTCTCGAATTTATACACTCGACATTTTTTTAATAGAAAAATTTTAGCTTATGGATTAAAGGGAAAATTATGTAAATTGACTAGCGTTTACAAAAGTTTAGTTTTTAAAAATATTTAACATAATAAAATATTAATCCGGGTATGCTAAATAGGATACGACAATTTTTGCGTAAGGTTACGCGGGGGGACGCAAAGAGCGTTAAAAGTTAGCCAATGTCTCATTATTTTTTGTAGCGCTTTTGAGAGAATGATAATGTTTGTTTTTTTATGGGGCACCGAACGGTTGAGAAGAAAATATTTGCATTTTTATGCGAGTTTTTCTTTTTGCGGACGCAACTACAATGTTATTTTAAATTAAGATAGATTTTCTAACTTTTTATTACTTATGGCTTTGTTTGCTTCAAAACAAAACTTTTCCTTTACTTTTCCATGTATTATTTTAAAACTTGTATTCAATCCCGATTTTTTTAAACAAAAATAGTTGTAAAAATTTAAATATTTTACGTATAAATAAACTTCGCCTAACTGCCATAAACGCAACGCTTCCGAAAACCATTCGTAAGTACGATCAACTTTAAACTTTCTTATTTTCTCAACTCGAAAACGCCATCGACAATTTTCACTTTCGGCTGTTGCAAGGACGCCCTTCCACTTGCCATGCAAATTTCAAGGGTCTTATAGATGAGGGAAGAGTTATGGAAATCATAATTAAGATTTACACAACCCGCACCGGACCTCGCCTCCTCTTCCTGCTGTCTCCTTAAAAAAAAGGCCGGAAGACAACCAGAAATTATTTTTTTTTATTCAAATTTCGATTAAAGTGGATGAAATGGAAGATACACGTACAGAAATCTACATCGTTATATTGATCTATTAACAATTTCTAACCAAATCTCTTTATTTATTGAAAACCTTTCGCAATAAAAATATAATCATAAATAATTTATGACCGCCCGATATATGGCACGAAACGTGAAAGAATGACAGTTTATACGCTGAAAGATTTGAGTCAGAAATTTAATTTTCCGGAATTAAAGATAAATCATCAATGCGGTATAAAAATTTTCTTGCGCGGAGTAACTGCCAACTTAAGGCAGGTCAGGATTTAAACACTCGCCTCTTTTAGTGCCCATAGTGTTCCCAACTAAAAATCACTACAAAAGAATTTGTTGCAGAAATGGAAAGCACAGTGGTGAAGACGTGACAAACTTTCCAAATAACCTAATAAAAAATGACGATCAGACATGTTATAAAAGCTATAAACGGAAATGGGATTGCATATAGACAAAAGGGGATCCCTAAAGGGGGAAATTAATTATTTTAAGATCGATTTTCTAATCCAATAACGAAACTTCCTAAAATCTGTTTAGTAAGTCCACGAAGGAGACCACTTTTCTAAATTAAAAAAATTATTTTGCTAATTTTTAGATAACTTACGTCCCGACGTCTTACTTTATTTATTGTTTGCAGTACTTTTCCTACTTTCGATGTGGCGTCCTTATAAAGGGTGATTTAATAAGAGGTGTCAGTTAGAATTGCGCGGTATTTTTGATCGACAGATTTGACAACGCTCATAATTGACATTTACAACCTGTGCAACCAATCTTTTATTTTTCGTTTTAGGGTGAGCAGGGAGGAGGAATCTCGAGAGAAACACCGTTTCAATTTAAGGCGGAAGTGTGACATTATTACCCACTAAACGTCCTTCCCCAAACCCCGGAGAACAAGGATTGAGCCTTGTGTTCGATTTTGGACAGTCATTACTCCTTCAGAACGGACTTCTCTGTCGAGCGTGTGAAATACGCATGACGTCCTCAGCGCCATGCGTCGTCGTTGGACTTTGTGCATTGCATCCCAGTTACGTCCGGTTTTCATAGGACTGGACTCATTACTGAGCCCTGTGGTACTCCGTTGGTGGTTTTTTATCATGTGCTCTCCCTCGGAGCCTAGCACAGGGCGCTTGTCTTGGAGGTGGCTAGCGATCAGATCGAACGTGTCCGGCTGTATTTACCGCTCCCTCAGCACTTCCAGAATGTGCCTCTATCGCTCGTTGTTGAACGCGTTCTTAACGTTAAGGGCGATGAACCTTCATTAACAGTTTCTTTGTGACGGATTTTTGTAATCCATCACTTACGTTCAACCCAATATATCATTTGTTCTTTTAAAGGCGCATTCTATCCGCGCCGAGGTGGGGGATTTGTTCATACTGCGCAAAGGAGAGTCTTGGGTGAACCATTGAACGAGTAACACGCTCTTGTGTCAAGTTTTGAAGAAAGAAGGCGGGGTGTGAATTTTTCACACCCCAATGTCGATTTGTGTGGCTACTGTTGAATAATCATGGACTTTTGGGTTACGTAATTAGCGGATATGGCGCGAAGATATGGCTACCGGGACAATTTTTGTTCGCGCAGACTCGATGGAGATCTGACATATCTTCGTTGTTGGAAAATGGTGGAATTTCCCCATATCGGACGCTTCTTGGTCGGATCTACTGCCCATGCTATCTTTGAAGGTTTTGGTTTCCGTTCGGATTGGTGAGTAGCATTTTTTTGTTACTTAATTGTTCCACAGTGGTATGCTTTGATCGATTAGGACAAGGTTTGCTCCGTCCACCTGGAGTTCGTTTTGTTTAATTCACCCTTGGCTGATTCTCGTATTTTTTTATGTTTTGTCATATAGGTTTTTCTTTTGCCTTGCAGTTTTGATTGGAACGTTTTTGGCCGTAATAATCGTTAAGTCGCAGGTTTTACTTTTCTGTTCGACGTGATTAAAGGTTATCTAATCTGACGTTCGAAGACGTGGATTATAATGCCAATAATGTTTTAGTTTTATATTTGATAAACTAATTAATTATTTATTGTATTATTATGTTTTGTTAATTAAGTTTGAACTGTGCATTATTTTCACTAGGTGATATCAAGCCGCGTTGGTCAAATGCAATGGCTTAGGACTTCCTACGCGTTTGACATGGGTTCAAATCTTATATTTGAAATTCTATGTTGAACTTTTTTTTTGTGTTTATTTTTGGTTTTATGTTTTTTTTTGAAGGCAGCGATGTGCGACCAACGTACAGGGTGTTGCATTTCATCGGGGTCGCTTCCACTTGATTTTATTGAGAGAAGTTCGATTGTGGTTCCACCGTTTGTGGGATTTTTATATGACCACTCGAACTTTCTGTTGGTTGATTTTGGGGAGTGGTTCTTGGTGGCAATGTTGTGCCACTGTACTAGTCTGGTCGGCTAATGCAATTTCCATCCGACATCGCTAATGTCATCGCCTTCCGACAACGAACATCTTATTGTTGATATTATTTTTGTTGTGTTAGCAAAGCTGTTTCCTTGATTTTCTTCGGGGCGTTCATTTGACACGACCCACGGCCTTGCCGCCGCTATATCGAGCTGGCCTATACCTACCATCAGGGCCCCACGCAAATAAAAGTAGAATTTATTTTCTGCGTGGACATTATCTGTTCCGAGCTACCTTCTCATTAGAGATAGTGAGGACAGATATTGTTTCATCTTGACTCTTTGTGCTTGAAATATGTTTTGTCTTTCCTAGACTAAACGACATCATCATGATCAAGATTGTTTGGCCTACCATTATACACATATAGTGGTAATAATTGACTCGGCCCTCGGCCTCGCACGTTAATATTTCCAATAAAAGTTCTTTGACTTTGTTATGATTGACATATTAGTTGTGTTTATTTATAATAAAAATTTTAATCACCCTTTATTTCGGTGTTTTGAAACTTGGCACTTAATTGCTCTCAATTGATAGTCTGCACAAAGCCGTTGTTGATGAATAAGCAGAAACAATAATTCATGGCGAATCGATTCGCAATTACAATAAAAATGTACAGTGGGGAGTAAAAATGAGCATGAAAAAGTTTTAAAATAGTAGTCAGTAATATTATTTACAAGTCAATCTAAAAGTATAATAAAAACTAATGAAAATAAACGAGAGGCGAATCGTAAAAGTCTCATAAGCTTCACTATTGGACTAACCAAATCATCGAGAGAACTTGAATGCCAGAAAAGTATCCAATTTTACAACTTACTGCACGACTTAGTTGTCCCAATAAAATCATAACGATTATGTGAGTCAACGATAATAACAACAACAGAATTGTTCGTATGGGTAAAGTCAATTTGAAATCAAATAATTTTTAGCTTTTCTAGTCGGAATAAAGTAAATTGCACTTTTGTGATGTTTTAAATTTTCTAACGCAAAACAAACAAAATAATAATTAAATTTTGTTACATAAACTTAATAAATGCCCGAGGCTCGTCCAAAAATTATGTAGTAACGCTTGATTTATATGCTTTAATGAAATATTTATGAGCTTTGCACGTTTCGGAATGAATTAGTGAAGTATTTGATGTTGTGAAACTCGAATATAATATAACAAAAATAACGTTAAATATTGCTCAAATTACCTTCAAGTTCATAACATCCCCGTATCACTTTTTGTTTTTCAAGGTGAGAATCCGGAAGTTAGTTTTTGATTGTTCAGGACCCGGTTCGATCCCGGCGATGTTCCTCTGAGAAGAAAATGGTCAGGACCGTGCTCAACTTAACGAGTGCCCCCTTAAAAATGTAATATATCAAGGGTCTGAAAGGTATAGGGAGACATCAATCGTTTCAATAAATAGAATTCATTTTGTTTCGAAAAAATGAAACAAAGAACGCGATGCTGCTTGTTTCTTTTCAAATATCGGGAAAATTAAGCATGGTAGGGTTACGCACCTCACGCAGCTTTTTTATAATGGGTAAAATTATCGTCAATGACGATTGCAACAATATTTCTTGCAAGTCAGTCGTTTAGCTTGCACGCGCCGTCAAATTATGTTTGATTCGTCGTATTTTGATGTTGCGCTGGTAAATTTTGTCGGTTAAGCATTTACAATCGAATTCAAAATCCAAAACAAATCACACATTATCTGAGAACTTTAAAAAATACAATTAACCAGTTTTTAAACTTTTTTTGTTTACTTCGCACCTAAATTAACCAAAAGATTTGACTTGTTATGTCTTAGAATCGATTTTATGTGAATCTTATTGGGGACAAAATTTCAAACAAAAAAAGGATTCTTGTGTATTTCCAATTTTTTATTGAGGTGCAAAAAAAGCGTTATCCAATTTGTGCTCTTTGAACGCCAATAAAAAATTCTACCTGCATCGTACGAAGACAATATAAAATTCCTTTTTATTTAAAATTTTTTTCCCAGGTCGCTCACTAACAACAAAAAAAAGCTAAAACTACTGAAAAGAGTCAAACCTTTTTGGTTTCATACGTGGTTACAAAATAAACAAAAAAGTTCTTAAAACTGTTCTTTGAAGTTCTTAGATGATGTGTGATTTTTTTTTATTTTTAATACCATTCTAAATGGTCGAAAAAAATTACAAGCGTAATATGAACCGTAAATCTTTCCTCACTATCCCTAATGAGAGGATAGCTTGAAACAGATTACGTCCACGCAGAAGGTAAAAACCCTCTACTTTAAATTGCGTGGAGCCCTGGTCTTATGTAAACTAGCTCTTTGATGTAAACGTCGGTATGCGAGGGCCATGGGTCGTGTATAAACGCCCCGGAGAAACTCAAGGAAGCAGCTTTGCTAACACACACAAGAAATAAAATAAACAATAAAATAAAATAAACAATGCGATGTTCATTGTTGCAAGGCGTAGAGATATTAGCGATGTTTGATGGAATTAGTATGGCGCCAGTGGAACGTTAACTACGGAAGCCACTACAGAAACCGACCAGAACCGGCACAGTAGCGACCACATTGCCACCAAGAATCACTACCCCAACAACCAACCGACGGAACACTCGAATGGTCATATAAAAATCCCTCAAAGGTAACCACATCGAGCTTCCGACGATAAAACCAAGCGGCAGCGACCCCGGTGCAATGCCGCACCCTGTATATATAGGTCGCACATCGCAGCCTTTACTAAAAAATAATATAAAACCAAAAATTAAACAAAAAAAATGTCGAACATAAAATTTCAAGTACGAGACTTGAACGTAGGACGATCACTCTGGAGTCTCACTGCCAATGCATTACGCTAGCGTCGCGTCGCTCGATGTAAATACGTGGAAATAATACTCAGTCTAAATACATTTAATTAAAACATTATAAAATCAAATAATTATTAATTAAAATAATTATATCAAACACAAAATTCAAACCTCAAGCTATCTCCACGTATGCGAACGCTAATGAGATTAGATTGCCTCAATCACCACGATGCAGAATCGCACAACCTGCAACGAAATCACAATCTCGGCAACCACCCTGCAATAAAAAATGCGAGACAAAAGAAACCCAGAATGTTACACATAATTAAAATAAAAACATGAACAAGCCAAGGGCGAATCTCGTCATCGAGCTCCTGGTGTTCGGAGTAAAAAATTGGCCAATTGATCAACGAATATCTGTGAAGCAATCAACAAAAGAATTATGTGACTTACCAATTGAACGGATAAAAATCCTTCCCCGAAAGCATGGGCAAGGGTAGCCCGACAAAACACATGGTACGGGAAAATTCCATCATCCTGCAACCACGAATTAAAAAATCCCCTACTGGGTTGGAAAACAACATATTCCAATAAAATATTCGGATTGCTGGACTGTAAACCTCGCCAAATCGTAACCATATCTTATAAATTCGAAACAACCCCTTAATCACTTCACAGAACATTCAAAGCCAACCTTCTCTTATGAAATTTCACCCAAGACTTTTCCGATGTCTCGCGCAGGTCGATTGCGCTCAGGAAAAAGATAAAAATGGAAGTGTATACACTATCATCTCAATAAATTTGAAATGAAATGGCAGTGGCCAACAAATTGATGGTATAAGGTTGATCAATGACGGATGTAGAATCCAAAATCCGTCATAAATAGTATAAAAAAAGGACGAAATCAAGGATTTTCGGGAACCGAATTTCGGAGTTTCACAACACGTGCAGGTAGCTGAACGGATAATTCGATAATTATAAATGATCATTATAGATAATTTTATGCTCTCCAAAAAAGTATCTATATATTTTTTATCCTATCTTACTTAGTTTTCGAGATATTTGAGAAAATCAAACAACGTTATGTAATTTTTCAGATTGTTGACTTTTTGGACCGAGTAAAAAGTTTTCTAAGCAAAATAAATGCCTACTGCCTACCTCTATGAGGTTGGCGGTTTATGGCGGAAATAATAAGCTCAGCCTTCGGCCTCGCACTCCGTCGTGTTTTGTTTTATAGATTTCAATATGTTGCTTGAATCGAAACAGTGTTAAATTTACTGAAGAAGATACCAAAAAAATTGTAGTGGAAATTAATGAATGCATAATCCTGATATAATTTATTATTCGTAATCTTGATTTTACAGACTCTCAGATACTTATAACTTTTCTTACATAGTAATTCCCTAATTACTCTTAAACTTCTACTACTTATGCTAATATTGACAACTACCTTTTATATTAAATTACTGACTTACTTTAATGCATGTTGCAAGTATTAAGTGCAAACCACAATACACGTGTAACCTGCATACCTAGAAAGGAGATTGTGCAGTTATTCTGACCAGCTGAAAAAAAATTTCTTCAGCTACACACTAAAGAACAGGCTTATATTTGTCTATTAAAACAATAAAAAGTATGAACGGGGTCAAAATAACCCCAATATCGACTTTTGAAAAGTACGGGAAAGTAGCAGCGAGTATACGGCAGACCCCGGTCGATGTGCCATCGCTCGCCCGTGGTCCTTTGAAAATGCGTAAAATTTTTTCGCTCCGATTTGAATTTTTCTTTGAAATTCGGATAGATGGGGGTGTGATTAGTGGATATTAGTAATAAATATAATCAAAAAAATGGAAAATAACCCGTGTATTGCCGAAAAAGTGAAAAAATTAAAAAAATTTTTCCTTCGAATTTTGGGGTGTGCATTCGATAAGGAGGGTAATCCATCGTCAAAACTTACCCTTACGGGGCGCCGCTGCGCTCCGCTCCGCTCTGCACCCCTCCAGGGCGGTTTTGACTCTGGTTACTAGGCTAAACATACGAGAAGCGTCACCCATCAAGAAAACCGGGATAAATAAAACCGGGATGTGAGAGAACCTCGAAATAGCATTAAAAGGTATAGTTGCGGTATGGGGCAGTAAACTATTACGTTTCACCCCCAAAAAATCGCGTAAAAACAAAAAATAATCGATGTTACATGTAGGAGAGTCGAGCTGCATCTGCCGGTGCGAAATATTCTAAGTGTTAGGGTCATTCATTACGCACGGACTGTCAACAGAATGAGCGACGCGCGGGAATCTCGTTAATTTTACCACTGAATCTCGTAAAATTTGCTAAGTTCAAATGCGTTTTTTTCAAAAATTTGGGCCCTGTTCATATATAATATTTATATAAATCAATTCTATAAACCTTGTTCTTTAGTGTGTAGCTGAAGAAAATTTGTTTCGAGTGGTCAGAACAACTGCACAGTAACCGAAAATTGTTACACTTTTACACTTTCCCAGACACAGAACTGCAAAACCCATCGAGTTTTTTCGATATTAGCCCAAAACAGCGTAGTTTTTAGTTCTCTATATAGATGTTTTTTATTCATCTGATGAAAAAATAGCTCACAGAGAAGTAAAAGTAGATTTTATTCCCAATAAATATTTGCATATTATAACAACTTTCTAATCCTTATGAACCTCTAGTTATGAGCTTCCAACGTTGTTCATACTTTTCACCCATTATTCAGTGTTTTAGTTTTTAGAAATTTACTCCCTTTTAGTGCATCCCACGATAAAAATTTTTGAATTAATATTTCAAGTAAATACAATTCTGCGCACAGCTAGGTAAATAATAGTGTTTTAGTATCAATAGTTTTGGAGATACGCCCCGCCCGGAAGAACAAAAAAAAAGTTATTTTATGAAGATTTTGTAGATTTCATGGAAGTAAGTCCTCGAAATGTTCTCGTTAATCATTTTCACCAGGCATTTTAATGGAATTTTCTAAACCCCAGAAAAACGTATTGTAAGCCTGGACATTAACTGAAATTTTTCTCAAGTATTGCAGAACAACAAACAGAAAATCGGACCTCCAACGACGGCTTAACTTTAAGGTTTTGACATAGAAAACAAAACTATAAATCTTAAAATAAGCTTAAATGTTCCAGACAAGTTCCCAGAAAAATTTCATATTTGTGACATTGCTCTGTCTGCTTCTCAGCACCAGGATTAAGATTTTTCAATTAAAATTGTGGTGATATGACGACAAAGAAAGGAAGGTGTACAATTCGAAAACGGGGATCGACCGGGGGGTTCAAAAGTCTGTCGAGATCAATTGCTATTAACCATATCTGTATTTTTAGTATAATCTAAAAAATCACAAAACACTAAAGCAAGAAAATTAATATAACTCGTAAACGTTTTCGTCTCATTATAACATCTTCAAGCAATTAGATTTAAAAAGTATCATGTGTATTTTTCAGTATCCCAAAATACAAATCTGGTTATGCTGGTTGTAGAAATCACTCCGCAGCGTTAAAAAGTTTCCTAGGTCCGGACCTGCAGTCGAGTCATCGAGTAGCACCATTTCAATCCCAAAACTAGCATTTAATTTGTTACAGTATTTTTCAGAATATAGCAGTATTTTTGTTAAGTAGTTTCTTTGTTCAAGTAATTTAGTATTTGGATAAAAAGTTCTTGTTTTACGTTTACGCATCGTTCTCTTCGTGCGTACGTGCTTTCTTAAGCCGCAGTTTACGATCAGACAAAGTGGTTCTGTTGTTGAAATAGAGTAAAACTTACTATTGTATCGTATCTCAGAAAACTCATATGGATGCTCCTGAAAGTCTCGACTTGAGCAACGTTAGTTTTGTTTTAAACTACACAAGACGTGCTCTTCCTACCTTCACCTATAAAACACTTTCCTTTTACTTTTTTTACTGCAACGTACATACCTATAGCTTATGCAACATTATGAAATTTTAATAATACAGAATGTACCCCGAAAATTATTAATTAATGTTGTAAGGATGCTATTAGTTGGATCACCAACGAATTAAAACAGCTCAGGCCGGCATAATCCCAAACAAATTGAATCTAATATTTAGTATAATCGGCTTAACAAGGATATGCTTACTTTTGTGAATCCTTGTATATACCATCCTTCACGGGGAAGTGTACGCCTTAGAGGCAATTTTCGAGTAAATAAGCGATTTTTAACGAAAATTTTATTAAAGATCTAACGGAAGCACAATTTTACACGCACCTCACTTATTTAAAATTTACAACAGTTTAAATTGCCGTTCGAGAGGTTTTGAGTCGCTCTCTTAACGTCCTCTTCACTTTTACCCACATTCCATCCAAGCTCTGTTCGCGAAAAGTATACAAAGCACCCACGTCTTCGTAAAATTTTAACACCGGATTTATTAACTCATTGTGATTATTTATTATCTTATCGACGTGACTGATCGTAAACGTCATCGCTTCTTCGGTTTGCTCGTCTTTGTAATGCTGGATCAAATTCATCAAAATATAATTCGGCGGGAAGGACACGCTAATGGCCATTTGCAGATTATGACGTTCCCAAAACATTTTAGCTTGATTTATCGTTAAAGGAAAACCACTAACTATCCACGAGATGCGACCAAGCTTTTCCAACTCTTCGTCTACCAAACTTAGCATTACGTCGTCCGATATCTTCAGACCGCAAGCTTTAAACGTTCGCGCCATTTTCCCCAATCTTGTCTTTTTCCTAATACTATCGTAGATTATTTGTTTCGCCGATACATGTTTAATTTTGTATGCTTTCGATATTTTCTGGGCAATTTCGCATTCGTGTCCACCTGGAGCAGCTAAAACCACCGCTTTAAATGAATGACCGCGTGGTAGTGTTCTAAGGTACATCGAAATCGGTCTAAACATGAAGAAATTTTAATTTTAAGCACTGGCATAATTTTGATTATAGTTTGACACGAAAGTGTCAAAAAAATTTAAAACAATCTGTACCAAGCAGTTAAATGCAATATCGTTGAAGTTAGCAACGGAGATTGAAGGTTTCAAGACCCCGTTGGAATATAGTAGAGAGCGATCAAAGAAATATCGAAACTTTTTTTATAGAAGATTATTTACTTGAAAATAAAATCCATTCGTGCGAGTCAGTGATCTTGTTAATTAATTCGTCATCACGATAATGAAAATATATTCCAAACACTAATTTTTTATTTTTGAAATCACTGTGTAAACATCGTACAAATAGCATTAATTTGATTTAAAATTGATTTAAAATTAATATTGATCACCGAGACGGTGATCAGCTGAAGCAGTTAAGTGCATTGCTGCTAATGCGGAATGCCCGGTTCAACTCCGGGCTCAGTAAAAACTTTATTCTGACCGTCTCCCCTCGGAAGGCAATGGCAAACCACCGAGATGTAATATGCTTAGAACAGCCTCTCTGGAGATGAAGTGTATACACTTCCCGCGGTTCGGAGCCCGCGTTAAACAAGTAGGTCCCCTATGTGTGTGATAGTACTACAAATGCACAACACATACATAGGAGAGAGGTCGCCAACATCCGGTAACGGATAGGCACGCGAAGAAGAAGAAGAAGATTTAATGTGGATAAAGCGGATTTTATATCGGTGTCTCAAATACCACTGTCGGGTCGGGAAAATATTGAATATTCCCCCCCGTTAATGCATCGAGATCAAACGGTCAAGAAATCAACGAAAAAATATAAATTTTCAATGCTTCCCATAGAATGCTAATATAGGTAAGTTAAAACTTTAAAACTTTAAGTCCGGACCTAGAGACCATACTTTGAAAGACCGGTGGGTCTGGGGGGTATGGAATAACCTGCTATTCATCCAGGTGGATATGGCATCCAGGGATTCTGTATTCAAGTTATCCACCTCCACCACTTCATGGCCCACAACCACCAGGTTCAAATCGTCAGGGAAGCCGACGGTGATGGATCCGTTTGGTAGCTGTAGACGGAGCACCCCGTCATACATGATGTTCCATAGGGTCGGGGCGAGGATCGAACCCTTATGAACACCACCAGTAATCTCCGTCTCATCACCTTCTCCTATTACCAGATATCTGTCTTCCAAGTAGCTGACGATTAGATTATAAGGTACATAGGTGTCGGAATCCATCGCCAGCCTCTTCAACGCCCGAGGATATGCTCCCATCCCGCGCTGTTAAACGCGTTCCTGACGTCCAGCGTGACGAGTAGGCAGAGCCTTCTGGTAGCCAGGTGCCCTTTTTGGCTCCGAACGCCACCCTAATGATCTTTTTAAGGGCGTCAACTGTTGATCTGTCTCTCCGAAATCCGTACTGATTATCGGAAAGGCCGCCACTGCTCAACATATCTTTTTCGAGGCAGTTTAAGATGAGCCTCTCGATCAGTTTGCCTATGTGGTCTATAAGGTAAATGAGCCTGGCCTTCTGGAGATTTGGTGCCCTTCTTAATCAGGACCAGTTTTATGACCTTCCAACGCGACGGGAAATTGGCCAGTTTCAAATCACCTGTTAAGAACTTTCAGAGAGGTCTGTCCTGCGAAGGTCACCGCCTCCTTTAACACCCGCTCGGGATGCAATCGGGCCCGGGTGCTTTTTCGAGCGCAATCCTTGCCGCTGCCTCTTTTTTGCTCCGCCATGGTGAACGAGTTCTTCCCGGCGGGTAAATACCTTAAGTTAGGACATAATACAGACCATACTTTAAAAGACCGGGGGGTCTGGAGGGTATGGAATACCCCCCAGGTACGCATAAACTGAAAAAGGAAAATTTACAGAAAAAGAACAGAGATGATCACGAATAAAAATAAAGCAAAAATTGCAACAGGATTAACAAAGAACGGCAGATTTTGAATTGGTTTAAAGAGAAAGTTTTGGGCTGGCGGTATTCCATACCCCCATGGAATACCTGATTTATGGAGTCTAATACCTTTATCGGTAGGGACGTTTAGAAATTTTTCTAAGAAATGCTAAGAAAGTTAAGTTAAACCTTTGAAACCTTAAGTTAGGACCTATACACCATATTTTTAAGAAGTGGGGGGGGGGGTAGCGGGGTGTGGAATACCCCCCAGGTACGCATAAACTGAAAAGAGAAAATTTACAGAAAAAGAGCAGAGGTGATTAAGAATAAAACCATAGAAGACTTTAGAAAAGCCAAAATTGCAACAGAATCAACAATGAACAGCAGATGTTAGAATGGTTCTAAAGAATAATCTTGATGACTGGGAGGTCATCCGGGCTACCTTAAAGATTTCTTAATCAGAAGGTCAGACTGCCATAACCTAAATCTACGATCGAATGACCACCTATCTGTTCCGTAATATCGTAGTGTTAAATTCAAGGGATCGTTCCAATATATTGCGCCCTGCAGTTTTAATAAATCTGAGGATCTATACTTGACGTATAAGGACAGGAAATCTTTCAAACAGAAGATGATGGAGAAACTCAGGGCCTAGGTGAAAAACAGCTTTGCTGACCCTTCACCCTTTTGAGCAATTTTATTTATTTATTATTTTTAATATTTTTTGTTCAATAAAATTAACTTATTATTATTATAACTTATTATTATCCCATACCTTCCCGTGTATGGGGTCTGTTTTTATCGGTGGGGGCTTTTAGAATTTTTTTCATATAATTTAAAATAAAATGCTAAGATAGGTAAAGTTGAAACTTTGAAACATTTTCAGTTAGGACCTTTAGACCATATTTTTAAGAACTGGCGGAGGGGGGGGGGTATGGAATACCGCGCAGGTATTCCAAGAGTGCCATCGCCACCTCTCGGACCTTTTCTGGATGAGGTCCGGTCATCTTGCTGGGACCCCTGAGTTTTCCTCGCACGATCTTATAGGCGAGTCCCCAGGGGTCTTCTTCGAGCAGGCCTAGGAGTTCGTTCCAGCATCGGCGCTTGCTCGCGGCGATGGAGCGTACGAGCCTTTTCTTGGCGACTCTGTAGGCCCCGTCGGCTTCTTCCCTCTCCTTTGATCCTTTTCTCTTCCTTCCCGGCGATCTTCTTAGGCGCAAGGCTTCGCGTCTGTTCTCCGCGATCTCTTCGTTCCATCAGTGGACCGGCCTTCGTTGGTTACCGGCTCTCCTTCTGGGAATGGAAGCATCGCAGACGCACCTTAGGGCCTCGGAGAGCTCTTCCGAGTCCTTCACCTCCGATCGGCTAAATTCGGTTTCGACCGCTGTTCTCAGCCTGTCCGCGTCGATCCTTCTCGTCCAACCGTCTATATACTATTTTGTGCAGGCTTGGCGTTGCGGGACACGTCTCTAGTTGGTACGAGACGTAGAGATGATCGCTGAGCGTCTCCTCCTCGAGAACTCTCCACCCGGTGATTTTGTGGAGAGTCCGCGTCGAAACCAGGGTGAGGTCCAGAATGGACTTGCACCCTCTACCCACGAACGTCGGGGCGGTGCCGACGTTGGCTACGCCGAGCTCTAGCGTGCTGATCGCTTCGACGAGCACCTCCCCTCTTGCGTTCTCGGACGGCGACCCCCATATTTGCTGTCGACCATAGTTGGGACCATAGTTGGATGAACCAGGGGGTGGGGGGTCTGGGTGGTAAGGACTACTCTTCAGGTACGTATAAATTGTAAAAGAAAAATATTGCAGACTTAGAAATGCGAAAATTGCAACAGGATCAACAATGAACGTCAGATATTGAATGCTTCTGAAGAATAAGCTTTAAGACTGGGGTACTCTATCTATACCCCCTTCCCCCGGTTAACGGGGTCAATTGTTATTGGTAGGAAGATTTGTTGGGTTTTAATGTATCTGAATGACCATTGATATGGAAATGCAGCGGAAGAAATGCCGAACGATCAAAGAAACCAGACGCAGTTACGTGAAACCAACTCCTGGTTTGGTTGGTGTTAAACCATCTGATATTAAGAGAAACACAGCATATAAATAAGAACTCAATGACTTGAACATTAACTGGATATACAAGTATGGACCATAAAAAACGAGACAATATATTGCTAAGTACAAGCATGGTGATACGAGAAGTTGTATGCTGGAGCCAAACATGAAACCCCCTTCTGAAGCCCAATGAAATTCAACCCAAACTCTTCGTCGTCGTTTGCTGTGTCTGATTGCCCAACACTTTCAGTGGATTGTTTAGGTGTGGTCCTTATCTTTGATCATCTGGTTTTTTGTCTGGGGCTCGGATCCATGTGTTCAAGGTGAACTTACATAGAGATAGTTTCAAATGTCAAGAACTCGAATCTGCGCGAGAAGGATCCAAGGAGGCGAAATACTTACATATACGAATTTGAGCCTTCTGCGGCGATTTTTAGGATTCTTGACCTTTGAAACTATCTCTACCATATCTCTTGATTACAAGTTCAGTGTTTTTCACACTATATCTTCTTTAGGCCTGCCAGATGAGTTACTGTTGTGTTTTACCATTTATGAACTTAAGGTTTTGATTTCTGTTTAACTTGCCATGATTTTTCCAATTCTGCCCTCGGCAGGCCATTGAGCGTTTTAGTGCCATAAAATTAGTTAGTTCTTAATCTAAAAGAGCTAAATATCGAAAATTTTAAGACTTAATTGGTAGCATAGTAAATGTTATCAAACGTTAGCTTAGATAGGGTAGCTTAACGTACAAAAAATAATTCTTTGTCAAATTTTGTATTATGAATTCCACCACTGTTCCACAACAGATTATGACTGAAAAAAATTTGTTGCATAACAAATTGGGTTAACAAAAATTTACTTTTCACTTTTATCCGCGACCTGTTAACCCAGAAAATTGTGAAAATTAGAACATTTCCAGACAATAGTTGGGTAATTCTAAATGTTTCACACAAATTCACTAGGAAATATTTCCTATTTCATTCGAAACGCCTTTGCATAATTAAATTTTTGTACGTCACAATTGCCTAATTTATATTTTTTAGGATCACTTGAAAAAGACGAAAAAAGTGTAGTAAACTGGATTAAAATTTTTTACGACTTTCGGAAAATTTATTTTTCATATTTTATTTTCGCATTTAGAGTAAACGTGTACAAACCGACTGAGATATAATTTTCCCAAATTTAATGTAAACAAGAAACTTGATTTAATCTAAAAATTAAAGCAACTTGTATTTAAATTGAATTACGCGCAAATTTACATTCCGAATGTTTTTGTCGAACTTTTTTGCACTTTTATTTTCCGAACAAAACTATACCTAATACTGCTAATACCAAATAATTATTTACGGTTTTAGTAAAATGGTTTAATATTTTTCGGTAAAATTAAATTTGGGAAATTTAACGCAGGAAAGCTTTTATGTGAAGGAGCTTAACACTGTCATGATTTTATTTTAGTCTTTTATGGAACTTATATTTCAGGAATTCAGCATTACGATTGCGTTTTCATAGGGCTATCATACTGTCAGCTACTCACTGTTCATCCATACGTCTTTTGTTAAGCACCCGTAAGCAACTAAAATCGAAGTTTCTTTCGTAAATTGTATTTCGAGGAAATAATTTTTAGCTTAGACATTTATTAAAATAATATTAAAGGTGATGGTCAAGACTCGACATACCTGAAATTTCTCCTCACCGTTCTGGAATTTCCCTCATTACTGCTACGACACTCTCGCTCACATGCCTTTGTCAACGACGCCTTAATAATTACATTAAAATTCCATAAAAAAAAGAACAACAAACATTTTTATTACTGCTCCAACATCAGCGTCATTAATTCGAAAATTTTAATCACCCGGGCGAAGTTAGCAACGGAGTCCTAACGGTCACACTTCCAGACTAATAAAATTTCACCGTTTGTTTGTTGGTCATTATTGGAAAGACATTAACATTTGTTGGATTTTCTACCGTATAGAATTAGCTTAAGCTACTATAAATGTTCGAGGATTACAAAAGTAGCTTGCTAAGCTATAAAAGTAGCTTAAAGCTAATTTTAGTTGATACAGTAGGTTATAAGCTGTACTTTTATTTAGGAAAATCAAAAATTCTAGCTTTTCCCAACAAGGCGACAGTAAACTTAGCTTCAAAGTACCTAAGCTACCTGACTTATCTACTTTTCTTGAAAAACTAGCTATAGTTTATAAGCTGCTTAGAATTCTCAAGTAGCTTTCAAGTAGCTTAAGCTTTTTTGTTTTAATTGGATAAACCACATTTGGGTGTCAATTGTAATAATTTCACCATGTTTTGACCAATCTTGAACGTAAGCTTTTCCTACCCCTTTTTACTCCTTCAGAATGATTTATCCTCAGAATTAAACTGTTTAAGTGCTGTTCAGATCGGAAAAGTGCTTTGTGTATTTTTTTAAGATATTCCGAAAATACAGATATCATCTTCGCATTAAGCTTACATTTGGTTACTTTCCGTATTAGGCCACTAGATAGCGATCTTCTTTTCGCAAACCGTATAGGAGTTTCGACAACACCCGTTATAGTTGAAAACGTAATCAACAGATGGCGCTACTTAATTTGAAGTCTTAAAAATGATCTGTGATTTACTCCGCCTTTCAATTTGATAAGCAAGATTTTTTTATCTGATACTTAATACATAATCAAATTTCCTTAGACGCCTTTGAGGTATTATTTAAAAAATTGAGAGCAAAATACTTATTTTTAGAAATTTAGCGATTTTTCGATTGAAAATGTTGTTTTAATAGCATGAATAACAAACAAGAAGTGTACTTAGTAAATTTGTAATAAATACACTATAAACTGCTATTAAATTAATGCAACTTGGTTTACATGCAAAACTGAGATTAACTTCTGCATTAAAGTATTTTATTGTTCAATTGCTGGATTTCTGCAATTCCCTAAAAGGAATATTATTCAATAACAACTAATCATCTTGTCGAAGATTAACATAAAATTTATAGATTTACAAAAGAAAATTCGGAATTTTTACTTGACCTATTGTAACATCTTTTTCAGGTTTTTATACAGGGTGTTTCTGCGCACGATGTACACCTATTAGGTTTTTAACCATTGGGAATTAGCCCTATTTAACGTAAATTTTTTAATTTCTACATTCAAATGGTCATAGCACCGAAAATATGGAGTTTCTTCGTGTAAATGGTTCAGTGATTTTTTGAACACCGTGAAATTATCTACAAACTTCAGTCCAGCCTTTTATTGCTTAAAATCAGCGGATATTATGCATTAAATAGAGTAAAAAATGTTGTAAAATTTGAAGTTTTATTTTTTGTTTGACATTGACATTTGAATATTTTCTGTACTATCTAAAGACTAATTTTCGCCTGACGAATAAATAATAATATCGGAATCGTCCATATCAAATTTTCTTATTTTTTTTTACTAAATTAAACTTTACGAATTGATCTATCATGAGTAAGTAGATACATACATTTTCAGGCCATTAAATACACATAATGATAGGTGCCATCTGAAATACCAGATGCAATTGGAAAATGTTAACCAAGATATGAATTCAAGATACTTGACAATATTATTTAATGAATGACGCGTTTCGACGTTAGACAGGTTTTATTTTTATTTGAATGGGAACCAAGCTGGGTTTTCACTATAAACAATCCCGTAGTGCTTAGGTATAATTTTTGTACTAATTTTTTATGTATTTTAGCAAGTTTCATATCAACTAGTACATTTTTACCAAAGTTCAATATTTGTAGAAAAAATTAATTTTTCATCACCCCCTAAAACAACCCCACATTATTTAGAATATTTTTAGTTATGTTTAGCACATTTTAGGTTTGATATTAGTACATTTTTTTTCCTGCAGGGAAGGGGGAAACCTTCATAGGCACCACCCCATCAGGGATGGTAGTGTCAGATTTTACTGACTAAAACCCCCTCCCCGACGACAGCGGGCTTTACCTTCTCGGCATTACTTCCGCTGTCGTCTGCGATCTTCCCTGCTGCATCGATGATGCAGGCTCCCGATGACCTCCCGGTTTAACACGAAAGTTTGTGTCCGGGAGGTCAGGCACTATCACTTGATTCTACTTTTTCAATTGAACCGGACACACCGCTCGCCGCGATCCAACACGTTGCACCGGGTCACCTAGTGGTCCCCGATATTAGTACATTTACAAAGTTTAAAAATTTTTAAACTAAATTTATTTTTCTTTCCTTCACAAAGACAACCCCGTAGTGCTAATAATTTTTTGACTATTTTTACTGTATTTTCAGGTTCCATATTATTACATTTACAAAGTTTCAAATTTTTTAAGCGACATTTATTTTTCATCCCTTCATAAAAACAACCCCGTAGTGCTTAGAATTTTTGTACTATTATTTCTGTATTTACAGCTTTTATATTAGTATATTTGTCACGTTTTAAAACTTTTACCTATTTTGCATCCCTTACTGAAAGCAACCCCATAAAAGTGCTTAGAATTTTTATAGTATGAGGATTTAAGGGGTACGAAATACTCCTCGGGTACCCATTAATTGAAAAAGGAAAATTTAAAGAAAAAAAACAGTAAAATATTGCAGACTATTAAAAACGAAAATTGCAACAGGATTAGAAAAGAACAACTGTTCTTGAATAACCCCCCAGCCCCTCCCCCGGTCTTGGTGTCTATTTTACATCAAATAGGTTGGGATCTATTAGGGGTTGAGGGGGTATGGAATCCTCCCCCCCCCCCCCCCCAGTTAAGTTGAAAGAGCAAAATTTAAAGAAAAAGAACAGAATTGATCAAGAACAATTAAGACAAAGAAATGAAATAGTTGGAATAAGTTCTGGAACTTGTAGGGGGGGGGGTATTCCATGCCCAGACCTGCCGGTTTATGAGTTAAATTTTTATCGGCAAAGACTTTTAAATTAATGTAATTGTATAAAAATGTTAAGATATGTAAATTAAATCTTTCAAATCGTGAATTAGAACCTATAGACTAGACTTTGATAGACCGGGGGTCTCGGGGGTATGGAATACCCCCCAGGTATGCATAAGTTAAGAAAAGAAAATTTTAAGAAGAAGAACAGAGATGATCAAGAATAAAAATATAGAACATAATTAATAAAGAACAGCAGATCTTGAATAGTTCTGAAGAAGAAGCTTCGTAATGGGGGGGGGGGGTATTCCATAACCCCAAGACCCCCCGGTTTTGGTGTCTATTTTTATCGGTAGGGACTTAGCAGAAATGTAGATGTTATTATGATTATTATTACCCATGAACTTTTATATATTCTACACATAAAGTGAAATATTATGTAAGGCAGTTGATTACATTTAACAAATACAATTTGTAACCCCCCCCCCCAGGTACACGTATGTTTATTCTTCGTTGATTCTGTCCGAATATATTTTATATATTGTGTTAAACATTCATCTTTTGGTACTGAAGGGCTTAAAATTGCAATTTTTTTTATAGTCTACATAGTTGTCGGGGGAATCCCAAAACCTCGGGGTCTTTTAAAAGACATACTAATTTCCTACGGTCCAGATACTCCGCAGTTGATAGGTTATTAGAAGGGGTTGGAAGAATTTGTTTGAGGTTAATTTTGTTCAGTTTAATTTAGGTTTTACTTATTTAGAACATAGGATGCATATTATAGGATTCTTCGACAAATTTATCTCAGTTCCGCTCCGAGTGGAATAATTTTTAAGGTCCATTAGCTTCGGACACCGTCATTAAGGCGACTGTCAATTGGGCGACGACAATTGGGCGACGTCAATTAGGCGACGGTCAATTGGACACCGGTTTTTTGGGCGACGACTTATTAGGCGACCCGAATTAGGCGACCGGTCATATAGGCGACGGAATTTATTTTTTATTATTTCACAATTTATTATTAATCAATATTGCATATAATAATAATATCCTCTTTAATTATATAAAAATAGTCAGATGCAGCTCGTCTCTCGTACATGTAACATCGATTATTTTTTGTTTTTACGCGATTTTTTGGGGGTGAAACGTAATAGTTTACTGCCCCATACCGCAACTATACTTTTTAATGCTATTTCGAGGTTCTCTCACATCCCGGTTTCATTTATCCCGGTTTTCTTTATGGGTGGCGCTTCTCGTATGTTTAGCCTAGTAACCAGAGTCAAAACCGCCCTGCAGGGGTGCAACCCTCCTTATCGAATGCACACCCCAAAATTAGAAGGAAAAATTTTTTTCAATTTTTCGGCAATACACGGGTTATTTTCCATTTTTTTGATTATATTTATTACTGATATCCACTAATCACACCCCCATCTATCCGAATTTCAAAGAAAAATTCAAATCGGAGCGAAAAAATTTCACTCGATTTCAAGGTACGACGGGCGAACGATGTGACATCGACCGGGGTCTGCCGCATACTCGATGCTACTTTCCCGTATTTGGCCGGTCGCCTATTTGACCGGTCGCCTAATTGGGGTCGCCTAATAAGTCGTCGCCCAAAAAACTGGTGTCCAATTGACCGTCGCCTAATTGACGTCGCCCAATTGTCGTCGCCCAATTGACAGTCGCCCTAATGTCGTGTACCGATTAGATTTTCCCTAAAGCCATCATTGAGACTGAAGAATAAATTATGTGTTTGAAGCTTTGCAAATATGATTTAAATTTTAGTGAATTTTATTATAAATTATTGCAAAATAATAATAAAAATTATTGTCTACTTGGTCTATCTGTGAGCTTGATATCCCCAGACCCCCCCCCCCGGGTTATATTTTTGGATTAAATTTGGTGTCAATCGTTTGTGTTAGCACTGTAAGGGAAATGCCTTGAAATATTAAGATGAAGACCTGGGAAATTGCGAGCTCCCCAATCGCAAATTTCCGGTCGAATTTAGTGTGAATCTTTCGGCAATTTTTTACTAACTATTTAAATTACTGATGACTATGAGCATGAGGGTTATAGATAACGTGTACTTTGGGGGGGGGTTCCATATCCACAAAATTTATGTATTATTCCTTACTAAAAACACCCCGTAGTGTGCCTAGAATATTTTGTTTTCATCCCAGCATAATTACAAAGTGCTTAGATTAGATATTAACAATTTTTTGTGTGTGCCAAAATAGCAACTTTATGCAATAAAGAGTTAAAATCAGATTTTATACGTTGATTCACTCCCGATGACGATTTTCGCTAAAAAAAAGTGTTAAAATAGGAATAAGAAGCTTTTTCAAATTTTTTGCTAAAAAATAAGATGGTAAGGTAAGGGCGACTTGGGGGCAATAAAACACGCAAGGGAGTTAAGGGTTGTTTTATTAACCTCCGATGTATGGAAAACAGCAAACTCCTTTCTCAAATTCACAACCTGATTAAGCTACCAGTGCTTATTATCTAAAAGTGGGATCTTTGTTAAGCGAGACCAAAGGCCGAGAAATATTTCGTTATAAGATGTAAGTAAATCGCATCTGTTTGAATTTTTGAGTTTTCTCGATTCGAAAAGCTTATTAATTTCCCTCAGTGAAAATATGGCGGGAAATTTGAATAACTAAGATGATTATTAAATTTGTAAAGCCTTTTAGCTGGGTTACTTTATTATTAACAAGGTAAGATAGAATTTCAAATTAGAATTATGGATTTGGTGCTCATCATTTCCGTAATAAATTATCTATTTGATAGACACCTGTTAAAATGCCACCATTAGTAGACTGAAGTTGTTTACTTAATGAATATTTAATAATTTTATTTAAAATATGCTTTGCTGACACGAAAGCAATTTGGAGCAAATTGCAATATGGTGTACGTATGTGTATGTACTATATCCGAAAACGATTTGAATGAAAATTTCGAAATTATTATTTCGAGTCGGTCGGTCGAGGAGTCTTCCGGAAAAGTTAGAAAGCATCTGGTTAATTTATTGTTACGCACCCTATACATTAGAAATAAGTGAGTGCTTTTTTATCCGATTTGTGATTTCTCATATTGTTATCCATTAGAAGACGATTTAAGTGAATAGGACACAATGGTGAAGAAAGACAAAGGCGAGAAGGATAAATGAGAGGAAGTAAGGAAAACGGAAGGACACGAATGACTGCATGTCCTTGCAAGGCGTGACCACTTAAATACGTCGTGTCTTTATCGTGAGTATTACCTTCCTATATTTTTATCTTGGGGACGACGCCGACGACGACGACGCGACCATTACAGCAGCTATTTTACTCGACATCGCATTTCGGATCTAATGAATCATATCATGATGAACTGGAAGCTACAAGTGCCTACTTTGGGGTAGTTTTATTGAAAGAAAAATGTTGAAATTGAGAAACGCGATCGAGAAAAATTGATGTAATTATTTGAGTCAAGGCGCAAGTTTATTAAATTAATTTTGAAATTTCTTAGTTCGCCTGCTATGTTGAGTGAGTTTCTGGTTAAGCACGGAATTTATGTTACGTATTTTAGTTTTAGTTTAAAATATGCAAATAACATGGAATTATAGCATATAATCTGAACTTAAAATGGAAGTCATTCGCAGCACATTCAAACTATTCTCATACAATAAATTTCACTCGTAACATAATATTTTGAAAATAATTTACTAACATTCAACACTTTCGCAGGTTTCTTAAAAGGAAAGGCCGGGCTTAGTAAAACAAATTAAGGAGGATGGTGAAATTAACGTCTCAAGTTTTAGACATTGCACAAACGGATATACACATAAATAGTGAAGGAAAACTAGTAAGCAGCTTTCCAAGTCGCTTAGCAAAGAGATGATGGTACCTTTAAGATAGCAACTTTATTTTTAATTAATTATCATCTTCGTTCCTTTTAATTAAAAAAAGATGTGCAAAACAAATTAAATTCTAATTTTCCATGAGAGCCAAACTCAAGACGAATGCATTACAAATTTAATCTGACACGTGACGGTTCTAACGAAACGTGAAAAGTTTACGGAGGTTTCCACTTTTTGTATATTATTAATATTTCTTTACGAAAGGATATGAATAAAGTTCAAATGCAAATTTTCTATTGGAATTTAGCGTACATACGCTTAGGCAGCAAAAGTAATATAGTTCAGATATGCAATGGAATATCTCAACTCGTTTGAGAATTTAAATGTAAGCAGAGAATGCTTCTCTTGGATTTTCTGCAAATTTTGTAATAAATACTATTATTACAACGCGAATTTAAACTCTTCCAAATAAAACGAAATTAATTACTTCGAATGCGATATTAAAATCGTGTTCGTGCTGCACAAATTGCAATTGTTACAATTCTACTAGCGAATCGGGATCCGACTAAACCGACCATTTAAATTATATCAACTTTAGTTCATCTTTTTCTTTTATTATAGTGCCCTATCTGCATCAGCGAATGTTGCCCATAACCGCTTCTTTAATTACGTTGTTTCTTTTATACGTGATTGGTTTGCAGTAACAACTATAACTGCAGTTGTAAAAAGGTAAACTCATAAAGGACATAAATGAATAGCAAATATAATCACATGAATCGTAATAAAGGCTTACCTTACTGCGGATATCGCATCGACTCGTCACTTCATTCCACTTGGAATCTGTAAGTTTGAGTACTTCTTCGAATTTCTTTACTATTTTTTCGTTAATTTCTAGGTCAAATCATCTACAAATCAACTTTTTAGAATTTTACTAAATTATTTAGATTTTCACCCCTTGAATCCCACCCCAAAAGATTAGTTGCGATTTTTTATTATTTTGCGATTCATTCTTTACGAATTCGAAGTTTAAAAATTTTAATCAATGACTTCTGAAAACCAGCCTAATTTTTACGTTAATATGTATGTCAAATGTTCTTTGAATTTTAGTAAGTTTCAGACTTCTACGCAGTAATTTTCATATCCACCCATTGAAAACCACTCCAATTTATCAATTGTTTTTTTGTGCAATTTTTACCTTAATTTTTAGAGCAAATTCTCTAAAAAAAAATGCGAAGTTTCAGAATTTTGCACGGTAATTTCGATTTCCACCCACTGAAAATCACCCCAATTCAACAGTAGTAACTTTTTTGTTACTTTTACGATAATTTGTAGATGGAATTCTCTACGACTACAAAATTGCAGATTGTTACTCCTGAAAACCGCCCCGATTTTTCTATTCTAAATTTTACGTTAATTTCTTGGTCAAATTTTCTTTGAATGCTAAGTTTCAAAGTTCCACTCAGTAATTTTGAGTTAGTTTTTAAAATAACTTCTCTATCAATAATTGGAAGTTTCAGAATTTTATTTAAATATTTCAATTTCCACCCCTGAAAATCTCTCCAATTTAACAATGGTATTGTTTTTATTATTTTTATCCGGTAATTTGTAAGTCAAATTCTTTAAGAATACAAAGTTTCAGATTTTTATCCCCTGAAAGCCACCCCAATTTCTCAATCGCAATTTTTACGTTAATTTGTATGTCAAAGTTTCTTTGAATTCTGAGTTTCAGATTTCTACTCAACAATTTTGATATTCACCCCGTGAAAACCATCCCAACTTATCAATTGTATAATTTGCTATTTTTACTTTAATGTTTAGATAAAATTCTCTAGCAATTCGAAGTTTCAGAATTTTACTTAAATATTTGGATTTTCACCCCCTGAAAATCACTCCAGTTTATCAATACAATAGTAATTTTTCTACTATTTTTATAATAATTATTGGGACTAATTTTCTATGAATACGAAGTTACAAAATTCTGCTCGGTAATTTCGATTTCCACTCCTGAAAATCACCTCAATTCAACTGTAGTAATTTTTTAAATTATTTTTCCGATAATTTATAGGTAAAATTCTCTACGAATACAAGGTTTCAGATTTTTACCTCGTGAAAACCACCCCAAATTTATAAATTGTAATTTTTATGTTAATTTGTAGGTCAAATTTTCTTTCAATTCCAAGTTTCATATTTCTACTGAATTGAATTCTGAATTGTAAGTTTTAAATTTCTTCTCTGAAACTTTGAGTGAAAACCACCCCAATTTATCAATTGCAATTTGTTTGTAACTTTTGTTTCAAGTTTCAGAATTTTTCTTGAATATTCGATTTACACTCCTGAAAATCACACCAATTAAACTATTATTTTTTTTTAATTTTTCCGATAATTTGTAAGTCAAATTCTTTCGAATACAAAGATTCAGATTTTTACCCTCTGAAAACCACTCCAATTTTTCAATTGTAATTTTTTTTACAACTTTTATGGTCAAAGTTTCTTTAAATTCTAAGTTTCAGATTTCTACTCAATAATTCTGATATCTACCTCGTGAAAACCACCCCAATTTTTTTTGCAATTTTCACATTAATTTTTAAAGGAACTTCTCTATGAATTCGAAGTTTCAGAATATTACATAAATATCTCGATTTCCAGCCCTGAAAATCTCTACCATTCAACGACGGTATTGTTTTTATTATTTATCAGGTAATTTGTAAGTCAAATTCCATACGAATACAAAGTTTCAGATTTTTATCCCTTGAAAGCCACCCCGATTTTTCAATCGCAATTGTTACGTTAATTGGTAGGTCAAAGTTTTTCTTTGAATTATGAGTTTCAGATTTCTACTCAAAAGTTTTGATATCCACCCCGTGAAAATTTTACTTTAATGTCTAGATGAAATTCTCGAGCAATTCGAAGTTTCAGAATTTTATTTAAATATTTAGATCATCACCCCAATGTATCAATAATAATATTTCTACTATTTTTATAATAATTATTGGGACGAATTTTCTATTAACACAAAGTTACAAAATTCTGCTCGGTAATTTCGATTTCCGCCCCTGAAAATCACCTCAATTCAACTGTAGTAATTTTTTTATTACTTTTCTGATAAAATTTGTAGGTCAAATTCTGTACGAATACAAATTTTAAATTTTTCCCTCCTGAAAATTTAGGAGAAAACCACCGCAAATTTATCAATAAATTGTATTTTTTACATTAATTAGTAGGTTAAATTTTCTTTCAATTCCAAGTTTCAGATTTCTACTGCATTGAATTCTGAATTGTAAGTTTCAAATTTCTTCTCCGAAATTTTGATATCCAGCCCGTGAAAACCACCCCGATTTACCAATTACAATTTTTTTTGCAACTTGTGCGTTAATTTCTAGAACAACTTATCTATCAATTCGAAGTTTCATAATTTTACTTGAATATTTCATTTACACCCCTGAAAATTACACCAATTGAACTATAATGATTGTTTTATTATTTTTCCGATAATTTCTAAGTCAAATTCTTTCAAATACAAAGTTTTAGATTTTTACCCTTTGAAAACCACTCAAATTTTTCAATTGTAATTTTTTACAACATTTAGATTAATTGGCAAATCAGTTTTTCATTGCATTCTAAGTTTTCTATTTCTATTCAGTAATTTTGATAATTTTTATAAGTTTTACGTTACTTTTTAAAGGAAATCTTCTATGAATTCGAAGTTTCAGCATATTTATTTAAATACTTCGATTTCCACCACTGAAAATGACCCTAATTCAATAATGGTATGGTTTATGTAAATTTTTAGATGTTCAAGTCCTTGAAAACTACTCAAAGTTTTCAATTGTAACTTTTTGCAATTTTTACGTTGATTTTTTGATTAAGTTTTCTTTGGATTCTAAGTTTCAGATTTCTATGTAATAATCTTGATACCCACCCCTGAAAACCACCATAATCTATCATTTTTAATTTTTTCTTTCAATTTTTACGTTAATTTTTAAACAAATTTCTATATGAATACAAAATTTCAGAATATTCCTTATGTATATCGTTTTCCACCCCTGAAAATCACCCCAATTCAACAATAGTATTGTTTTTATTATTTTCTCTCTAAGAATATAAAGTTTCAGATTTTTACCTCCTGAAAACAACCCCAATTTTTCAATTAAAATTTTTTTTGTAATTTCTACTTTAATTTGTAAGTCAAGTTTTCTTTCAATTCTAAGTTTTAGATTTCTATATCCTCTCTAATTTCGATTTTCACCCCCTGAAAAGTACCCCAATTTATCGATTGTAATTTTTTGAATTTTGCTGTAAATTATTAAGATAAATTCACTACAAACTCGAAGTTTCAGACTTTTAAACATCAATTTAGATTTTCAACCCCTGAAAACCACTCCAATTTATCGATTGCAATTTTTGTACTATTTTTCGGTAATTTTTAAGTGAAATTTTCTATGAATTAGAAAGTTTTAAAATTGCTATTTTTTTGCATTCATTTGTAGGTCAAATTTTCTTTGAATACTAAGACCCTCTGAAAACCACCTCGATTTATTAATATTATTTTTCGTACTATTTTATTGTTAATTTGTAGAATAAATTCAGTAGAAATTCGAAGTTGGAGACTATTACCCAATAATTTCTATTATTAACTCCTGATTTGCTACGAATTCAAACCTTTAGAATCTTACTTAATTAATGCAATTTCCCCTTCCAAGTGACTTCAATTTTATAATGGTGATTTGTATTAACCCGTTTTTGTTAACTTGTATGTCAAAATCCATCCTAATTGGATGCTTCAAATTTTTACTCTGTTATTTCTATTTTCGCCTCCTGAAAACCATCCCAATTTAGCAATTGCAATTTTTCTGTTAATTGTTGGGATAAATTCTCTACAAATTCAAAGTTTCAGACTTTTTTTTTTTTAGCTTTGCGCCGGGATGAGGAAATCTCGTGCGAGACACCGGCTTAATCTAAGCCAGTAGTGTCAGACTCGCACTGACTAAAACCTCACCCCTATCCTCGACTCCCGGTTTCGCCGTCTGGGCATTACTTCGGAAGTCGCGGCTATTGCGCGTTTCATAGTTCTTGTTGCACTTCCCTCTCGAGGTGTTCTTTCGTCCTCATGATGGAGGTCACGAAGGCCGTGATAACTTTCCAGCCTTCTTCGTTCTCCAACATCTTGAGGACCAAGTTCTCCGGGGTGAGGGATTCCCCGAAGTACAGCAATGCCGACACTCGCTCACGCTCCCATCTAATGCATCTGAAGATGGTGTGGCACGCGGTGTCTTCTTCGTCGCAGTGGCAGCAGGTTGGGTCGTCCAGTATCTTGAAGCGATGTAGGTACTCGTTGAAGCACCCGTGCCCCGTCAGGACTTGGGTGAGGTGGAACGAGAGTTCTCCATGCTTCCTGGCGACCCACGGCTCGACGCTGGGGACGAGTCGTCTCGTCCAGCTTCCGGTTGCTGCTGCCATCCATCGTGCTTGCCACTCGTCGAGGGTTGCCCTCCTTCGGTCTGGCTCTGCTAGCTTGCCGCCTCTTTCCTTTGCCAGGAGATCTATCGGCGGCATGCTGGCCAGCAGTCGCACCGCCTCACCTGACACGGTCCTGTAGGCGCACGTGACGCGCAACGCCATCTTCCATTGGACCGACAGGAGTCTCTTCGCGTTCCTCGCGACGACTGTCGCCTCGTGCCACACCGGGGCCGGATATAACATCACCGCGTGAGCGATGGTGCCGAGCATCCTTCTTTTGGTCGTCTTCGGTCCTTCGACGTTGGGCATCAGGCGGGCGATGGAACTCGTCACCGCCGCCGCCTTTCTGCTAGCTTCCTGTATGTGGGCCGCGAAGTTGAGATATCGATCCTAACCCCCAGGATGGTAACGTAGTCTTTGCCTTCTATTTTTTCGCCGTTCAGTTGGATATTGATGGGCGGGATCTTTCTCCTTCCGCACACCAGCACGGCTTCGGACTTTTCCGGGACCAGGGTTAGGCTGACTCCGGCGGCCCACTCTCTAATCGTCTCGACGGCCTTGTTCGCGTTGCGCTGGATCGTCTTCGCGTCTTTCGCCACGACTATGGTGGTGACGTCGTCCGCGTACCCGACCGTCGAGACCCCCTCCGGGAGCTTCAGTCGTAATTGATGTTCCACAGAGGGGCCGCCAGCACCGACCCCTGGGGAACGCCGCATGTGATTTCTATAGTTTCTTCAGTTGCCACCTGCAGGAATCTGTCCTCCAGATAGCTGGCGATCAGGTTGAACGTTTCTGGCTGGACGTCTCTTTCCCTCAGCTCATCCAGTATGTGTCGCCACCTCGCGTTGTTAAAGGCGTTTCGAACGTCCAGGGTGACGAGGAGGCACAGGTTTCTAGTTCTCCTGGTGCCCTCCTTGGCTTCCTTCGCGACTCGCACTATGGTCTTCAGTGCGTCGACGGTAGATCTTCCGCTTCGGAAGCCGTACTGGCTATCGCTGAGGCCGCCGCTTCTCTCGATGTCTTGCTTGAGGCGGTTGTGGTTGTGCCGGCGTGGTCCAACAGGCAGATGGGCCTGTACGAACTGGGTTCGTTCGCCGGCTTGCTCCCTTTGCGGATCAGCACTAGCCTGGCCGTTTTCCATCTCGAGGGGAATTGACCTGACTCGAGGCAGTTGTTGTAGGCGACAGGAAGGCCGATCCGCACTCTGACACCGCTAGTTTGATGACTCGGCCCGGTACTCCGTCGGGGCCTGGCGCCTTGTCTGCTCCGAGGTTCTTGACCGCCTCGAGCAGTTCCTCTTTCATGAAGGGGTTCCTCTGAGCCGGGGGTTGCATCCGCGGCTCTTTGCAAAGTTTCAGACTTCTACACACTAATTAAGATCCCCCCCCTGAAAACCACTCCAATTCATCGATTGCAAGTTTTTGACTATTTTTTCGGCAATTTTTAAGTGAAATTCTCTATGAACACGAAATTTCAGAATTTTAATCAGTAATTTCGATTTTCACCCCACAAAAACGATCCCAAATTAGCAATTGTAATTTTGTTCTATTAATTACTAGCCAAAAAGCCCCTTCCCAAATTTCTCTAAACTCCCCTGTAGACTTCTTTCCTAATTAAGGATTATAGCCCAGCTTTAGTGGTTTTTCGCCCATGAGGTCTATTTGTTAAGTTTACGTTCTAATGATTTTATTAGCATCTTTACGAAAACTAAAACAAATATATTTTTGAATATCTATTTACATTAAAATTTTCAGTAATTCAGAAACATTATTCACATTTAGATATAAAACGGCTGATAAAAAAGCGCTCAAGGCAATTATTTAAATTTTTGCAATTTTTTTACAAATTATACTCAACCCAAATAGATAACTTATTGGTATATATCATTCAAATGAACCCTTATTAAAATGACTTTATTTCAATTTCATCGGGTATTTCAATTTCATATTTACAACATTTTTAAATTTTGAATTGGAAAAGCACAAAAAATCTGCTAATCAGCTCAAAAAATTATTGTTATTAGAGTAGTTATATAAATATTATATAAATTTTAAACCTCAGCCTTGTCTGTCACAATGGTTAAAAGTGTATTAGGTACGTTATTTTAATGGAAAATTGCAGTAACGTAACATTTGAACATTAACAATATTAAAAAAATTTGCAATGCAAATAATTCATTATTTTTCATGCAAGAAAAAAATTGCTTAATCAAAATTTAATTTTTATTTATTTATTCATTATACAGGAAAAACTCAATTAAACTGTTACGGCAATAATAACGAAACACAACCAAATCTTTTTTTCCGATTTAGTTTAATAATTTCCATGGACGTGGGTTTAGATTATTTACAGGGGCTAAAAATTTCATGTTTCAAGTTTTCATTAATAGTTGAAAGTTTTAATTGCACGAACTTCATTTTAAGATTTCGCTGGAGTTCTTCTTGTAAGAAAATTTTAAAACTTGGAAAACTAATCAAAAACACTTAAATTTCTTGCTTGGTAAATTAATTTAAATATTTTTAGTTTCGTACTTAAAGAAAATCGTTATCAGGATTGCAACAATCAAATATTTCCATTTTCTTATTTTATCGCATATATTTTTTTATAGCAAACGTTAACAGGGGCAGGCAGACAAATGTCGATAATACCTACGATTTATAATATCTTATATAATAATGTAACAATAAAATATTAGTCATTATAGCTGAACAATATCTCCTTTTAGTGCTATCGATTCATTGTGAATACTTGCTGGCTTTTCAGGTAAGGAAAATTAAAATTACATTATGTTGATATATTGCGCATTTTATTTCAAGTTTTTACGCTTAATATCCGAGGAACTGAACGATACATTACGATGAGGTTTGCGGCGAGTTCTAAAGAAATTAAGGGAAATTATTATTGTACAAATTTGGTGATAGGTAATATTTTTTGTTTTCTCACCCCTAGGTAGTACTCCCATTAATAAGGCTATATTTTCTAAAAGCAGATTTTGCTTTAAATATTATTGTTTTGACTCTTTGTGAAACTTTTCTATTTCAAGAGTACCACAATATTTCACATGGGAGAAGTCATTGAAGACCCACAGAAGCTAAACAACAACGGCCTACATTATTTATCAGTGCGGCCTTTAGGCCGCACAACTTTTCCAAAAATTATCTAGTTTTTAGTATGTTGTGGTTTTTTTTCTAATAATTTTAAAATTTTATAAAATGTAATGTAAATTGAAAATGCAAAGGATCAATCCCTCTTTGAATTTAATTGACGCGGTTCTAGCGCAATCGGGCCGCATTGATCCAATTAAGACATACGCGTTCCATATGAAAAATCTTAAAAATTGAAATTTATTCTTGATAAAAAAATTTATTATGCCAAATCAAATCAAATTTTTTACATCCAGAGTGACAAGGACGCAGAACTTTCTTCTACCACCTGGGTGGTGAACCTCTCTTTGCAGAAAACGTATTACCTGTCCGAGAGTCCATCGGTCCTTTCGATCTCATGGGTGAGTCTTTCGAGCAGGAGCCTTTTGTATAACTTCCCAACATGGTCAAGTAGGCAGATCGGCCTGGACGCACTGGGGGTATTATTTCCTGAATAAGATCTGAGCAAGACAAGCCTTGCTCTCTTCCATGTCTGCGGGTACTCGCCTCTTCTTAGTTGGTGGTTGAAGAGGTCCAGCAAAATCGTATCGTCTATCTCGAATAGTGTCTTGATGGGGGCTTTGTTCTTCTTCATTTTAATCAGGGCCTGATGTACGTCGCTGGTACCGAACAGAGGAATCTCTGCCTCCGAGATTGTAGTTTGAGACTTCAAAATTTTGGACCCGTGGGTTAAAAAGAGGGTGGCTACGATGTTAGCAATTCTTTCGCCGGTTATATCAAGGGTATTAGGTCTTATTTTCAGTTTTTTGTTGTTGTCGTTTTGGACCTCTACGATCAGCGCGTTCTAGCATCTCTTTTGGCATCTCGATGGAACGTGATGTATGATGGCGTCCTTAGGATCCCCATACCACTAGGGGGCAACATAAATGGTTTTGCCGACGACATCACCTTAGGAGCGGAATTCAGAATGGAGAATAACGTGACGTAGAGGTAAATATGCGCTTGGATGAACCAGAGGGGTATCCAGTTGATGCCGTAAAAGACGGGGGAGGTCGTGATTGTTGACAGAGGAAGGGTTCCATTTCCATTTCCTTCCTAGTGAATGTCAAACCATCTTGCCAAGTAAGTAGAAAACAAGGGTATCGGAGGGTCGGCATCGACAAGGCCTTCGGGTACGAGCCTCACCTTGAACCCTCTATTTTCCAAAAGAAGAGGTGGGGCCCCTCCGAGGCGAAAAGAAGATTATTAGGCGGAGGGGTCCACTCAAAAATGATGCATTCTGTTCTAGGTCGGGTGGAAGCTTTAGGAAAAGCAATAAACAGAAAGATATTACAATCTGCTCAGTAGATCTCTGCTCCCAATTGTCGATCCACTTTAAGCCACGGAGATGAGAGAAAAAGCATCTTGATACCACTCGTCGACTCGAGAAGAAATCCCCGACCATCTGATGTTGAAGTGGTAGGTCCTGTGAAAATATTCAGATTAAGGCAGGTGGACAGTGAGGAAGCACGGTGATCTGCAACCACCCAGTTCCTCACCTTCTTCAATCAGTACCTCTGTAAATACAAAGTAGTCACAGAAACTACTATGTTCCGGAGTACCATGTCCATCAAAGCCAGAGACGAGATTAGTCATGATTCTGACTACGACCTTAACTGTTGGTGGTTGTTGTGCTGATTATTTTTATTACAGTGATATTATGCATAATTTTCCCCTCATTAATAACTAATGACATTAAAAGACAAACAAGCTCAAACGATTGTCTCAAATTTGTAAAATTCTTCAGTTCTTCGACTTAAACAGTTTCGAAAAATTCACTCCGAACTTTGACGATTTTATTTATTTCTTTAATGGCTTTTATTCGTCTTTTAAAAATGGGAAAACGGAAATAAGGGTTGTATTCGTTTATTGACGACTTCGTCGACTGACTGGTCTACAATAAGTTTAAAGAAAATTGTTAAAAATAAAAGTGCGATGGATGGAGTAAAATTGGGATAGGTCAGAATGGGATGGTAATAAAAAAGGCATGAATGTCAATTATTTGGAAATCACATTTGATGAGTTCAGCAGTAAGTAAGTATTTTCAATAAGAGAGACTTAAATCTTGGAGAGCCATGAGATGTTATTGCCTTTTGCATTTGTAGACTTTCGATTGCAGAAGTTTATTACGGTAAAATAACAATAGGGGCAATAAAAAGTTTATTAGTTCAGAAAAGTTTCGAACTTGCAGATGACGAATATGTGACCATTATAAGGCCATATATTTTTGAGCACCCCATGTATTAAAACATTCAAGTTAAATTTAATGTAGTAGAATTTCTATTAAGTTTTGTAAACAATTCTTATTTTTGATAGTAGCTAAAAGATGTGTAACGTTAATATCGTAATAAAATGGCAGCTTGCATCTGACAGCGGAGAAAAGTTGGAAAATGAAGCATTTTACGTAAAGCTTTTAAAATAATTCTTGAAAAACGGAATTTTAGTCATAAAATATCGTACAAATGAAATAGAAAAACCAACAGAGCTAAACGCGGAAAATATATCAATGCTTATTGGTAATAAATGTCATGGATTCACCCATACTCTCCACCGCCTATGCATTAGTATAATACACTCGTATATTAAGGGTTGTCACTATATATGAGTATTATTCAATAAACTACCAACAAACAAACAAAAAATTGCGACTTTATGATAATAACACTTCGTTTGTGTCGAGTTTTCTATAAATTTAAACTAAACGCACCAAATACAAAAACGAAATCAAGAATTCCATTCGATGCCATTTGCCGACCTTCGACTCCATCCATCGTCCGTCCATACACGTGCCATTTCGAAAATTGACAATCCGCCCTTATTAAATGTCCGTGTAATATTTGAAATCTTACTCAGCGGTTTTACAATTGGATAAATTATAAAGATCTAGTGTGCGTCCAGTTTGAGTCTTTGTCTCCAAGAATAAACTGAAATTCAGTTTCAGCTGTCACCCTATTCTGAAATATGCTTTTCCTTCATCTGGTCACATGTGCTGAGTGCACACGACTCGTGACATCTTAGTTTATTTGTTTCTTTAAAAAGAGACTTTTCCTGCGACGACGTTTGTGAACTTACAACTTTAAATTATCCAAAAAACTCGAAAATTATCGCAAGTGCTTCCGGCAAAAAAGAGCGTCCCTGCCTGCTCTGCTTCTTCCCTAAGCGAATGTAAATCAGACTTTGATTCCACATGTGACCCCTTGTTATTCAAAGATAATGTAATACAATTTGATTTATCGAAAGTTTGTGTAAGCTTTGTAAAAGTAAATACTTGTGTTGTCTTGTTGTCTTTCGAGTCGATCTCTTAGGGGAATTGAGGTATCTCCTAACTTGCAACTTACATTTATTGACCCAAACTCCAACTCTATGCTACATTTTTAATGCTAAACTTTTGCTTCGATAACATATTTTTAATTAATTCAATTTCCTTTATGTTTTCAAACTTGAGGTTCCAATCGAATATTTTATTTTTGTAATAAATTATCTACTAAAATTCGAAGGAACAGTGCCGTACTTGCCAATATACGCTATGGCGATAGCTGGGAGCCTCGCGAAACTGAATAAAAAAAATTTTTTAATGGATTAAATACCTTTAGGCTTGGAATTACACTTAAAATTAAAGTTTCCGGTTGCCTACTGACGTTAATTATGCAAATTACTGAAACAAAACAAAAGTCAAATAAAAATGTTTATATACAGAAGTTCACCATATTGGGTTCACTATATTATGTTTACAGAATTGATAAAAGTGAATTCGTAATTAGGGACCTCGAAACCGCTTGAATACCAATTTTAGTTAAAATAGGACAACTTTTTTGATATGTTGGTCGGCCATATTGGGTCCGCCATTTAGTTTATAGAAATAATAACGTTGAATTCGTAATCAGCGATCTCAAAACCCATAGATTACAAATTTTAGATAAAATCGGACATCTGTTTGCCATATTAAATCCACCATTTTGTTTATAAAAATTTTTAATTTAGATTCGTAAACCCCAATATACCAATTTCTGAGGTTTTGGCCAGCTTTTCGTGATTTCATCCCACAGTGGCGCCCCCCCCCCTTCTACAAAATACAATAGAAACTCAGAATAAAGAATATGTTTATTAATACTCGCATCATTGTGGCATTGATTTAAAATTCTTTACTGAAAAGTGAAAATCAAATTTTAGTCCCCCCTCGCCCCTCATTATTACAAAACACGATTCTCCACTAAGTAGTCGTCCATGCCTGGGGTGAAGGGGGGTTGACAAATGTGACGTCCGCATAAAAATCCCATTTTTGGGCTTTCTAGGAAAATTATGTGTTTGAATATTTTATTGTGTAATATTTTGTACAAAATTTATTTGCTCCTTAAATTCCAAATGTCGTGTCAACTTTGATTTTAGACAAATGAGGGGGGGACCTTTTAGTTGTGACATTGGACGTTCCTGGGGGGTGCCCGAAGATTGTAACCAACCGAATTGAGGGGAAGGGCGAGGTTGAGAAGTCCGAAATAATTGCGGACGTCCTTTATGGACGACCCCTAATAAGCAGGATAGTTAAGCAAATCCGCCCCCAGGTAATAAGTTCCCAAAATTAAATTGTTTTGCCCCGCCCCTAACCGAAATAACTGTGCTCTTTCGCAAGCTTGTTTTGCCGCACTTACATACAGGATGTTCCGAAGACGTACCTAAATTTACAATTTTACTAATCTGTCTATTTGTTCCTATAACGCTAAATTGAACCGTTAATCCCCTCCACAGACTTCCTTTTTCTCAGACCGTGCTGACAGGAACCGTGCGGACGGGGTGTTCTCCTTTTTTTCAAAACTGGCTCCCGGGTGGCTACCGTAATTTTTGGGGGAGCTTCCCGCTGTGTTATGCTTTCAACTTTTTCTAGGTATTAGCTTTACATGTAACTGGTGTACCATTTGGATTTCATTTTCCAGATTTGTGTAATAGCGTCGTGTTCTCACCACGTGGGTTTGTCATAATACATGAATGGATCCACCGGTATTCCAGATAAATGACAATAGATTTCTCCATCAATCACTGATCCTTGTAATTCTAGCATTTCCCGTTGCGTTTCAACTATCTCTGCCCTTGTGAAGGGGTTGTTTATTTCGCGGTGGTGGTTCAAGAGATCCAACGTGAACTCAGATCTTTTGTTCAGGTTGGTTTGGTCCTTCCCTGTAATAGTGGGAGGACATGCTTCAATCGCTATTTCAGGGAGTAGGACTTTTCCTTTCTATTTTTTTTTAATGCTACTGGCGGATTGCTCTCTGTTCCGAAACTGGCTCCTAGATGGCGGCCGTGATTCTTCGGGGTACAATCTTCTGTAACATGTCTTCAACTATTTCTATTGTCTCCATCATAAGATCTACGTATCCTTGTGCGCTACTTTTATAGTGAGCATAACTAATGCTGAGTTCCACACCGCAATTCAAATTCAGCCAATGGGATGTTTCTATTTAGCGCCGGTAGGCTAGGCATATAAAGAATGTTAATATGCAAACGTTTTCTCTTTAGATGGGTTCATTACTGATTATGTTACAATTTTCGCTTTCTAATATTAACCAATTATTTACACATCATATCAATAGTCCTCTGTGCATAAGTAGTTATTTTAGCGAGTTATTTCCATTATCTATTATTTCCATTAAGACCATTATTGTTCATTGAACAATGATCTACTGTTGGTTGAGTTAAAAATTGATATTTTAGGAAAACCAAAACAATAAAGCTTATTGTCTTATAAGCTTTATATGTTTTATAAGCTTAATAAAGCTTATAAAAGCTTATCGCTATTATAGCAGCTGCATCGATAAGATAATGTACTATTGTATAATTGTATTCTTAAAAATCGCCATGCGCATTAAGACAAAGTCAATCATATATAAGAAACACCAACCGTTAAACTTACTAGTAGTTCGAAATCAGTTATCAAAGTAACTTCTAGACCAAATCAATATTTAAAAATGGCAGAACAAGGCGAAATAACGGTGGATTGGAGGAAAAACTACATACATCGTAGGATGAACACATTTTTCGAATCCACGAGCTATAAGATCATCGAAAAACAATTTTTTCGACAAATAATCGAGAAATGTCCTTCTGAAATTGAACCTCAAAACGACTCTGAGGTATACGTGTGTGGTCTTCCGGAAGAAATGTTGGAAGACGAACTATTTGGACTCTTTTCCTGCATAGGAAATATATTTGAAATTCGGCTGATGGTTACGCCTTCGGGGCTTAGCAACCGCAAATTTGGGTATGTAAAATTTTACAAGCATTCAGATGCCATGGTAGCAATAGAAAGGTTGAATCATTTCAAATTTAACAATGGCTTTGAAATGATTGTACGTAAGAGCTACGATATAAAACGTCTCTCGATTACCGGTATCAACTCTAATAAGTGTTGCTACGAAATTTTCCAAGAATTGGTGGCCAAGGGTGTTCAAGGGGTCAATACCGTGAGATTCCCAGAATCTTACAATCGCGGAATCGCTTGGGTTGACTTCAGCAGTCACAGAACAGCAGCTGACGTCAAAAGAATCTTTGGTAAAGATCTACAGCTTTTCGGCAGAAAAGTGTACATTAATTGGGTAACATCACGTAATGGCGCAACCGAGCAGGTGAGTAATGTAAAATTTTGAACTCCAAATTTTAACCAGGCTTTTTAGAAACACGGCATTCAGATAAGACATTTGAACGCCAAAAGATCAACGCATATCTATAATGAATTGAAGACCCTTCTGCCAATGGAGGAAGTAAGGCGCATGCTAATGAAAAACACATATTGCTATGTGGAGTTTTCCCAGGGAATCTTTGCCCAACAAGCAATAACAACATTGAGAGGTACTAAAAAGGTTGCATTATTTTATTTGCTCTAATAACATTTTGTTTCTATTTTAAGATTACTTCCTAAGTCGGCGCCTATACCATTTAGAAGTGGCTTTGGACAATTCTCCATAATGCTGAAATTGCTAGGGCAAGGTAAATACTTTTACAAAATATTTTTTTGTCTATTTTCTAAACCATTACTTTTACAGATTTTCTTCCAAACAATAATAATAAAATATTTTGTAATTTTATTTAATATTAGAATTAGGTAATTATTTTTTGTTAATTTATTGTAGTAAACGTTTTAATTTTTTATTATTTAAAATATTATATTATTTCCATTACATTTAATATTATGACTTAATTTGTAAATATTTTTCCCATAAGTTAATAAATTTATTTTTGAATAGTTTTATGACATTTTCGAGTGGTTCCTTTCCAACATCTTAAAAAAATAAACTTGTGAAAATTTAATTGAAAACCGGCGAAAAAGAATAAATTTAGCTTTTTTCAAACTCATTAATTAATTTTTATTAACATCCAAGAGCATTACAAACATTACATACAAAATGATGCCCCTCAGTATTAATTCGACAATTAACTTTCAAGAAATCCCTAAAACAATCCAAAGCATTAATTGCAAAAGAATCGTCAAAGTCCTTTTTTAACATAATTATTTTTTCCCAAATATTTGTATGTCCTATAGACAATGGTCATTTGTTTGTAGAATTGCAAATTATAACGCAGGTGTGCATACGAAACAACAAATCTATTCATTCATAGCTTTTCGCCTTGTCAGCTAAATCGATAATTATTTGAAAGCTTTTAACATGTTTTTAGCATTCTTAAGATAAGGCGAGCAAATTTGTTCAGAAACTACCGCGTTTCTTATTGCAGGTGTCCTCACAAATGCACGTGCATGGAAAAACACGCGAAAAGCAATAAACCCAACCATTAAATTGGCGCGAATCTAAAGATATTGTAATTACTATGCGTTTGAAAAAATTTGTGGAGTCTAGCGGCTGCCAAACAAAAACCGGCCAGTACTTTTAATAGGTTTTGGAAGATTCCACCACAACAAGAAACAAAATACACTTAAAATTGTCCATCATTTTATTATTCAAAATGTTAAAGCAAAATTTTCATTTCATTTTAAGTTTTTTTGGGCGCTGTGGTGCATTGTTTTCGGGATTTCTTAAATAAATTGTCTAATTAATACCGAGCGGCATTTTATTCCAGTTAAAAAAGGATATTTTTTGTAAATATTCTAGTTTGTGTGATTATTTTTAGATGCTATGGGAAACAGTAAAGTCACTCATAAAATATGACTAAAGGATCAGTTTCATTATCGGAAGTGCATAAATTGTAGAAACGATGTAATTGAAAGTCCCTGACAATTTCTGTCAATTCTAAAAGTCTTTTGGCAAATACTAAGTCATATCTGTTGTTTCAACAGAGGCGCAAACAGTTTCTTCGCATTTCAAGGAATTTAAAATGATGTCGTTCATAAAATACCGGCGAAAAGAATAAATTTAACTGCCAATATATCTTTCAATTAATCATAGTAAAATGCCGTATGGGATTATAGAACTTTTTTCAAACTCATTAATTAAATTCTATTAACATCCAAGAGCATTACAATCTCGCCAGGAAGAATAAGCAATATTATTAACAGAGAAGAGAAAATGACATTGTTGTGAAAGCTAAATGAAAAATCAACATTGTCAATTATGAGTCAATAATTGGATTTAATTTCTTCTATGCCGCTCTAAAAAATCGATCCTTTAATTATTGTCCTATAGGACAAATCTGCTAACACGAATATTCTTGATATTTGGAAAATGTAAATACTCTTCAGTGCAAATTAAATGGTCAAGTCAACAATAATAGGAAGTGAAAATAGAAACCGCGGGTGGGGGGGGGGTCTGGGAGTGTGGAATACGCCGCAGGATATTAACATGACCATGTCGATGTCCGTGCGCTGGGGGGTATTCCATCCCCCTAGACCCTCCGATCGACGCGACTGTAATCTACAGGTAGAATTTTAAATTGTAAAATATGAATTTTTAAAATTATGCCCCTCAGTATTAATTAGACATTTAATTTTAAGAAATCCCTAAAACAATCCGAAGCATAAATTGCAAAAGAATCGACAAACTCCTTTGGTCACATATAATAATTATTGTTTCCCAAATATTTGTATGTCCTATAGATATAGACAATGGTCATTTGTTTGTAGAACTGCAAATTGTAACGCAGGTGTGCATACGAAACAACAAATCTATTCATTCATAGCTTTTCGCCTTGTCAGCTAAAGCGATAATTACTTGAAAGCTTTTAACAACATGTTTTTAGCATTCTTGCAACATCTAGCAACGGTGGAACTGCAACTATTATCAAGAATACAATAAAACACCACATTGTTGAAGAATACAAAAAGAACCATCTTCAAGCCACCTGCATCTCCATTGAAGAATGGAATGGTCCAATAATCATAGCATCTGTCTATTGCCCACCAAAACATTCAATTAAAAAGGAAATGTTTGAACATTTCTACGACACCCTTGGGCCTAGGTTTATTGCGGGTGGTGACTACAACGCCAAGCATACATATTGGGGATCTAGACTGATTACTACTAAGGGTCGAGAACTCTTTAAGACTATGGAAGCAAAACACCTTAACTACATATCAACTGGCGAACCTACATACTGGCCTACGGACCCAGCTAGATTACCCGATACTATTGACTTCTGCGTAACGAAAGGTATACCAAAGAGCCACTTCAAAGCAGAATCCTGTTTAGACCTACTGTCATCTGACCATACCCCCATAATTGTTACACTGAGCACCCAAATATTATTCATCGAGAAACCCCTCACCCTCGCAAACAAAACAACAAACTGGAAAAAATTTAAAATGGTTATGGATGAAAATTTAATACTAGAGATACCACTCAAAACCAATCGTGATATTGACCAAGCAACCGAACACCTAACACAAACTATCCAACAGGCGGCCTGGAACTCAACCCCGGTACCCAAGACGTTCAATCTAATATACAACTGTCCAACAAATATCCAACAAAAAATAACCGAAAAACGCAAACTAAGGAAGAAGTGGCAGAAAACCAGAGCACCGCACGACAAAAATAAACTTAACAAAGCAATAAAAGAACTGAAAAATCTGTTAGAGGACAACAGCAACGCCGCTATTCAAAACTACCTGGAAAACCTGTCTGCGACACAATCCACAGATTACTCGCTATGGAAAGCGACGAAAAAATTAAACAAAGCACAAGATGTAAATCCACCAATCAGGAAAAAAGACGGTAATTGGGCAAAAAGTAACATAGAAAAAGCAAACTTATTTGCAGAACATCTTTCTGAAGTTTTCAATCCATTTAACTCAACAATTTCTAGTGAAGAGGAGGACAAAATATATCAACTGTTGCACTCACCAGAACAGTTGGAAATGCTAATAAAACCAATAAAAATTACAGAAATTAGGAACATGATAAACAAAAACTTAAACCCTAAAAAATCCCCTGGGTACGACCTCATAACTGGTAAAATAATCCAAGAACTGCCAGACAGGAGCATCAGATATATAACTCAGCTATTTAATGCCATTCTAAGGTTAGAATATTTTCCCATGCAATGGAAAGTGGCTCAAGTAATTTTAATACCCAAACCAGGTAAACCATCCAACAACGTAACCTCATATAGACCCATTAGTCTTCTCCCAATCCTGTCGAAACTAATGGAAAAAGTGATCCTGAAGAGACTGCAGCCAATCATACAAGAAAAAGGCCTGATACCAAATCATCAGTTTGGCTTTAGACAACAACACGCCACGATAGAACAGGTCCACCGTGTTGCGGCTACAATCTATAAAGCACTAGAAACGAAAGCCTACTGTGCTGCTGCATTTCTCGATATAACCCAGGCGTTCGACAAGGTTTGGCATGATGGATTGTTATACAAACTAAAAAAAATACTGCCCCATAACCTATACAGAATTATAAAATCTTATCTAACCGACAGACACTTCCTAGTGAAGTATCGCAATGAGTATACGTCGCTCTATTCTATTAACTCAGGGGTTCCCCAAGGAAGCGTTCTTGGCCCAATAATGTACATCCTCTATACGGCGGACCTACCGACAATGACAAATACTGTTACTGCTACATTTGCGGATGACACCACTTTACTAGCAGTACATCGGAATCCATCCATTGCCTCAGAAATGCTACAAAGACATCTAGATGAAATTCAGACGTGGTTAAACCAATGGCGAATTAAAGCAAACGAGACGAAGTCAGTTCAGGTAACATTCACCATGAGAAAAGAAACTTGTCCACCCGTCTTTCTAAACAAGATCCAATTACCACAAAACAGCGAAGCTAAATATCTTGGAATATACCTGGATAGACGACTCACATGGAACAAACATATATTTGCCAAAAGAAAACAGCTCGGCACTAAACTCACCAAAATGTACTGGCTGTTAGGACGAAAATCTCGGCTCTCGCTGGAAAACAAACTGTTGATCTACAAAACTATATTGAAACCCATATGGACGTATGGAATTCAACTTTGGGGCTCAGCTTCCATTTCTAATATTGAAATCCTTCAAAGATTCCAATCTAAGGTCCTAAGAATGATAGTCGATGCTCCGTGGTACGTGCCCAATAGGTTGTTACATCGTGATCTTCAAATAAACCCAGTGCAAGTTGAGATTACAAGATTCAGTGAAAATTATTATGATAGGCTTAGTGCCCACCCTAACACCCTAACAGTTAGGCTGACTAATGATAAAGTAGTGCGCCGACTGAAAAGATTCAAACCTTTGGACTTAACATCTAGATTTAAAGTTAAAAAAGTTAAAATTGACTAACGTAACGTATACAACACTAATTATTATTAATTGTTTGCTTAATTATTCAATTTTGTGTTACCAAACTCACTTGAGCTAGTCATAGAAACTAAAAAGTTAAAAATAAAGGAGTGCATCAATGGATTCACTCCTACACGTCTGCTTTTCGTTACCACATAATTTACTTATTGTTTGTAAAATAAACAGATTGTAAATACAAATTGAAGTCAATAAAAAAAAAAAAAAGCATTCTTAAGATAAGGCGAGCAAATTTGTTCAGAAACTACCGCGTTTCTTATTGCAGGTGTCCTCACAAATGCACGTGCGTAGAAAAACACGCGAAAAGCAATAAACCCAACCATTAAATTGGCGCGAATCTAAAGCTATTGTAATTACTATGCGTTTGAAAAATTTTGTGGGGTCCAGCGGCTACCAAACAAAAACCGACCAGTATTTTAGATAGGTTTTGGAAATATCGGCTTGCAAAATTCCACTACAACAAGTAGTGTTCGCATATAATAATTATTTTTTCCCAAGTATTTGGACCAATCGAATTGAGGGGAAGGGCGAGGTTGAGAAGTCCGAAATAATTGCGGACGTCCTTTATGGACGACCCCTAATAAGCAGGCTAGTTAAACAACTACGCCCCCAGATGATAAGTTCCCGAAATTAAATTTTTTTGCCCCCCCCCCCCTATACGAAATAACTGTGCTCTTTCGCACGCTTGTTTTGCCGCACTTACATACAGGATGTTCCGAAGACGTACCTAAATTTACAATTTTACTAATCTGTCTATTTGTGTCTATAACGCTAAATTGAACCGTTAATCCCATCCTTCCCCTCCACAGGCTTCCTTTTTCTCAGACCGTGCTGACGAAAACTTCATAACATTTTGTTATTTCTTTAAGCAACAAAACCATTGGGTGAAAACCAAATAAAAAAAAATTTATGAATACCCTGTTATGGTTATGCTATGGGGGGGGGATCCAAATTTGCGCAGGTAAATCTTGAAGCCATTGAACACCACTATGACTAGCTCCGAAATCTTGGTCCAGGGGGGAACTTAATTAGTCTTAAAATTTCTTCTCACTTTCGGCGGCGAAACTCCCTTAAATGGGTGGGTGCCACTCCTATCTAATATAGGAAACTTACGAGAGGGGGGGGGGTAGAAACTCCTAAATAAAATCTGAAGAGTGAACCTTAAATGTCAAAAATGGAGGTTAATCAAAGAGAAGCGGAATTTTATCAGGAAATTTATGAGGATATTTTTAATAATTGGTTGCCCTAAGATGCGCTACGGTAGCTTCATTTAAAAGGATTCTTTATACAACTAAAACAAATCACTCTCAAGTAGCTAGCGCTTTTCAGTAGGACTCCTTGTCGATAACGACGGGGCTATCGAATGCCTTGCAAACCAAAGACATTCAGATGTAAGAAGTCGAGATACCTTGCAAACCGAAAGTATCTCGGAAAAGAACAGGAATTCCTTGCGAATCATAGACATGAACGGTATGAGAGCACCTTGCAAACCGAAAACACAGAATTTTGTTTGGAGAGAACATTCAGGTATCGCTAGGGATTTCCTTCACCTTGACGTTGGATAGACAGCTGATCGTCTTGATGTTAGTACTGCTTGGTCCACGGCCGGTATTTTATTTCCCACCAATTCTGCCTTGCGACTGAGTCTTACCCTATCTGGCACTTGAAGGAGTTTCAGCCTCCTACCTTGGGTAATCGGAGTTTATAGTACTAGAAAACCATACAACCGATTAATTTCTTTTGGACATTAAAAGATATCATTTAACCTAATGGTCCCAAAACTTAAAGTCATTTCGACATAACAGAATACACAGTTGGAAGCCGAAATAATTGTACAATAGCAGCATGTAACGCTGGATGGAAGAATCACCTGGGATGAACACGTCAGGTCCGTTATAACCCGTACTAAAGCAAAATGAGCTCTGCAAACAAACTTTGAATTTACAAAGCCATCATCAGATAAAGATAAACTATGACATACGCTCATAGTGCGCCCCATTGCAGGGTAATTCAGGCGATCTAACCGTTGTCACGTTGTAGGTTTTTTTTGCACTTTTATTTAATGTAACATAATATCTCAACGTGTTACAAACCTGAAGGAACTAATACAGTATAATTTGTAACTGTTGTTCTCGAAGTAGTTTAAATTTTAATTAAAGTGAAATGCAACCTCTATGAGCTGCATTCGCGATCTTGAAATCGGTCGAAATGAACAACAATAAATTACAAATCATGATTTATTCTTGCCGTTTCCTTAATTGTAAATAACAGTTGTAGTGCTTAATTTTGTGGTTGCGAATGCAGCTTAATTATAGGTTTCGAAGTAGTTAAAATTGACGACTGGGAAATCAGTCCAAATTTGTCTATGAAATGGATAAAGTACGCCACTGGGTGGTGTTAAAAAAATAATAAATTAAAGAGGTCAAAATTGCTTGCATTTAGAAAAGTACATCAAGATACGAAGAGGTGGAAGATTGTTGGGGTTATTTAATTTCTTGGCAGGATTAATGGTAGACTTTAATGATATTCTCCATATACATTGCAAGATGCAGAGCAATTTAAATTTAGAGACTATATTTAGTGTGTAATTGATATTCAGTTGGTAGATCTTGCTTCTTCGTACAGCCGCGTACTATAACTTTATTAGCTACGAAATTGTGTCATATTAGAAATTTAACTTGCTTCTGAAATTATGAGTCTTAAATTAAATCATATAACAATTATTTACGTGACGTCCATTAAGTTTATTAGGTAGTTAATTTTTGGTTTGTTGAAGTAGCCTTGGTCATGTCTTAAATTTTATGTGGTATATAAGATGGCCGACGGAAGTAAGAAGGGCACCCGGAAGTAATTAAAGCCCCACGGGCGATCATTTCCGCGCTCTTCTACTTATTAGGCTACGTACGACGCGACGTCGGCATCTCTTCTACTTAAGCTTTTACAGATGGATGTGTATCGTGTTGTATTAAGTTATAACATGTAACTTGTAACTAAAAGCCCAAATTCTATTTGAGTTTAGTTGAGTGGAAACTGCTGTATAATTAGTTTATTAATTTTGCGCGATATGCGAATGACAAAGACTCACGAAATTATGATTTCAAAGCGTCTACTATACCATCATGATGGTTTCTAATTCCACGCTTAACGTCTTTCATAATTGTAATATGTCGGCCTAATCTTTATTTTTAAATACCGCACATCAAAAACGGAGAGATAATTACGTTTTTAATTATTTCCCCCAAACAAAACTTCAAATGTGCTCAGGATACCTACCGACATATTATATATTTTGTGAATCCTTTCACTCTTTTTTAAAATCAATAAAAACAGGTGCCTTTCACCGCTATTCCGTCCTTTGATGAAATTCGTCAATGAAATGCGTTATCGCGGTCCTTCTATAGGAATTAAGACGGCGAAAGTTATAAACATGTTGATCCTTCTTGATGCTGTGTTAATATGGAATAGGAAATTTCTTGTAGCCGCGTGTGGGTCAGAATTTCTAATGAAGACTTTCCCCCGCGATCATTACAGGACAAAATTACATCTTCTTGTACCAAGATTATAGTTTACAATTTATCCAATTCTGTGCCACTCCCAACTGCACCACTATCACAAGTAAAGTACGAAATTTATTCATAAGGGTGAAGAATACCCCAAGCTATATGCAGTTATCCACAAAGAGTTTGATGTACTTTAAAAGGAAATTTACAACGGATTAAATCTATGCAATCTGAAAATTTATTTCTATTTTCCGAAATTAATGGCACCCCGAAGTTATAAGTAGTAAATAAAATTTCAATTAATAAAATTTATACTTGACAAAAATTAAGGTGTGACCCAGAATCAATACTGTTTAGCTACTCGAAATCATTAGAAATCTTGCGCCTTCAGCACCGCAACACAGCAAATAAATTGAAACGAACTGTATAATTAATCGAAATTAAAACTATAGAATATTTTCTTAGTTCTCCAATTACTTTATTTCTCTAATTAATTACATAAGCCAGATTAACTAGTTTGACATTATGGCAAGTACTCGCACATATATAAAAGCATACATCGTAGCCTACGGAATAGGATATTGTTTGTCGGAGGCTGCTTAAATTTACACCATTTAATCATTTTCCATTACAAATTGAAGAACATTTGCAGTATGTAAACAAACCACTGTAATTTTGAAAGGAACGAAATGTTCTGTATTTCTAATTGAATTGTTTTTATCGTACTTTTATGGACTTGATAACGAATATTCGATTTTTTTTTAATTTTAAGATGATTTTATTTGATTATTTTCATATGTTTCAAAACAATTTTTAGATTGCACAGCAAGCCCATCAGTGCGGCCTTTAGGCCGCACCACTAAAGTGAGCCTTTACTAGATGGTATAAAAGAATAAATATTAATCACAGGATTTCTAAATTTAGAAAGAAATAGGTTTTGCAAGCCGACTTTCGGCCTCTATATCATACTCGGTCTGCGGCCTCGCACTGAAACTGTATGTTTTAAATAAATTAATAATAGAACATAATATTATCTCATCATATCTTTGTAAAAGAGTTATAAGACTAATTTCATTTCCACACCACCTTCGATGTACCACAATAAAAATTAAGTCAGATAAATCGGCCTTCGGCCTCCCTGGGTGGCCTTCGGCCACCTTATTTAACTCGGTCTTTAGCTTCGCATTTAAACTTGATTAAAATGAATCATAATTGAATTGTGCTTTCAAATCAATTTTTTCACAAAAGAATCCATGCAAACTAAAATTTACTGAATTTTCTCCTGCACAAAGCAATAAAATTGCTTTTATGTGAAATTCGTATGTTGTATTATCGAAGTTTTTTAAAAAATAATTTGACTTATTTCGGCCTGTGGCCTCGCATTAAAACCTTATGGGTAAATAAATTAGAAATTGAATGTCTGATCTTCGTTAATTGACATGCCATCGTATTAGTAATTTAAAAAGCTACAGTGCGGCCTTTAGGCCGCACAACCTAATCAATCACATATCAGAAGTTCAGTATAGTCGTATGGTAGCAAACATAAGAATGAATAAGTAAAAACACTTTAACTAATTTTCTCTTGCAACGCAGATAAAGTTAGGCTTTACCGGCCGGCCTTCAGCCTCTATATCGTACTCGGCCTGCGGCTTCATATTAAAACTATATGGTTTAAAAAAATAAATAATTGAACATTATTATCCCGTGATATATTAATAGAAAAATTATAGCACTCATTTCCACCTTATAACACATCACCTTCAATGTCCCAACAATAGAAATTAAACCAGATAAGTCGGCCTTCGGCCTCCCTGGGTGGCCTGCGGCCACCTTGTCTAATTCGGTCTTTAGCCTTGCATTTAAACTTGATTAAATTTAATTATTATTGAATTGGGTCCTCAAATTAATTTTGCCACAAAAAGATTTATTTAAAACTCAGCCTGCGGTCTCGCATTGAAACTGAATGTTTAAAAATAAATTAATAATTGAACATATTTTATTATCTCATGATATATTTAAAAAAATTATAAGACTCATTTCCACACCACCTTTGACGTACCAATAAAAAAATTAACCCACACAAGTCGGTGTCTTCGGCCTCCCTGGGTGACCTGCGGCCACCTTGTTTAATTCGACCTTGAGGCTCGCATTTAAACTTGAATAAAATGAATTATTAGTGAATTGGGCTTTCAATTAATTTTTCCTCAAAAGAATCTATGTGAACCTCGGCCTACGGCCTCGCAATCGGTGTTTGAATCCATTACAGGTTGTTTTCCTGCCGATATTAGGAGCGTCGTGACTTTCAGGTCATTGAAGTAATAAATTTTTGTAAATTAAATGACTAGAACAACGTTAAGATTGAGTTTAGGGGACCTACAGTTGAACGTCGGTTCTAAATGACTCCAACCTAGAACTAAAATTAATACTGCTATAAACCTCAGGCTACAAGGCTGTATGGAATAATGTGATGATAATCTCAAAGAAATCATACAAATAAAGGCATATAACCCACAGTTTTGGAACCGGGGGGTCTGGGGGGTCTGCACATAAATTATAAAAGAAATCCCCCCCCCCCGCCATAAAAATGCACAACTGTGAATGTTAATTTTTCCGCATTTATATTTACTTTACTGTATTTTTAAAACTATATCTGGTCATGTGATGATCAGTGAATGGCAGAGCTGAGAGATTGCCATATTAACTCTTTGTACCCATATTCATGGGTTGCAATCCTGTGGCATATCTAAATTTAATCATCAAATGTTCATCTGTTGAAATTAGGTCACATTATAAATGACCTAGACACTTCATGATCCGGAATCGATAACGTAAACAATGTCTATTTTAATCCTGATACCCCCCAGACCCCCCGGTTTGGCAGACGCTGCCCCCATGAACTTCCACTATTCTATCCCATACTTGCTTTAGTTCTTAAGAAACAAAATAATTAGGGGAGAGGAAAACGAATGAATTGATGTTCAGAAAAAATTAATTTAAGAGAAAATATAAGTCGATTGGATTTGCTCTTGAAACTTGTAAATATATGTAGGGGGTCCAGGGGTTAGTCCTTACGCCCCAGCAATTGTTTATCAAAAGATGATAAAAGACTATGGAATTTAATTCTGTCGTACTCTCATACCCCCTTCTACCCCACAAAATACCATAGTATCATCCAGTGGCGTACCTAGACCACTTGGGGCCCGGGGCGGATTTATTTTGGAGGCCCCCCTCACCCTCAAAAAAAAAAACTTTTTAATGTGGCTAACCTTTTTTTGCCTTAATCTAACCGTCTTCCATAAGCTATTGCCCTGTGCAGAGAAATAATAGATAGAATAAGGGAACAAACTCGTGCAGTCCGAGGTCATCAATTATCATTACTGTTAAAAATGTTAAACTGATAAAAAGTTTTATCGTAAGAGCCCGATTTCGAACAATTGAATCTACGACGTTCAGCACGATGCAGCGCAGCTCCGAAACCGACGCTCTCTGAACAACTGAGCCACGAACGAGCTCGCTCACTTGAGAAACATGGAATTATTTATTTTTGGGTGGGGCCCCCTTAGTAAAGGGGCCCGGGGCGGACCGCCCCCCCCCCCCCCGCCCCCCCTAGGTACGCCACTGGTATCATCATAGTATGTATTGTTGTGTCACCTCCTCTTGTGTCGCTTTTATGGACAGAGGACGTGCGACAACAAATCGAAGAGCACCTACCTTCTATTAGACTCTTGGCTCTCAGGGTGCCTACTCATTAAGCTTTATTGACTTGATCGGCGGAAACACAAAAAAGACACAATTCAATATGAACAATTTTTAATAAACAAATAATAAATCAAATTAACAAACATTTCTTAACTAAAAATAAACGAACTCAAAATATAACTGTGAATGTAAATACCTGCGAGGTTAGGCTTATCAGTGCACTTGGTTCGGCGCACTTGTGTAATATTTGGCTCTTGACTTCTCGCTTCTTCTGGACAATTCTGTTTTTTCTATTCTCTTCGGAATTCCGGTACCCGGATTCCGTCTTTTTATGCCGTTTCAACACTCGAGGGCGAGTGGAATGCCTCTATTCCGTCCAATAGTCCCCAACTGTGAGGTACTAATTGGCTTTGTAGTGCGTGCTTAGCACTTGAATTCAACTTCGAACTTTATTTTTGCGGAGCAAATTATTTGGCGACTATTCGTTTGCTCGCAAATTTATTCTTTTTTATCTTGGTTGTTTTTTTGTACCCAGGTGATTCTTCTTCATTTTGTTTTTAATTTCTTGCCATCCAGATTTATTTTATTGATTTTAAAAACCCCGTTTCCTTGCCTTTTCCTCGCACTCGCATTTAAATTAATAATAACAAACTTAAATTTAAACAATGATTAATCCTAACAAATACAATTATAAAAATACATAGCAACAAACAATAATTGTGTCTCTTTCAATATATTGCTATAAAATAAGCGAATTTACCCTCGTTCGCGGTAGACACAACAGTATAATCACATATGATTTTGTCAGTTCCATTTATTACTCTTTAAGAAACAAAAGAATAGGGAAAAACCGAAGAATCAGGATTCTGAAAAAGAAAACAATTGGTTTCTTGCCGTGACCGGGGGGGGGGGGGTATGAAATACCTTTCAGCATTTGTTCATCAAAAAATTCACAATTTATTAATTTAATTCTGCAATATTTGGAAGAATTTGTTTCACGTGATATTCTAATCCTGGGGGGCATTCCATAGCCCCCAGCCCCCGGTTTCTCAGACTGTGCTGACGTGAACTTCTACTATTCGGTTCTTTCATTTCCATTTTGTTATTTCTATAAGTAACAAAACAATTGGTTGAAAATTGGGGGGTCTCAAATTTCCGTACGTAAATCCTGAGGCCATTGAATACCATATTAATTTTCAAAAATTGATTCGTAAGACATTTTTATCTTATGGCGTATTCCATATCAGCCAGCCCCCCTCTCTCAATATGCGATTCTCTCATTTCCATGTTTTACTTCTTTACGAAACAAAAAAGTTGGGGAAAAATCGATGAATGGGAGTTCTGAAAAAGAAAACAATTTACGTCAGTTAAATGTGCCCTTGAACGTTGTCGAGACCGGGAGGGGGGTGATAGGGGGTGATAGGGCATGAAATAATTTTCAGCAGTCTTTCATCAAAAGATGCATAATTTAGGAATTTAATTCTGCAGTATTTTCATTTAGTTTGCATTTTTTGAAATATTTGTTTCTCGTTATATTCTAATCCTGGAGGAAGGGTTTTGACGTGAACTTCTACTATTCGATAGTTATGCGGGGGGGGGGGGCAACCCAAATTACTGCAAGTAAATCTTGAGGCCATTGCACTACAGGTACTACGACTAATTAATTAATCCTAAAGTTGCTTCTCACTTTCGGCGGCGGAACTGCTTAAAGGCGTGGGCACCACTCCTATTTTTAATATAGGAGATTTACGAAAGGGGGGAAAGTAAAAACTCAAAAATAAAATCGGAAGAATGAACTGTGAACGGAGGAAAAAGAGATTAATAAAACAGGATCGGAATTTTATCAGGAAATTTATGAAGATTCCTTTACTAACCGCTTGCCCTGTTAGAAAAAGTCATCAAGATGCGCTATGGTAGCATCAATTGAAAGGATGCTTTACAAAACTGAGAAACATCACTCTGAAGTAGGTAAAATGTAGGCAAAGACATTCATATGTAGGAAAACGAGATACCTTGCAAATCAGAAAAAGTATCTCTGAAAGGAATGGAAACGCCTTACAAATCAAAGGCATGACGGAAAGCGTAGACTGTGTGAGAGTGCATTGCTAACCAAAAACGCTCTCAGGAGAAAATATGCCTTTTACCAAACCGAAACCACATCTTCCCGGAGAGGAAGGGGTACTCAGCTAACCTGAGTTCAGTTTGCCCTTGTATTAATTAAATAAAAAATTAGCGTTTTATTACAACAATAATAAAGCATCATATTACGACTTCAAATTTAACAGCGTCACCTGTACCTTTTAAACTTCAACCGGTGCGGTGTTCCTGAACCTAGGGTTTGTCATTCTGATTATTTTTTATTATTATCATATTATAAATTCATTATCATGTTCTTCTTTGATACTCTAATCTTTGATGCTCTAAACTTAATTTTTCGGGAAAAGGGACTTTGTAATACGTCGATTTTGTGATAAGAACACTCATAAAAAAAAAAGTTAAAGAAGCTATCTGAAGTGTTAACTACCTTAAATTTTTTACTCTGAAAGCAGAAATCTATACTCACGTTTTCTGTGACAGGTGAAAAGCATCCTTTCAGCTTTTTGCTTTTTTGGTCGAGAGACTGAAAATTAACAAAATTCGAGAGGGTCGATGCTCAAACGGTAATAATTGAAATTGAAGCCTACCCTAAATTTTTCGAATTTTGTTTGGAAAGAAATCAAATATTTTTTATAAACCATCATCAGTAAAAAGTTGTACATATTTAGGAATTTTCATAATTTCCATATAAAAGCGTAAATTAATTACCTACGAAATTATATCAAATTCTATCAGCACGAGATAGAATTTCAAACGAAAAATTTTAAACATAAAATTTTAACACACCTCGGTCCTATCTGGATCGACTAATTTAAAATTCAAATAAAGATTGGTTTTTTTTTGTAAAATATTCTATGTAAATTACATTGTACAGGTAAAAATTGACTAGATGCCTTTTGATTTCATAAAAGCATTTAAGTTTCTTTTGTCGAGCACAAAACATTAATTGGAAACTTTCCTACGTAATTTTTTGTTTCTTTTTTTATTAAAATATGTTAATACTTTACCTTCGTAAAGATTTTCAAATACGTTTTGTAGCATAATCTTATAGCTCGACCCAGAGTTACATCAAATATTCAAGTCCTAATCCTACCCAAGTCCAACATATCCTTTCTAATACTCTTCCTCTCTTTGTCATATTCATATTTTCTCTAGAAATTTTATTTACTTTATTTTTTTAAATTTTAATTGTGATTTTATTGAGCTTGTAATTAAGCGGAGTTAAATTTAACCTTCCCCATATCCGAGCTAACAGGCATCACGATATTAATTTAAATAAGCAATTATTTGATCATTAAATTTTTACCCGCCTATTATCATTTTACCGCCATAAGTGAGCAGGAATCTCTTGCAGGGCTCGCCGTGTTCTTTACAGGAACATTCACACAAATCGATAGAAGTTCCCCTGGCATGCACGTCCGGATATTTACTTTTAATTTGGTGGCATTTATGTCGCCGATGATAAGCTCTCTATAATCAAGAAGCAGTTATTTTTCTTATTGTGTTAGCAGGCGACGCGACGATTGCGCGTACAGATTCCGATGTTTCGGATGACCAAAAATTGTGATTTCATTTTTCCGACCTACTATATGGGCTCAATTGAACAAAAAAGGGACATAAGCTTGGCACGTATTAACTTCCATCACATTTACATCCAAGTGTCATATTTAGGATCACTATGATGAGATGACACCGGACAAAGGGGAATTTTGGTAATTCTCAAGCTTAGGCGTTTGCACAAAATACGAAACTTTCTCTCAATTTTAGAAAATTGCAAACAAGATTATTAATACCGGTATAATAGGTAAATCTAAAAATAATATGGCAATCAGCACAACTAATTCAGAAATTGGAATAAAATATTGGATAGGAAATAGTTAACCAACAAAAAATATGGCAGATTAATAGCGACTTTGGTGACTTTATGACACAGTCTGAATGCCAATCAACGAAATATGCGAAATTAATCTGAGATCACACTCAGAGACGATGAAGGACGAGAATTGGATGCAATCCAGAAGAAACAAATTTTTGCCTTAGTACGTGAGTATGCCACCATATTCTCACCTAACTCGGTAAGTTGGACCATCGCTGTTCTGTTTTTTGTTTTGTTTTCAAAACAAAATTTTTGTTCCAGAGTTTTGGTTCAAAAATCCGATGGCTATTATTGGACGTGCGTCCAATACTTCTACGTATCGATGAACTTCTACATGCTGCCAAGCAGTCCAAATCTATGACGACTATCGATTTACGCTCTGGATACTGGCAGGTACCTGTAAAACCTGAAGATCGGGAGAAAAGGGCTTTCACCACCTCTTTAGGAAAGTACTGTTTGATGCGTATGCCTTTTGGCCTTTTGGCCACTTTTAATCTTTTTTTTACGACTTAAGATCGGGTTTATAAGACGTTGGTATTCTGGCATACTTAGTTCACCTTGTAATCATTTCATCTACGTTTGAAGAACACATGAGTGATGTTTACACGCCTCATAGTATTCAAACTTTGCGCTAATCGGTAAAAATGTCGGTTACTCCGTTGTTGGTGTTAAATTGAGGAGGGTGCCTCCCTATCTGAGCAGGACGTCCTGTGCAGCCTGTGGGGGGGGGGGGCTAGGTGACTTCCCTTTGGTGCGTCTTGGGCGTCCTGCTGTAGCCTGGGGTGGTGTTCCTATCCTGCTAACACAGGAACTATTCGACCGTGGTAGCTGGATCTGAGCCTTTTCCTCTTGTTACTTGAGCTGAACGCCCAAGTGTAACCTTAAGGCCTGGTCTCGGTAAATTTGGAGCGCTTTGCTCTGCAATTGTATCGGGGGTGAATCCCTTTTCCGGGTTTTTTCCTCCGTCAAACGTCAGTTGGTAGCTCGACCGCTGCATCGAGGATTGAGCTCGTCCATATAACAATAGGAGGTTGGTCCTCTATTGTTATTTTGGGAGCGGGGCTTAACCCGGTCTCCAGAAGGGGCTGATCCATCCCTGAAACCGTTTCAGGGGGAACTTTGCTTTTCTTCAGATTGGGCCTGTGGCTCTTTTGGCTCCGTTGGAGTCATAATATTGACGAGGTGTTCTTCCATTTTCAAAACTGGCTTCCGGGTGGTTACCTAATTTATAGGGGAGCTTCCCGCTGTATTATGCTTTCAGCTTTTTCTTGGTATTAACTTTACTTGTAACTGGTGTACCATTTTGGATTCCATTTTCCAGATTTGTGTAATAGCGTCGAGTTCTGCCCATGTGGGCTTGCCATAATACATGAATGGATCCACCAGTATTTCAGATAAATGACAATAGATTTCTCCATCAATCAGTAATCCTTGGAATTCTAATACTTTCCGTTGCGTTTCAACTATCTCTGCCCTTGTGAAGGGGTTGTTTATTTCGTGGTGGTGGTTCAAGAGCTCCAACGTGAACTCAGGTCTTTTGTTCAGGTTGGTTTGGTGCTTCCCTGTAATAGTGAGAGGACATGCTTCAATCGCTATTTCAGGGAGTAGGACTTTTCCTTTCTAATTTTTTTTCATGCTACTGCGGATTGCTCTCTGTTCCGAAACTGGCTCCTAGATGGCGGCCGTGATTCTTCGGGGTACAATCTTCTGTAACGTGTCTTAAACTATTTCTATTGTCTCCATCATAAGATCTATGTATCCTTGTGCGCTACTTTTATAGTGAGCATAACTAATGCTGAGTTCCACACCGCAATTCAAATTCAGCCAATGGGATGTTTCTATTTAGCGCCGGTTGCCTAGGCATATAAAGAATGTTAATATGCAAACGTTTTCTCTTTAGATGGGTTCATTACTGATTATGTTACAATTTTCGCTTTCTAATATTAACCAATTATTTACACATCATATCAATAGTCCTCTGTGCATAAGTAGTTATTTTAGGGAGTTATTTCCATTATCTATTATTTCCATTAAGACCATTATTGTTCATTGAACAATGATCTACTGTTGGTTGAGTTAAAAATTGATATTTTAGGAAAACCAAAACAATAAAGCTTATTGTCTTATAAGCTTTATATGTTTTATAAGCTTAATAAAGCTTATAAAAGCTTATCGCTATTATAGCAGCTGCATCGATAAGATAATGTACTATTGTATAATTGTATTCTTAAAAATCGCCATGCGCATTAAGACAAAGTCAAACATATATAAGAAACACCAACCGTTAAACTTACTAGTAGTTCGAAATCAGTTATCAAAGTAACTTCTAGACCAAATCAATATTTAAAAATGGCAGAACAAGGCGAAATAACGGTGGATTGGAGGAAAAACTACATACATCGTAGGATGAACACATTTTTCGAATCCACGAGCTATAAGATCATCGAAAAACAATTTTTTCGACAAATAATCGAGAAATGTCCTTCTGAAATTGAACCTCAAAACGACTCTGAGGTATACGTGTGTGGTCTTCCGGAAGAAATGTTGGAAGACGAACTATTTGGACTCTTTTCCTGCATAGGAAATATATTTGAAATTCGGCTGATGGTTACGCCTTCGGGGCTTAGCAACCGCAAATTTGGGTATGTAAAATTTTACAAGCATTCAGATGCCATGGTAGCAATAGAAAGGTTGAATCATTTCAAATTTAACAATGGATTTGAAATGATTGTACGTAAGAGCTACGATATAAAACGTCTCTCGATTACCGGTATCAACTCTAATAAGTGTTGCTACGAAATTTTCCAAGAATTGGTGGCCAAGGGTGTTCAAGGGGTCAATACCGTGAGATTCCCAGAATCTTACAATCGCGGAATCGCTTGGGTTGACTTCAGCAGTCACAAAACAGCAGCTGACGTCAAAAGAATCTTTGGTAAAGATCTACAGCTTTTCGGCAGAAAAGTGTACATTAATTGGGTAACATCACGTAATGGCGCAACCGAGCAGGTGAGTAATGTAAAATTTTGAACTCCAAATTTTAACCAGGCTTTTTAGAAACACGGCATTCAGATAAGACATTTGAACGCCAAAAGATCAACGCATATCTATAATGAATTGAAGACCCTTCTGCCAATGGAGGAAGTAAGGCGCATGCTAATGAAAAACACATATTGCTATGTGGAGTTTTCCCAGGGAATCTTTGCCCAACAAGCAATAACAACATTGAGAGGTACTAAAAAGGTTGCATTATTTTATTTGCTCTAATAACATTTTGTTTCTATTTTAAGATTACTTCCTAAGTCGGCGCCTATACCATTTAGAAGTGGCTTTGGACAATTCTCCATAATGCTGAAATTGCTAGGGCAAGGTAAATACTTTTACAAAATATTTTTTTGTCTATTTTCTAAACCATTACTTTTACAGATTTTCTTCCAAACAATAATAATAAAATATTTTGTAATTTTATTTAATATTAGAATTAATTATTTTTTGTTAATTTATTGTAGTAAACGTTTTAATTTTTAGGCTTCTATACAAAGTATAACAAGAAGCCTTATGATCTAGCTCCGTGTCCGTCTGTCTGTCCGTCTGTCCGTCTGTCTGTCTGTCCGCATAATTCAAATTCATACAGAGCGTTTCAAATCGTGTTGGAAATACTCTGTGTGTATAGAGGTCTAAGAACTGGGTAGCCAGTGCGCTACTTTTAGGCTTCTATACAAAGTACGATATAACAAGAAGCCTTATTTAGGCTTCTATACAAGGTATAGAAAGAAGCCTTATGGTCTGGCTTCGTGTCCGTCCGCATGTTTCAGAGCCAATCATAACGTTGATCAACTGATACGTTGTTATATTGTAAATACTTCGTCTATATAGTATTGCGTTAATCTGTTAATCCGTTGTTTCGATTCGCTAATGCAATTTACAAATACGCAAATGTTGGAAAGAAATTTACTAAGTTAAAGATATTTTCAAAGAGGTCTCCCTATATAAACTACTTGTTAGGCTTCTATACAAAGTATAGCAAGAACCCTTATGATCTGGCTCCGCGTCTGTCCGTCTGTCTGTCCGCATAATTCAAATCTAATCAGAACCTTCGAAATTGTGATTGTGACCGCAAAAATTTAATTAGTGCAGATTATCTGATATTACCTTATAATAATATGGCGACCAAAAATAACAACTTTTTTTTCAATGCAGACCAAATATAAGTTATATTTTATTTACATAATTTTTCACCTATATAGGAAATTTAAATACGTTGATACGTTGATACGATGATACGTTGATACGTTGATACGATGATACGTTGATACGATGATACGTTGATACGATGATACGTTGATACGTTGATACGTTGATACGTTGATACGTTGATACGTTGATACGTTGATACGTTGATACGTTGATACGTTGATACGTTGATACGTTGATACGTTGATACGTTGATCCGTTGATACGTTGATCTGTTGATACGTTGATCCGGTTTTATTGTAACCACAGCAGTGGCTTGATGTGATTGGTGAAGTTAAGTTGTAAATAAAAGAGAAAGATTAGGATTGATCGACCTTAAGAAATGGATCGTACATTACAGAGAAGTAAAGTTCCGGATGGAATGGAAAAGTTTGCTTATTATTGATTATATAGTAAATGATAAATACCAACCGCAAAAATATATTTAGTGCAGATTATATATTTTCAATGCACACTAAATATAAGTTATATTTTATTTTCATAATTTTTCAGCTATATAGGAAATTTAAATACGTTGATACGTTGATACGTTGATCTGTTGATAAGTTGATCTGTTGATACTGCTGTGTACTTTTAGGCTTCTATACAAAGTATAGCAAGAAGCCTTATGATCTGGCTCCGTGTCTGTCCGTCTGTCCGTCCGTCTGTCTGTCCGTCCGCATAATTTAAAATCATACAGAGCGTTTCAAATCGTGTTTTACTTTGATGTGAAAAAATAATTTTTTATTGATGTGGTTAGTGAAGTTAAGTTATAAATAAAAGAGAAAGGAGAGGATTGGTCCACCTCAAAAAAAGGACCATACATTCCAGAGAAGTAAAATTTCTAATAGAATGGAAAAGTTTGATTGTTATTACTTATATAGTAAATGATAATTACCAATCGCAAAAAATTTAATTGGTGCAGATTATCTGATTATGTGGTGTTACATTATATGGCGATCAAAAATAACCAGATAATAACAACTTTCCACACCAGAAAGGTAGCTGTATAGAAGCCTAAGAACTGCCGCTAAAGCGAGTTCCACCTTGTTTATTATTTAAAATATTATATTATTTCCATTACATTTAATATTATGACTTAATTTGTAAATATTTTTCCCATAAGTTAATAAATTTATTTTTGAATAGTTTTATGATATTTTCGAGTGGTTCCTTTCCAACATCTTAAAAAAATAAACTTGTGGAAATTATATGAAAACCGGCGAAAACGAATAAATTTAACTGCTAATATAAATTTCAATAAATCAAAGTAAAATGCCATAGGGGATTTTAAAACTTTTTTCAAACTCGTTATTTAATTTTTATTAACATCCAAGATCATTACAATCTGGCCAGGAAGAATAAGCAATATTATTGACAGAGAAGAGAAAATGACATTGTCGTGAAAGCTAAAAGAAAAATACAACATTGTCAATTATGAGTCAATAATTGGATTTCATTTCTTTTAGGTCACTCTAAAAAATTGATCCTTTAATTGTCGCAAGATATTAACATGACCATGTCGATTTCCGTGCGCTGGGGGGTATTCCATCCTCCCCAGACCCCGCCCCAACCCGATCGACTCGACTGTATCCACAGGTAGAATTTTAAATTGTAAAATATGAATTTCTAAAATAATGCCCCTCAGTATTAATCAGACAATTAATTTTAAGAAATCCCTAAAACAAACCAAAGCATAAATTGCAAAAAAATCGACAAAGTCTTTTGGTCACATATAATTATTATTTTTTCCCAAATATTTGTATGTCCTATAGACAATGGTCATTTGTTTGTAGAATTGCAAATTATAACGCAGCTGTGCATACGAAACAACAAATCTATTCATTCATAGCTTTTCGGTTTGCCAGCTAAATCGATAATTACTTGAAAGCTTTTAACATATTTTTAGCATTCTTAAGATAACGCGAGCAAAGATGTTCAGAAACTACCGCGTTTATTATTGCAGGTGTCCTCACAAATGCACGTGCGTGGAAAAACACGCGAAAAGCAATAAACCCAACCATTAAATTGGAGCGAATCTAAAGATATTGTAATTACTATGCGTTTGAAAAAATTTGTGGGGTCCAGCGGCTACCAAACAAAAACCGGCCAGTATTTTTGATAGGTTTTGGAAAAATCGGCTTGCGGAATTTCACTACAACAAGAAACGAAGTACACTTAAAACTGTCCATGATTTTATTATTCAAAATGTTAAAGCAAAATTTTCATTTCATTTTAAGTTTTTTTGGGCGCTGTGGTGCATTGTTTTCGGGATTTCTTAAAATTAATTGTCTAATTAATACCGAGCGACATTTTATTCCAGTTAAAAAAGGATATTTTTTGTAAATTCTAAATCGCATTTGTAAATATTCTAGTTTGTGCGATTACTTACGCCCGGATTCATAGACAAGGGATACTTTATCCTTAGAACGTTAGGCTGCCTACAGACTGATGAAGCAAAATCGTTGTGCGACAAAACGTTTTTAGCGAATTATTTCCATTATCTATTATTTCCATTAAGACCATCATTGTTCATTGAAGACCTACAATGAACAATGATCTTCTGTTGGTTGAGTTAAAAATTGATATTTTAGGAAAAACAAAACAATAAAGCATAATAAAGCTTATAAAAGCTTATCGCTCTTATAGCAGCTGCATCGATAAGATAATGTACTATTGTATTCTTAAAAATCGCCATGCGCATTAAGACAAAGTCAAACATGATTTAAGAAACGCCAACCGTTAAATTTTAGTAGTGCAAAAATATCCGTCGTAATAACTTCTACTTAAAATTACTATTGAAATATGGCCGTACAACAAGGCGAAATGACGGTGACTTTGAGGAAAGACTACATACATAATCGCTTGAACAAGTTTATCGAATCCACGAGCTATAAGATCATCAAAAAACAATTTTTTCGACAAATAATCGAGAAACGTCCTTCTCAAATTGCACCTCAAAACGACTCTGAGGTATACGTGTGTGGTCTTCCGGAAGATATGTTAGAAGACGAACTATTTGGGCTCTTTTCCTGTATAGGAAATATATTTGAAATTCGGCTGATGGTTACGCCTTCGGGGCTTAGCAACCGCAAATTTGGGTATGTAAAATTTTACAAGCATTCAGATGCCATGGTAGCAATAGAAAGGTTGAATCATTTCAAATTTAACAATGGATTTGAAATGATTGTACGTAAGAGCTACGATATAAAACGTCTCTCGATTACCGGTATCAACTCTAATAAGTGTTGCTACGAAATTTTCCAAGAATTGGTGGCCAAGGGTGTTCAAGGGGTCAATACCGTGAGATTCCCAGAATCTTACAATCGCGGAATCGCTTGGGTTGACTTCAGCAGTCACAAAACAGCAGCTGACGCCAAAAGAATCTTTGGTAAAGAACTACAGCTTTTCGGCAGAAAAGTGTACATTAATTGGGTAACATCACGTTATGGCGCAACCGAGCAGGTGAGTAATGTAAAATTTTGAACTCCAAATTTTAACCAGGCCTTTTAGAAACACGGCATTCAGATAAAATATTTGAACGCCAAAAGATGTTCAACGGATATCAATGATGTATTGAAGACCCTTCTGCCAATGGAGGAAGTAAGGCGCATGGTGATGAAAAACACATGTTGCTATGTGGAGTTTTCCCAGGGAATCTTTGCCCAACAAGCAATAACAAAATTGAGAGGTACTAAACAGGTTGCATTATTTTATTTGCTCTAATAACATTTTGTTTTTATTTTAAGATTACTTCCTAAGTCGTGGCCTATACCATTTAGAAGTGGTTTTGGACAATTCTCCGTAATGCTGAAATTGCTAGGGCAAGGTAAATACTTTTACAAAATATTATTTTGTCTATTTTCTAAACCTTTACTTTTACAGATTTTCTTCCAAACAATAAAATAAGATATATTGTAAATTTATTTAATATTAGAATTAATTATTTTTTGTTAATTTATTGTAGTAAACGTTTTAATTTATTATTTAAAATATTATATTATTTTCATGACATTTAATATTATGACATAATTTGTAAATATTTTTCCCATAAGTTAATAAATTTATTTTTGAATAGTTTTATGACATTTTCGAGTGGTCCCTTACCAAAATCTTAAGAAAATAAACTTGTGAAAATTTAATTGGAAACCGGCGAAAAAGAATGAATTTAACTGCCAATATATCTTTCAATTAATCAAAGTAAAATGCCGTAGGGGATTTTAGAACTTTTTTCAAACTCATTAATTAATTTTTATTAACATCCATGAGCATTACAATCTGGCCAGGAATAATAAGCAATATAATTGACAAAATGATGCCCCTCAGTATTAATTCGACAATTAACTTTTAAGAAATCCCTAAAACAATCCAAAGCATAAATTGCAATAGAATCGACAAAGTCCTTTGGTCACATATAATAATTATTGTTTCCCAAATATTTGTATGTCCTATAGATATAGACAATGGTCATTTGTTTGTAGAATTGCAAATTATAACGCAGGTGTGCATACGAAACAACAAATCTATTCATTCATAGCTTTTCGCCTTGTCAGCTAAATCGATAATTACTTGAAAGCTTTTAACATGTTTTTAGCATTCTTAAGATAAGGCGAGCAAATTTGTTCAGAAACTACCGCGTTTCTTATTGCAGGTGTCCTCACAAATGCACGTGCGTGGAAAAACACGCGAAAAGCAATAAACCCAACCATTAAATTGGAGCGAATCTAAAGATATTGTAATTACTATGCGTTTGAAAAAATTTGTGGGGTCCAGCGGCTACCAAACAAAAACCGGCCAGTATTTTAGATAGGTTTTGGAAATATCGGCTTGCGGAATTCCACTACAACAAGAAACGAAATACACTTAAAACTGTCCATGATTTTATTATTCAAAATGTTAAAGCAAAATTTTCATTTCATTTTAAGTTTTTTTGGGCGCTATGGTGCATTGTTTTGGGGATTTCTTAAAATTAATTGTCTAATTAATACCGAGCGGCATTTTATTCCAGTTAAAAAAGGATATTTTTTGTAAATTCTAAATCGCATTTGTAAATATTTTAGTTTGTGCGATTATTTAGTATCAGTAAAGTCACTCATAAAATATGACTAAACTATCAGTTTGATTATCGGAAGTACATAAATTTTAGAAACGATGTAATTGAAAGTCGCTGATAATTTTTGTCAATTCTAAAAGTCGTTTAACAAATTAAGTCATCGCTGTTGTTTCAACAGAGGCGCAAACAAGAAAAGGACTTTCACCATCTTTTTAGGAAAGTAGTGTTTGATGCGCATGCCTTTGGCCTGCTGAACGCACCGCCCACATTTTAATCTTTTTTACGAATTAAGATCGGGTTTATAAGACGCTGGTATTCTGGCATCCTTACACTCAAAGAAATAGTATAGGTTAATTCAACTAAATTAAATAATCTAGTCAATTTTGTAAAATCACACTACATTAATAGTATTTTCAAACCAAAGTGGATTGTTATTACAACTACTAAAAAATTGTTGCACAACAAAATGAAAACCTACTTAAAAAATAGGCACATTTGACTATTATTTTGTCATCTAACTATTAATTTGTTAAATTTTGTAAAATCAAACTACCAATGCGTTCAATTTTACATTTAACTAATTATCAAATGGTTAAATCTAACATAGTAATAGTTTGCTTACCTTTATAATTGTTATATAAACAAATATTACAGCAAAATCAACTAGTTGATATGTTTATGTAAACATAAAATTGTTCTGCTACCGACCTTTATGATATTGTATTTTTTCTTAACCCATTAGTGACCACGAGTAGCTTTAGATGCGTCAAATTTTGATATTGCGCCAAAAATAACCTAACGTACATTTTTCCTAGTTTGTAGTTTATTTGAAAGGAATAGACATTCTTTTATATAATAAACGCCGGATATTTACCTTATTTATACTTAGATTGGGTTGTAGCAACCCTTTTTCTACCTACTTTGCAAATGTGCCGGTCACTCGACAAACTTCAATGAATCAAGAGGTAATTCTAAACCCGTTTTGCTACAATTTTCATTTTTTTTCTTTCATAGAACGCTTTTGTATTACGTCTAGTTTATGCACTCAAAAATTCATTTAAAAATACATACATTTACTTATATAAAATGGACACTGAAGTTCAGCCTCAACTAAAGATACTCGTGGGCACTTGCAACACTAATTGATTTGTTCTTGTATTATTTTTATATATAATTATAAATTATTTCTTTATTGTAAATTCCTTTAGTTTTTAAGGTAAAATTTTCTTTTATTTCGTAATAAGTAAAAGTTCACACTTTTTCCCACTTATTAGCTGTCAACCCTCAAGACCATAAAATATTATCTTTACACAATATTTACAATACATATGTCAAGACATGTCTTCAGACATGTCTTCAACTTTTTAGTTATTTATCAATTAGCCTGACTCAGTGTCACAAGTGCCCATGAGCAGCTTAAGATGCATGCCGATTTTCAGGACCTCGGTGACCCGGGATTTTTTTAATTATTTTTCCTATCATTGATTATGGCAAAGAACGGAAAAAAAATATAAATAAATAAATCTGTCGATTGGGCACTAAAGGGTTAAGACCCCAGGAACATATTATGTACACTGCGCTGAATATGCATTTGCAATTTTCAGTTCTTTCCACCTAGTGATACAATTACAGTCTTAATACCTTCAAAAAACAGTATAAAACTTTTTTGAAAAAAATTTGATTTTATAAATTAATCAAGCTAAATTAACGGTATCTTGGAATATTTTCTGAAATTGAAAAATACAAATATGTTAAAATGCATGTTCATTCAAGAAACCTCGTGGAGTAGACATGTTGCTCGGAGCTCAAATATTGAACATTAATTATTGGCCTTGTTCTATTTCCGAATGCTGTTAGGAAAAATCTTGTTTACATGTATCAGTGGAAACCCAAGTAACATTTTTAGCCTGCAAATTATTTTGTGTTGGATGGCTCTCGGGTATTGTCGATGGAATAATTTTAACACAAATACTATGGTAATAATAGATTTAATGCAAAATAAAAGGAACACAAATTGACAGTTACTAACAATCGTCATAACGCAGGTAAACTAACATAACCTTATTAAACATTGGCTGTGTCTAAATTGACGCTAACAACTCGTCCATCCTGATGACAGAGTGTCCTCACTCAAACAAAGCTTACAGACAAAATATAGCAAAAAAACTAATGAACAAAATTAATAATACACATATACAAAAATCAGAACGTAAGAAACACTTCACTCTCTATTAAAGCACTTGATTCTTCTGGTTCATCGTCACCATTCTCCTCTTCTTCTCTTTCGTGACCACTGGAATCGGTTTCGTTATCTTCATATTCGACCCATTTATAGTGGAATTCCAAACATAGGCTAGCTAAGCGTATATCGAGTACTTCGTTTTCGTTCAGCGTATCCCTAAAATTTTTGTTAATAAACCGCTGAAAAACAGCTGGTCCGTTGCACGCCTCAAATGACATTTGCACATACTCGTACTGGGCACCTGGAATGACAAAAGAAGTGTATTTAATTGAAGCAGGGTCCATTTTGACTTGGTGGAACCCGTTTTTGAAATCTAAGGTCGTAAAATATTTCGCACCACTTAAATTGTTCAACACGTCATCAATATGTGGTAAAGGGAATTTGTCTTTTTCGATCACCTTATTCAACTCGCGGTAGTCGACACATAACCGATATTCGTTGTTTTTCTTTCGAGCCAACACTACGGGACTGGCATATTCGGAAACACTGTGCCGGATAATCCCTTTTTCCAGCAAATCATCCGTGATCTGCCTTACCGCATCGCGTTCTTGATAAGACAATCGCCGCGGGCTACAACTCACACTTTTCTTAGAATTTAAAGTGATGGTCATTTTTACATCACAGCTTTTCTTTTCACTTGGTAAGTCTAAATTTCTCATAATGTCTTTTATTTTATTTATATCTTTCGAGGATAAATTCGGGTTTATTTGTAAGTCCGTTTCAAAACTTCCCGCCACATCAATATTTAAAATATCCGCATAAAATGTATCTGTTTCCTTCGTGTAAGGCATTAACTCAATCGAACTTGCGTGTATAGTTAATTTTACCGTGTTTAAAAAGGATCGTCCTAAAATTGCATCGACACTCATTGATTCGTCCGGAACCACTACAAAGTTTATTAAATATTCATTATTGTCAATAATTACTGGCGTACGCACTAATTTTTCACTGTGAACCGTAGATTGGTTCAAGCCCGTTAAAATAGTGTTTTGATGGACGCATTCTAAATTTAAATTGTCTACGAACTGTTTTTTCAATAAGTTTAAACGGCTACCGGTATCGATCAAGCCTACTAAATCGCATGTTCTTAATCTACACGTCTTGTGGAATTTAGAATTTGTTTCACTTATAAACATTGACGTCGATCTATTTGGGGTATTACTCCCAGTAATCGGTGCATGAATTTTATCCTTACCCGACCCTGTACAGTTTCTTGCGATGTGACCTTGCTGACCGCATTTGTAACATACAATGGCAGGTTTGGGCAGTGTTGTCGATGGAAAGATCTTCTTTTCGTTGTTGATTGAATTCGAGGCAAAACCACTCGGTTTCGACTTTTCTTCGGGTTGGTTTTGCATTTCCCCTTCGATCAATTTCATAGCACTCATCAAGCTCTTCAGCGTTAGGTGTTTTGCGACAACCATTTGCGTTCGAATGATAAAATTGTCTATCCCATGGATGACGTGCGAAACAATTTCATTTTCGTGCATTTTCGCTTTGTGACCTAATCGCACTTTGTCATGGAAGTAGTCTTCGAAGGGCTCATTTCGTTTCCATTTTCTGCTTCTTAGTTTTTCCATTGTTTCAAATAGGTTTTCAGGTTTTTGAAACAAATCTACTAAATCTATTTTTATACTTTCCCAGCTTTTTGTACATATTTCTGGTGTGTCGTCATACCACTTCCTGATATTTCCGCCAAATTTGTTGGTGGCCAGGAGTTTTATTACTTCATCACCAACCGAATAGGTGTTCTTGACATCTTCGACTCTTGATATCCACATTTCCACATCGATGGTATCCGTTTTTGCTCCGATCTGGGGGATTTGTGCACCTATCTCCGATAAGGGAACTCTTATTGAAGATGCGGCGTTTGGTTGAGGTCGTAATTGATCCTTCAACTGGTCCACCTCCGTTTCTTTGCGTAATAACATTTCCATCATTGTGTTTACTTGGGAAATCAACATTTTCACTTCGCTGGTATCTTCGGCCTTCACCTCACTTCCGGTTGACATTTCGATACAGTACGTTGATCGTTCAAAATCGGAAGTTTGTAAAACGTAATGTGATGTCGTACGTTGCATCAAATTACAAACAAATAATAAAATCTTCAAACACTTTTTTATTGACTTACTAATAGTAATGCGGTACGTTGCACTAAAATTTTCAGTAAATAATGTACTTTTCTTAATTATTTCGCGCCAAATAATGTAGTCCGTCACAGTTATTTTTGCGCCACTTCTGCTATCGAACATACAGTCCGTTGTAATTCGTTAGCTCTCGAGTAAAACCACGCGTACAACCAAAATGAATTCACAAATTAATTTTCACTTTCCTTTCCCTTTCGTAATTTACGTATTATCACCTTCGAATCTCACTTCTGAAATTGTTGGATGGCTCTCGGGTATTGTCGATGGAATAATTTTAACACAAATACTATGGTAATAATAGATTTAATGCAAAATAAAAGGAACACAAATTGACAGTTACTAACAATCGTCATAACGCAGGTAAACTAACATAACCTTATTAAACATTGGCTGTGTCTAAATTGACGCTAACATTTGTGTATTTTAATAAATGAAAAATTTATTATTAAAATACACTTGCAAAGTGACTACAAAATGTGTTTTTAAAAATAGCAACTTTTATCCAAAATTTAAAATTTCTTCAAAAACAAACACTAAAAGTAAGCGCGCAAATAATAGCAGTTAAAAATTTTTCAAATTTAATTAAAAATTTTGACATTAATTTCAAGCGACTGACTCGGCAAAATTTTCAAAATATTCGTGCAAGAGCCTACAATGTTTAGTGTTTAAAAATAGCAACATCTATCAAAAACTAAAGATTTCTTTAAAATTAAGCAGTTAAAAAATTTTCAAATTTAATTAAAAAATTTTGACATCAATTCAATTTAATGTAATAAATTATAATGCTTGTATTTTTTTTATTTTTATTAATTAATAACAGTTATTTATTTGTCTTAATTTAAAAACAATTACACGTGGTTATAAATTATTTTAAATAAATACTAGTTAATGTAATAAATTATAATGCTTGTAAAAAAGTGTGACACGTGTTTCTCCCTTTTCTGCAACATGCATTATTTTTAAATAATTCATAATATAAAATTGAGGAACATTTCAGAAAATATTTTATTTTTATTTTTATTTAACACTGACATTTTTAAAATCTATGAATTATAATAAATGAAGTTGATCATCAAAAATCAACATTCGTTTAAGTACACCCTAGCAGGTCCGACAGGTAAGCAGCTACTTTCAAATCTGTATGTACGTTGCGGCTTTGGTTCGAATCTTGTTTGGACAAAAAAAAATGTAAGTTTTTTAAGTGATTTATAAATTTTCAGTTATTTCCAGATACACAGATACGGAGGGATGGAAGCATAATATGGTAAATTAATGATTAAATAATATTGTAAATAGTGTCGAGTTGTTAATAAAATAATTAATCAAATTGTTTAAAATTGTTAAAATTTAACAGCTGAAACGAAGAAATATGGTTAATTACAAAAATTAAATATTTTTATTTATTATTTTTTTATTATAAATATTAAATAATATACTGAACTACTATTAATTTGTTTATATGAACAAATCAAGTTGTTGTAGAACTAAAAAAATTGTTACTTAACTTAAAAAATTGTTTACCAACTATTTCTTAGTTCAAAATAACAATTAAAATTGTATGGTAACAAAAATGGTTTAACTATTATTTTGTGGTTGATATAACCATGAAACTAGATAGACGCCGTTTCATATGCTCTTTTTAGTTGATTTTACCTATTATTTTCTTTGAGTGTAGATCACCCCGTAATCATTTTTCATCTACGTTTGAAGAACACTTGAGTGATGCTTGCACGCCTCATAGTATTTAAACTTTTCCGCTAATCGGTAAAAAGGTCGGTTCATATCTGCCGAAGTTAAATATCTTGGGCATCTCATAACCTCAAGGCTTCCACCTGTCAACAGAGGCCGCCAGAGGACATGGTTCAATCACTATTTCAGGGAGTAGGACTTTTCCTTTCTAATTTTTTTTCATGCTACTGGCGGATTGCTCTCTGTTCCGAAACTGGCTCCTGGATGGTTCCTTTCCAAAATCTTAAAATAATAAACTTGTGATAATTTAATTGAAAACTGGCGAAAAAGAATAAATTTAACTGCCAATATATCTTTCAATTAATCAAAGTAAAATGCCGTAGGGGATTTTAGAACTTTTTTCAAACTCATTAATTAATTTTTATTAACTTCCAAGAGCATTACAAACATTACATACAAAATGATGCCCCTCGGTATTACTTCGACAATTAACTTTTAAGAAATCCCTAAAACAATCCAAAGCATAAATAGCAAAAGAATCGACAAAGTCCTTTGTTCACATATAATAATTATTTTTTCCCAAATATTTGTATGTCCTATAGACAATGGTCATTTGTTTGTAGAGTTGCAAATTATAACGCAGGTGTGCATACGAAACAACAAATCTATTCATTCATAGCTTATCGCTTTGTCACCTAAATCGATAATTGATTTGAAAGCTTTTAACATATTTTCAGCATTCTTAAGATAACGCGAGCAAATTTGTTCAGAAACTATCGCGTTTCTTATTGCAGGTGTTCTTGAAAATGGACATGCGTGGAAAAACACGCGATAAGCAATAAACCCAACCATAAATTGGCGCGAATCTAAAAGGTATTGTAATTACTAAGCGTTTGAAAAAGTTTGTGGAGTCCAGCGACTACAAAACAAAAACCGGCCAGTATTTTTGATAGGTTTTGGAAAGATGGGCTTGCATTTGTAAATATTCTGGTTTGTGTGATTATTTAGTAACAGTAAAGTCACTCATAAAATATGACGAAAGGATCAGTTTCATTATTGGAAGTGCATAAATTTTAGAAACGATGTAATTGAAAGTCTCTGAGGATTCTTGTCAATTCTAAAAGTCGTTTGGCAAATACTAAGTCATCTCTGTTGTTTCAACAGAGGCGCAAACCGTTTCTTCGGATTTTAAGGAATTTAAAATGATGTCGTTCATAAAATAGACTCGATCTTGTTAGGAGATGGGAATGTTCTTTCACAACATAACCAATAGAATTACTTATTCCGTAAATTGTGTAAAAGTCACCTGAAACAGTCACGATATATCTACCGTTCTTTGATGTGTCCTGAAATTTTTATATTCCATCCATTGCCACTAGGAATAAAATTAAAAAAACGTTATGACAGAATTTTAAAATTTTTTGGGCGTGCAGCTTGAAAAATCTAATTAATTAAAATATGAAAAGCACCATTTGTCATAATTCAGCAAAACAGAGCAAAATACTTTGATAAAAAAATGTGCTTTAAAAATTGATAATGAAAATTCGTCGAGACATTTTTTAGCTTGGTCTTTTGTCGAAGAAGGAAGTGGTAAAAAACAAGTTTTTTGCATCGTTTAAAGGCCTACCCGCGTTGTGAAGCATCAGCGTCGCGAAAATTTCGTCGACCTCGTTATTGACAAAGTAATTTGCATTATGTTAAACTTGGTGATATATTAAAATTTAAACAAATTCCTCTTAAGTTTTTTAACAGTGATATTCTTTGGGGCCCGTATTTAACCGTCCAAGTCGGGAATCAATTAAATAAAAAACCGAAACAAGACAGTAAGTAATACCCGTACAAAACTTTATCTCTACTCCAGTAATGGACTCACTTACACGCTTCTTTCATTAAGAGAGAAAAGTTAAGATGAAAATAAAGGACGTTGTTAAGTAGCTGCTAATGTTAAAAATCAATATAAAAAGAAATTCAAAAGCAATATTTTTAATACTCTAAAGCAACAATTAATTTTTTGATTAAAATTTCTTCTAATCCTCTTTAATCTAAAAAATTAATTAGCCTTCAATTTTTAACTCTTAAGTACTCTTTCGGTCGATCGACAATAATTAAAAGTTGGAAAGCCACAAAAAAAAGAAGAAGTATAATCTGCATTAGCAACAAAAGCCTTTCGCTAAATTTAAAATTGAAAAGTATAAAAAGAATGGTATTACGCGATAGCATTTTTTAATAATCACATTTATAGACAAATATGCACCACGTGAAGGATAAAACAGTAGCAATTTACAGTAATCGAAGGAAGAAGCTATAGGATCAAGAAACCCCCAATATCCTATTCAATCCAGACATCAATTTCAATAAAAATGTCGATAATGTAAAGCCCCAAAAAGGCACGAAACCCCTAGGTATAACATGGTAAATCGCTTTAAACAGTGTATACTCCTAGTCTTACATAATTTTTTATTCTGTATTGAAAATCATACACAAAACTACTTTCAGGAAATGCAAACTTGAATATATAAAATCTGCTCGAATTTCCTTACAGTACAAAAATTTTCTAAACTTCCATTTTTGCAAAAAACTTAACTTACAGAAAGCACGTTCAGCTGGGATCTCTGAAAACTTTATTATACTCACTGGCGTTTCTGCAGTTTTTTTCAGTTTCAGGAAACGTAGAAACTCTACTAATCGTTCATACCTGAAAATTTCGCGCATTTTAATAGTTAAAAATGGTCAAATATAAGAGGAATAATAGAAAGAACCATAAATTACCTTACTGTAAAAATTCACGAAAATTTACATTAAAACACGTGTAATGTTTACATTCAAAATTACGTGAAAATACATATTGTGCAATATTCCATTAATAATAATAGTCTGAAATTACGGTTTCTCTGAAATTTTCTCTTTTTACTCATTTTACCTTGGAATTTAATTTAAAAAAGAAAAATTTAAAACTACGTAAAGGAATTAAATTTATCAGTTTTTGGCATTACTAATGTAAAACTACATTTGGATATTGTATATTTACATCACCGCAATACATACATTAATAATCGTGTAATTTTTGTATTCCAAATTACATAAAAATATATATTGTGTAACATTCAACCTACATAATATAAATAAAAAACTTAATTTGGGCATGTATGGTAAGAATCATAACTTGAAGCAACGAATGTCACGCCATCTGTCGTGTAAATTTTAATGATACGTGAGACGTGAAGAAATCAGTATATTAATATAGAAGATAGATAGATAGATAGCTGTCGCAATTTACGCAGTGCGGCCTTTAGGCCGCACAATCAAGCCCGACTAGTTAATAATACTTTTTGTAGGTATACCTACACAATATATAAAGTATATAAAATATACATAATATTATGAAGTATTGTGTAATTTTAGGTTGCTAGCTCTGTTTAGGTTGGTAGAATTTTTCCGGTATGACGCATTGTATTTTAAAAATCATTCCTGAACATTGGGCTTCAAAAAAAAAAAATTATGTCCCTAATATTCTGCCGTAAGAATTAATGTAATATTTAATTTTGTGATTAAAACTTGTATATTAAAAATAAAACTTAAATAATTAATAATAATTGACTTGACTGTTATGTAGTATCACTTTTACGAACTTCACAAATAGAGGGAACGTGTGTAATTATAATGTAGAACAAAACTTATATTTTAATCGTGTAATTTTACACTTATAATGTAAATTTACTTCAGTGTTATGTAATATCACTTATACGAACTACACAAATAGAGAGAACATGTGTAATTATAATTTAGATCGACATTTACATTTTAATCGTGTAATTTTACACTTTTAATGTAAATTTACTTCACTGTTATGTATTATCATTTATACGAACTGCACATATTATACAGACGTGTGTAAATTATAATTTCACATTTCACAAATTACATTTCAATTGTTTAATTTTTTTAAAAATACATTTATGAATTGTAACATTACAGGCACGCATGGCAAGTGCCTCCTTTGATTGGTAATGCTACATTTGCAATGCGAAAATTTGCATTCAATGATAGTAATACTACACATGTGGTGTGAAAATTTACATTTAATAATGTAATGTGTTGTGTAACTTTACACAATATGTATCAACAATTTTACACAATAAACAAGCAATTTTACACAATGACCAAGAAATTAACACACACTTAAAATATAAAATTAATGTAATATTACAATGATAATCATGGGAGTGAAAGTTGCATATTATGATTATCATTGTAATTTTACATAACCATTTTTTGCCGTGCAAAACATTAAACTTGGACTTCCTTATTGATTGTATCTTTGTAAATTTTCAAACAGAAAAGTTCATATTACAAAAAAGCGTTTACGTATTTTAATACGAGGGTTTTTTGAATTTTTTCTGGAAACCTGAAACTTTTAGTATTTTGTTCGGCAATGCCTTAGGAACATTTTCAGACTCGCAATAGTTTTCTTCTGGGTTTTAGAGAAATTTCATCTAAACTTTCTGGACTAAATAGAATTTCTAGGTTTTGAAATTTATATTTTCTTTCATTCGTGGACTAAATTTGGTTGCCATGGTAACGGACGTAGTGGCAATCAGCAATCACAAAGTATACCAAATTAACAGGATTAGTAACAAATCGATTAAGGTCATTCGCGTATGACTCTCGGTATTATAAAAAAAATTACTTCCCATTTATAAAAGTCGGTTTTTCATTGCCTTCTGGAAATATTACTAATCGTATTGTGGTGGGGGGTATTGTCTTTCATTGTTAGAGATGGAAACGCCAACGAATTGGCGCCAGTCTGGATCTAAGTGAAAACATCACACCGGAGAACGTTGACTGCCATCATCATGGGAAGCATCGGCGCATGGAGAAGCATTGCCAAGCTGATCACAACCGTCATGAAAGCCAAAGAGGAGCTGGAGAGGTTCAAAGAAGCCTTGCTACAGGTTGCCTAAAGTGGATGAAGATAATAAAGAGTTCTCGACAGGAAGCCACGAAGAAGAGAAGTCTGTTGAGAAGGTGAAAGGACTGAGCAAAGCTGAATACAATGCTCACTCCCTGTTCTCCGGGGAGGGGGGAGGTTTAGTAAGTGAAAGTTTCGCACGACTGTCTACACAAGAATCGTAAAAAATATAGAATAACCTTATGTCCCCTCTTATCGGGTGATAAAGGGAAGAAATCTTCTAAACAGTGCAAATTACTACACAATCACATATTCAGGTTATGGTCGTTGTTGATTAATTGCGATTTCATACAAATTTTAAGACTGGAAAATTTTCTTCACATATTCCTGGAGGTATTTCATACTTCCCAGACCCCCTCGTCTATGGGGTATATTTTTATCGGTAGGGACTTTTGACAGATCGGATCCACTGCAATGTAAATTAATAAAGTGCCCAAGTGTAGAGCATTTTAGTTATGACCGGGGGATCTGAGGGGTATGGAATACCCCCTCAACTGCTGGTAAATTTCAGAAGAAAAATTTAATATATTTACCCCCAGTATCTGGTTATAAAGGGAAGAGATCTTGAAAGCAATGGAGAGAAAAAATTGCAACAGAATCAACAAGGAACAGTAAATATTGAATGCGTTTGAAAAATAATATATCCGACTGGGGGTATTCCATTGTCGCGAAAACCGTTAAATTCTCGCTCCATCCGCCGCTTGTCACGTCTGTAGGTGAAGGGTACAAGACAGCTAGCTCATAGGAATTACCCAGTGTCGGAGCTCGCTGGGTCGCTCGAAAGCGTTCGTGGGTTCGTTTAAAAGTAATTGATCTGCTTTGCTAAAATAACTGTGCCCAGGGCGCCAAGCGAAAAAATAAAAGATTTCAGATACCTCTTAGTCCCTTAAATCAACACTGAAAAGAAAATAATAAATGAACAAAAAAATATCTGAGCACACACTGATGTGAAATAGACTCTACTATAACTCATGGTAGATAAGCGGAATGCTTCTCATGAAAAAGAACAAACTCCAAAACTTAGTTAAACTAATTAACTAACAAAAAAAACTCACTACCAAGGCTAAAGCAGAGCCATTGTCCGTCGTAATAGATGGAATAACTAGTACCTAGATGTTGTGGTACTTAGTTATAAAAAAATAAAATGATAAAATGGTAAAAAAGTAAGCAGACAAACATTACCCAACCAACCTCCCATTAGATCCACGGCAAGCTAAAACGTATTTTAGCTTGTGGAATAACCACATAAAAATCAAAATTAACAACTCATCAAAATCAATAAAACAAACATAAATTGGCAACCAAATGGTCGTTGCCTTAACGTGGTGGAAATTTGCGATGTTTGCAGACCAAAACCCGTACGGAAGCCTGGATACCATCGCCGAAAACTACTCCCTAAAATCGATCAGCCGAACGTTCGAGTGGTCATACAAATCCCGCCAAGCGGAACCACTAGCGAACGTCGGGGTCGAACAAGCGGGAGCGCCGACGAGTAAAATCAAACACCCTGTACGTTGGTCTACATCGCTGATTACTTTAAAAAAAAAACACATAAATAAAAATAAACACATAGAAAAATGTCGAATGTAAAAATTTCAAATACAAGATTTGAACGCACGACGACCAGTTCGGAAATCCTAAGCCAACGCATTCAGCCAGTGCTGTTCGATACCATTCGTCGAAAATAATGCGTTATTCAAACTCACAAAAATAATTATTAATTTAAAATTCAAAAATGATTAATAATTTTAAAATACAAAGGTTTGAACATATCGCATTTATCGACGCCTGCGAACGCAAAAGATTAATCGGCCTTTAATCATGTCGAAACAAAAGGGCAAGCCTGAAAACTGACGATAACTTCGGCAAAAAAAAAACTTCTTAGCAAAAGTGCGAGGCAAAGGAAACCAAGATGTTAAACAATAAAAAAACAATAAAACATAAGCCACAAGAAAATGATACGAAAATACCTGGAGACGTCTGGTTAGGTCGTTAAAAGTAAAAATGCGGCCAGAATTTTCCTAGTATGGCGGAATGATAGCGATCCCTCATATGGACATCAGCTTAAAAAAAAATCTGTCAGGAAGCGTCAAAAAAAACTTGGTCTCGCGCTAAAAGAAACTGCACTTGTGCTTCCGCACTTAAAATCAAATTTTATCACTTTAAAATTATTCGTAAAATTGCAAAACCATGCAGAGCGAAAGTTCACACGTCTGCCTTGTACTACAAAATTTTATCGACCTCCTTTTTTTTGAAACTGCTTTACCGACCTTTTTGAAATAATTTGGAAAAATTCCGACCGTCATTTTGGTCACCTAACCCACAGGCGTAGAAATACACTAATCCTTAATTAAATTCGGTCGACTTTAAGATGGTAAAAATAAATCGACCTATCCAGGTATCAAAAATAAGGATTAAAAAACAAACTATTTCGCTGAGCGGAACACAGTAACAGTGTACTGTTACACCATAAAAAACTTATAAGGGTCTTTAGGGAGAAAAATAAATTCCGTTGACCGGGGGGGTGTGGGGGTATCCCCCCAGGTACAAAGGTCCGGGTTTAACTATCCAAACACTTCGCTTGAAGTAATAAGTATCCGACTTGGGTTTATGGGGGTATACACTTGTGTACCTGGGGGGTATGGCGGTCTATGGGGTATATTTTTATCGGTAGGGACTTTTGAAAGATCGGATCTACTGCAATGTAAATTAATAAAAATACAGAAAGTGCTCAAGTGTGGCGTTATTTTGTTGTGACGGAGGGGGCGGGGGCTTACATGCCCCCCAGTTTCTAATAAATTTCAGAAGAAAAATGTATTACCATATGGCCTAAGTATCCGATGATCAAGGGAAGAAATCTTGGAAGCAATGGAGAGCGAAAATTGCAACAGAATGAAGTAGAACGTTAAGTCTTGAATGCTGCTGAAAAAGAGCATAATAGTATAAGTTTTTAAAAAAATTAAGTAAAGAAATTTACAAATAATCTAACTTTTTAACATTTCTTCCCTTAATTTGATCCATAACTCGAAAACCATTGATTTTACACAATACGTGGTTATAATCTAGTTTGTAGACAATTTAACGCTCTTCAAAGATGTAGCAATCGATTGAGGTGGTGTCTCTCTTGAGATTTCCTGCTCACGCTCAACGCCGTATCTAGGTACGGCCGCGCCCTTGGCGGGACTTAACATTTGCGCCCACCACACCGGGTGTTTGGGGGGTATGGAACGAGGGATTAATTTTACAAAATTAAAGTGCAAAGTTGTAGGTTTAAAGTTTTTTGATCAATCATGAGTCAAAACTGTACTTTTCTTGCTTTTACCAGGGCAAAATCGTCGATGATATCGTTAAAATCAATCTGAAACGCAATGTTGTATTATATATCCACAATTGCTAAGTTTGTCAATCTGTTTTCAGACATACTTGATCTTAAATAGTTCTTGATCATTTTTAACTTGCTGAACGAACGCTCACAAGACGCCACACTTACAGGCATTGTTAAAAATATCCTCAACGCAATTTCAATGTTCGGATAGGCGTCTCTTAATTCATAATTAGAAATAACATTCAGAACATCCAAATGGGAGGCCTTATTGATGTCCTTTATCAGCTCTTTTGCATGATACTTGAAAGTAACTACTTCGTTCACAAGCTCTAATATATCTATATCTTCAAAATGTCAACAAAAAAAAAGAGCGAGAGGGCACAGGTGCAGTGACTTCGCACGGCTCGCGCTCGAATTACATTTTGTGTTGTTTTCAAGTTTTCAACTATAAGGCGGCAAGGGAGGGGACGGAGATGAAGGTAATATCACTTTAAAACTAGCCAACTAGACTATTCACAGTATTACTGTGACGGTAATAAACATAATTACACACTACTTACGGACAGTAACTTAACGATCTGGAATAACATTCATTTCAATAACGTGAAATTTTTGTCCTTAACAAAATGCACTAATCTAAAATAAAAAAATTATTTTTCATGGCCGATTTTGCGCCCCCCCCCCCCCCCCCCCGGTAGCTGCACCCTTGGCGGGCGCCCATCTCGCCACCGCCTAGATACGGCGTTGCTCACGCTAAAACAAAGTAAGAAAGGCAGGCGTAGAATATCTTAGCTTAGGAACCCAAGAACATGGTTCGGCACGTCAACAACGGGTCTTTTCCCGGCAGCAGCTGATAAAATAAAAACAGCCATGAAGATCGCCATCATTCGGTAACTAAGAGCTACCAAAAGAAGATAACTTATTCCCAATTATTTTCGCAATGAAACCCTTATCGGTTAGTCTCTATATACTAATTATTTAAATACTTTTAAAAAAATTTAAATAATCTCAAATCATTTAATTACTCCAACAAAAAAATAATAATCCCACTAGAAAGAAAACTCATTGAAACTCAAAAAACAAAAATTGAATTGATAAAAAAAATTAACTCGGGGGTGGAAACGTCATGTACCTGACAACTTATCCGAGTTTAATTGGCTAAAGCCCTTAAATTATCGGAACTATAACAAAGCAAATAATTTTGTAATTAAAATGCAAATCAAATAAAATCATAACTGCGTACAAAATAGTGCACGCGTAAACAATTTAAACAATTAATCGGATGCAGTAAACTAACAATGAAAAATTCGTCGATGAAAATACAAAAATAAAATGTAACATTGTAGTCAACGACTATCATGTTGATCTTGATTTCAGTTTTTGTACGAATAACTTAGTAATAAAATTTTACAACTTACAAGACGAATTCGACATCCACTACTGCAATCCAAAAAAAGCTTCTTCCTGAATGGAAATGGATTAAATTAACTTTTTTCTTCAATTTTAATAAAATCCACTTTTTGTCTTGTTCAAAAATTACCTTCCAGTTTTAGCAATTTTCACGTTGTGAAATGAGAATTTTAATTTGGTCACTCAAACATCGTACGACCTAATTTCTTTTTCAATTTTTCATTCTTTAGATTTGAAATGCGAAAAAGTAGAACTTTTATAAATACCTTCATTGCATACGTACATACTTGATAAATTTTATATTACAGTTTGCTTTGCAAAAATGACCAGACGCAAAGTAAATTCATTTTGAGTGCTCTAGGATATTGCACTAAAACTATATTTGCAAAACTACTTATTATTGCAATATGAATAGAGACACCACAACTTAAACCTAACCGCTACTTTAAAGTTTATAATTTAATTTGAATACAATTCCGACTTGTACTTCATTAGATGGAGATTAAACTGTTAAAGATTGTCAAGTAACGATATTGATTTTGTAAACGATGCTTATTATAATGTTCAAGGAGATTTTTAGATTAGTTTCCAACTTAAATTACATCACGTATGGCTTGAATGTTAAATGTAACGTTAAGCATACGTAGTATACTGCAGAAAATGTCAAACGCATTATTTTTAAAATGAGATCAAAAATTAAATTATTTATTCCTAAAGGGAAAATTGAGATGGAAACTTGGGGTTAATCTCAAAAATATTGCCATAGTTAGGTTAGGTTAAGTTGTTTCAAGCTAAGCTAAGCACAAATATTAAGTGCCACCAAATTCCTCTTCAACAATGCTTAACAAAATGGATATAAATTTTATAATATAAAATTTAATTTTTGGTACCTTTACAATTATTTTGTGCTTAGTTTTCGTTAAGTTCTACTTTATTAACTAAGATAAGCAAGTTTATTCAAGGGAGCCTGTAATTCCTATAGGGGGTAATTCCCCAGGTGGCGCATAAAAAAATACTCAGCCGTAAGGGGTGGGAAATAAAATAAAAATGACCATCTGTCCCCTTGCTAAGCTAAGATCATGGTAAAGAAGGGACGCCCAAAGCCATACCTAATCTTTACTATCACTCGGTTATATGGGTGGTGTCTTCTACAAGATTCCCCCTCCCCAACGTATCCAAAAAAAAATTAAGCATGGAAACAAAACGCTACTTAAATACTCATAAACTTTGCTTAACGTGACCGTCCACTGGACCGACTTTCAACCGACCGACTCAGCTTGAACCGACCGACTTTCAACCGACCGACTTTCAACGGACCGACTTTCAACCGACCGACTTTTAACGGACCGACTATTTTTTCGACCGACTTTCAACGGACCGACTTTCAACCGACCGACTTTTAACGGACCGACTATTTTTTCGACCGACTATCGATACGGTGCTACCCGAACTGCACCACGGCTTATCAGGGGTCATTTCTTGTACCCAGGTAAATGTAATCCCTTGACCGAACTGCACCACGGTCAAATGTCGTTCCGTAATCGCTTTACCGAATTGCACCACGAACAAACCGAGCAGGTATCACAAGCAAACAGATAATATAAAGAAATAAATACACAAATATCTAAATTCTTTGCAATTTAAATTTCGAGTTTAATATATTAATTCATATTATATTATACAGGGTCGGAGCAGGTATTAATAAAATAATAACCCAAAACAGTGAAAAAATTAAATTTTTTTGCCTTCGAATTTTGGGGTGTGCATTCGATAAGGAGGGTAATCCATCGTCAAAACCTACTCTTCCGGGGCGCCCCTCCGCTCCGCTCCGGGTTGCACCCCTCCAGAGCGGTTTTGACTCTGGTTACTAAGCTAAACATACGAGAAGCGCCACCGATCAAGAAAACCGGGATAAATGCAACCGGGATGTGAGAGACCCTCGAAATAGCATTAAAAAGTATAGTCGCGGTATGCGGCAGTTATCTATTACGTTTAACCCCCAAAAAATCGCGTAAAAACAAAAAATAATCGATGTTACATGTAGGAGGCATCAGGTTAAACTCCAGCATTGTGCTTTAACTTTTAACAATAAAACCACCTTACCTAAAATATTACAATAGAGGTGGTGCAATTCGGACGACCGACCCTTGGTGAGGTGTTTACCTGAAATTACGGTGGTGCAATTCGGGTAGGAGATTTGTGAACTAATCTTTTCGTGGTGCAATTCGGGTGTACCGATCGATACTACCCGAAGCATTCACTACAAGAATGATTTCCAATTCGAGTATTTGTCACATCATATAGTTTAATTTTACAGCCATGACAACTGTGAGGTGTCTAGGAATCCTTCGGGAAACCTGGCCTCAATCGTTTATCTTTCTTATTAAGCAATATCGTGAGTTTTTGGTTAAAGCGTCGTTGGGGGGGGGGTTCTAACCTTAGCAGATCCATAACTCTGTTGGTTTGGTTTTCGTGGAGATGCCATAGCGACAGGTATCTAGGAATCCTTCGGGAAACCTGGCCTCAATCGTTTATCTTTATTTCTTTCTCATTAAGCAATATCGTGAATTTTTGGTTAAAGCGTCGTATGGGGGGGGGGAGTTCTAACCTTGGCAGATCCATAACTCTGTTGGTTTGGTTTTCGTGGAGATGCCATAGCGACAGGTGTCTGGGAAGTCTATGTGACCTCAACCGTGGGCAGCCCTGACGAGAGGTGACAAGTAATCCATACGGAGACCTGATCTCAATCGTTTATTATTGCTAATAAGAAAGATAAACGATTGAGGCCAGGTTTCCCGAAGGATTCCTAGACATCTCACAGTTGTCATGGCTGTAAAATGAAACTATATGATGTGACAAATAGTCGAATTGGAAATCATTCTTGTAGTGAATGCTTCGGGTAGTATCGACAGTCGGTCCGTTAAAAGTAGGTCGGTTGAAAGTCGGTCCGTTGAAAGTCGGTCGGTTGAAAGTCGGTCGGTTCAAGCTGAGTCGGTCGGTTGAAAGTCGGTCCAGTGGACGGGAACTTTTGCTTAACACCACGGAAAGAAACTGTGTATAATAATTAAAATACTTAAGTTTAGTTAAGTTGCACTAAGGTAAGTAAGTGACTAAACGGTGCATCTTAAACGATGCTTTGAAATACAAAAACAATTACGGTACTTTTAAAACTTTAAAATGCTTAAATTTAAATTTTGTTCTGGAACGAATATAGATTAAGCGCTACTTAAGTTACGAATATACTTTAAAACTTTGCTTAGTACAACGGAAAGAAACTGTATATAAAAATTGAATACTTTAAGTTTAGTTAAGTCGAACTTAGGTAAACGGTGCTATTTTGGTAATCTTAAACGATGCTTAGTAAAACAATTACAGTAGTTTTGAAAATTTATAATGCTTAAGAGTGCATGTGCAGGGTCGCTGGTCATCGGTAGTAAATTTTAGAATATTTTGTGGAACTTCTTTCTGATATACGCCCAATAAAGTGATTGGCTAACTAATTGATGGGAAATTTAAAAAAAGAATTTATTCCAACGAAAATATTAATTTTTCTGTATTTTTATATGAAAATAGACTTTCAACAATCACATAATTATTATGTAAGTAAGATAAATATTGAAATAAACCAAGGTGCAATCACTAGTATACATGTTTTTCTAAGGTGGAAAGCTTCAAAATTTTTTGATAACGGTTACATAACTTAGAAATATAAATATATAATGGCTACAAAAAAACATCAAATTTCAATTACATTACATTAAGTTTACTATATTAATATCTATTTAAAATTGAAATTTAAACTCGTTAAACCTTAGTCTGAACATTTATTAATTGAAATATTTAAAAATTATATTAAAAAGTAATATAGTTTTGATTTTATCATGTTAATGTTACGGCACTAAAACAACCTATATTTCGCGGGGTATACATGCACTCTTAAATTTAAGAGCGCGCTGCAGAAAGAGAGAGAGGGAAGCAGTAGATATGATGTTGAAAGAAGCCTCTAATCTTTTGTAGAGATTTAAAAAATTTAAAAAAATTATTTGCTCCATATCTAAGGGAACCCTTGAACCCTTTGTGCATTAAGTTGATTTTATATAGTTTAAAACTCCACTAAGGGCACTTTTTGATTTACATGTTTTGTACAAGTTTTCTATAATTGATGATGAAATCGCTTCAAAATCAGGTTTTGTCCTTATAATGATCTGCAGAAGGCAATAACGAAGTTTCATTAAGATCGATTGTCATAAAAATTCAAAATTGTCCTTTTTCATAAATTAAATTAACCTATTTACTTTTAATTTAAAGCGCTCAAAATTGGTTATTGCCTTCAATAGTCTCTTCTTATTAATATAAAAAAAGAATTACATTGATACGACGTTTAGTTTTTTAAATTTGTACAAAAGATTAGAGGCTTCTTTCAACATCATTCCCTCTCTCTCTTTCCGCAGCGCGCTCTTAAATGCTGTTCTAGAACTAAAATGATAAAGAATTGAAGCTAAGCGCTGCTTAGGTACTCTTTAACTTTGCTTAGCACTACGAAAAGAAACTGTATATAAAAATGCTTCAGTTTAACTAAGTGACTAAAAGGTGCGACTTAAGTAATCTTAAACGATGCTCAGCGAAACAAAAACAATTATATTTCTGTTACTTTTAAAAATTTAGAATACCAAAAATTAAGGAAAAATATTTATTATATAATTTTAGTGTTCATTCCGTTAAGTCATTAGTCAAATTACATTTTGCAATATTATTAACTTACACCTCTACATGACAAATTAGGTGCACTTGTTAGGTTAACTTATTTAAAGCTTAACTGAGCTTAGTATTAAATTATTAATTTCCAAAATGAAGTTTGGGTGTAACATTAAAAGAAAAAATATAGCTGGATTAGATTAAGTTGCTTTAAGCTAGGCTAAGCACAAAAATGAAGTGCTATTTATTATTTAAGAGCCCTGGAACGATGATTCCTTCTGAAGTGAAACAGAAGAAATTTTATGTGTAAATGAAATTTTCCTTACTCTTAAATATTTATAATGCATAGGTTTGGTCCAAGTTCTGATTCAATTTTTGAACTTAACTAAACTAAGTGTAGGAACTAAGTGGTACTTAAATGCTATTGAATGGTGATTAGCAAAGAGTAAAGAAAATTTGAATAGAAACTCTTTTTATATTTTTATCGTCCTTTTCGAGTCGGTGATAGCACATAATAATTAATAGATGATCTTAATTTTCATTTCTAGACGGAAATTTTAAAGTAATTGTAAAAAAAATATATTAACTGTCGATTCTGGCCATTCCTTTAAATCTTACAAATCTAAGTACTTCACACTAATCAATGCAGATCAACCATTTTATTTAGCTCCGCCTGTAAAATAAAACTATAGATTTTTATTGGTTAGTTTAGTCAAATTTAAACTTTAATGTCTTTAAGAGTTAAAGTTTACGACCACAATCGATGTATAAATTGTTTAAAGCGTAGCAACTTAGCATAAATTGAAGTAGAACATACTAAAGTGTTAATATTGATATTAATAGGTACATAAAAGTAAGGTTCCCTTCTTAAACCTCTTTCAATCTAAACTACATGAATATGTAGGTTAAGTTGTTTTAATTATTATCATATAAACATATACTAAAATTAAGAATCCTCATACAATCACTCTTCAAGAAATCAGATTGGCACACAATGCAGCAATCAAAGAGCTTAATTCCTTACTTACTAAATTAAGACAATACCAAGATCGAAATCCTAGAATTGCTATTATTCACGAGCATCCGCAATCTATCTCTACATAAAATAGCAGTGAATTTCAATTGGGAAACGCCGGATATCAAATTCCGAGATAAGAATCCATAATGTAATTTGCGAAAACCTTACTGTATTTCGAAGTGCCATAATATTTTACGTGAATACAAATAAAACAAGCCAACGAATACGGTTTACACTTATGATAGCAATCTCGCTCAGCGCGGCCTTCAGGCCGCACAACCTAGGCTATCACGCACTAGATGGCTACACTGACCTAAACCCCCAAACTATAATACCTTTGAGGAATTGGGGAATGGAATGGGGGTATGGAATTTTCCAGAAGCATTCAAGAATTAAAGGTCGTCGTTTACTCTGCCCTAATCAGATTATTAAAAATCTTCTAAATTCCCTACCGTTAAAAGAACACCCGCCTGACCGGGGGGTCTGGGGGTATGGAATACCCTCCAGGTACACAAAAAATGTAAATAAAAAATTATGCCTCACAGAAACAGGTCATCAAGAGAATAAACCTATAAAACAATCCAAAGAGAAAATTGTAAAATAAAATCAACTGAAAAGGTTAAATCTGGTATTCTAAAAATTAACCTTAGCGCCTGGGGGGTATTCCATACCTCCCAGACCCCCCGGTCTGTGGGATTTCTTTTTATCGGTATGAACGCTTAACCATTTCAAATTGATATTAGCCTAGCATTAAAATTCAACTGTGTTTCGAATAAATGGACTTCATGTAATCATGCTGGGATTAGATAATGTGGATTATAAAGTAGTTTTGATTATTTTAAGAGGGTTGGTTCGGTTAACGCGGAACATCAGATAAACAAAACCCAGATAATCGGGGTTTACTCTTATTACAAATTCATAATACTACCGAAAATATCTACCTGTAAACTGTTGTTTTAGATATCGGAAAGGGGGGTCCCTTGGGGTATGGAATACCTTCCAGTTTCTCATAATTTGTAAAAGAAAAATTCCATACCAATATTCCAAAAAAAAGTAAAAGAGTTTATGGCCTTTGAAGGTTTTTTATACTAAATTTGAATGACCGAAATATCTGAAATTAAGAAGAAGGCGAGTTTTGGGAATTTTCTAATCATTGGCTGATCGCCTTCTCCTGCATCCGTTTCATGTGGGTTAGGGACTTTATATTGGTAAAGATTTTCGGAAGATAAATTTAGAATCACTGAATAAAAAGTTATATCCATGTTTCCAATTTGTAGTTTTTAGTTTTACTGTTTCACTTTAAATTTTACAGTAATTTTTATTTTTATGTAATTTCTCATTTCTAAAAGTTATTAAATTGTGTTTATATGAACTGTTATAAATTTTTCTGGGTTTGCCCATGCAAATCGTCCATTTAGCATTGGTGGTAGCTCATCAAAATTATTGGGAAATCTAAACTAATGGTAAATTGAAGGATTAAGTACTTTAGTAATTTCTAAACCGAAACTTAAATGTAATTAATTATTGTAAAAGAAAATATGGCTATGTTAATCTAAGCTATTTATAGCACAACAGCTTAGCATAAAATGATGTAGAACTTAGGTAAAATATTAATATTGGTATTAGGTAATAGGTTATCAGTTATAAACAATAAGGTTCACTTATTTTAATTGAAACTACAAATTAATTGTAATAAAATTAAAACATGGATGGCTTAGGTAAAGTTTTGTTAAGCTAAGCTTAACATATAAAATTAAGTTAATTTAAATTCGGAAAAAAATTATAAGAAATTTATTAAATGTCATTGATGTTTTCACGTTTGCCTTTATAAATCGTGCTTTTAGCGTCGGTAGAGGGGTACTTCCTGTCATAATATTTATTGGGTAATCTTAAATGAAAGCAAATTAAAGTATTAAGTGCTTTATTAATTTCTAAACGGAAACTTTCAAGTAATTGTAAAAGAAAATATGGTTTTGGTAGACTAAGTTGTTTAAATCATAACAGCTTAGCATCAAAAGTCGTAGAACTTACATAAAATCAAAGCAAAATATTAATACTAGTGATAATACGTATTGCTATGATCTCCCTTCTATTATAAATTAGAGACGTCCTTTAATTTGGGCGCCACATTCAAATGAATGAAAAATATAAAAAAAACGTAATAGTTTAAATTCGCGTGCTAAAATTTAATTAGAGAGTTCACCAACTTGTCCCTCTTGTTTAGCTCAGTCTAAGACTCTCTCAGAGTATTGCAGGTATTAAGATAAATTAGGGGATGTAGCTTATTAAGTTGAAAAATTTTATTTTTAAATGATAGAAAAATGTTTATTGACTTTGAATAAAATTGCTTAATTGTTTTTACCAGATAAACGATCCACTTCTTTATTTGAATGATCTTTAAAATTCAGAATACTGACCTGTAAATGTTTGATAATAATAAAAGATTGGATTAATTTAGAAATGATTTTTATATTCAAAAATAATATCGCAAAGCGAAAATAATCAATTTTAACAAATTTGTACAGATATGCTATCCGTTACCAGAATGTTTACAATAATCAAAAATCAAAAATGTAGAATGACGATCCTTTTCTTCCCTTGCTTCTTCTAAATGCTTAAATAAATTTAAGTCTTTCCGTTGTCCAAACGGGTTAAATGTTTTTGTATTGAAATTGTTGCTTTTGGCAAAGCGTAGAAAATAAAATAATAATAATGTTTTGTTGTTGAATTTATAAAGTAGGGTAGCCGAAAATGCACCTGTTACAGTCTTTTATCAGCATCCTGTATGTAAAATGCTGAAGGCGTAACGTTAATAAAAATAATAATTGTTTTCAAATACCTTTGAATTTTATAATCCGGACTTTTATATAAGTCTGCGTAGAAAAACACAATCTTGATATACACGAGCGCACTATGAGACACTTCCACGATCAGATGTTTCCGTTGATACGACACTCTTGATCTTCTCCTGTTTGGATTGTGTTGTGGTGGCAGTAATCATCCAAATTTGACTTTCTAATTGTGTTATTTTATTAGATTGTATGCCGGTAAGTAATTTTAATTTAAGTAATTCTCGGATATTTGAGAGTTGAGTTGAGAAATAACATTTTATTTTTCAGGCGATGCAACTAAGTTTGCCATCTTGGATTTTTTTATTTATCGACCAAATCGATTGAACTGTTGGATCGCATTGCACACGTCCTTCCACTTTAAATATCAAAATTCAACTAACTTTTGCTTGCGCAAAATAAGAATTTGAGCTGACTTCAACGACTTGTAAGTCAATTTCATTCCTTTTTGCAATTTTTATTTTAATGAAATTTCATGTAATTTCCAGAGTTGGTTCCATTATTGAAGAGATTACTTATCCGCTGCTTTCCAGTTGTTTTCCATCACAGTAGTTGATTTGGGAGCCATTTGAAGTAGTACATTTGACTATTTTCATTATCACATTTCACTTATCAACCTTCAATGGATTTTCACCCTTATGTACCTTTTTACAAATTTTGGAGATGAATTTATGGTTATCACATACAATTAGATATAAAAGAATTTTGGTTATAAACAGATTTTCATATAACAAGTTATTCACAGAGATTTATCAATTCAAAGTTCATAAACGTAAAGGTTATGTTTTTCAGATAACAAATTATAACAAATTTCAACATTTCTAAGATAAAGCATCTTATTAGAAGATTTTGACTTGTTCACCTTCAAATTAAATGTATTTAGCAGGTTTTGATATAGCTTTCTCATCTTTAAAGATCTTATTAGGTCTACAATATCATGAATTGAGTTGGATGTGTTTATCTGTTAAATCTAAAGTTTGTAATTAACTTAAATTTTCTAAATATAACAATTAATTCAGTTTTACAACCATTTGTGTTGTGTGGGGTCATTTTAAATCACAGCAGTATTTATATCCTAACAGTTAAGTTTAATTATTTAAGTCAGAACTACAATGTAAATAATAATGTAATAAATAATGTCTTGCTGGTTTTTACGTCATTCGTGCCATCGCCAATTGCGGTTTTGTTAATGTAACCGTAGCTATTTTTTTGTCACCGCATTTAATTGTCGCATTCCTGGGTATTTAATTGATGAGCTATTCTGTAGATTTTGATAATCTATTACCAACCGAATTCTTGGTCTCGTTAAATGTCACCAGCTTTTTATAGAACTCTTTTTCCAATTTCTTGTTCGTATAGTCGATAACTATATCAACCTCATCCCTCCAAAGTCCAAAGTTATTCCTGGACATTTCGGGAGACACCCACTCCAATGCCATCTTCACTTTTTTTCCTAAGTTATACTTACTTAAGTTAAGTCACCGTAACCACGAAGCCAATTACTGCAACAGGATATATTACTAAACAATCGAAAAACAAATTTTAATCTAAACTGCAAATTAAACAAAGTTTGTAACGAATTTTTTGCCCATTAAATTTGTTCCCAATAATTACTTATTGGCACTTCTCGCTCCATCTAACGGTCGAACTGGGAAGAGGGACTGGATAGGGAGATAAGAGGTTCCATCGGCGCAAAAGACAGTCTTGGGTGAACTATTGAACAAGCAAGACGCTTCTTGTGTCAGTTTTTGAAGCAAGATAAGGCTGGGGTAAATTTTCAAGTGATAATGTCGATTTGTGTTGCTACTGTGGAATAATTATGGGCTGGGGGTTACGTAATTAGCGGATATGGAACGAAGATATTCTTATATCTTCGTTGTTTGTGTTGGAAAATAGCGTATTTTCCCCATATCGGACGTTTCTTGGTCGGATCTGCTGCCCATGCTGCTTCTGAAGGTTTTGGTGTCCCGTCGGAGTGGCGAGTAACATTTATGTTATTGGATTGTTTCACAGTGGTTTATGTTGATCGACTTGGCCCATTTTGCTCCGTTCACCTGGAGTTCGATTTTGTTTGATTTCATCCTTGGCTGATTCATGTGTTTCATTATGTTTTATTATTTAGGTTTTTCCTTGTGTCTTGCATTTTTGATTCGAACGTTTTTGGCCGATATTATCGTTAAGTTGCAGGTTTTGTATTGCTGCATCGAGTTGATAGAGGATATCTTATCGTACACACAGCAGGCGTGTATTCGAATGCTAAAGTTTGAATTTTGTGTTTGAAAACTAATTAAAATTTAATTGTATTATTATGTTTTATTTAATTAAATTTGAACTGTGCATTTTCTTTAGGTGACATCGAACAGCGTTTGGTGAAATGCATTGGCATAAGAATTCCTACGCGTTCGACATGGGTTCAAATCTTGAATTTGAAATTCTATGTTGAACATCTTTTTTATGTTTATTTTTGGTTATATGTTTTTTTAAGAAGGCAGCGATGTGCGACCAACGTACAGGGTGTTGCATTTCATCGGGGTCGCTTCCACTTGATTTTATTGTTGGAAGTTCGATTGGTTCCACCGTTTGTGGGATTCTTATATGACCACTCGAACGTTCCGTGGATTAATTTTGGGGAGTGGTTCTTGGTGGTAATGTCTTTGCCACTGTACTGGTTCTGGTCGGCTAACGCAATTTCCATCCGACATCGCTTATGTCATCGCTTTCCAGCCACAAACATCTAATTGCTGATTATTTTTGTTGTGTTAGCAAAGCTGTTTCCTTGATTTTCTTCGGGGCGTTCATTTGACACGACCCACGGCCTTGCTGCCGCTATAACGAGCTGGTTTATACCTACCATCAGGGCCCCACGCAAATAAAAGTAGAATTTATTTTCTGCGTGGACATTATCTGTTCCGAGCTACCTTCTCATTAGAGATAGTGAGGATAGATTTTGTTTCAAGTTATTTTAAGCCGAGTTTAGCACGAAAGTTAAGTTCGACTTAATTAATTTGGAAATTTAAAAGAAAATAATTATAATTATTAGAAACTCAATAATAACAATTACTGTAGTTAAGTTAACTTAAATGAATCTGAACTTAAAATTAAGCTAATAAAATAACTTTGCAATAAAATACGGCTATACATTAGATTAATTTATTTCAAACAAAACTTAGCACGGAATTGAAGTAAAATGTAACTAATCAGGAACGGGATTTAACTAAATCATATAAAATTATAACGCAAACGAAAATATTATTTGGAGTAATCTAATAGGAATTTAATCTAAAAATTAAGTACAATCAAAATTTGTCTTTTTTAGCTAAATTATAAATTAAAATTTCAAAGCATTACAACGGTTGTTTAAGGATAAGCTGAGGGCTAAAAAAGGTAAGGCAAGAATGTACAGTGTTATCGATCGAATTGCTACTTAAATAAAAAATTAAAGTGGTTTTAGGTAAGGTCGTTTTAAACTAAGGTTACCGTAAAAATTAAGTACTACTTAAGTATTTTCGAACGATGGACAATCGAGAAGTGTAACTAATTGGCTGCATGGCTGTAATGCAGACCCTCGGGAATTTTAAAGTGTGGTGCGTCCTTTGGGAATGTTCCAGGATACATACACATAATTGATAACTTTTTAATAAGTCTCGTCTGGTGTCGTGCAAAAAAGTTATATTCTGCCAGATAAACTCTTCATAACTCCGATGAAATTTTTCTTGATTTTCACGACCGTTGCGTTGGAAATTGGCCAATTTCTAATTTATTTGCCGTAAGTTTTCAAACAGGTTAAGTTTGCCGTTCTGCTAACTTAAAGAACCCATTAAGTTGCTACTTAGTGGTCATAAAATTTATGAGTCTTTTATATCTTTCCGATGAGATTGACCTAAATGTTGACGCATTTGACTTGTCGTATTTGGTGCAAAAGGCATCGGAAAACGCGTGCATGTATTGCATCACCCTCCCCTGTGGGGAATCCTTAAATTCTTAAAGGATTTGTGGGATTAATTGCTGCAAATGCACGTCGGTTTATGAAGGGTAGACTTAATCGTTGGACAAAAGGAGTTGTGGAAACGCGACGTAAAAATGTTGCGAAAGAAGCGAATTAATTTTATTAAAACTTAAACTTGATAAATTGTTTTTAATTTTAATAAAAAAAATTAAGGAATAAAAGCAATCGAAAATTGTGTTTGATTGACGCATTAATCAGTGCTTTCCAGCACTAATGGATTTTTTTTTTCACTTTTTTAAGTTTGCTGGCTGCACTTACAAATTGATTTTATTATATTTGTGGTCTTTCCTTCGTGGCGGAATGTTTTAAATAATTTATCAATCCAAAACTTGGATACTAATAGATACTTGAAGGAATATAATGTGAAAGACGTTTGACAAGTTTAAATATTCATTTGTTCGACATTGAGGGTGAGTAGATAATGAAGATTGAAGCATGCGTATGGGGTAGCGCTCGAAAAGTAAAACGGCGCTCAGTTATTCCGAATACTCCGGGTGTTACAGGCGCCACGAACCCAGTAATCTAAACGAAGTCAACTTACGTAAAAGTTTTCCCAAAATTAATAATATTTTAATGGGTGAATTTGTCGGAAAATTCTCTCACATTTAATTTCTTTGTCGCAGAAAAAGTAGCAATTAAATTTTTTTTTACAACAATATTTAAACGAATAAAATTTTCTTTTGACTCCCTCCCTGTTAATTAATTAATTAATTCTTAAAAGTGATGTGAAATTTCTTCAGGTTCTTTTAGAGCGTTAAGTAATTTAATTATAATATAAAAAAAAGTTAACGTCGCTGTGTTTGTTATATTAAAAATGTTTGATCCTAAAGAGACCAATTAACATTTTAAGGGTACCTTTGAATTTGAAATTGTGCCCCATGGACTGCAAAAACAGTGTCCAACAATTAAAATTTTACGACTAGTGAAATTGTCAATTTTAAGTGAAAATTAAACGATTGTGGAAATTTCTGACGATCAACACAATGATAAAAAATATTTTCTGTTTCCTGTTGGCCTTCTTCGTTAAAGGTGAGTCCCGATTTTCCAAGTTTTTCTCTAAAATATGCTTCGCATTCGATATCTCCGATCTAGAATCTCGAGACGCGAAAATTTTCTAATTCAAATTCAGGTCGCGTTTTGAAAATTATAATTTCGACGTTACGTGTAAGTTATAATTATGATAAAACTTAAAATAAGAAAATTTAATATTATTTTACGTGTTTACGTTTTAATTAAAACAATAGCAAAATTCAACTTATTTTAAGTTGAAATTATCTCGCATAATCCTCCACTGAATTTTAATTTTTAGTTGCAAGAAATACGTCACTTTTTTAGCCTCTTTTTTCTAATTTCACTGAAATACTTATTTAAATTTTAAATTATTTAATCGCTATTTTTCTAAAATTAGAATGAAAACCATAATTAAGCGAATGGAAGACTTCATTGAGAGGCTTAAGAATTTGCATTTGAATGTTGCAATTTTTAATTAATTTTGGGGTTCGAGTTAAAAATTTGTTGGTTTTGTAAAACGACTTGGGGTCTTAACTCTTAAGGTAATGAAAAATATCCCAAATAATTAACGCTTTTTTTCCGAAATCTCCAACTCCACATTTTTTACTTTATGTTATTTCATTTTTTACATTTCGCTGTAAAAACAAACAGAATTAAAATAAATATATTTTAGTCCACGCTTTTTACATTCGCGCATATTAAAAAACAAATAAATGTCTCAACATTAAACTTATTATTAAAAATTGTATGCCTGAAGTGGGGGATTTACCTACATCAATTTTCATTTATCTTGCGTATTTTTTATACCGCTCGTTACACAAGAAAACTTTTTATACCAAAATTATTGGCGAAATCTATTTCTACAATTTTCCTCTAAAAAATTTTTTTCTAATGTCAACGCGTACTGAGATATTTCAAATTGAAAACCTTCAGTGCAGCATTTTTTACCACCCACCGATTAATGTCGATACGTTTTCTATATAAGTCGTCTGCCAAAATCATTAGCTAAACAATTTCCTACAGATTTCCTTTAAAAAATATTTTTTCTAATGTCGACGCTTACTGACATTTAAAATTGAAAACTTTTAGTGTAGCATTTTTTATAACCCACCAATTAATGTCAGTTGTCTACCAAATCATTGGCTGAATAATTTTCTACAAATTTCCTTAAAAAAAAAATTTTTAGTGTAACTTTCTTTGTTTTATAACAATTCAATACATTTTCGATATGGATCGACATACAAAAAATTTTTTATATATAAATTATTAACTGTATAATTTTCTACAAATTTCCTTTAAAATAAATTTTTCTAATGTCGAAGCTTAGTGAGATATTTAAAATTAAAAATATTCAGTGTAATATTTTTTATAAATATGTAAATAAATGTTGAAAAATTTTCTATAGAGTCATTCCGTCAAAACCATTGGTTGACCACTTTTCTATAAATTTCCTTCAAACATTTTTTTTCTAATCTCAACGCTTACTGAGATATTTAAAATTGAAAATTTTTAGTGTAACTGTTTTTGTTTTATAACCTTGCAATTAATGTCGATACAATTTCTATATGGGTCGTCATAGAAGAAAATTTTATATATATAAATTGTTCAATTAATAATTTTCTACAAATTTTCTTTACAAAATTTTTTTCTAATGTCGACGCTTACTGAGATATTTAAAATTTAAATTTATGAGTGCAACTTTATTTTTATTACTGCTATTAATGTCGATACATTTTCTATCTAAGTCGTCATAGAAGAAAATTTTGACTGAATAATTTTCTACAAATTTCCTTTAAATAGATTTTTCTAATGTCGATGGTTACTAATAAATTTTAAATTGAAAGTTTTTAATGTAATATTTATATATGAATGTAACCCTGCAATTAATATCGATACATTTTCTACATGAGTCGTTCCGCCAAAATCATTGGTTGAACAATTTTCTTTAAAATTTTTTTTTCTAATGTCGAAGCTTACTGAGATATTTAAAATTAATATTTTTTATAACCCTGCGATTAACATCGATACATTTTCTATATGGATCGTTTTAAAAAAAGTCCCATATACAAAAATCATTTAATGAAGAATTTTCTACAAATTTCCTCTAAAAAAATTTTATGTAATGTCAACGCTTACCTAAAACTCTTTATTGTAATATTTTTTATAATCTTGGAATTACGGTCGATACGATTTCAGCAATCTTTTCCAGAATATTTTCTGCACAAGAAAACTTCTTACACCAAAATTATCGGCTAAATTATAATTTTCTACAAATTTCTTCCTAAAAAATTTTTGCCAATGTCAACGCTTACTGAGATAATTTAAAATTGAAACTCTTTTTTGCAATATTTATTGTAGTCACGCAATGAATGTCACAAAACCTGTACGAAAACTTTTTATACAAAAATTATTGATTGCATCATTTCCTTCAAATTACCTTTTGTAATGTTGACGGTTACCCAGATATTTGAAATATAATCCAGTGACGTAACGTCAAGTATTGGGTTAGTAAGACATTACACAGGAAAATTGTTTCGACAAAACTTGTTAAATACCGTTTTTCTACAAATTTTCTTTAAAAAACTTTTCCCTAATATCGACGCTTGCCACGATATTATTTAAAATTTTTAAATCGGTAGTAGGTAGACGTTTTTATGTTTACTCAAATTAAAAAATGATTTTATAACGAAATAACGAAAATTATATGCCCGAAACGGAAGATTTACTTAAAACAATTTTCATTTACCTTGGCCGTTTTTTACACAGGTCGCTAAACAAGAAAATTTTCTATAGGAAAATTGTTCCTGGCAAATTTGGTAAAACAATTTTTTTACGGTCGACGTTAACTGTGATATTTAAATTATAAATCTGTAGTGGCTCATTTTAACGTCCACGCAAATTTAAAAAATAATATAACGGAATAATAAAGTTATTAAAACTTGAATGCCTAGTGGGGATTTACTTACATATTATACAATTATGGTCGGTGATTTGAAATATTTTCTATACCAGTCGTCATACAAGAAAATTTTCTGTATAAAAATTGTCCTTCGGATCATTTTCTATAAATTTTCTCTCAAGAAAATTTTTATAGCTTAAACGGTTACTGAGGTATTTAAATTAATGATATTTATAACCTAATTTTTTAAAATCAACGTAATTTTCCTTAAAAGTGAAATTATGCGAGTTATTGGCAATTGAGATTAAAATCTCCAATTGGGACAGCAAGAGGATTTTAAATAAATTTTGGGGGTTCATTGGGACACTTATTATATTGACAAAATTTCGGTCTTCCCAAATTTTTGAATTCAACAAACTAACAGACCAAAACAATATCGAAAAAAGAGAATTCATTTTAGCAGATTAGTGAAGTAGATGCTTGAGCTATGTTCATTTATTGGAAATATTTTGTATGTAGGTCATAATACAGAAAATATTTTTATCCAAAATTGTTCGTAAGAAAATTTCTTACAAATTCGATCTAAAACTTTTTTTTCTGATCTTAACCGTTACTGAGATATTTAAATTATAATCTTGAGACGTATACTAATATCATGAGTTAGTGAGGGACCGGACCAAAAAATTTTTTTAATAAAAATTGCTCACCATCTTATTTGCTATAAATTCTATTAAAACAATTTTGTTCTAATACCGACGCTTATTGAAATATTTTTAATAAAATTCCGCTTTATGTAATTTTATTTACTTATTTTTAGTGGAAGGTTGGTTGGATGTTCACCCAAATAAAAAACAAATGAAAATGGGGATTTACCTATCAATTAATTTAATTTAGTCTAATTATCTTTTATACGGATTTTCCTACTCGAAAAGTTTTTATACAAAAATTGTTCGTAAAAATTATTTTAGGAAGATATTTTTTGAAATATCTGGGTTCATTTTTTTTGTAATGCCACTGCCATATTTAAATTATAAATCTTCAATTAGCCCTGTTAAAACAATAAAATTATTGAAACTTATGGGGGATTTACATAATATTAACGTTCATTTATTGGAAATGCTTTCTATAAATATGGTTTGTCATACAAAAAAATTTTCCAAACAAAAATTGTTTGTTGGATAATTTTCTACAAAATCACTAAAACTTCACCAGCCAAAAAAATGTCTGTAATTAAATTTGTTCATTATCTTAATTACCTATAAATTTTATTAAAACAATTTTTTTCTTATAAACCCGCCTCCTCAGATATTTCAAAATAAAGTTCTTTTAATAAAATTCTTCTTTATGTAATTTTCATTTTTGTTTTCTAAGTACCCGCCTACTTAAATTCAGTATAAGGTTTTTGATGTTCACGCAAATTAAAAAACAAGTGAACGTCGGAACATCAAAGTTACCGTGAAATATTACATTCTGGAAGTAGGGCAGTCACCAATTTTCATTTATTCCTATAACTTTCAAATAGATTATTATACCAAAAAATTTTGTACACAAAAATTGTTTATTACATCGTTTTCTACAAATTTTGTATTAAATTTTTTTTTCTGTCGGTGATGGTTACCGAGATATTTTAAATACAATTTTCTGACGTATAATGAAATCTCGAGTTACTAACGCAGGTTACCACAATATTTTCTTAATAAAAGTTTCTTAATATCCTATTTACCTCAAAATTCATTACAACAATTTTTTTGTATGTTCGACGCCTACTGAGATATTTAAAATTTAACCTTACGAGAGCATGATAAAGTCCCAGTTTTATTTATTTAGCAAGCTGGTGTAACAATTACCCAGTGCTCTTTTTATGAAAGCTCATGTTTAGGAAAAGCGAGCGTTTTCGAGTAAAATGTGTTACCCACTTTAAAGTGAAACTTTCAAGTTTACACCGAAGCAAAACGCTCACCTTAAAAAAAGCAATTTGCCAACTACACTTAAATATGTCCTCAAACTTAACACCGAAAGTTCAAAACGTTGATGCTATTTTACGAGTTGTTTTTACATCTCCAAGTGTACTTTTTACGACAAGGAAATTTAAAATTTAGAAACGGTACCTTAAAAAATTCGGATCGGTTTTTTAAGACCTACAAGTGGATGCGACGCCTCGCGGGGCGACTGCGGCGTCCCGACCGCAAATAGCAACAGATTGCAATATTTTTGTTTTATAATAGGGAAATTTGATTTGTTTCACCACGCAGCTTTCCCAAAACAAGCGAGGCCTTATAAGTAAATCAAGAACCGCGAGTAATCCGTATTTATACCTATGATTTTAAAAATAATGACCAATAAATCAGGTTTATGAACTTTTGTAAGGGGAGCAGAGTATATACACTGGAATTAATTTAAATTTATCGTTAGAAGGTTAAGGTAAACTTGCAGAATTAGAATACAGAAGGGAATGTATTAAAAGTTGGATGAGGTTAATGAGGGGAAGGCGTTGATATTGGTTACAACGTTAAGGCTAATTTTCTTTGGCAACTTTTAGTTTGCTAATCCTCGCTTATTATTTTCGCAAGAAAAACTTTTCCTCTAATTGTTTGTACAAACGTTGTTTGCATTACCGCGTAGATTTCCTTCTAAATGTGTGTGAAATTATGGATTAACTCAAAGGCAGAAGAAATGCAGAAGCGGACTGGCTGCATGGAGAATGTGGAAAATTCCGAATTGGGTCGGTGTTCTTAGAGCTGTTTTAGGTTATTTTAATTTAATTAGCAAATTTAAACTTCAAGTAAAACAATAAATTGGTCGAATAAAAAATTATTAACCAAATTTAAAAATTATGTTAAGAAGGGAATGATAAATAACTACAAAAAAAATCTATGGAAATATTTTAGATTTTTCGTCCTTTTTTCAACTCTTTGTTTCATCAAAATATTTCGAGTCCTACTCTGTCACATTACAAAATTATTAGAGATGTTTTTAGGAGGTGGAAATTCAATTTATTGAGCTAAATTAAAAAAATTCTAATTCGTAGAGAATTTTGCTGAAAAATTAAGAGAAAAATAGTAAAACCTTTGCTAAATTGGGGTTGTTTTCAGGGGTCCCCGTTTCTAGAAGGTGTAAATGAGTAAAATTCTGAAAGTTTGCACCAGTAGAACGTATTTTCAGGGGTGGAAATCCTAATAAAGGAGTTAAATCTTAAATTCCAAATTCGTAGAGAATTTGACATAAAAATCGTCACAAAACAGTAAAACGGTTACCAATGAAAACTTAGGGTCGTTTTTAGAAGAAATTCAAATAAAGGAGTAAAATTTTAGATTTCAAATTCGCAAAGCATTTGACCGTTTAGGGGGTGGATATCGAAATAATTTAGTAAAATTTTAAAACTTTCAATTCTTAGAGAATTTCACCGGAAAATGAATAGAAAAATAGTAAATCAATTATCATTGGTAAATAGGGGTTGTTTTCAGGTGTCCTCGTTTCCAAAGAGCGTAAATTAATAAAATTCTGAAAGTTTTCACCAGTAGAGCGATTTTGTAAGGGTGGAAATGTTAATAAAGGCGTTAAATCTTTAATTCCGAATTCGAAAAACAGTAGAAAAGTTACTGTTGAAAAATTCAGGTCCTTTTTAGAGGAAATTCAAATGAAGGAGTTCAATTTTAAATTTTGAATTCGTAAAGCATTTGACCTTGGTTTGTAGAGAGTGGAAATCTAGATAGTTTAGTAAAATTTTAAAACTTCCAATTCTTAGCCAATTTCAACGGAAAATGAATAGAAAAATCGTAAAAACAATTGCATTTGGTAAATGAGGTTGTTTTCTAGAGTCCCCATTTTCAGAGGGTGTAAAACTGAGTAAAATTCTATAAGTTTGCATCAGCAGAGAGAATTTTTAAGGTTGGAAATGGTAATAAAGGAGTTTAATCTTAAATTCAAAACTCATAGAGGATTGATCGAAAAATTTATGGAAAAACAGTGAAAAAGTTACCATTCAAATATCATGGTCGTTTTAATAGGAAATTCAAGCGAAGGAGTAAAATTTCGAATTCATAAAGCAGTTGACCTTGGTTTATAGGGGTTCAAAGTCGTAATAATTTAGTAAAATTTTAAAACTTCCAATTCTTAGAGATTTTCGCCGGAAAATGAATAAAAAATATTAAAAACAATTTCCTTTTGTAAGTTGGTAATGTTTTCAGGAGTCCCGTTACCAGAAAGTTCACTGAAAGTTCACTTTAGTAGAGCGAATTTTTAGAAGGTGGAAAACCACATAAAAGAGTTAAATCTTAATTTTCGTTTTGTACAGAATTTGACGTAAGAATTAATAGAAAAATAGTAAAACAAAATACCATTGAAAAGTTAGGGTCGTTTCGGAGTGTGAAAATCTGGAAATTCAAATGAAGAAGTCAATTTTAAAACTTCTAATTCGTAGAGAATTTTACCGGAAAATGGTGAAAAACCTTTGGTAAATTGGTGTCGTTTTAAAGGGTCCCCGTTTCCAGAAGGTGTAAATGAGAAAAATTCTCAAAGTTCGCATCAGTAGAGCGAATTTTTATGGGTGGAAATTTAAATAAAGAAGTTAAATCTTAAATTTCGAATTCGTAGAGAATTTGATCTAAAAATTAATGGCAAATAGTAAAAAAATTAGGGTTGTTCTTAGATGATTGAAGTTGAAATAAAGAAAGGAATAAAATTTTAAATTTCAAATTTTTAAGAATTTGACCTAAAAATAAACGAATAAATAGCATATAAATAATAATAATCTTAAATTAGTATATAAGGGTTGTTTTTAAGGGGCGAAGATAAAACCGACTTAATAAAATTCTGAAAGTTCGCATTTGCAGAGACTTTGACCTAATAAATAACGGAAAAATTGTAAAAAACATTACCATAGATAAATTAAGGTGGTTTTTAGGGGATGGAAATCAAAATAATTGAGTATTTAGAGAATTACATCGGAAAATGAACAGAAAAATAATAAAAAACAATTACTTTTGTAAATTGGGAATGTGTTCAGGAGTCCTTGTTTCCAGAGGGTGTAAATGAGTAAAATTCTGAATGTTCACATTAGTAGGGCGAAATTTTAGGGGATGAAATAGAAATAAAGGTGTAAACTCTTAAACTTCGAATTCATAGTAAATTTGACCTAAAAATTAATGGAAAGCTAGTAAAAAAAATTATATCATTGAAAAATTAGGGCCGATTTTAGAAGGTGGAAATCTAGAAATTTAAACGAAGGAATAAAATTTTTAATTTCGAGTTTGTCGAGAATTAGACTTAAATATTAAGGATAAACGGTATAAAAAAATTTTATTGATAAATAAGAGTTGCTTTTTGGGGGCGAAAATAAAAATAACGGAATGAAATTCTAAAAGTTCGAATTCTTCTAGACTTTGATCTGAAAATTAGTGGAAAAATAATAAAAAAATTAGGGTCGTTTCTAAAGGATGGAAATCTGGAAATTCAAATAAAGGGATAACATTTTAAATTTTGAATTCGTTAAGAATTTAACTTAAATATTAGCGAATAAACAGTTTAAAAAATTATAATTGATAAGTGAAGGTTGTTTTTAGGGACGAAAATAAAAAGAACTGAATAAAATTTTTAATGTTCGAATTTTTAGAGACGTTGATCTAAAAAGTAATGGTAAAATAGTAAGAAAATTACTATTGAAAAATTAGAATCCTTTTTAGAGCGTGGAAATCTTGAAATTTAAATTGAGGGGTAAAATGTTAAATTTCGAATTCGTAAAGAATTTAACCTAAATATTAACGAATAATAGTCCGGTCAAATTAGACCAAAAAATAAGAGTGAGGTTGCAATAATTCGCACCCAGCTGAAAATTGGTAGGATTGTTCAAAACACCATCATCAATGAAATCTAAAAAGTCCTCATCGATCCGACACCTGGAAAAAAATTTATTCGGGGTCAAAGGTCACTAAAACGGGGTTTTCGCGATTTTCAGTAAAACGGTAAGTTTTATCATAAAATTATCTCATTCAAAAATTGTAGATCAGATAATTATCTATAAAAAATGTCTAAATACTTTTTTTCCTAAGAGCCACCGTTTTTGAGATATAACGATTCGAAAAGTTGAAAGAGTTGTAATCGTCATAATATGGGGTCCGTTACTTTGCCCCCCCCCGGTTAATATTTTTACACCAAAAACAAGCACTGGGATCCTTAGAGCTAGCACCCAAATATGAAAGCTAGCACCATTACAGTTTTTTCATAAATCGACTTTGAAACCGGGGGGGCCAAAGTAACGCTAGCCCCCCCGGTTAATATTTTTACCCAAAAACCTAGCACTGGGATCCTTAGAGCTAGCACCAGCTAGCACCCAAATATGAAAGCTAGCACCATTACAGTATTTTCACAAATCGACTTTGAAACCGGGGGGGCCAAAGTAACGCTATTTACCCCCCCCCCCGGTTAATATTTTTACCCATAAACCTAGCACTGGGATACTTAGAGCTAGCACCCAAATATGAAAGCTGGCACCATTATAGTTTTTCCACAAATTCATTTTATTTCTTTGCACCTAAATGACGATTACAACTCTTTCAACTTTTCGAATCGTTATATCTCAAAAACGGTGACTCTTAGGAAAAAAAGTATTTAGACATTTTTATAGATAATTATCTGATCTACAATTTTTGAATGAGATAATTTTATGATAAAACTTACCGTTTTGCTGAAAATCGCGAAAAACCCGTTTTAGTGACCTTTGACCCCGAATAAATTTTTTTTCAGGTGTCGGATCGATGAGGACTTTTTAGATTTCATTTATGATGGTGTTTTGAACAATCCTACCAATTTTCAGCTGGGTGCGAATTATTGCAACCTCGGATGTCTAAATTGACCGGACTAAAATAGTGTAAAAAATTATAATTGATAAATAAGGGTTGTTTTTAGAAGGTAAAAATAAACAGAACTGAATAAAATTCTAAAAGTTTGAATTCGTAGAGACTTAGACCTTATAATTAACGGAAAAATAGTAAAAAAATTACCATAGATAAATTAAGGTCATTTTTTAGGGGATAGAAATCGAAATAACTAAGTGAACTTCTGAAATTTTGAAGGGAAATTTTTCATTCCCTATGAAGAGATTTTCACCTACAAATTAACGAAAAAATATTAATAAATGACCAAAGGGTAAAAAAAATTCTGAAACTTCGAATTCGTAGAAAATTTTAAAAATTACCTTTAGTAGAGGGGGGAGGAATCTAAATAACTGACTCGATTATCATTAAAGGAAAAATTACCGCGGGTAAATTCGGGCGATTTTCAATGGGTAGAAAAATTAAAATAACTGAGTCATACCGTCATACAGAATTTGACCTACAAATCAACGCAAAAATAGTACAAAATAACAATTGACAAATTAAGGACGTTTTTAGGTGCGAAAACAGTTCGAACTCGGAGAGAATTTCACCTAAAAATTAACGGTAAGACAATTGAATAAATTGGGGTCGTTTTTAGGGAGTGAGCGTAAAATTATACAGCTTAGAATTAGTAGAGAAAAGTAGTAAAAAATTTAGATTTATCTTCACTTTCTTTTAAATTGTAACTGGTTGTCGCTAGAGTTTTAATTATTACACTTAAAGGAAACAGTGTCCAAGAAAGTCAAATTATTATATAATTAATGTTTAGCAAATTTTCCAGTCCATTTACAGGGGTTGAATGGGTGAAGGTGGTAAATACAATATTTTTATGAAGGGTGATGTGTTTGCAGTATACAATGTGCGGTAACATAACGTTAGTACGCTCGACTGCTGAAATAAAAATACCCAGTTTGACTCCAACTGAAACTTTGAAGCAAAATTTACAATTTCTTCACCCAGCCACTCATAAATTTTTTAAACCTGTGTAAGAAATCGTAAGTTGTGTATGCAGTAAATTATGGCAGATTTCAGATTACGCCTTCTTAAATAACCGAAATCACTGTTCCATACCTTCCCAAACCCCCCAGATCCCCCCCTCCGGTACCATAAATTAATACAGTCTGTAGGTAGGTACTTTCTATACTATTATGAATTTATATTACAGTGCACCCCTGATTATTTGAATCTTAATAATGCGATATTCCGCGTTAATCGAGCCGAATCTCTTAAACCAACTCTCCGCGTTATTCCAGAGGCATTGGTATAAAATCAGCCCATTCTCTGCGATTGTCGACCTGTCGAATGATTTGTAGTTATAAATTATAATCTAGTTTTCCGTTTAAAATGCTGCGAAATCCGAGTTTTCGATTATCCGATTATCCGATAATCGGATAATCGAAAACTGCTGTACAAAGTAATAGAAAATTGATTACACGAAACTCTCAAAATGTTCTAACTAAAAGCCAAGATGGTGATAAATCAGATATAACAAAATGTCCTGAATGCGAACGCGTTAAATATAAAAGAATTAATCCAGGAAAGATCGATCCTGCAGTCCGGACCTGTTAAGGAATACATAAAGAAAATTAATAATCTCCTGTTTGGAAGAAATTATAAAAAAGTGTTTTCTCTTTGTCTTCAAAAATAACAACTAAGCCGTGCATACATTTCAAACTAAACAACAAAAAATAAACACCTAATTTAAGCTGACGTGTTGTTCAACTCAAGTTTCCTAATTATTTTCCTTTACGCTTTACTTTCATTCTTTTCACGTAATATGAACATATCTGATAACTTATTTGTATGTTCTACTTGAATAATAAAAAAGTACGATTTTAATCAAGTAATCGTTTTAAGTTTTAGTACTTGGAGTTAATAAAAGGAGACATTTATTACGCAATATAAAAGAAACGTTAATGTTCGTATAGTGAAAATTTACATAATGAGCTTTTCTTGAGCTTTACATCATACAAGACACTCGAGAAGCGATATTTAGCGGAAAGCTTTTATAACTTTTAAAATGACATCCCCAACAGGTGATCGATCAGGCAGCACTTCGATTAGTTTTCAACAGATTTGTCGTGTTGCGTAATTAAGGTTTTATTATTGAAGGAAAAAGAAACCGCAAGATTTTCCGAGACATGAAAAATTTTAAATCGAATGTGTCGAACGATTTTCCACGATGTTTGATACCTCCATTGTACACTATAATAGTAAATTCCTGGCATGAAACGTAACATTTCTTGATCAATCACTTGGATTTCATTTCCGATGTTGGTGAAAAATTTGTTTCGAGGTTGAAGGGTATAAAAAATTTTGATGGCGTTTAATTTTCATGAAAGCTTTTTATTAACACAGCTGAGTTACAAGTTCAGCAAGTTGTTCGATATATTTATTTGCCGTACCCTCAGACCAGCAGCAGACTTGAATAATCGCGCAATTTTATTTCTTTCAAAATTTCCACCAAAACAATGGCAAGATTTTGTCTTCCGCTTCGACTTTTATCGCTTCCAATAAGTTGTTGCAATAAAATAAAGTCAAGTTTAAACTAAATTTATAAATTATGTTGGTGTTTACTTGATATAAATGTAAAATCGAGTACAATCGGTTGAATTGTCAACTTAAATGAAAGGGAAGTTTCCGTTTATCTTCAACTTTCAGGAGTTGCTGTTACACAACAGATTTCATTTTTAAGTCAAATTATAAGAGTTCCTTCTTAAAACTTGATGTTTTAAAGAAAATTGTTTTGATATCTTAAGGAAATTTTATATTTAATAAAATTTTGTTTTGTAAGGAAACAAATTTATTTACCTGAAATTCTTAGGGGTATACTCGAGAGACGTTCGGAAAATTTTCCAAACTTGTGTATGTATATTTTCTGTACTTATGATTGAAATAACATACATCTAACTTTGTGATGTGTGTACTCTAGAAAATCTGATTTCAACTTTGAAATTTGACAAATGTGTATCGAAGTTTATACATTTACACGGATGTCACAAAGTTTTAGGAAGTTATTTACTCACCCCAAGACGAAGAAGCTTTTCATTGCATATTGTTAAAGTTTTTATAGAATTAAATCAAAATCATTAAATTTTCAAATTTTCTTCGAGACTTCTTTTGATTAAATTTTATACTTCCTTTTGAAAAAAATTTAATTAAAACAGTCTACTTCTTAACTTCTATTTTCGGAACAATCCTAGTTTTAACGATTTGCTGAAGACTCTTGTTGAAAACAATGTGGGGGTGACGTATCTTAAATTCAAAAATCCAAATTGGATTGCCCCGAAGGAGCAAAAATAACAAACTAAACTAGTTTGAAGATTTTACTACGGAGGACTAATTGCACACTAACTAAGATCAATCACCTGTAACTCTCGGTATCTTATAAAACTGAGTTTGAAGTTTTCTATTTTAAAAAGTGATTGATGAAATTTTATGTTCCGAAGCTAAGCATATAAAGAATTCAAGACTGTATAACATACTAAAATTTAAAAATTATACGATAAACAGTTTTGAACTTTACATATAGATATTTACGAGAAGATTCAGAATTTAAACAACAATTATTTTTTTCTCGTAAGTTTTTGCTAAAATATTATAAAATTGAATATCAAATTTTTGTAACAAGTATTTTTTTGAATTATTTACAAAATTACGACAGCTTAAAATGTTTGATAAAGGACGAGTTGTGGTTCTAGGAGTATAAAGAGGAAAGGGGAAATCATATTTTATCATCTGCATGCAGCGAGCGGAAAACCTCATCCTAGTACTTTTTTTGCCCACATTAAATTTCTAATATTTTTCAGTTTGCTATCAATTTGATATTAAATTTTAATATACAATATAATGTTATAAGGAACAGAACAAAACCGCCAGATCAACATGGCAAATATTAGAAAAACCGCGAGATTAGTTGAATTACAATCTCAATCAAACGAATCCGCGGATTAAACTGTAAATTAACAATTCAATTAATCAAATTTGGATTATGAGATTTGGATTGTGATTGCTACATTTCTGATAAAATAAGAAATGCAAATTTTGTTCATAAACAAAAGTACACTTTATTTTTGTTCTCAAGGGACAATGACTTTTTTGACTTCGCCAGAGGGAATGGTGTACCTGAGGGGTATTTTATACCCCGCAGACCCCTCGGTCACGTGTCATGTAATTTACTCTTGCCAGGGCTCTCAACGATCTTAAAGTAATGCAAATATTTAAAAGGAATTCAGTTTGTGTTCTAAACGGACAATGATTTTATTATATGCCAGAGAAAATGGAGTACTTAGGGGATATTTCATACCCCCCCCCCAGACCCCCCGATCACTTGTCTTGTAGTTACTCTTGTCAGGGCTCTCAGTAATCATATTAGTAATACAAGAATATAAAAAATATTCAGTTTATGTTCTCAAGGTACAAGGATTTTTTTTACCTTGCCGGAGAGACTTATTACTATGGCAACCAAATTTTTTTGATTTCTTAAATTCCTGCATTCTCTACCATAACTTGGTTTGGTTTATAAAGAATCATTAACTCGTGCCAACAAATGAGAACAAACGAAATGGAAGTTTTTCAAATTCATGTATGCATTACTAAGGCCATCAGGAGCCTTCACAACATACCGAGACCGGGTATCTGGGGGGTATGGAATACCCCCCAGGTACCCCAGTCTCCCTGGCGTGGTAAAGAATAATGTTATAAAAATAATTCATTTTATTGTTAATAGTTTTTTGTTATTGTTAAATACGCGAGATATTCAAATATTCTCACGAGCTTTTTTTCTGATTGGACACTGGTACCAACTTACTCCCATTTGTAAGGACTTTGAATTTGGATCTAAACTATGATCAAAGGTGTAGTGGCAATTAAACGAAGATCCAGTTACAGTTCGTATTTACGCAAATATGGGAATCTATTCAAATCTGAACAATTTTAGTGAAATCAACCAATTTTACCTATCTTTTGGGGAGGGGGGTAACTCATAAGGGGAATATGAAGTACCCCTTAAATTATTATGGTCTTAGTGCAGCAAAGAATTAAAAAAATTGTTTTATATTGTTCTTATGGGACCATGATTTTCTTTTCATGCAGATAGAGAGAATAGTGTACCTGGGGGGTATTCCATACCCCCCAGACCCCCCGGTCTCGAAACCTGTTATTGCTCTTGTCAAAGCTCTCGATGATTTTATTAATAATGTAAGATTTAAGAAAAAGTGTCGTTTGTGTTCAAAATCAAGGATACTTGGTTACTATAGCAACCGATTTAAAATTTTATTTAATTCTTAATTGGGTTTATTTACTATAGTAACCAAATTTTCTTTTCGATTTTTTAAATTTCTGCATTATCTGTGATTAGTTTCAGTTTAACTAAATTAGCTAATAAAAGGAACCGATTAACTTTTAGTCCCGCCTTTATTTTACATTTAAAGGCATTTAAGAGATAAAGGAATGACCAGAATAAACGTATAACACCATCAAGATCCGTCATAAGATGAGAATTCGGGGAGGTTGGTAAGTATTAAATACTCCCCCCCAAAGTACTCCATTTTCTCTGATGAGATAAAGAAAATCGTTACTCTATGAGAACAAGAACGGAATCAAATTTTGGTGTTCCATTAAAGTTATCCATAATTACTATCATCAAGACCGGGGGGTCTGGGAGGTATTCCATACCCCCCAGGTACTGTGTTCTTTTTAACAAGACTTTTCAATAATGTGATACAAATTGTTTTTAATTCTTCAATTACTAATACCATCTCTCCCTGGGGGTACCCCATACATCTTCCCCTCCCTAAGAATTTTCAAAAATCGAAAAAGAACGGTTAACTAAAATTACGTAACGTAAAAAACGTATTAAAAAATACGTTCTTTACCTCACGAGAGAGATTGGTGTACCTGGGGGGTATTCCATACCCCCCAGACCCCCCGGTCCTACAGTTCTCGTGAACGTTTTCGATTAGGGATCCACGTCTTTACGCCTAAAACTTTTACGCCTAACACACTTACGCCTAAGTCAATACGCCTAATCCTTTACGCATAAAGGAATTTATGCCTAATGGTTTTAATGCCTAAAACCAACTACGCCTAAAACTTGAACGCCTAACGCAATTACACCTAATCCTTTACGCCTAAAACATTTAAGCCTAATGCTTAAAATTTTCTAAAAATCGTACAAACATAAAAAAAATGTAAAAGCCGAGATAATAATTATGAGATTTATAGTAAAAGTTTATTAATAGTACAAGCCCTTACTTTTAAAAAATGTATACTTAATCAATTTTTTAATGTTTACCAGTTGATACTTATTTTCATAGTTTATTATTTTTTCAATAATTCACAATAATTAATTAATCGTAATAATAATTTATTTACAAGCAAAAAAGTACAAATGTTAAACAGCTTGAAGCTCAAAGTTGTACGCGATGCCTCGAAGGTAAACGTCGATTTCGAAGTTCAATGGACCTAGACCATCCCCATAGGACTCCACGATTCTCTTGATGTTGGCAGCGGTCGTTCGGTAGCGCACACGACCTGTTGGAGGTTCCAATCCTGCCACGTACTGCTCAATTTTCAATTCGTTTGCACTCTGTTCCATTTTTAACACCTCTATAAATTTCCAAATAGAGGGATGGCATGCACTCAATAAAGAATGAAAACTCCGGTGCCATCCTTCAACCGAGTTGTTTGTCTTGGGGAGGTCATTCAAACTGGCCTCCTAACAGTTCCAGAGTTGGATGGAATCAATCTTGGGGTTTTTTCGGGTTCCATTGTTACGAAGCCGGCCAATCCAGTTATCCTCAAAATATTCAAGAAAAGGATCGAGAATATCAACATAAAATGGATATTCAGTTAATTGTACGAATGCCATAACTACATCATCGGGAGGGACGAAAGCTAGTGCAGCCAACTTTCTTACATGAAGAGAAAAATCTGGGTTCTCCACATCGGCATATTTTTCTCTGAGATCAGGTATTGACGCAATTTTTCGCCACAAACTTTGACTAAAGTGGAAGAAACAACCCCTGTTCTGTGAATTAGGAAACACGTGTTGAAAAGCGTTAATCTGAGCCTTCTCGAAATCTGTCATGATGGAAGTTGGAGCAAGGCTTGGTTTTATATTCTTTAGTGCCTCAAGAACTCGGACGTAGGTCTGCTGTCGCTTATTTGGCAAGAGACAGAACACAGAAGGAATCACATTGTGGTACTTGACACCATGAATTGTGAAAAGTTGCTCAAATAATCGCGGCACAGTCTTGAAAGTACCATCAGCGTACCAATGGCTACAATTTGACATCAAATCTAAACCCAATTGAGTACCGAATATTAAAATGCGATCTTCTTCAGGTTCACTGTCAAAAATAAGGAACTGCTGAATGGTTCCATTCGAATTAAATTCGGTGACATAATCTGGAATTTCAAGTTCCGTAAGGTTCGAAGGTGTTGGAAGTGTAGCCCCAGCCACTTGACGCGCTCTTTGAATGTTGCGCTTCACCCGATCTTTCGAAGGAAGTGCGGCTTTTACCGCAGCTGGAAGTCCAATACTGGTTGCGACAATAATCTGGTGAGGTGTGTCTCCACCTGTTGACTGTCCCGAGCTTTATCCTTGATTTCTGCCAGGACTTGCCGGGTTTTGACCTCCGCTGCCCGTGGTACGTGGTTGTACTCTTCAGCACTTTCATAAACGATTAATTCACCTTTTGTGTGAACAACGGCTAGACATTTACTTTTGTTGTATTCTACACATTTCCAAAAAATTTTATCGTTAACATTCCTGTTTTTGGTATACACGAAGCTTTTGTGTAGTAATTGATCATTCCCTTTTCGACTTTTGATAAACATAAGAACCATTTTTTTAAATTTAATCAGGGCTAAGAATGAGTTACTTTTATTACTAAAAGTTATGTAGGTCTTATATAGCAACCAAGTTTTGAACATAATATAAATAATAGCCAAAATTCCATCAAAATCGGAGCAGTGGTACGATTTTTAGAAAATTTTAAGCATTAGGCGTAAATATTTTAGGCGTAAAGGATTAGGCGTAATTGCGTTAGGCGTTCAAGTTTTAGGCGTAGTCGGTTTTAGGCATTAAAACCATTAGGCATAAATTCCTTTAGGCGTAAAGGATTAGGCGTATTGACTTAGGCGTAAGTGTGTTAGACGTAAAAGTTTTAGGCGTAAGTACGTGATACCTTCGATTAGTATTATAAGGATTAAAAAAATTCCACTTAGTTTGTTTTGATTTGTTTTCATTAGCCAATGATTTTTTTAAAACAAACCAAATTTATTAAAAGAACTCTCTCCTTCTCTCTCAGTTAAAACCAATGGACAAAGGTTAAGTTTCCCGTCATTTAGTTATTATAAGTACTAATATTGGGTCGGTAAATTAGTCGGAAAACAACCTGGTATCGAAAAAAAAAATTTCAAAAATAAGTACACTTTTTTTTAAATCAAAACGATTGATTTTATGCTGCACGGGACTTCCACATATGTTTTGAAAGAAGTGGTCCACAATCCCTGTTGTTGTTACTTAGTAACATGGCTGACTTACGGTGATTCACGTTATAGTTAAGGTTACTAATGCATGCCGTCATATTATTTACTACGTCGCTAAGCAACCAAAAAATTAACTAACTGTCAGCTAAAGTTTTTGATTAGCAACGTGATTTGTTGCGCTAATTTGCGATGTAATTACCTCCGTCTTATCTACCACGTGAATAAGTCCTTTCTTATAACTTTAGAAACGTAATTGGTTATAATTATATGCTACGAAGTAGTATTTTAAAAATTTCCCTGCGGCAATACAACATAATTGTTTAGGGGGATGTGTCGTGTTAACTGTCCCGCACTTTCCATTTCTTTGGCATTTCATCTTTACCATCTGTGGGTATTACTCAGACTACCCGGTATCTCAATTTGTTGAATTTAAAAATTTCAACTAATCACAAATGGCGTAATTCGGGTCGCGCTTACAGTTACAAATTACAAATTTATTGTAAAATAATTACTCTGAACTGTAATTTTATATTTTGTGTCGTTCAAATAGTCATTAGATACAAACAATAAGTAATTTATCAATAAATGTAGGATATAAACTATGCATGGATTTTAATATGTATGAAAATGTAATTTATCGTTTTTTAATATCGCCGATAATGACCAGGCACGCGTTAATGAAACACCCTGTACATTGAAACCACATTATGATAATTTTCTTTTTAATTAAAAAAAAACTTATTAGGCACAGAAAGCCTAAATCGTGCTGATATTTTCACATCTAATTGATTTCACGCGATGTGAAAAGCGTGCAGTTTTACAATTGGACAATAAATTGGAAAATGCCAATAAAAAAATTATCATAAAAAAATATATAAATTATTAGCTTGTGAAAATTATACACCTACAAAAGCTGAAAGCTTATGAATTAATGTGAATTTAATTATGTTTGCTTGGATTGTTAACTTGTAAATTTAAAAATGATTATCCGGTGTCGATCATAAAATTAAATTAATTTTTTTTGGTTGCTTTGTGTAACGTTTGATTACATCGCATCAGATTGGTAAACCGAGTGGCAGTTTTAAAACACCTTTTTGTGTATTTTGCTTAAGAGCGCGCTGAGGAAAGAGAGAGAGGGAATGATGTTGAAAGAAGCCTCTAATCTTTTGTACAAATTTAAAAAACTAAACGTCGTATCAATGTAATTCTTTTTTTATATTAATAAGGAAAGACTATTGAAGGCAATAACCAATTTTGAGCGCTTTAAATTAAAAGTAAATAGGTTAATTTAATTTATGAAAAAGGACAATTTTGAATTTTTATGACAACCGATCTTAATGAAACTTCGTTATTGCCTTCTGCAGATCATTATAAGGACAAAACCTGATTTTGAAGCGATTTAATCATCAATTATAGAAAACTTGTAAATCAGAAAATGCCCTTAGTGGAGTTTTAAACTATATAAAATCATCTTAATGCGCAAAGGGTTCAAGGGTTCCCTTAGATATGGCGCAAATAATTTTTTTTAAATTTTTTAAATCTACAAAAGATTAGAGGCTTCTTTCAACATCATATCTACTGCTTCCCTCTCTCTCTTTCCGCAGCGCGCTCTTAATTTGAAGTCGTAATAAAATTTGTATTGGTATCACGGATCTTTAAGAAGTCTTCCAATTTACAGCACCATCTGTTGTTAACCTGTAGAACTCCACCTGGTGTTTCCAAACACCCAATCAAAAGTGCGGCCTAGCACGGAAATTTCGAGTTGGAATATTTGATAAAAAAAATTTTAATAATTTAATATTATATTGTAATAGACGTTCAAGAGATAAATTAAAACAAGAAGTTCCGATATCTAGCAAAAGAGGAAATATCAAGTAATAAAATATAATATCGAACGGTACCGGAAATTTGCTTTGAAAGTTTTATTGAACAGGTTATTAATTTTAAGCGTTGACTTGAAGTTTAGGGAGCCCGAAAGTCGCTTGTGCAAGTTTGTCCACAACTATTTTGTCTTCAACATGTTAGTATAGTATCACTTATCTATTTTATTATAAATTGCACGTTCGGGCACCTTTAACTTGAAACTCTCAGATTGTTCAAGACAAAGTAACATACTGCAAATATTTATTAGAAATTTAAACTATCCTACTTGCAGTTATAAATATAATATATTGAAGCTATATATTATTTTTATTATCCAACTATATTTTATAGCGCAGCAAATATAATTTAAATACTGAATATTTAAGCACCAAGGATGGAAACTGAAGAGACCGAGACGAAGTCGAGGTCTCGATTTTTCCAAAAAATTGAATGTTGGGTCAGTTGTTTTATGTCCAGTTAAAATTATGTTAGTTAAAGTTTTTGGTAGCGTAGCAACGAATTATTATTACAACACGCCTTGCTAGGCACCTAAGAAATTAAACTAACTAAAACTTTAACTCGTAGTTAAAGTAGTTAAAGTTTTTCGTTGCTTAGTAACGCATCGTGTTACAGTAATTTGTGTCGTAATTACGATCATGAATGCATGCCTTCATATTATTTAAGCAAGCAAAAATTTTAACTAACTGATTGTTATCTTGAATTTTAACTAACCGTTAAATGAACAGAGAAAAGAAACGAAAAAGATTTAAGTACTTATCATGAGGAATATTATTTAAGTTTATGATTGTATTGTTTCACATAGTGTAGAAGTGAATTCATCGAATGCAGGTTATGTATTTTTTCTCATTTTCACTATATTCCCCACATCCTCCTCCATGTTTTTCATTATTTAAAACCTTACCCAAAGTTGTAAAATTCAGAATTGGTTTTAAAAAATCAATCGGTGGGTTTTAAATAATCATTAGCCCATAAAAGGAAATGAACGCAAACGAAGTGGAAGTTGTTTAAATTTTTGTATTGCTAAGACCTTCAAGAACTCTTTAAGTGATACCAAGACCGGGGGGTCTGGGGGAATACCCCCCAGGTACACCAACCTCGCTGGTGGGGTGAAAAACATATTTTTTTAAATAAGTAATTTTATTCTTAACATTTTTTAAAAACGCGAGATATTAAACAGTTCTCACGAGTTCTTCATTTTATTGGGCCCTGGTACCAATTTACTCCCACTTTCTGGCGACTCTGCATATAAACTATGATCTACTGTGCAAGGACAAGCGAAGGTCCCAAAACAGTTCGTATTAATCAAAAAATAGGAAGTTTTTCAAATTTTTAGCAATTTTATTCAATTATTCAACCGTGTTTACCGATTTTTGATAACTCATGCCGGGGGAAGGTTGGAGAACCTCCCCACCCCAGTTTAAGATGGTCTTTGTAATTCAAGGATTAAAAAATGGTTGTTTCTATACTCACAGGACAATGATTAATTTATCTTTCTAAAAAGAGTACAGTACCTGGGGGGGATTCCGTACCCTCAGACCCCCGGTCACGGACCCCATTATTCATACCCAGATCAAGATGGTCTTTCTACTAATACAAGAATTAAAGAAATTGTTTTGCCTTATTCTCTCGGGACAATGATTTTATTTACCGTGCTAAAGAGAATACAGTACCTGGGTGGTATTCCATATCCCCCGGTCACGGACCGCATTACCCTTGCCCAAATTAATTTCAATGCCTGCATTTTCTTTCAGAGAAAACTTCTTTTATTTTAATAAAATCATGAGGTAATAAAAACAAATTATAACAAACGAAGTTAATGATAAAATGTTTTATTACAAGTATGGTATTAAGTTTGGGGTATTTGTTACGTAAATGTTATGGTTAAATTTTGGTTTGAATCTCACGTATTGAATTAATTAAAATTCGTCAATTATTTAGTTTGCATATTTAATTTTGTTGCACAAAAAATGTAAGAACAGTATAAGTTGTTTTAAAAACATAAATAAATTGATTCTGTAAAATGAGGATGATTTACACTCATACCACTTCGCGTCCCTTCCCAAGTCAATCAATCGCGCGCACGAAAGTTCATATTCGGCGACTAAACAGTATTAAATCAGGATTTCGCTACATTATTTTTATATAATAAATGCTAATCGTTCAACACTACTTGAAAACTTTAAAAATGGAGAATTTGTCTGAACTGCCGGAGCTGCAAAGCGACATTCATTTAAATATTCCGTACAGGACGCTGAAAAGGTCAAAACAGTATTGAAACATCCCCGGATTTTCGGTTCAGTATTTTGCATTTATTTTTAAGTAATTACTTTTATTACCAATTTACCATCCAGTACGTGGTTGTCGAGGTTGTGCGGCGTAAAGGCCGTAATACTCTAGAGGATTACTACCATAACTGTAGACCTTAATGAAAGATTTTTAAGTCTTCTTTTAATTTCCAATTCAAGAGTAATAACATTTATATACAGGGTGTCTTGAAAAATAATCACCAACGCTCTACAGTATACTTATGGAACAATCAGTGCCGCCGCAAGGTTTTTTATTCATTACATTAAATTACATTACATCACATTACATTACGTTGCATTGCATTACATTACATTACAATTGTTGGGATTTTTATTCGCGGATAATTTGGTCCGCGTAAAAATACTACCGATGTACGGATTTATGTGTAAATTCCCGAAATAAAACTGTGGCTCACCGGGGGGGGGGGGTCTAGGGGGTATTCCATACCCCCCAGCTTCACCGATTGATTCAGTCATTCATAAAATTCACAGCGTAAACTTCGGCAACAGTTGAAATTTTACAGGAATTTAGGTTCAGTATTCGCTAGAATCCGAAAAATTAATATTCTAAGTAAAGGACACTGTATTTACCACGGTCGCTTCAAGATTTTAACGTTAGTAGTTAAACGTGCGGGTTTCTGCCCCATTATTTTCGAAATTATTCTAATAAGTCCCGATTTCATCGACTCGCTTTTAATTCGAGGTTTGATTTAATTAATTAATATAAAATTTTAATTAAAATCGATGATCGCTTTAATCACGTAATTAAATTCGTAATGAGTAGTTCTTCAGCCTCGGGGCTCTAACGGGAGGGGGGAAGTTTCTACCAGGGCTAGACTCTTTGGTTAGGGAACATCTACTAGATCCCTTTTTTATGACATTGTGGGATAGTTATTTTTACATTTTTATCATTGAATGAACTCTTGAGAGAGCGTAGAACTTTATTGTCACTTAAAACTGAAAATATATGAAGGATATGTGATGTCCATGGTTTTAAAAATCGGGGGGAATACCCCAGGAATATTCCTGGCCAGGTCTTGGCAATATGGTAGAAAACAAAACTACTCTTAGAATAATAAGGTACGCCGCGACCTTTTAGTCATAACGCTGCGACAACCATAAGAATACAACAATTTTCAAAGAAACAATTTTGTGGGTAATGAAATTTCCTACAAAAAAGTTTCACGTGGTAATTGATAGTTTTAATACTTTAGCCGTGAGAGGCCGCCTAACTCGTAGGTTTTGAAAATATTTATATATCACTTGGCCCAGTGAACTACGAAATTCGAAATTCGATATCGGGCCTTTGGAAAAGGAAAACTGGAAAATCCAAAAAAGCTTTTCCGGAGTCAGAAAAATTTTTCCCAGATATTTGTAAATTTGACACTGCATTAAAGCAATACTATTTTTGGTAGAACTAAAAATTAAGAACGTCTTAATAGTAAATTTAATTTCCTACACATAATCGACGCCGACGTCTTGATATTTTATCAGAAGTTTCACCGTTGTTGAATAAATTAGGAGAAGGTGGCAAGAAGTACCCTTCCTAACTTATGTGATGTGAGTAACCACTCAAATTGTAAGTTCAAATGATACTGTTTTTATTAAGTTTACATACACTATTTATACAAAACTTAATGCTAAATTATCACATTTTAATTTTAAATTAAAGTTGACCTTAAAATTAAAATAGACCTGATGACTATGATTTAAATTTTACCTACTTATAATATTTTAAAGTTAATTGACCTGATGAGTAAATGTTTTGAACTATGATATGCTTACAGTACGGAAATTAATTACATTTTAATTGACCTACTAAAAAGTGCGATGAAGGCATTTTTGCTTTATTATCACTTCTTTAAGTAGGTTGATACAATTATGCGTTTTTTGCTTAATTTACTTATATACAGGGTGGTTGGAAACGACAACCCAACCAACCAACAAAAAACCTGTTTAATTTTAAATTAAACAGTTGTCGTATTATATTTAAATCGAGAGAACTTCGTTATTTTATTGCTTATGATGAACATAGAATATTTATTTTTGCATATTTTCAGGACTCAATTTTGCTATAACTTCTGTTTATTTCAAATATGAGCCGTTCCTAAAATTGAAAATAGTAAACAATTATAAACGAAATAATTTATTTCTGGATGAATATAAAATATTTCAGTTTACAGGAAATTATGCTATGAATAATTACAATAATAGATATACAATTTAGAAACAATAAAATCATAAATTGCATTTATTCAACTTTCAACGTACATATTTATTAAATTTACAAGAGTTGAAGTTATAATTATGAAATATTCAACTGGTTATAAGGGGTTTTATTAGCATAAACGTGACGCGTCGCAAAGAAACGTTGAAGATAGTTTATTCTTAATATTTTATTTCAATTTAATTATTGTTCTTTGTGTCCTGGGTCCCTTTCACCTTTAGAAGGCTAGGGTGTACCTATTTTTTCGAAAATTAATGGAATGCTTCTGCGATCTCCGTTCTTAACTGTTGTACCCGAAGAAGCTGCTTTGTATTGCGAGTTGAAAGCTGCTTAACAGCTTAACCCATGTTAAGCGTCTATCAGAATAAACCCGCGTATATTTGACGTAATCTTCCAGCAACGGCTTGCAATTGAAGATTTGTTTCTGATAATCACTGCAGGCGATATATCTCGAATTTGCATTGTTTTCCTAAATCGAAACTAAAAACTATTTAAACGGTTAATCTAAATGTGAGATTTAATTACGTAAACTGTGTATTTAGAAAATTTCATTTCCTGGGTAAGAAATTTAGGGGAAACTGTGAAAGCAGGAAACCCAGCAAGTGACATTATCCATTGACAGCTGTCTGGTTGTTAAAATCGGAAAAATAACGCGATTCAGCTCATTCGGTCGATGAAGTACGTCGGTAAATTTGGAATGCCTCCGTACACTGACAGTCTACCTATATTTGAATTTTGCCAAAAAATAAGTTATTATTGCATAACATATAAATAACATTTTATTTCAACATTTTTCTCTTTAATGCTTACAATTATTACGATTTATAATGGCGAAAAGTTACCAGAAAGTACAAGCTACTATGACTTTTATATTGTTTTTACTTTTTAAATTTAAAAGTTCCGTTTGTTTTTATTTTCCTGTTTAATGAAGTTATACAAAATCTTTTTATTTTAATTTTCGCTTTAATTTATATTCTCGCTCACAAATTATGCATACTAACGGCTATTCTCCTCTTTTCATAACGATTTTTAAACACAGACAACTTAATGGAATTTTTTTATTAAATATTAAATACCTACAGGAATTGAACAAAGGCGATTGAATAAAACTTGACGATTACACCTCTTTTTAAAACGATAAAAAATGTCCTGTACAAAATTAAAAATTGAACTTCAATAACAATAATTTATTTGGCCTTCATTACTGCCTACAATATACGAACCAATCATAAAATCGATGATGATACTTTGAACGAAGTTTACTTTTGAATGCCGCACAATAGAAGAAATTACTAAAGTACCAAGAACGAATACCAAAATTAGAAATTTACCCTAACGACACCATTACACCCTTCTGCAAGTGAGAATGAGCAGATGCTTATAAGAAAAGCTCTAACAGCTTTAACAATGTAACCCTAAATAAGATCTCTTGAAGATTAAACGAATCAATAGTACATTTTCTTTAATCGAAATGAGATAAGTTATACAGGAGGTTTCCACAAAAACATGCAAATCGGCGTGCAAGGACAACAGCTTTGATTCATCACTTCAATCCGCAGGAGATCTTTCGGTCATGACTATTTATCCAAACCTTTGAGATGTAAAATAGAGCCACAGGCAAGTAACATTTTAACTTTTGCAAAAAATCCGAGCAAGCTGATATTTGACGAACGTGTATGATAATGTCCGAATTAACACCCCTAAATAACATTACATTTCGACTTTCTGGAATTAATTTTTATTTCAGGAATATATAAATAACGAAAATTTTAAAAATCTACATTTGCTAGACAATTTCGTTCTTTTCAATTTTGCTCTCATGGGAGTTTGTCATAAAAGTAAAATTGAGCGAGTTACGAGCAAATTGCTATGCCAGTGCGGCAGAAATTTCCAATCCTGGAAATTAAAAAAATTTTGGGGCTCTACTAGGAATATTTACAAAAATTCTTTTTTGTAGGGAATTTTGTACACTTCAATTTTGATGTAATAAAAATTTTCTGTAAAATTAAATTAACCGAGTTATAGACGAAAAACCACGTTGACGGGTCTAAAATTACCACTTGGGAAAGAAGCCGCCATCACGGAATTTTACGGAACTTTGGGGGGGGGGGTTAATTTGAACATGAACATGAAGAAATTTTCAAATCGTTTGGAGACCTGAAAAGTTGGTAATTTTCAGAAAAAGTGGACCGGTATTTAGGTAGCCCAGTCTGTTCATATGTGCAAGGCTAACGGTTAAAAGCCGAATTAATTAGCTCGGCCTTCGACCTCACACTTGAACATTCTATTAACAGCTATCATTCATTTGTTACCAACTTATAATAGGTTTTGTTGATTAGCCTACGATAGGCAGCAAACATATTTCGCACGCGGCAAAGTCAAATTAGATTTGTTAAAGACCCAATGTGCGAGGCCGAAGGCCGAGCAAATTATTGGGGCCGCTGGCCGCTGATCTATCACACAGGTAAAAAATATCTAAAAAATCAAGACAATAAGCTGGCTTATAATTAGGCTGCTCGCTTTGCCAATCTCTGCGATAGTTCGATTTTGGCAGACTATGGCTGACAAAATTAGCTCGGCCTTTGGCCTCGCACTTTTGGGTTTTATCCACAGTTCGTTAACTTCTACACTACTTGAAAAACGGACACCTCTGGACATAAATCCGATTCAGGGATTTACCATTCTATCCGTGAAATAAATCTGTCTCTCACCCGGCGGTGAAACTTGACAGGGTTTGCTGGGTATTTAATATATTGCTATGTACCCCCTCGCTAATAGGGTTAAAGGTTCTTGTCGTTAATGTTTTATATGGGTGTACGTAATTGTACCCCGTCAATGGAAAAGTATGTGAAAATTTGTAAATACAATTTAATGAAATAAGGTGCCTCAGCTTAGCTCTTTCGTAGTGCATGTATCTTACCTTGTACAGGGTGGATTCGTTCCGTTACCAATGCTGTAAATAAAATTATGGTGCGGAACAGGTCTAAATAAATATCCTTCGTTACAAAATTATTAATGTTTTTATTTAGCACACATTTGTTAATAAAGATTTCGTTATAATCAAAAAGTTCTATTATTAAATCTATTATAAAGAATTCTGAACATAAAATAATGCAAAAACACGTGTCGTATGAAGTCCGAAATTTCACTTAATTTTATAAAAATTATTGCAATGTGCACGATACCTTATTAGATGCAGGAATGTTTTCTGTTATTTGTACTGTGGATGGCACAATTGCGCATCAAAAACACTCGATGGGTTCATTTACCATGGAAAACGTCCAGATGCAGTTTGTTGACCTCGTTTTTTTGTGTTGAAGTTTATTTTCTTTAAAAATATTTGCAATCCGTTACGATTTTCACCTTATTTATGGTTTTTCGTATGTAAGTAACTATTTTGTTGAATTATTCACTTTTATTTTTCATTTACACTAATTATTTTTACTATAATATCCAAATTTTTAGGACAATCTAAATTCGCCACTATACACGTGTGAAAATTAACACCAACCTTTTTATCGATTGTTTTATTAATTCTTTTACGAAGTTCATCGCTATCTTGATCTTTGCATAGACGTATTTTATTGGTCGATCGAAAAATCAATATTATTTGAAGTTTCACAGTACAGGTATGGACTAAGCCCATTGTGGTTCGTTGAAATTTTATAAGTAAAATTTTCTTTTATTTTTAGATTGAATTGTCTTCCTCTCAAGTGCTTAGTGATTGAATAATAAAGATGCTGGACATGAAATTTCCATACGCAGTTCATTAAGTTGTGACATGTCGAACTCACGTAATAATTTAACAAACTTATTTAAATTTAACGATATCATAAATTTTTACATTTTATCAATTATTTAACAAATTTCTAACTTTTAAAATACCTTTCTTATTGCTAACAATCTTTCATTTACTATTAATTAACATTTTAACAAAGACAATTATTAAATGATGCATTTCAAATTTATTTTATTCACACCTGTTTTATGTCCCGTTTTCAACGAATCATTTGACTTTAAGTTAAATTTCTTGGTATCGGACGAAGTTTTTCTGATTACTTTGATAAGTTACATGCTTTTATTCATAACAAAATTTTGCTGAAATTTAAATGACGTACTTCCATTGACGTGGTATCTCGATACCGCAATATACCCCCCCCCCCCCCACTCAAGGTACTCTATTTTCTCTAATGAGATCCAAAAAAGTTGCCCTGTGAGAATAAGAACAGAATAAAACTTTGATATTCCATTATGGTCATCCATAATTACTATCATCAAGAGCCCTCAGAAGAGTAACAATGGGGTGTGGGACCGGGGGGTCTGGGGGGTATGGAATACCCCCCAGGTACCGTATTCACTTTAGCAAGACTTTTCAATAATATGAAACAAATTAATTTTTAATTCTTCGGTTACTAAGCCCATCTTTACCTGGGGTTCTCCATACCTCACCCTTCCCTTAGGAATTTTCAAAGATTGGAAAAGAAGGGCTAACTAAAATTGCTACACTTCCCGTTTCTGTGTTACCACTCGCTCGCCCCAATACGAACTGTTACTGCATCTTTTAGTATTTCAGAAAATTTTAAGAATAGAAAATATGGCTTATCTAAAAAATACGCTCTTTACCTCACCACGAAGGCTAGTGTAGCTAGGGGGTATTCCATACCCCCAGACCTCCCGGTCACGTGATCTTGTGAAGTCTCTTGATGGCTTTAGTAACATAAGAATTCAAAAAAATTGCACATCGGTGTTCGCGTGGGCAATGATTTTTGTTTGGCCCAAACCAAATTTTCCAGAAAAATTTAAGAATGTTTGATCGAGAAAATTTGGTACCGAAACGGTACCGAAATTTTCCCGAATTTTTGGTTCAGTTTCTTAAGCCCGCATTTCATTACGGCTTCTTGCAGCCAGCTTCTTGCAGCGCAAAATTTGTAATGCATTGCTTATATGGGACCGCACTCACTTGGGCTGCTAGAAGCAGGTAATAAAAAGTATCGAGTTTCACAAGCCAGGCTGCTAAAATGCTCCGCGTGGAGTAGTGTACTTCTAATTGGTTAATATTTATAATAAGCACTTATTATTGGATAATATTTCTATTACGAAAATCTCTTTAGGCCAATTAATTGTTCGTGGGAAATTAAAACCGTTCCTTACAACGGGTAAGATTGCAATTTCACCTAATTGTCCGGAACTTCGATCAATCGAAAAATATTGGGCGCAAATTAAAATGAAATTTTAAAAAAACCAAAGGACAAACAACTGATATTGATAAATTTAGAAAAAAATGAAAGCCGCCGATTCTATTGATATCAATGATTTGTAGAGCATTTTTAGAGACCTTTAAAAAATTGCTTTTTAATTTTTTAATGTTAAATAGTACCCGGTAAATAACTAATAATAAATTGCGTTTACAAAATTTTTGCGGTTTTTAATTTATAACAAAACAATACAGGAGGTCGGTTTTTTCGTGGACAAGTTTATTTAAAAAAAAACATCCAAAAATAATCACCTTCTTTTATTGCGTTTTATTATGGGAATGATTAAAAAATTAGTATAAATATCTAATTAACGATGACATCGAATAACCAAAATTGTGTTACAACACATATTATTATCTAATAAGTAGAAGTATCTAATTACCAGCGGCTTGTGAAGCTTGAGTTGTAAAAATTTACAACTCGAGCTTCACAAGCCGGCCTGGTATAGAAATTCATCTTGTATCAGGGAAAGTACACGCGTCCACGTGGAGTCGCAAAGAGATTTTCGTAATAGAAATATTATCCAATAATAAGTGCTTATTATAAATATTAACCAATTAGAAGTACACTACTCCACGTGGAACATTTTAGCAGACTGTCTTGTGAAACTCGATACTTTTTATTACCTGCTTCTAGCAGCCCAAGTGAGTGCGGTCCCATATAAGCCAATGCATTACAAATTTTGCGCTGCAAGAAGCTGGCTGCAAGAAGCCGTAATGAAATGCGGGCTTTACAGTTATTTTTAAGTGTTTACTTTTATTATGCATTAAAGATTAAGCGGTCGAGAGGCCGCACCGTTGAGAATTATTACCATAACCGAAGACCGCAAAAAAAGATTTTTAAAATTTTTCTTTTAATTTTCAATTGTAGGTTTAATTAATTAAAGATTATATTCAACTGATGATTGACAATAAATATGAAATACCGCTATACTGTAATATAAAACATAATTCCCCAGTCTCCAATATTTACTGTCTTACCTCTTTAAGAACATATTTTTAATTCGGCTCTGTCATAAGGGGAAATAAATATTTTTAAAGAGATCTTGTATTTATCTAGTAGATAAACAACACCGTAACCGGTCCGCATCATTAAAAATTAGGACTTGTTGATATTACGTGGAGATACTGCAATATCTAAGGCTATTATTGCATATAACCAGTAGTCTTACTGCTTCTTAGTGTTGCAGGATCACAGATATTGTTGTAATAATACTAAAAAGCGATATAACTAAAATTCGTAAAAAATGGAGATACTGCGTTTTAGCGTAGGACGGCAGAATACGCAACCTGTATTGCACCAAAATAAAAATAAACTTTATAGCTCTTGTTGTCTGCTTCACAACAAATACGAGTATATCGTATCTAACAAATATAAGATCGATGCAGAGTCAGAATTAAGAACTAATTCATTAAAATAATCTGAAAATAAATGCCACATAATGAAGAATAAATGCCACAAGATTCCCGGCTTACAGATTAATGCTTATCATGATTGTGTACTTTGAATCCATTCTGTTAAAACAATACATATTCAGAGGCCGAGAGAATTCGAAATCTTATCATAATCTTGAAACAATATGAAAAGTACCGCAGGCGATTTATTAAAACAATTTGCAATTTAAGCATGTTTTCTCAGTTAAATTTTGTTTTAATTGTTCTATTTCTATAAGATTGGCGACTGTATTTCCTATCTTTGTATGATTATCACCCACATAGGGGACTTACAGTTTAAGATGTGCTCCAAGCCATAATGGAATATTCAATAAACATAATTTTAAACTGATGTGTTTAAATCCTCACTAACTGGGGAATTAAACTTATCGAAATCAACGCAGCAGGTGATTTTTGTAAGCTATTTAATAAAAGGTTCATTTATTAATTGTAGTAGGCAGCCGATCAGCCGCCTTTTACCATCTAATACGTGATTGGCTAAGTTGTGCGGCCTAAAGGCCGCACAGATTAGAATTTATAACATATGTAAATGTATGCCGTAATTGTTTGGATTCTTCGGCCTGTTGTTGACTTGGCACAACATAAAATTCAAATTTACACTTTATTACCTATATTGTATTTAAAAAATTTAAATAGATAAAAAAAAACTAAAAGTATCATCTTTCACCAAAGTACAATATTTCATGCAAAGTAGTTACCTATGAATTACAAAATGATGCTCTTTATAGTATAAAATGAATATGAGTAAACCAGGAAACGCCAAATCCTCGCAACCTGCAGCTTCTCAACACGTATCCAAAAATGAAACAAAAGTCTACTTTCTCTAGAGTTAATTTCCTAACGTCGAAACTGTAATTACCTCAGGCGAATTAAATCGATGAAGCATAATTTATTCTTAATTCTAGCTTTGTTTAATTTTGTATTGGAACTTTATGCAGACCCTTCGGTGTATTACAACAACACTGGGAGGGGGGGATGATCCGCTAACTAGATATAATTAATCGATGCAGCATAATTTTTGCTGTTTTTCATCAATTTATATTAACATTTTGTATAATAATTATTCTCATAGTTTATCGAATAATTGGGAGTTGCATTGTAATATAAATAGCAATACAGAATGTGCCTGCATGTAGACTGTGGTTTTAGTGACCGGGGGGTCTGGGGGGTATGGAACCTTACGTTACTCAGCATCAGTTCATCAAGAGAAAAAATTTTGAAAATAATGCAAAGTTAAAATTGCACCGGAATTATTCTGAAAACTAGCGTTTTTAGGGTCCCCCCACTTCTGGGAGGTACTTTTTGAAGATTTTTAATATTAAAAACTTAGAATAAAAAATTTGTCGAGTTCACATAATCAGGAAGGCTCAGATAAGCACGTAATGTTTCAAGCAGAAGATCGGATAATCGAGGCTCGGATAATCGGAATTCTACTGTATTTTACTTTTAATGACTTGGTTGTTGGGCGAGTAGCTTAACAATATCTACGTTCGAACAGCACAGGATTTTTGAAGCAATGCTTCTTATCGCACGGGTATCGCACGGGCAGTTAACTGAAAAAAATCGTACGTCACACCAAATTGTTAACGCAAATGTGTAACGCAAATGTGTAACGCAATTTCGTCACACAAATTTCGACCAATGAAAAGAAAAGTATTTTAAATCAAGGAGGTAATTATTTTAAACGTCAAAATCTCAATTATGCAATCTCAAAGTCAAAAATTATACAATCAATTATAAAATCTCAATTTATAACGTCAAAATATAACAAAACTAACAAAATTAAAAAATTCCCGGCTCCCCCGTTTCTCCCTTTTCGTGGGTCGGCAAAAAACGTCGAAAAAATTGTCCCGTATTCTTATAAGCACGTTGGAGGCCGAAGGCCGACCCGTAGTTTTATAAGCAAGTTGGAGGCCGAAGGCCGACCCGACCCGTGTTCTCAAAAGCAAGTGGGAGGCCGAAGGCCGACCCGTATTCTTATAAGCAAGTGGGAGGCCGAAGGCCGACCCGTATTCTTATAAGCAAGTTGGAGGCTGAAGGCCGACCCGTATTCTTAAATGCTGTCCTTAATGAGTCTCCAATTTTCAATGATTTCAAAATCGCATTTTTCAGATCTTCGGAATATTCTTTCGTCTTTACCATGATTCTTACTGTTTAAAGCGCGGGTCACATTATGCTGGTTGCCAACTGCTGCTTACCAGCGGCTGGTAGTAGTGCCAGCAAGCAGCGGCGGGCAATCTGGTCACACTACTGTTGCTGCTACTCGCCACTCTCCAGTTAGTCATTCACTATTCAGCAAGCATGTCGTCTGTCGTTTCACGTAAAAAGCTAATTAAGCAGTTGTTGAGAGAGGCTGTCAGGGAGTTTAGTTTAGAAATGCTTAATCAGCTTTACCGCAAACAGAGACGATGGTGGGTCAGGCCATGGATACAAAGAAGGGAAGAATTAGGGGCATCGTCAAGACTTCTCCAAGAGCTGAAAGAAGAGGATCCAGAAACATACAGAAATGTTTTAAGAATGACGGCCCCTCAAGTTCATTTCGGCCTCCCACTTGCTTTAGAAAACACGGGTCGGGTCGGCCTTCGGCCTCCCACTGACATTTAAGAATACGGGTCGGCCCTCGGCCTCCAACTTGCTTATAAGAATACGGGAAAATTTTTTCGACGTTTTTTGCCGACCCACGAAAAGGGGAGGGCCTTCAAGGATCTATTATGGTTTGCTCTGTGCGTAAGAAGCATAGCTTCTGTGGACGGTCCGATGACCGCTCTCATTTTTTTTTATCTGTTTATCAAAATTACATCCTTGTATTATTCGTGTAAATTTTATTATTTACATAATTTCTATCACACTACTGTGAATTTAACTGAGCCGTATCGTGCGTATGATCTCCCGGTAAATAAATTCTATTCTATTAAAAGTTTTACCTGGACTATTTTACCTTAACTTAAAATTATACATATATTATCGAACAGCATTTAAATAAACTTAAATCAATATTTCATTCGCACAGCGGGACATAAGCTATTAGTTGTGTGATTTATGGTACTGAAGATTCAGGGTTCAATCTCTACCAGACCTAGTTTTTAAATATGTTTATCACCATAATTTATTTCTTAATCAAAAAAATTTCAGGTTAGTTCAACATACAGGGTGTCCTCGCGACCGATGTACACCTTATTAATTTAAAGCTTCGATTGGTCGTATAGCGCTAAAAATATTGATTTACTGGGGAAATGGTTTAGTACTGTTGTGTTTCGCGTCATTCCAATTAGGAAATCGATATGCACTAGGATAAAAGAAAACGCAATCTGGAGAGGTGCAAGTTGTTTTTTTATTGTTGTTAGATTTAAGTTTGTTCATTGTTGTTAGATTTAAGTTTGTTCATGTAGTTAGTTACCAGCACCAAGCAAATAACGTAGGCGGATATACCCGCAGGAACAGACAGGAAACAAAATCAAAAGAAAATGAATACGGTTTCCAAGCAAAACAACGGGGAAGAATTCATTCAGTTTAAATCTGACGTCTAAGATAGACGTGCCGGACTGAGCTCCGAGGAAAATTAGTCAGAGAATTCATTCAGTTTAAATCTGACGTCTAAGATAGACGTGCCGGACTGAGCTCCGAGGAAAATTAGTCAGAGAATTCATTCAGTTTAGATCTGACGTCTAAGATAGAACTGCCGGACTGAGCTCCGAGAAAATTTAGTCAGAGATTGATTCGTTTAAATCTGACGAGTGAGATATACGTGCCGGACTGCGTTCCGATGAAAATTAAATATTAGAAAATTAGAAACGAAGAAAATTAGAACACCGATAGGTACGGTGAAGGTTCACCGAGTCACAAAACCGTACGACTGAGTTAAGACGTGACCAGTAAATAACCCGAGAAGCCTCAAGGCAGAAAGAAAAGCTGAGGTCAGCATTTGGATTGGATTAATCAATTTGGACCAGGTGCAACGGTGCAGAAAGTGTAGTGCGACGGTTAATACCCAAGGTTAGAGAGTTATTTGATAATTTTAAATTCTGTTTTTGATTCGTTATTGTTGATTGGTTATTTGTTATTTGTTATTTTATAATTCTTGTTTGATTATTAAATTTTGATGTTAGCAGAACCAGTTTGTAGTTTTCTTTTATGTTATTGCTAAGCCGAGATAAGCCCGATAAATAACCTGAGATATAAGAGCTTGCTGGAACAGTAAGGTGAGAGAGAGTTTTGTTGTTCTACGACTTTGCATAGAGAAGAGTAGACGCAACAAAAATTGTCAGCACAACGTGTGGCAAGTGCGCTTAACGCAACAAAAATTGACACCCAACTAAAGGGCCAAGAACTCACTCACTTAAGGCCACGAAAGGTGGTACTAATAACGCGAAAGGCACGAAGCAAAGCTTAGCATAAGAGAAAATTAGTAATAAAATACAAAATGCATACGCGGAGCAAAAGTGTGAATGCGAGTGGGGACCGAATGCACGATAGCGACAGCGAAGATGAAGGCAGAGAGGTAGAAGTGGAGACGGTAGAGGTACCGAACATCCAGGAGATACCCGCACAGGAAAATCCAATGGGGGATATGATGAAAATGTTAAGGGAGATGAATGCGAGTACGAAAGAAAGTTTTGAACGGATGAATGCGAGTACGAAAGAGAATTTTGAAAGTTTAAGGGGCGACAATGTGAATATGAATATAAAGTTCGACGCTAAATTTGAGAAATTGGATGAGAATTTTGAAAGTTTAAGGAGTGACAATGTGAATATGAATATAAAATTCGACGATAAATTTGAGAAATTGGGTGAGAATTTTGAAAGTTTAAGATGTGACAATGAGAAATTAAACACAAAATTTGATGCAAAATTCGCTGAGATTAATGTCAGTTTGACCGAAATGAATGTCAGGTTGATAAAAATGAATGAAAGAGTGGATACCAAGATTGGCGAGGTACTAAATACTCTTGACAATAGGGTTAAAGAATGCACAGGAGAAAGTGATAAGAAACTGAATAGTTTACAATTTGAGGTAAATAAACGGTTTGACCTGGTCACTGTCAAAATGACGGATATAGAGGCAGATGTGAACGTGACGGACGGCATCGTGTCAACGGGAGATGATCGCAAATTGGAAAGCGATAGGGGGGAAAATGTTTTGCCGGTCAATGCGAAGAACCAGGTGAAAGAAACGGGTACGGATAAGCCAAGAGGAGAACCAGTGGAAGAAATAAGAACCCACAGTTTTCGAAATGGGGGCATCCAAGAAAAATCCAAAAATTTCACCAAAATTTTAGGCAATAACCTAAAGGAATTAATAGAATGCATGGTTGGGCAAACGATAGTACGGGCAACCATAATGGGAAAAACTGAGGCATGTATCAGCGGGAACGATCAAGTAATGATTGCTCGTCAAATAAAATTTACATTGACAAATGACGTAATTGTGAATTACAAGTACTATAAAAGAAAATGTCAATGGCAAATGGGGATAGATTTTTGCATCAGGTCAAACTGACCAGCAAATTAATGCACCAACGTATTTCCATCGGAGGAAAGCGAATGGGGGCAAGAATCATATTTAGACCCAAGTTTGAAATTAAGTAAATAATCATTTTTAGGCCCACCTTTGAAGATTAATAATTTAGAAGAATAATCATGTTTAGGCCAAGATTTGAAAACATTAAAACACCATTCCAATTTCGAGAAAATTTTGACAACTAGCAATGTCACAAAACTAATCAATTTAAATAATTTTGTTCCATTTTAGATCAAAGTTTGAAAATCATAAACAATGTCAAAGTCCAAATTAATATTAATTGTGATGCACAATTTAAAGATGCCATCATAAAATTATTAGATGAGCATACAACTTTGTTCAACGGACAAGGTAATCGTGAAGAGTTTACGAACATCCAACAGGGCACAAGATATCTGCGCAAAATTATCCTTACCATACGAGGGACCATACCTTGTACAAGAGGTAATAAATGAGAACGTGTACGTACTAGCACATCAGGGGGGCGAAATTCGGGGTAAATTTCATATCAATATTTTATATCCGTATGTCAACTCAACATCGGACGAGTAACAGAGCAAAGTCAATTAAGTTGCCGGACTAATAGCATCTTGGACATGAAGACATGCAACGAAAATAATTTCAATGACATTTCTCGGAAATGCTTCCAAGAACCATCGACGCACATACAGGGGGTGGGAAAATAATGTAAGAGGTTTTCTGCAGGAAGGCAGGCCCAATTCGGGGAAGTGAGCGCACAGGCGTGACCTTATGGCACGACCAACAATAAGACACCACAGTAAGGGGAACGTAAGAGGCAAGACAATGGTCAGTCCAGTTGGGGAATATTTAATTAAGCGTCAAAGAGAATGGTAAGATAGCATGAGGATGGATGAAGTTAAGAGAGGGAAGCTGGGGCAACAAAGTTTGATCAAGGGGTTACTGAATGAGAGACAAGGGTATGTTGAATGAAGGTATGATGAATGAATGATAGCGAAGGAATGTGTATGCAAAGAGGCGTAAGCAAGAGCCTGTTCCAAAGGGAACCACTCTTGTTAAGCTTTGCAGGGGGCATGTGTTGTGTTTCGCGTCATTCCAATTAGGAAATCGATATGCACTAGGATAAAAGAAAACGCAATCTGGAGAGGTGCAAGTTGTTTTTTTATTGTTGTTAGATTTAAGTTTGTTCATTGTTGTTAGATTTAAGTTTGTTCATGTAGTTAGTTACCAGCACCAAGCAAATAACGTAGGCGGATATACCCGCAGGAACAGACAGGAAACAAAATCAAAAGAAAATGAATACGGTTTCCAAGCAAAACAACGGGGAAGAATTCATTCAGTTTAAATCTGACGTCTAAGATAGACGTGCCGGACTGAGCTCCGAGGAAAATTAGTCAGAGAATTCATTCAGTTTAAATCTGACGTCTAAGATAGACGTGCCGGACTGAGCTCCGAGGAAAATTAGTCAGAGAATTCATTCAGTTTAGATCTGACGTCTAAGATAGAACTGCCGGACTGAGCTCCGAGAAAATTTAGTCAGAGATTGATTCGTTTAAATCTGACGAGTGAGATATACGTGCCGGACTGCGTTCCGATGAAAATTAAATATTAGAAAATTAGAAACGAAGAAAATTAGAACACCGATAGGTACGGTGAAGGTTCACCGAGTCACAAAACCGTACGACTGAGTTAAGACGTGACCAGTAAATAACCCGAGAAGCCTCAAGGCAGAAAGAAAAGCTGAGGTCAGCATTTGGATTGGATTAATCAATTTGGACCAGGTGCAACGGTGCAGAAAGTGTAGTGCGACGGTTAATACCCAAGGTTAGAGAGTTATTTGATAATTTTAAATTCTGTTTTTGATTCGTTATTGTTGATTGGTTATTTGTTATTTGTTATTTTATAATTCTTGTTTGATTATTAAATTTTGATGTTAGCTGAACCAGTTTGTAGTTTTCTTTTATGTTATTGCTAAGCCGAGATAAGCCCGATAAATAACCTGAGATATAAGAGCTTGCTGGAACAGTAAGGTGAGAGAGAGATTTGTTGTTCTACGACTTTAAGAGCATAGAAAAGAGTAGACGCAACAAAAATTGTCAGCACAACGTGTGGCAAGTGCGCTTAACGCAACAGTACTTTGTTAAATGGTGTGAAATTATCTGAAAACTATATTCTAACCTTTTATTTACTAAAATCGACAGCTTTCCAGTTATGAATCAAATTAAGTTAAAAAATTTTAAAAGATGATAAGGAAAACTCTTGTCCAATTGCTCAGAATAACAAATTAATAATATTGGGATGGTGGATCGCAATAAAACTACAAATTTGTCAAGTCGACGTTTCGGAAATTTTATATTTCCATCCTCAGGACTGAAACAAAGAGGAGTCATGAGCGAAAATATACATACACATATCTCATTAAACAGCGTCGACTTGACAAATTTGTAGTTTTATTGCGATCCACCATCCCAATATTACTAATTTGAAATTTTAAAAGGTTCAAAGTTAAATTAAAAAAAAAAAAATTTTTTTTTATAAAATTGATAACCACTCTAGATAGAAAATTTAACGGGCTACAACTTTAGTTTAATAAACTTTTTGAAAAACCGACCGTTTTCACTGAAAACCTCGGAAAAACTGAAACTGCTCCGCAATTTACTAAAAAACTACATTTTTGCTTCCTAATTAAAGGGTTTCTTTGAAATGGAATGTTTTAAAAAAAATGTTATGAAAGAAAAGTTGTAGGCCGTTAAATTTCCCATCAGAAAAGGTTTAAACTTTCTTGTAAACAATTTTCAAGAAAATCCAAAAAAATGAATCTTGGAATATTTTAACATTTTTTCACTAAATTTGATCCATAACTCGATATCCGTTTATTTTAGACAATAAATAGTTATAATCTAGTTTATAGACAATTTCACGATCTTTAAAAACGTTGTACAGAATTAACACCAAAAAATTAATGGTTTCGGTGCGATCGCCATTCGAAGGTTTGAAAAACCGCAATTGCTTCGTATTTGACTTAAAAATTACATTTTTGCTCCCTAATTTAAGGTTTTCCTTGAAATGGACTGTTTCACAGAAAAGTGTTTAAAGAAAAGTTGTAGGCCGTTAAATTTCATATCCGAAAGGAGCCTTAATTGTTTTGTAAACAATTTTCTAGAAAAAAAAATTAATCTTGAAATATTTTAACATTTCTTTACTTAATTTGATCCATAACTCGAAAGCCGTTTGTTTTACACAATAAATGGTTATAATATAGTTGGTAGACAATTTTACGATCTTTAAAAATGGTGTCTAAATTACGATAAAATAAAGGGTTTCGGTGTTATGGTCATTTTGCGAAAGCGGGGATTGAAAAATCACCTTTGGCTCTTTTCGTTCCGACTTATCCTTGAAATTAGTTTAAAAACTATCATACAGGAGTCGATTAGACAGAAAATTAGTTTCTGAAGAAATGCTAAACTGGAAATCGATTGAATGTAATTTCAAAAGATGGATAAAAATTAAAATTTCAGACCACCGTTAGATCGTAATTTTCAAGGTGCGCAATATCGATAAGCGCTTGCGATTTACTCACATCCGATAAAATTGTCGACGTACATATACATTTTTTCGAAACAATCATTAATTTGCAATTTCAATTCGTCAGTTGTTGTTTTAACTTAGCAAGCAGCGTAACAAACGGGATAAAAATGAGCTCGACGATTTGTGCTATACAGGGTGAGTTATTCGAAGATTAAATCTAATATGCGTGGTAAAACAAAAAATTCACTTTGCTTTGTTTCCCCTAAATATTTTCTTTTCGTCGGAAACGAAATATTTAGTGGGCACTTCACGACAGCTGACGACTTGTGTTGGTTATCCAAACTACTTTTTTTTATCAATTTAGTGCGTTCTTCCTCCATTGTGAAAAGCATTTCCACCCTCTTAATCCGAAACGGAAAATTGATTCACCAAAAAAATTTAAAACAAAAAAATTAACAAACTGGTGGTTTGGTGTATAATGTACACGGGCAGGCGAAATAAACTTGGAAAAAACTGATACAAAATTTGAATATCTGAAACCTATTTATTTCTTCTGAAAGGAAAAATGGAACAAGTTATTTAAATTTATGCCTGAGTTATATAAAACGAGCTGCAGTTTATGAATTGTACATTCAAAATCCAATTCAGAATTGTGTTTGGAACAAAATTGGTGGCAGTTTCTCTATTATTGGCAAATATAAATCTATCGAAACAAATTGTTATTGATATGACATGTCGGGTTACTAACGTGCTGACGAGGATTTCATTTATGTCAGTTATGATGATTTTGTAATTTTATTTATAATACAATACGTATTGGATGATTTAATGCTTTGATTGGTTAACTATGCATTAAGCGCACCGGGGGTCGAACCGACCCACTGGTGGTCGGTTGAGATTCAACAACAGGGGCTGTGAGAACAAGGAAAATGTTAAAACTTAAGCAAAATTTCACACTGCACGGAATAGTAATATAAACATTAAGTTTTAGAGCGCTTGTTATTTATTCATGCACAGCCCCGCAGGCGATTTTTTGAAAACATTAAAGTAAATCATAACCGCCGAACTGTACGAAATGCATATTATATACCTCCATAAAACTAAAATTAAAAATTCAAACTAAAATTTGGGATTCCGACCCTGTCAACCGAGCAAATTTTACCTCTTCTTGTTGGTGTCGTTTCCTTAGGAACATTAAGCAAATATACAGATACCGCAACAATTCGGTGTATGAGGTAGGGCGTTTTAATTATACGAGATTTAATTAGACAATCTACATCCTTGTTATGTGGTTTACTTCTAACTTGAACACTAATACACAGTTTCTTTAATTTTAGATTTTCAGATTGTTCCTCGTATTGCTTTTATTTGTGTTCCCAATATTAAAAAATAACTCGAGCAAAAAATCGAAATACTTTTCCTGCTCCTAAGAATTTTTATCGAATAACCGTCTCCTCACTTCTTACGTTCTTCAAATTAAAACTTTCTTTATTAAAACCAATAATCGATATTTTAATAAATTAAACGTGTAACCATTACGTAGCCGATTGGTTATTACTACGTTACTTTGCTATAATTAATAAAGAGCAGGAGCGGCCTGGCCCTAAAGTTCCGATGCGGAGTTTCGACGATAAGTAAAAACCAAATGTTTACTTTTTAAGCTTTGATTGCTTAAATTAAGTGTTTGAGCTTAATATGTTTGCATTATATTTAGCTGCAGCAATAAATTATATGTCTAGGAAACTTAGAAATATTATGGTTTGTTAACTTTTGTACAAGTTATTGATAAACAACGCTGCAGACGCTTATTTGAAAATTAGATGCAAGTTATCTCGACAAAACTAGAACTGTCAAGCTCATTTCAGGAAAAAGGGGAAATTCACTGGTGGGTTGGAAAATCGTATTTAATTTAACTTGCGTTTAAGTTTACTTACCTAGGCTGATTGATCGCACTGACTAACTTATAATCGTTTATAAAATTCACGGTGTAACTGCGGATACTGCGGATCTGAAATTTTGCAGGGTCATAGGTTTGGTATTCGATAAATGCCGAAAATATAACGAAGATAAATTTGATGGCCCAGAACTTCCAAACGGTAAAAGGTATAAAAAAATTGTTAAGAAACAATTTGTTCCTTCTTTCATGATTAATATAAAAGGTCTGACCCTCTAGACTAGAAGATACGATAGAAAATTTTAATTAATAATGTATAAAATGCAAAAAATAGTGTTATAAAAAGCATACCACTTAATTTTAAGGTTAACACCCGGTAAAATACCACGATTTTAAGTGGTAGCACCTTTACAAAACATCCATTAAATATGTTGATGCTCTTATTATTATAACGCATTCGTATATTAAATAAAACTTTAAAATAACCTTTCAGAAATGCTTACTGCTAATAACGCTCTCGATAATTTTATTTTATTATGGCGGCCTATCAGCCAGCTACTAGTGTGTGATTTTTTTTGACTGCACGGGACGAGGAAATTTCCTCCCAGTATTCGTCAGTATGACCACTATAAAGTCAGGTTATTTCAAACTATTTGACCGACTTATTGCTGGTAGTATCCCAAAGCATATATGTAGTTAAAATATTCTCGACCTGAGATCTACTTGGCGGACTAGACATGTTCAAGCACATTGGACGGTACGCGACAACTGGGCGAGTCAAACTGGGCGACGTATAACTTGGCGACGTATAACTGGGCGACGGACAAGTGGGCGATGGGCAAACTGGGCGGCGGGTAAACTGGGCGACGGTCAACTAGGCGACATAAATATGATATATTTATGTATCTTGTCAATGTTCCGAATTTTGGGGTGTGCATTCGATAAGGAGGGTAATCCATCGTCAAAACCTACCCTTACGGGGCGCCGCTCCGCTCCGGTCCGCGTTGCACCCCTCCAGGGCGGTTTTGACTCTGGTTACTAGGCTAAACATACGAGAAGGCGCCACCCATCAAGGAAACCGGGATAAATGAAACCGGGATGTGAGAGAACCTCAAAATAGCATTAAAAAGTATAGTTGCGGTATGGGGCAGTAAGCTATTACGTTTCACCCCCAAAAAATCGCGTAAAAACAAAAAATAATCGATGTTATTGTCGTTATCAAAAGTTACCGGAATATCACCGAGTTCATCATCATCCAGTTTTCCCGTCGCCCAGTTAACCGTCGCCAAGTTTACCAGTCGCCCAGTCATACGTCGCCGAGTTTACCTGTCGCCCAGTCATACATCGCCCAGTCATACGTCACCAAGTTTACCCGTCGCCCAGTTACACGTCGCCCAGTTATACGTCGCCCAGTTTGAGTCGCCCAGTTGTCCGGGTCCGCACATCGGACTGAGGAAGAGAGAACAAAAGCATTAAGTTCAACGATCTACCAAAGTTATTATTACCATTCTATAGACTTTGAGTCCGTCTAGGATGGAAATCAATGTGATAATTGAAGGGCCTAATGGAAAAAGTAGTTAAGTCACTTTTTTTCAATTTGTAGTTGAGCACATTTTCACATTGCGGCATTTATTCTTTACAAATTAGTATAAAAATCAACAAATTGAAACAAAAGTGGCTTAACTACTTTTTCCACTTTGTCCTTCAATTATTAATAAATTTGTGCTGGTCGTACAGGGTAGGCGACTTAATTTAATCGGCTACATATGACTTAATCAATATAAGGAGTTGCGTTTTGATTATTTAAAAGTGTGCATCTATAAAAATAGATCCCATGGACGGGAGGGGCGGGGGTATGGAAAAACTGCCAATCACAGACGTAATTTTGCGGAAGCCCTGAAGATTTCCTGATATTTGATGATCTTGTTGCAATTTTCACTTTGTATTGTTTTCAAGATTTCTTCTATTGAACACCTGATATCGAGAGCGTGATGAGGTCATAAATTTTTGTTTCACAATTTATGCGTAACTGGGAAGTATTTCATACCGCCCAGAGTCACCGGTCTGTGGGGTTTATTTTATTTTATTTCTTGAAAACTCCCTTTCGGTTCTACTACAATAGGAATTAATAAGATTACAGTAAGTGCCTACCTGTGAACTATCGTGGCATTGACCGAGGGATCTGGGGGGGGGGGTATGGAATACCCCTCAGGTACATATAAATTGTAAAAGAAATCTTTCTAACCATAAGTCTCTCAGCATGAGGTAATCAAGTCAAAAAATCTATTTGAGAAAACAAAAACACTGCAAAAAAATCAGGTTGGTATTCCATAACCCCCCCCCCAGAATCCCCAGCCTTTATTTTTCCCGCTAAAGACTCTTGAAGGTTTTTTGGTGCTATTATAATAGGAACTAATAATAATATTTCAGGAAGTGCCACTCCATTGAACATAAATCCATAGATTTAGTGACCAGTGGGCCTGGGGGGTAACTGTTCGAGGTCTGTTACCTCCGGGCTATAATTCCCCAGAGCGGGATATGGGATATACTCAATGTGTACCTGGGGGGTATTCCATACCCCCCAGACCCCCCGGTCTCTAAATCTATGGTGTACAGGTAGGCACTTCATGTAATATTATTAGTTCCTATTATAGTAGAAACATTAAAGAGTCTCTAGCGATATAAATAAACTTCATCGACCGGGAGGTCTGGGGGGTATGGAATACCCCCCAGGTACACAAGTATATACCCCCATAAACCCAAGTCGGATATTTATCACTTCAAGCGAAGTGTTTGGGTAGTTAAACCCGGACCTTTGTACCTGGGGGGAATACCCTCACACCCCCCGGTCAACAGAGTTTATTTTTCTCCCTAAAGACCCCTATACGTTTTTTGGTTCTACTTGAACTAATAATATTACAGAAAGTGCCAACTTGTAGACCATAGATTTAGAGAAAATGGGGGATCTGGATGGTAACAGATTCGAGGACGGTAACAGTTCTAGGATTGTTACCTTCGGACTGTAATTCCCCAAACAGAGCTTTGAGTTATGCATCAAGTATACCTGGGGGGGTATTCCATAGCCCCCACTCCCCTCGGTCTCTAAATCTATTATCTATAGTTAGGCACTTCCTGTAATATTATAAGTTCCTATTATACTAGAACTCCATTGACTACATTTGCCGGGGGGGGGGGGGCAATTGTATACACAATGAGTATATCTCCAAGCCCACGTTGAATATTTATCTAAACCAAGAGGTAACAGTCATCGATCTGTTACCATCGCGGCTAGGTTGTAATCGGATGTTACAGCCAGATGGAAGCCTGGAGGACAGGTTTTGGGACGGGTAAAACCTGCGCTTGAAACCTGTCCAACGTAAATTTTCAAGTATATTCGCCCTCGCATGTGGCTGTTGCGTTGACGATTCAGCGAAAAAAGACTCATGGTAACGCAGAATGTGTAAATTCTATTAAATAAATTAATTTATATTAGCGGCGCTGGTTAAACCTCTCTACTGCAAATCTCTAAGCGGCCGCAATAATTAGCTCGGCCTTCGGCCTCGCACCTTACGTTTTCTTTAATAATTACATTCGTAACTATTCGTTGATTTTCTCAGGCCAAACGAAGTCTTATTCACAAAAATGCTAATTTTCGTTAATTAATAAATAATTAATGTAGTTATCTTTAAACTAGGCTGTACGGGCGGCCTATCGGTGGCCATATTTTGACATATTCGCTGCTGACGTTATTTCTAGACCACTTGGAAAGCTAAAATTTTTTATTGCTTCGTTCGTTTATTGAAAACTTAATCGGGAAGGACTGCAAGAATTTATGGTTAAAATATTCTGAAAGTGATATCTACTGAGGTAAAAAAAGCATTACAACGATTCTTTATCGTGATTTTCAGTCCGGCCCTGATAGAAATGAATGCGATAATTATTAATAAATTGTTCAAGTCGTAGAGGGTACATGTTTAATGTAGTTACATGACTTAATCAATATTGCGAGTTGTATTTTCATTATTTACTATCAGTGGCGTATATGCGGAATGTATTTGTACAAGAAAATTATACACTCAGTGTAAATGTATATCTATTGATTAGTTTTTAATTTGGGTTTAAAATTTAGAAGGTAAGCCGACGAGAGCTTGCAGTTATTTTGATAATAATAAAAAAAACAATATAAAATTGTGATTCTGTAGATTATAAAAGAACCCCATTTCGAGGCAAACCAAAATTTAGAGCGAAAGAATTATAAATTTATAACGTAGTTTGTGTAAGGGTAGTAATAAAAAAAAATCAGTGGAGCATTTACAAATCTCAATGGATTATTCAATTTTAATTGCATATTTAACTGTATGTTTATTTATGAAGCATTATTGTGTACATTACATATATATATTATTATATACATATATAATGAAATTGGAATCATTTATTATTTAAGTTACAAGCTATGCTTTAAAGTTCGGTTGCCTGTAGAGTATGTGTGTTAAGTTTGAGACTTCATCAATAATTCCAAAGTTTGAGAGCTTTTGGTAATATCATGCGTCTTCATTTCGGAAACTCAAAAGTATGCTTCCGTCTTTTTCTATGTCATAAAATTTATTAACCGTTTATTTATTGTTAATCAAGCTGTTGGAAACCCAAACAATTTCAGCAGACCAACCAACGAATTTCTTAAAGAGGCAAAGAATGAAAGGTTTAATAATTCAGCAATTTTATGATTTCAATATCTAAAAATAAAAGTAGCCTTGCATGAATTTTTGAACAGCTTTACAAATTCCAAGTTAACCTTTACATAAGAAAAATTTAAGTTTCCTTGTCGTGACTACAAATCTAAATTTATAACTTTGTGTTAAAAAAGCGTTTGAGAAATCTTTAAGCCAATTATTTCTCGTTAACCAGCGACAGCGAACCGGAATTGTTAGAATTCGCCATTTTCATATTTTTCAATTAGGAAAAAAAATCGAGTTTTTGTGTAATTCATACAAAAATGATCTCTTAAAATTTTGAGGGTGTTCTACGCGCTTTAAATCAATGTTAATTTGGCTACTGTGAAATTTATCAAAAAAAGTTGCGAAAAGCTTACGATTTAATGACGGTAAAATATTTTAATATTTAATTTTGTGATAAAATATTTTAACCCTGACACAAAAAATCGTTAAACAAAATATAAACTTTTCACGGAACCTTTTGTTTGCGCTACTTTAAATTATTAAATGCTTCAGGTGCTTACCGTACCATAATTATGGGGTTCTGTTATACGCGTCACGAGTTTTACAGTCTCCGGGGTAAATTTCTGATTTTTTAACTTGAATATTTTATTTTTCGCCTTGCAAATATTGTGCGAATCAAAACAACGAAATTTAGGAGGAAACCTTCAAATTCGTGCTAGGATATCTTGTTGGAGCGTGGTGCTATGTACCAAAAAGGATGCCAACTTCTTGCACTTTATGTACCAAGCTTATCAATGAAGAAAAAATAAATTTTTAATTGATTGATTTTTTTAATAGATTTCCGTGCTTTAAAATTATCTGATTTTGTAAGTAAAGAATAATTTATGTAGATTTGTACCTATCAAACAAACGATTAAATCGATCGTATGTTTATTATTTCAATAGGATACACAATTTAAAAAAAAATTAATTGACTTCATTTTTATTTACTCTAATTAATTATTTAATTTAATTCCAAATAAAAATAGAAATCGAAGGTATGGAGGGTATAGAAATCCTCCAGCATATCAACACAGTTCATCGTCTGATCACCACATTATGCTGGGGGGGGGTGTATTTCATAAGAGGAATACTCCCGGTCTCTGCACCCATCAATTGTTTAGAACTTGCAGTGACGGACCATAACTTTTTTTTGTCAAAAAGAAAAAATATAAATTTATTTACCTAATTAAAATTATTATTTTTGGTTTTGGTGAATTACATTGAGGATTTCTTCCTGGAACCTAAGGTGCGAGGCCGAAGGCCGAGTTTATTATGGTGACCTCAAACTGCCAGCTGTTGATGAGGTCTATTTTTATCGTAGGAGATTTTCGAATATTTTATAAATATCGTAATGACTCTTGCTACGGTAAGGTGGCCAGTTTAGTGGCGACTTTCAACCAGTTTACACCCAAAAATAATTTCTGTGGGTGGACCATTATAGTTCAATGTGGAATCCAAAGCACGGCACCATATCCCGAAATAATTACGTGCTATCTCAGTAATGGTCACGAATTGCCTTACTAATTGACATGGCTGTTTTATAAAGTTTTACTACATTGTCCGATTTTCTACCTGTGTTCCTTATGTATTGAAAAAAAAGTATGAAGACCATTGGAGATCACTACAGATTTGCATGGATTCCTAACCACTGGAATGTAGGATTCTATATGGAAGTCTTATCCTTCTTCACGGAAATCGAATTTGTGAATCCTAGCACAAATGATGTTGCGTATCGTCAGATGGACAAACCATAATTGTGGAAACCGGGGGGTCTGGGGGGTATGGAATACCCCCTAGTGCATTGGCAAATAGAATGGCTCATTAGCAGATCATACATATGGTCTATGAGGAGCATTTCTATAAATCGGTATAAATTTTAATTTAATGTGAACTAGAAGTCGATGCCATTAAATTCAGTATACATTGAATACATTAAAAGAGGGAAACTAGGTTACCCCCCCCCCCCCATACGCCCCGGTCCCCAATACACTGTTTTATTCATGGTATCTGATATGGTGATTTTGAAAGACGTGTTTAATATTAAAAAATCTGTTCGTTTATTTCTTTAGCTTGCCAACGAACATATCCAAGATTGTATTAATTGGTAATGCCATTTATTTATTATTATTATTTTATTATTTGTAGCATTACATTCTGCAACAGAATATAGCTGTCCTTTACGGACTTACAAAATCCATTTGTTGAGGTGGATTAATCCTCATAATTACAACTCATTATATCTCATCACAGGTCTCGATGTGTTGTAGCTTCACTTATGACTTTCTTCCATGCCGCACGATTCCTCACTATCTGGGCCCATTCCCTCACTCCCATCTTCTCCAGGTCTCCCTCCACTCCATCCCTCCATCTCAATCTCGGCCTTCCTCTTGTTCTCTCATTACCAGGTTTCCATGCCATTATTGCTCTTTCGATTTCCTCACTATCAAGTCTCATCACATGGCCCCACCATCTCATTCTCTGAGCCTTGATAAACTTCACTATATCCTCTCCAGACATTTCTTGAAGCAGTTCCGCGTTATTTCTACATCTATATTGATCGTTTATCCATTTATAACCCACTATCGTTCTCAAGATCTTCCTTTCAAACACTCTTAAATCTTCTTCATCTTTCCTTGTCAAACAGATAACTTCCGCTGCATATGTGAGCACAGGTCTTATCAATGTTCTATATATTTTAATCTTCGTTGTTTTAGGTATTTGCCTATCTCTTAGTAATTGTTTATTTGCATGATACGCCCTATTTGCTGCCTGTATTTTTGCCTTGATCTCAGTGTTTCTATCGTTTTTATTATTGACTAGCACACCAAGATAGTTAAAATCCTTTACCTGTTGGAAAACATCGTCGTCTACAATTAGTTGATTCATAGTGTCATGGTAATGCCATTTGGTCTAATTAATTCCCCCACCGCATTTCATTTACACATTATTCGTCATAATAACTGCACACAAATAGCAACACTTTAACGAAACAAAAGAACACTGTTTTTTTGCTGTGAGGGGGGTCATAGTAAACTTAAGTTTCCTATCACTGCTTACATTCCTTTCGGCCCCAAACTCGCCCCCCCCCCGGTTCCCTCCTCTAATATGCGTTCTCATGTCGCATTTTTCACGCTGGACAATTTATTGTTGTATTTTCAATGCAAAAAATACTAAATAACACGTCCGACTTTAGTAGATACTGTGATGTTTTCTTCTTTTACGTATTGGCAATTTGACGGAATGAATAAACGACAGGTATAACGTTGCACATAAATTGTGCACACCCCAGTTGCACATAAATTGTAAATAATAATTTAAAAACCTGTTGCCTCTCAATAGCAGGTTATAAAGAGAAAAATCTTGAAAAAAAACGAAAATTGCTACAGAAAAAAAAAATAACGGTAAATCTTGAATGCTTCTCAAAAATAACATTTGAAACTGGGAAAAAATTGCACCTAGAATTAAGTTTTAGAACTCTGTCAATATTGAGCGTAGTTCTGACGAACTTCTACTTCGTGTACATATAATCGATGTTATCAGGCACACATTACATAGTAGGATGTTCTCATTCCACCTGAAAGACGAAGTTTATACTTTATGAAATGTAATTGAAATATCTGAAAAAACGTATGATAAAGAAATAGCAGCTCCGATTCATTTTCCATAATATTATCATATACACGAACAGTTTTAATTGACTTTTTATTAACTGCCTTTGCTTTGTACAAGCTCGACTTGTACGTTATAACTGCATTTCGTAACGCTTAAACCATCTTTTATTTGATTTAATCAAAATCTACTTGGAGATGTTGTACCAGAAATGTAGTAAAGCCTCACAATGAAATTCTCGGCTTGATCGATCCTTTTTCGATGACACAGTAGATAATATAATATTAAAATGTTTGGTATTTAGTTTTGTCTTGATACTTAGATTTTTTTAGATAAAAATGGCTTAAAACGTTTACAAAAAATCCAATATCTTCTACAAACGCTGCTAGTTATTCAATTTTCAAAAAAAATATCATCTCCAATAATAATTTATGATCCCACAGTACACAGCAACAAAAAATTTGCATATTAAACATCCACCTTAGTTGAAGTAGAAAATAATTAAAATTTGATTTGTAATAAAAAAATGTTATTTATTCAAGAAAAGCGCGTTCAAGGTGCGTTTAAAATAATAAAAAAAGAAGGTAATTTGGAGAGGAAGGAAATTAATTTTTAACAATTTTTTTACGTGTTTCGTAATTTTTTATTACTTGAAACATAAACTGCCATGTCAAAATTTTTTTAACCCACATTATCGCGCATTCTTTCTCGTCTTAATTTTCACTCTTCTCGGCGCGTTTATTTTTTTTGTTTGAATTACGAGATAAATATGTTGAATCGGGTGATGTTTTGGCGAAAACAAAGCAAAATCGTTATTATAGGTATAACGAAATAATGAAGAGTTTGCGCTGAATGTTGTCTATTATGAAAGAAAAAGAAAGCGTTTAGCTTTTGTCGGGAAACCCTTTTAATTTTCCATAAAAGAAAAACTAACATTTTTTGTCCGCTATTGCGTACACATCGCTCGTTAGACTCTGACACACGATCGACTTTTTGATGTGGCTTTATTTTATTAATAATACAAGAGACAACGTCATTCAACCGATATTTCGTTCTGCATTGTAATTTAAAAGTTGGATATACAACGTTAAGTAAATATTAATTTATGAAGAGATGAAAAAAAGTTGGTAAATTTTTGAAATTATAATTACCATTTCCGACTGCATCGATCGAGACTCAATCTCGGTATTGAATTGGTATATAGAAAGTTTGCTCAAGTCAGGTATTTCCTCTTCATAACTTTGAATTTCCTGTGATATATGAAAGATTTGCTGTATTGAAACAGCACTACATTTCAAGTGCTGAATGCATATTTACCCACAAGCTTTCACCAAATTATTATTTATATTATACAAAAATTATTAAATTTAATTTTCCAGTTAATCCCGAATAAAAAGAGTAAAGCTTCTTTATATTAAAGTAATAACGTCGTAAACACAAAACCAAGAGCTTGATAAAAGAACTTTTTTCTTGTACATAATGTAACCGACAGAACATTGTCATATTATTAACTCTTGTGTTAACATTACTTAAGCAAACTATTATTAAATTTTCTTATGCTATACTTCAAATCCGAAATTAATGTGGAACTAAATTTATATTAAAATTTTAGCTCCTATATCTAAAGGTTGCCTGTGTATACTGTAATATTAATGCACTTCTCAAATAATTGAAAATTAAGCTTCTTAGTAAGTCTTCCAAATAATATTTAAGACGACGGCTTAACTGATCACAATAATCGATTGTAAATGTGCTATTTTCTATATAAAAAAAATTAAAATAATAATAATGGATCTCGTATTTGTAAACAAAATAACTTTTCGCTTTTTAAAACCCGATTAAAAACATAAAAGTTATGAAGTTTTCTGTATTAGCACAGTTCAAATAGACCTCAACATTTTTAACTGTTTATCTCGATTTATTCGACCACGTCGGATTCGACGATCAAAATGTATATATTTGACTTGAAATAATATTATAGAAAATTTAATTTTATGTTATCTTTGTTTGAAAAACTTTATTATTTAACTTTTATTGCAAATCCCTATTGCAAATAGACAATACTTTTATTACTACTACAGGGTGTGGTCTTGATCGTCAGTGGCCAGATTAAACCAACAAAGCAATTATTATCCATTTAAATTAAATTTATTGATATATTCTCAGGAAATGCAAATGATGTATTGTCAAAAGTAGATATGCTAGGCTGGTTCTGCTGCAATATTTCCATAAGAATAACTGTAATTTCTTTCATGCCCATGATTATCATTGTAATATTACGTCTGATGTTTTAAGTGTTTAAAATTCCTTGTTCATTGTGTAAAATTGTTTATCCATTGTGTAAAGTTACACCAAGTTTTCGCATCGCAAATGTAACATTACCAATCAAAGGAGGAACTTTCTATGCGCCTGTAATTTTACAATCCATGCATAGATGTACAATTTTAAAAGAAATTACACAATTGGAATGTAATTTGTGAAATGTAAAATGTGAAATTATAATTACACACCTTCTCTGTATTTGTGCAGTTTGTATAAGTCTTCTTCTTCTTCTTCTTTCGGCTTTACATTCCCAGGGGGAATTTCGCCACATTTTTCAATGTTTTCAGATCCTATTTGTTGGGGTGGATTAGTCCCCATATTCTTTTTTTACATCAATTTATCTTTTTATATTCTTTCATCGGTCCTTGCATCTTCCACGACCCTTTTCCATGCTTTTCTGTCCATCAATTTACTCATCCAGTCACTCACGTCCATTCGCTTCAGATCCTCAATCGCATCCTCTCTCCATCTTTTCCTCGGTCGCCCCCTCGGTCTGTTCACGTCGGGCTTCCACCTCATTGCTCTTGCAATTGCTCTCTCCTCTTGTGCTCTCTCCACGTGTCCCAGCCATCCTAATCTTAGGGCTTTCACGTGTCTGACTATATCAGCTTCTCGTATTTCTCTTGTTAACTCTGCATTAGTTCTTCTTCTATATTGCTCTTCTCTCACTTTTACGGGGCCCATTATTTTTCTCAATATCCTTCTCTCAAACACTCTAAGACTTTCCTCCTCCGCCTCTGTCAGGCAGAGTAGTTCCAGTCCATACGTCGCTACAGGTCTAATCAATGTTCTATAAATCTTGATCTTTGTGTTTCGTCCTATGTTCTTGTCCTTCAATAGGATTTGGTTGCTGTAATAAGTTCTATTGCCTGCTCTCACTCTGTCTCTTATTATTTCTCCTCTTTCACTTTTGTCACTTATCTGTATACCGAGGTATTTAAATTTTTTGACTTCTTCAAACTCGTAGTCCATGATTCTTGTCATTTTTATATCTTCCCTTCTCTTTCTGCTGCATCGCATGATTTTTGTCTTGCCTTCATTCACCAACAATCCCGCTTTGCGGGCTTCTCTTTCCATATTTTTGAAAGCTTCTACTAGTGCGTTGTGTGTTCTAGCCATGATGATCACGTCATCGGCATACGCCGCTATCTGTATTTCGTTTCTCATTATTTCTCCATTACATTTTGCTCTTCTTATCACTCCTTCCAGTAATATGTTAAACAGGGTGGACGACAGCGCATCTCCCTGTCTCACTCCACTGTTAAATTCAAATTCTTCCATGTTGCCTACTCTTGTTTTCACTATTGCAGTTGTTCTGTTTAGAGTCATCTGTACTAGACGTATTAGTTTTTTTGGGATTCTCAATATTTCCATTTCTTTTTTGAGTTGGTCTCTATTTACTCGATCGAAGGCCTGTTTGAAATCAATAAATAAAGCTTCAATGTTTATATCATACTCGTGTGCCTTTTCCATAATTTGCGTTACTATGAATAGAGCATCGGTCGTTGATCTTCCGAGTCTGAAACCTTGTTGGTAGTCTCCTATTTCTTTTTCCATGTATTTTTGCAATCTTACATGTATCAATCTTGTTAATATTTTATATGCATTATTAAGCAGCGATATTCCTCTGTAATTTTGACAATCTCTATTGTCTCCTTTCTTATAGATCGGGATCAGACCCGCTTCTCTCCATTGGTCTGGCATCTTCTCATCTCTCCATACTTTTACTATCAATTCGTATATCTTTCTCATTATAACTTCGCCTCCTTTCTTTATCAGTTCCGTGTTTATATTATCGGTTCCTGGGGCTTTGTTGTTTTTCATTTTCATTACTGTTTCATAGTATTCTTGGTAGTCTGGTTCATTTTCCATTTTCACTTCCTCTCGTTCTTCCGTTATCTCATCTTCAATTTCTCTTTCTTCTGAATTTGAGTTGATATTCAGTAATTCTTTGAAGTGTTCCATCCAACTATTTTTTATTTCGTGTTCTTCGCATTTTACTTCCCCATTCTTGTTTCTCAATCCTCTTACTTCACTTTGTATTTTTATTCTTTGGTTTTTTATTTTTCTGCATAGTTCTCGCGAATTTCTGTGGTTCTCCTCAATCTCTTTCATCTCGTTCTCTAACCATTGTCTCTTCTTTTTTTTTTGCATAGTTTTACTGTGTTTCTTGTTATTTCTCTGTATTTTTCCTTATCTACTTCGCTTTGCGTTCGCATCCATTTGATCTTTGCCTCTCTTTTCTTTTCTATTTATTCACTGCATTCTTCATCAAACCATTCCTTTTTCCTTTCTGTTCTCTTCGTTCCTATCGCTATCTCTGCTGCTTTTGTTATGCTTTCTCTTATGTTGTTTGTATAAGTGATATTACATAATAGTAAAGTAAATTTACGTTATAAGTGTAAAATTACATGATTGAAATGTAATTTTTGTTCTAAATTATAATTACGCACGTCCTCTCTATTTGTGCAGCTCATATAAGTGATTATACGTAACAGTGAAGTAAATTTACGTTAAAAGTGTAAAATTACATGATTGAAATGTAATTTTGTTCTAAATTATAATTACACATGTTATCTGTATTTATTTAAAATTATACGTCTAAAATTACTCGATTAAAATGTTATTTTTATGCTAAATTATAATTACACAAGTTCTCTCTATTTGTGCAGTTTGTATAAGTGATATTACATAACAGTGAAGTAAATTTAGACTATTATAATTCTAAAATTACACGATTAAAACGTAATTTTTCTTTCTTTTTTCTTAATTAATTTTGCTTAAACTTTCTCTGTATTTGTTCAGTTTGTTTTGAGTAAAATAAATTTACATTATAAGTGTAAAATTACACGATTTAATTGTAAGTTTTCTTCTAAATTATAATTACACACGTTCCCTGTATTTTTGCGATTCGTATAAATGACATTACATTACAGTGAAGTAAATTTACTTTATTATAAGTCTAAAATTACACGATTAAATTGTAATTATTATGTTAAACTATAATTACAAACTTTCTCTGTATTTGTGCAGTTCGTATAAGTGATATTACATAACAGTGAAGTAAAATTTACATTATAAGTGTAAAATTACACGATTAAAATGCAATTTTTAAAAATTAAAAATTATAAATTTTAAAAATTATAATTTCAAAACCCGGAGAAAATCTCCGGGTAAAGATGGTATAAACGCCGAATTGCTCAAGAATGGTGGAGAAATCCTACAACAAAGAATACATGAATTTATAGAACAAGTATGGTTAGAAGAAAAAATGCCACAAAAATGGAACGAGGGCGTAATAGTGACAATTAAAAAGAAAGGAGACTTTGAAAAATGTGAGAACTACAGGGGCATTACACTGTTAAATACAACCTACAAGATTCTGTCATCACTAATAAACAAAAGATTGAAGAAATTTTCTAAAGGAATAATTGGTGACTACCAATGCGGATTTGTGGAGGGCAAATCGACAGTGGATGCAATATACGTGCTAAAACAAATTCTAGAAAAAAGTCACGAACATAACATAGACTTGCACATGATCTTCATAGATTTCAAACAGGCATTTGATAAAGTTAACAGACAAGAATTGATAAAAACAATGCAAGAAATGAAGATTCCGAGTAAGCTAATACGATTAACACGAATGACCCTAGAAGAAACTACAGCTTGTGTCAGAACAACAAACGGCGATACAAAGGACTTCCAGGTAAATAGCGGAGGAAGACAATGAGACGCGATGTCATCAACCCTGTTTGATCTGTTTTTTGAAAAAATAATCAGAAGCATAGAAATAAAAGACACTATAAGCAGCAGGGAAATGCAAGTGATTTCGTAATATCAAGAACTTTAGGAAAATTAACTGAAACCGTCAAAAACATCAAAGACACAGCTGAAAAAATGGGACTATCAATAAATCAAGAAAAAACAAAATACATGAAATGTCAAAGGAAAAACACGAACAAAACAAATAATCTAAGAACAGCATCTGGAACTTACGAAGAGATAAACAGTTATGTATACGATATCTGGGTGTGCAAATAAATAATAAAAACGAGCGACATGAAGAACTAAAAAGACGAATACAACTAGGAAACAAGGCGTATCACGCAAATAAACACCTATTGTGCGATAAACAACTGTCAAAGGCAACCAGAATCAAGATCTACAAAACTTTAATAAAGCCAATCCTTACGTACGCAGCTGAAACCATGTGCTTTAGTAAGAGGGAAGAAGAGGAGATGAGAATTTTCGAGAGAAAAATATTGAGAAAAGTAATAGGATTACACCGAGTCAATGAACAAGAAGCGAGACCAAAGATGAACCATGAGTTGCTGCGTGAGATTGACAATGAAGACATAATACGAACAATTAAGTCGCTCAGAATAAGATGGATGGGATACGTGATGAGAAGCAACGAGAACTCGATCATTAAACGAATAACAAAGTGGAGACCTATGGAGGACCGTACCAGAGGGAGACCCAGGGTAAGATGGCGCGACCAGGTTGAGAATGATCTGAAGAGTATGGAGGTCGAAAACTGGCAACAGAAAACAACGAATAGACAGGAATGGAGAAGAATTGTAACAAAAGCAAAAACAGACATAAGAATATAAATGTATTAGAATATGGGGACTAATCCACCAAAAAATAAAATAAAAACGGATATGTAAAGTCTCGCAAGAGACTCGCTAAATTCCAGCAGGAATAAAAAGCGTGTATTATTATTATAATTTCACACGTTCTCTGTATTTTTACAGTTCGTATAAGTGATACTACATTACAGTCAAGTCAATTATTATTATTTATTGAAGCTTTAATTTTAATATACGTGTTTTAATAGTTTATAAATTTTCCTTTTTAAATTCCAGAAGTCCCAGGGTAAAATCACTTATACCAGGAAGATTACAGAGTCAACGTAATTTCACACTATTATTAGTAAAATATTACACAATATGTATTTTGACATAATTCTCAATGAAAAAATTAGACGTTTTTAGTGTATATTTACATGTACTTATTTCTGTGATGTAAATATGCAATATCCAAATCTATTTTTACATTCATGATGCCAAAAGCTGGTAAATTTACATTCTTTTGTGTACCTAGTTTTCTCTTTTTCTGTTTTAAATTCCATAAATTGCAAGGTAAATTCACATATACAAGGAAAATTACAGAGAACCCGTAAATTCACACTATTAACAATGGAATATTTTACAATATGTAATTTTAAGTAATTTTGAAAGTAAAAATTACGCGTTCTTTAATATATAATTACAATATTCAAATGTAGTTTTACATTCGTGATGCTAAAATCTGGTAAATTTACATTCTTTTGTGTAATTTTCACTTTTTTTTAAATTCCACAAAGTTCCAAGGTAAAATCACATAATTATATTGAGGAAAATTACAAAAAAAATCGTAATTTCACACTATTATAAATGGAATATTACACAATATGTATTTTTACATAAGTTTCAATGTAAAAATACACGGGTTTTAACGTAAATTTACGTGCATTTTTTACACTGTAACTTCCCAGCTACGCAATTACAACACATTATTTTATTAAGTTTATTTTAGTTTAGTTTTTTTAACTTTACAAGCAATAAATCAAATATAGATCATGCAATTAGCAATTAAAATTGCTGAAAGCTTATAAATAAAATTATAATAAATTATTATTTATTATAATAAATTATTATTATAATAAATTATAATAAATAAATTATTTATTTTCATTGTTTAGTTAGGTTATAATTTTTAACGCATTTTTTTTGACACAGTTTCTTAACATTTTCGAACATTTCGGCGCAATGGTTGACTCTACGATGAAAAGTGAAGATACCACATTTTTAAAGTATATCGCAATGAAAATCCACACGGAATCTCAACACCGTCCCACATTTACATAAGGAGTTATGTTAAAAATAAGAGGAAAAGAAAGTTTTTCTTTGAAAATCGGTGAAAATTCAATTTTTCGAAAATAAATATTTTAAATATGGGCAAAATTACTTGAGACTGTCAAAATGGACTAAGCATTTTTTCGTCTGTTTACTTCCATGCTTTCATATGGTAATTTAATTATCGATGAGGTAGGAAATGTTACGACCTCCAAAATTGTTTATTTGCAATTTGGCTCTATCTTGAATAGTTTTTCCGAGGCATACGTTGAAAATGCACGTTTTCAGCATTTTCAGATTCCATAAAATATACGGTTTCGTTAAATTGCCTTTTTCGACATAAAATCCAGATTTGAAGTAATTCCAATTTTTGCCATTGGTACTTCTTTATTTTACTGGACCATAACGGGAAAATCGCCTGGTGCTGAAATTGGGTATACGACTGATTAATTTTGCGCCGAATCGGCGGAGCCGAGTTGTTCTAGAACCAAGGCAATCTCTTTATATAGTACATCGCGGTAAATTTAATAACAGCTATTATCAAGACATTTCCCAAGTTCAATCTGGTTTTATGTTATGCCTGCGGTGGACCGAAAAGCTTTAAGTAAAATTCCGTTAGATGCAATTATTTACGAGTTATGAATTGAATTTACACAAAAAATCGCAGGCCGTAGATCTATTTTTCCCATTGAATTAAATGCAATACTTTTAATCACGTGTGCGACAGCGGAGGGAACGAAGCTTCTCTTCAGCCGTTTTCGGAGACCCCTTTGAAAAAGGTAACCTCGCGGTGATTAGGATAACTCATGATAGCTTTAAATATCTGAAATCAAAAAAGTGTAGCTCGTTATTGAACGAAGGGTTTAAAAAGAAAATTGAAATTTGAATTTTTGGCAGAGTTGTATGCACGAAAGTACAATTTTCGGTCAACTCTACATCAAAAATTTAAAAAAATGCGTTCAATCGGGAGACAATTTTATCTAGAAGAAGTGTTCAAAATTTCAATAAGATCTGTGCATTCGTTGTTGAGAAATCGTGTCCACCGACTTCAAGAATAGAGTTTTGAGAAAAAAGCGATTAAAATTTAAAACAATTTTAAAATAAATGAAGAAACTCCTCGAGTTTTACTCCGATTGACTTGAAACTTTGGAAAAATATTCTTGACATGTAGTACTATTAGATAAAAAATTTAAAAAAATTTTATTTTGGAAATTTCCAAACCCATGTAACCCTTTAAGGGACATGGAATAAACTAAGAAAAAAAAGGATCGATCCTTCGATCGTGGAGACTTTTCAGGGAGGCATAGTGGCAATATAGCGAATGTAAATCTCCCAAGCCTTTTCTACAACCTGCACTGTCGATAATCCAAATGTTACTTAAAAGCAATTTTTTTCCAATGAAAAGTAAAACACCCTGTACATAATAAAGAATAGGGCAAATTTAGACTCATTACCCTGTTATATCCCAGCAGGGCCGTGTATATGATTTTGTTACGAAAGAGGGTTTACTAAAACAGAAATTTTTATAAAATTTCAGAAACATAATTTACGTATTGAACTTCTTTAGTTTTCCATTTCCTGATTTTTAATATTTAAACATATTTTCTTAAAACTTCAAGCTACGTATGAATAAACAATGCATTGCTTTTCCTGCAAGAAATTGATCCATAATATTAAATAAATATATCAGCAAATTGAATGGATAAGTGACCCAGTTTAGAGGTTTATTAATTTAATTTTTTTTTTGCAACCTAAATATTGAAAGCGGGAAATTTGTTACAGTTTAACAAAAAAGCGTTAAAATATATTTAAATTGTGGCATAGAAGGATGACCTATCAATCAAATTAAGCCAATATCAATTCTTTGTACAAAAATGTGATTCCTAGTCTACCAATAAATTTTGTATTCCGTTTTTTACATTATTTAAAAGGATTGTTAAAAAGCAAGGACTAAATAAAGCTCAGCGTAATTTATATACCCCACCTGATTTATAGAGCAAAAAATTTTAATAAAATAAAAAATAAAACTGCCACAATATCGCAAAAATAGAAATCGCTCCTTTGTGCCATTTACGTGAAAATAAATTTCACAAAGTTGATAAAATTTAAAAGCTAGAAAGTTTTCCAACCTCCAAAATATTTTATTGTCACAAATTCTTGCCCGATATAATTAAATAAGTTTGAAATTATAAAGTTCTAAATAATTTGTTTTAATTGTAAATAACCAAACGAACTTTAGCCCTAACTCAACATTTTTTAACAGAAAAATTTGGTGCTTAGGAGTTTTCTAAAATTAAAAATTAAAGGAGCAGTTAATCAGCAGAACTGGGATATAATTGAGATGAATTTTTATCTTCTTAATTTTTAATAAAAATTTTGTTATTTATTAGCCAAATAAGAGCAACCACGAACTGATAAAACTAAATGCTATAAAAGGAAAACCCAATGGAAAATATTTTATTGCGGGTATAAAATACTGTTAAAAGGTTGTTTTACCGCATTACAAAGGTCGTTGGAACTAAATGGCGCAGGGCCGGACTTGCAGCGAGGGGGGTGAATAATTAAATGCACTAAAATCTAAAATGATTAAGCTGCGCGATTTAATCCAGCTCTGGCGTGAAAATAACCAGCCTCATCCATATTACGTGTAATTATGAAAATTGCAATTAAAAGTAAATTCCAACAAATTGAAATTTGGTGTAGAGCGACTTGGTCTTAGGCGAGGAAATTATCTGGTAAATTAATTTGCGAGAAAATTAATTTAACCTTAAATAATTTTCAATGATTAAAATCTAGCACATTTTTTACCTCGTGTAATTAGAAATCTTGTAATCCAGAAATGAAGTAGGTGGTGACTTAAATATGCAATGAATCATTTGGGGTTAATGAGCCTGCAGGTTAAATAACACGATTACCGATATTTTTATATATATTTTTTTATTAAAGTTCTATTTTTGTAATTTATTCTAATCGCTGCTCGTTTATTTCGTGTGATGGGCAATAATTTAATCCTTCCCTTCTATTACCATTAATTTGTGTTTTGTAGGAATCTTAATGGGTTATCAGGGAACATAAATATTTTATGTTAGAGTATTCCTACAAAAATTGTATACTTTAATGTTTTCACTGAAAAAGTTACATTATTTCTAACTAAATGTTATATAAACGTTCTAAGACAGCCTTTAGAAATAAGGGCACAACCTTTGACCTTTTCCAACATGCCACTAACACTTATCGACAGCTCCCTGTCTAAAGTTATTTTTACGTTACTTACGGGTGCCCCAGCCTACATTTTTGACCTCAGCTTTAATTTAGACTTTCAGATTGTTAATTAATTACCGCAATTTTCAACATTAACATCCTAAATTTCAAAGTTAATTTGCATTTTTAGATTAGTAGATAAACAATGCCGGAATCAGACTATTCCGCATTTGACTGATGAATTTTGATTTGTGAAATTATGCTTTCGATTAGCGAATTGACAGACCCACTTTGTTGAATAAATCTGTCGTTAACCGGGAGGGGGGGATCTGGAATGTACGGAATAAGAACAAATTAACAACAGAAATAATCATGTTACTATGTACACATAAGGAATCTAGAATAACTACACAGATCATTTTAAATATATTTTCGTTTAAATAATAATTCCGACTCTAATAAAAGAGGATCTCTTAGAATCCCTTCATCGAAAATAGTACTAAGAAGAGGATCAGAGAATATCAAATCTTATCTCAATTTTAAAATAAAATCCAAAATAGTCCAGGCGATCTCTTGGAAATAATTTCAAATCAAATATATTTTACAGAGCTAAGTAAATCTTTCTTTCTTATCCTACGATTGTAGGTTTGATACGAAGTGTTGCCACACATGTAGGGGACCTACAGTTTGACATGAGCTGAAGATCTCGGTAAATGTAATGAATTTCATTTTGAGAAAATTTTTCTAGACAGATTGCACCTTTTTGGTAGATACCAATGAAATTTTTGCTTCGTTCGGAATCGAAGCGAACACCATACATTTCCTACTGAACGCCCTAATCGCACACCTGTTAACCCAAATATTGTATAAAGTAATTAGCGCCAGAGAGGATTTTCTAGAAACCCCATTAAGATATCAAAATTGCTACGAGTAGTTTTAAACTAATAAAAAGTTCCTCTATAAGTAAATACTAGAAATATCACCTTTATATTTTACAGAAACATTCGCTCTTGAGATTAGAGGGAAGGGGTTTAATTGAGAAGAATTTAATACGTGATTGCCTTGGATGTGCGGCCTGAAGGCCGAATTTATTTGTGATTACGAAGCTTGTGTGGTCTAGAAACCGCACGAACGTGACAAATCAATTCAATGTTACAGACTTGTAAATAAATTAAAAATAAATTATTAGTAAACGATTTTTTTAGTTACGCGCTGTAAAGGTAGCACATTTTCCACCCTGCTTGTCCGTCCCTGACTAACACTCGTAGGCAGCTCCCTGTCTAAAGTTCTTTTTAAACTTTAAATGCCATTTTAACAATCAATCAACAGTCGTTAACGTTTCTTCGTTATTTCATAAAAAGTTATGCTACGAATAAATGGGTAAAGTTTTAATTTCTAAGGAAATGAATGAAAATAGGTGAAATTAGAATAAAAAGGTTTTGATTAGAAAATGGGTGTGAAAATTGATTTGGAAATGTTAATTATTGAGTTAATTAGGAGATGAGTAGAAATTTAGTAAATCAGTACTTAATCCTAAGTAGAATCGTGTAATTTCCGACAGTTTATGAGGGCGCAAGTGAATGTCCTTATCGACGTTGTTGGGGTCACTTGATTTGATTGGATTTCAGTAACAACCGTCGGTAGTGTCGTAAATGGAACATCAATCGAGCAGTTACTATCAAAATCGTCAACTTCTTTTCCTATATTTGTAAACGATTACCTTAAAAAATATTTCCTAAGGGATATTAAGGGCTAATTTTTATGCATGGAAACTTTTCGAATTTTATTTTCTCATTTGTTTGCGCTGCACAATTAATACAAAATTGAAAATCCATTTTATAGTCAGTCGCTTTTAATGTAATTAAATTGGCAGTCTGCGAACCGAACGAAATCTTGCAATTTTCTCGACAATTATTTCGTTTTCTTCCAGGACATACAGGGAAGTTACAGTTTGACTTTTAATCTTTAATCGCCCGCCCTTCCAAAACGACTCATAAAACTTGGAAATCAAAGAAGCAACCAAAATTAAAAGATAATGTGAATTGTCAGCGTCAAGCATTAACTTTTTGTTTGTCTTGAGCCAACTCCCCACAAAGGAACAGTTTAAAGACAAGTAAAAGTTTTCAAAACTACGGGTAATTTGTAAGTGCCCAATTAAAGAGATGATCAGTAAACGCAATCATCATTCGTCGAAAACTTTTAACATCAAAATTGGTATTCTGATGGTAACACCAAGAACCGAGATTTGAACCAGTGACCTATGAGTTTGTCACGTGCTCCAACTTTATTCTGTGACCGTTGCGACTCCAAATCAAATCACACAGTTCGTCTAATTACCTGACGACTATGGATTTGTTGGAAAATCAACCCAATACTTAAATAGGAACTCGTTTCAAAAAAAGTTAATTAACTAAACTTTTATTTTCTCTTAACATGTATTTTTTTTACAAACTAATTAAATTGATTTTCCCGTTTTAAAATTCTTCACGTGTACTTAAAGTACGTAATTATAATCGAATTACTACCATTTACAACGAATTTTACGAGGTGAAACCAAAAAGTCGCAAATTGGAGCCCCCTAATGTAGGACAACACTTGGATACTTTAACCGATCTTTGCGATTGTGTTAATCCCCTATGCATGAGTCAATAGGTTAGGAAGGGTCCTCTGCAGATACTTCAGCATAAATACACATTAAGTGTATTAAAAAATAGCTTATCGTCAAGTGCCAGTGCTTTATGGAAATTACATGCTTTTCTAATTCACAAATGTGATTTTCTATTCAGAACTGAAATGAAACGTCAATTTATAAATTGGATTATTGACACGACAAAAGTTGGACTGGTGTAATGAACCTTCAATAAATTGATTTATTAAATATACTCATTTTTTTAGTCTCGTTTAAATAAGGCTGTTATTATTTACTTTTATTGCTTACTAAAACCTTGGAAGTTTCACTTTGCATAATTTACACTTTTTCCTTTTAAAATCGGTAGAAAATATCCTGAAGTTATGTAGCCTCCGGTCTGTACAATTACCTCTCTACTTTAGCTAAGATTGGTGAGGAGGGATCGTAAATATACAGCACTTCAGGCGGTCTCAGCTGCCCTGCAGTTGTATTACATCAAAGAGCATTGATATAGTGGTTCTGATGCATGAATCCTGCATACTCAGAAATGTATCAACCGAATCAACCGACCGACAGGGAAGTTATTGTCTAGGAAGAGAGTCACGCTAGAGTTTGAATTATTTCAAAAGGAAAACTAAATTTGTTTATGTTGTAGACTCTACAAAGAGAATATTATTAGTATACTAGAGATGTAACGTGTGAGGCCGAATGCCGAGCTGATTAAGGCGGCCGCAGGTCGCTACCTACCTAGAGTCTGGCAGTAGGGCGGCCGATAGACCGCCAGTACTGCCTGGCTTAAAGATCACAAATATCCCGAATTTAAATTACTCGTATTTTGAAATTAGTATTTTCGTGATGACGACTTCGTTTAGCAAATATGTCATGAATGAAATTCTCAAAAGAAATTTAAGACGATGCGAGGCCGTAGGCTGAGGCCGTAGGCCGTCACCCTCGCAGAGCTGATATTCTGTGTATCTGTCTGTTCGTAACGTTCATCTAAATTTTCGGTTACCATTTTAAAATATCACAAGCTAGAATGTCATGGTGGTCATAAGGCCTCATCTTTTCTAAAAACAAAATACAGGCCGCTGTGACCTTCTGGATCACTTGCAAAACTGGCAATTTTGAGTGATTCGTTCATTTGTTATTAACCTAAAGTAATTTTTCGTTTTGCCGATTTTGTGTACCCATAAAAAGGCGTTAGGCTGCATCCATATAGAGCTGAGCAGTGGGGCGGCCAATAGACTATATGCGAAGCCGAAGGTCGAGCATACTACAGCGGACAACCTTAATATACTGTGCAATACTGGGAAACCTATTTTGACAAAGGCGAAAAAATGACGACTAGTAGGACGTTCGGCCTGACGCCTTACTTACTTCCTCATCTACAAAGTTGGCGGCTTAATATTATTAGGAAACCTCGGCCTTCGGCCTCGCGCTAGTTTATGACAACATGCACACAAAAATTACATCCGTCCGGCCGCCTCGCCAAGTTGATTTAAAAATAATTACTTTGCGGATAACATTGACCTATTAATTCCTTCATACAAGTTTACATAGACTATATACGAGATCGAAGGCCGAGCTTATCTAAGCGTCCTACAGCAATATATCTGCACAATACTGTAAACCTTTATCGACAGGGGTGCAGAAATGGGGGGCCGAATTGAATTAATTTAAAAACAATTACTTTGGAGACTACGTAGTAGACTTATTAATTCCTTCAAACATGTCTATATAGCCTATATGCGAGGCCTAAGGCCGAGCTCTTTATACAGGTTACCACAATATAATTGCGGAAAGCTTATAAACCTATGTGAGCAAGGACAGAAAAATTGCGTCCGTTAAGAAGATCAGCCTAACGCCCTACTTACTAACTTACCTGCAATTTTGGCGGCCTACGACCGCTACAGAGAACTCGGCCTTCGGCCTCGCCCTAGTATACTATGTCAACATTCACAGAAAATTTACGCCTGTCAGGCCCCCTAATAAAGTTGATTTAAACACAATTACTTTGCAGATTACATTCATCTATTAATGTTTTCAAACATGTTTACATAAACTATGTACGAGGCCCAAGGCCGAGCTTATCATAGCGGCCTATAGCAAAAGAACTGTACCAAGCTGACAAACCTATATAAATAGGAGTCGAAAAATGAAGGCCTTTAGGAAGATCATCCTTACGCAATACCACCTACGTCATCTGATGGAAACCTGGCGGCCTACAGCCGCTGTTAGAAGCTCCGCCTTCGGTCTCTCACCTAGCTTATGTGTGCATGCACGGCAAAATAACGCCTATCAGGCCGCCTAACTGCGTTAATTTAGAAACAATTACATTGCAGATTATATTGGCCCAGTCAGCTCTCCAAGCATGTTTAAATAGACTATGTGCGAGGCCGAAGGCCGAGCTTATTATAGCGGTTACTAAAATATTGCTGTGTAGAGCTTGTAAACCTATGTAAAAAAAGGTGGAAAAATTGCGACCACTAGGCCGATAAACCTAACGCCATACACAGGAGAATGATAGCTGTTAGGACGCCTAACCAAGTTGATTTAAAAACAATTATTATAAATCCTTATCAGATTACATTCATCTATTAATCTTTTCAAACATGTCTGCATAAACTATGTGCGAGGCCGAAGGCCGAGTGTCTAAATTTAAGATCAGGTGGCAAGAAGTACCCGTCTTAATTTAGGTGAATTGAGAATCACTAGAGTTGTAAATTCTAGTGACTACTCTAAATTAGGAAGGTGGCTAGAAGTACCTTTCCTAACTTATTGGTGTGAATAACATTCAAGTCGTAAATTCAAATGCTACTGATTTATTAAGTTTTACATACAGGTATTTATATAAAAACTTAATAGCTAGGTTATCACATTCCAATTAAATTAAAGGTATTAATCTGATGACTTATGATATAAAATTTTCCATTAATAATTTTAAATGCAGTACTTGCTGATTATAAATTGTTTTGAATGTTGACAATGCGGAAATGAATTATTTTTGACCTACTGAAAAGTGTTATTGTGCATTTTCGCTTTATTTACACTTTTCTATTAAATTTATACAATTTTGCATATTTTACTTAACTTATTAATATACAGGATGGTTCTAAACTAGAACTCACCCAACCAACAAAAACCTGTTTAATTTCTAAATTAAACACCGAGCTTATCATAGCGGCCTACAGCAATATAACCGTACAAAGCTGGAAACCCATATAAACAGGCATGGAAAAATGAAGGCCGTTAGGGCTCGGTTTAACGCAATACCTATGTACTATTACGTGTTCTGAAAAACTGGCAGCCTACGGCCGTTGTTAGAAGCTCGGCGCGGAAAAATGACGGCCGCCAGATCGCCTAACTGGGTTAATTTAAAAATAATTTCTTTGTAGATTATGTGGACCCATGTATCCCTTCAAGCTTGCCTATATAGATTATATGCGAAGCGGAAGGCCGAGCTTAATATAGCAGACAACCGTAATATAGCTGTGCAAACCTATGTAAACAATGGCGGATAAATTAGGACGGTTGGCCTGACGCCTTACCTACTTCGGTATCTTCAAACCTGTCCGCTGTAAGAAGCTCGGCCTACGGCCTCGCATCTAGCCTATGTAACGATGCCCCGAAATTTAAAAATTTAAACGTAGTGCTCGATTTATATAAAATTTTACCAAAGAAGAAAGAAAATAAATAAATTTTATTAAATTATCAAGTAAATTGCCAAGTATCAGTCGATGCTAATTAATTTGTTATTTTAAATTCATTTCTAGTTGTTAACTTAATGGATACTTGATTGAACATTTGTTTAAGTTAAAAGTTCCTTTAAAGTTCCGAATAGTTATCTGATAATAATTAATGTTTTTATCACTTATACCACAAACTATATAATTTAAATGATAGCTAACAATCTGGTACTTTTATTTCTTTCATTTTGAAAGTTTTAAAGTTGAGGAAGGTAAAGCTGTGAGGATGGGCAAAGCATAAACTTGGTATAACGAGGTGACGATCCTTTATTACAACACACTAAAATATTTGGAAATTCTTTCGCAAAGTGCAGAAATGAATCCTATTGAACATTTATACTGTCATCTTGACAAAAAAATTATGGCAAGAAAAATTAGAATTAAAAATGAATCAAAAACTGCTCTTAAGAAAAATGTGATAATATTCCATCTTCAGTGGCACGAAATTTAGTAGAATCTACGCCTAAATATTTTATGGCAATTATAGAAGCTAAAGGCAATCCCATCAAATATTAAAAACTTCTTTAAATGCGTTTTTGAAATTTTTTTAAATATAAAAAGTTAAGTTGTGCAACGAAATTTAGCCTTATATAAATTTTTTCGAGGTAAAATACTTACTTGCTTGGGCTATACTGAACCATCATAACAGAAAATGACATCCATGGACCTTTTTTTTATTAAAATTAAGCCTTTTTTAACTGCTGGATAATTTTAGGAGGTGGGGTGGTTTAACACGTAAAAAATAGGGACCAAGAGACCGCGTTGATAAAAAATAGAAATGGGATAAATAATTTTGTGTATTCGGACCCATGTTACAACATTTTGATGTAAATATGTGAGCGAAAAAATGATCAAAACTGAGCACAGGATTAAATCGATAATGATGGTATTAAAATAATAAAGAGGAGACGACAAAGCAATGCACTGCTGGTAACTTGTTTCAATATTTAATTAAAGGAAGAGCTTTTTCTTGTTAATTAGTCAGTTAATCAAGAGCTTTTAAGGATAATCATAATACGGATAGTTTTCAACTGAATATTAATTAAAAACACATTGCATATTCTAAATGTTATCAACGTGTTCACATCAAATTTTAATTTACTAATTTTTTAGCGACGCTCACCGAATGAAAAATTAGATATCCGTGAAGCGCTAAAAGCGCGCTGCAAAATTTTAAAATAATTTTGATTGATTTCGTTTTGATAAGCAACGTCAAACGGGGAAAAACAATAAATTTTTTGTTGATGTAGGTAAATTTGTTTTCTTGTGTTAAGTGGCGTGATATCAAAAGATCAACTTGACATGGGTCCAAAGCTCGTTTAACTTTAATGAAAATTCCATATGCAAATAGGGGGTTGCATTTTGATACGGAATCACTTTATTAAGATCGTGTACTTTTGAATATTTGTTATGTAAATCGTGTTAAGTGTGCAGTTTTACTACGTCGCCCACACACACGATATGTACCAGCAACTAAAAATTAAACTGTTAATTGGAGCTGAAAATAGAAAGCGCCCTAGATGAAAGATTTGTAATAATTATGTGGTAGAAAGCGCTAGGGTTTACCTTTCATGTCCTTAGGAAATCCATGCATTTCATTTTCACATTTTCCGGTAAAACCATTGCCCCAAGCGTCAGGTGTTACAACTTACAAGCATTACTTGTAAACTTTTGAACAATACAAACAATGATTTTGTCTATTTCCAGGGCCGGACTATTGCTTAGTATATCTATGGTTTTATAGGGATCGATTTCATTTTATCCAGCGGGGATTTGGGGTTGCATTTGAAAATTTCAAATCAACAAACTGTTTATAGTTTTTATATATACAATTGGACTCTCATCTAGTGTAACACAGAACTGTGGATCTGCATACGAAACTAATTTTATGCAGGAATTAAACGATCACTTAGCGCATAGCCAGGAGCGTAGCTTTCGATGATCAGTTGCACGGGGGGTGCGAATTCAAGTCAATTAAAATATAATGCTTTTATTGTGTTTTACGTATCCTGCATGTAGAGACTAATATGTAATGTTTTAAAGTTGTCGCGGGGGGGGGGACGTTTAAAAATATTTTAATCCCACCGCAGTTACTAAACGAAAATGACGAAGCTTAGAGAGAACTCAGAAGACCCACAACGAAGTCTGATATAAGTTTTATGTTAAAAATGAACAAGTAAACCATAAAATTCAATTTAATTGATAAGCTCTCAAAAGCAGTTTATTTTCCTCTATTAAACCCTGGCATTAGAGCAGATACGGTGACTGTTACTCGCAGTGGCTAGATTGCGCTTCTACCGGCTATTATTACTCCCAAGTTACTCACACGAGGTTGAGGCAAGACTACCTGGAGACTGTAATCCGTAATAAAATTTTACAGTGCGATACTGCACATTACAGAATGCATTAAGCACTACATATCGGCGGCAAACTGCGGCGCAGTTAATTCGAAATTGAATTAAAAAATGTTTACAGTCACAACTTCGGTTAGGTCATGAAAATATCCTGAGTTAAACTGCGGTGACACCAATAAATTATTAGCAAGAGTAGATAGGTTTTAGTTTAAGAGCGCGCTGCGGAAAGAGAGAGAGGGAATGATGTTGAAAGAAGCCTCTAATCTTTTGTACAAATTTAAAAAACTAAACGTCGTATCAATGTAATTCTTTTTTTATATTAATAAGGAAAGACTATTGAAGGCAATAACCAATTTTGAGCGCTTTAAATTAAAAGTAAATAGGTTAATTTAATTTATGAAAAAGGACAATTTTTAATTTTTATGACAACCGATCTTAATGAAACTTCGTTATTGCCTTCTGCAGATCATTATAAGGACAAAACCTGATTTTGAAGCGATTTCATCATCAATTACAGAAAACTTGTACAAAACTTGTAAATCAAAAGTGCCCTTAGTGGTGTTTTAAACTATATAAAATCAACTTAATGCACAAAGGGTTCAAGGGTTCCCTTAGATATGGCGCAAATAACTTTTTAATTTTTTTTAAATCTCTACAATAGATTAGAGGCTTCGGTCAACATCATATCTACTGCTTCCCTCTCTCTCTTTCCGCAGCGCGCTCTTAACTAACAGTTAATAGTTATCGAGTTGCTTAGCGACTTCGCACTGTGGAATAAATTGACGAAAACCTGGTCGCAAGCTTAAAAAGTTTTTTGCGTTAAACTAAAATTTTTAAATAGGGATTTGTACAGAGATTATAATATGGGTGCATTTATCACCTATAAGTAGTAATTTAGTAGGTAAAAGGGAGTAATTTTAAAATTACTCAGTGTTGTTGAAAGACTGTGTTATTCGGTTCTCCGCAAAATTATACAATAATAAACACCAATAAAGATAATAAAAAATTCCCAGGCGGCGCAGTTGGCCAGATCTACTCTTAAAGTTTTGGTAAAACAATCTACCTGGTGACCCAAATCTATGTTGCAAATATCATAATCCGGTTGTGAGGATAAGGGTGTCAAAAATCGAGTCTTAGATTCAAAAAGTTAGTCAAAACTTCCTAGAGGGCGCAGTTGACGAGATCCCCTCCTGCATTTTTTGTATAACCAATTTTTGTTGTCGGTACCCCATTAAGAGTACCCCAAAATATACTTGACGGAATGAGCAAGCAAATAGCTTGCGAATTCTCAAGAACATGCATACGTTTGAGGGTATAAATTGTATTATTAAAAATAAAAACAAAAATAACCACGACAGCTCGAATGTAACTCATTAGTCTTAAATATAGCAGTAGTATGAAAGATATTATCGAAACCGCATTCAGTGACGACGGCCCTTCAGAGACCTCGAAGTCTAAACTTTCAAGTACCTACTGAAATTTAAAAATGGATACAACGTAGAAAGTATACAATACCAATTTAACTATTTATCGCGATCTATAATCGCTGACGATCGTTTAAAGATTTTCAGGTAAAGCGCATAAGCAAATTTTACGATAGCGATAACCTGAAGCTTCAAATTTTAAGAGCTTTAGAATAAAAGCACCCGCTAGTAGTTGCGAGCTTGCAGCGAGTTTTAGCCTCGTAAACGTTAATAAAATATGTTGACGAGCCATGCTGGTCATAAAAAAAAGCCAAATTAAAGTTTCCCGTTAGGGAAATTTGACTGTTAATTCTGCGTCTTCTAATTAGGTTAATTATAGCTGGAAATTTTTTACCCAAATAAATTGAAAATACTTCACCCTGCTCTGCCATAACCTTACGAAGGAAGGCACATCTATTTTTTTAAATCTTTCTGATCTGACACTCACTAAGCTTTTCCTTCTGGTTTCTTATCAGATTCTGAGGTTGTCAATCACTTTGACATATCTACTTCCGACAGTGTATTAAAGTTTCATTACCCAGTTTCATCTGTTTGCAAAGTTATTCTTACCACTCATTTCGAAATTTAATGTATTTTTTGTTGCTTTATTTAGTTACCTAATGGAACATGTTTGATTGCCTTGTGGGTTTTCAACTGGAAAATTTATGACGTATGACCGTCACCCATGTCATTTGTCAATTTAGGAAATTCATAAAGCTTTCGGATTTTGGATTGCTCATTAAAATCCGGGGCGGACTGGCCAAGCTGACCTCTATACACAAAGATCGCTGTTTTTAGGGCAAATACAGGATTTAATGTTTTTTTAATGCTCAAGAGACTTCGCTCCTGTAGACGAACTTTCAGATCACAGGAGTGCAGTCGACGTGATTGGGTATGCAATCATTTTTTGCATATTTTCGAATCCCACAAAATTTAGTTTTGCCCCATTAATGTAACTTTTTGTCTATAACTTGCTTAATTTAATTAACAGAGCAAATTAAAGTAATTAGAACATAGTTATTTTCATTTGTTACTGTTGAATTATCTGTTTAACTGATCATATGCGAGGCTGAAGGCCGAGCTAATTACCGTCGCAGATCTAGGCATAGGGTGGTCGATAGGCCGCCCGTATTGCTCAATATGTTAAATGCACATTACACGAGGCCTTTTTTTCATGCAACCGGTTGCAGCAACCGATTGCGGCAGCCAAACGCCTCGTGTAAAACAGCTAATCGCATAGGCAACACATTCAGCAAATGATCGCCTGGAGATTTATTTAAAATAGAACTTGTTCTATTTTGTAGGCGATTTTCTCATGCAATCCAGTGATTTCTAGTAACATTTGATGTTATTGAAGTTATACCAATAGATAAAATTGACGTAAAAATATTGTACTTTTGTGTTGTGTGGTTAAATTTGTTAATTTTTTTTTGTGAGTTAAAATAAAAATTAAAGTTAAAATTAAAATTAAAGTTAAAATTAAAGTTAAAATACGAAAATCGCATCATGTAATAGCCATGTGCATTCAGTTGCACGTGCGTTCGGCTGCTGCAATCGGTTGCCGCAATCGGTTGCTGCAGCCGAACGCCCCGTGTAATGTGCACTTCAGATTTCAAGAAATTGAGTCCTGTGTCTTAAATTTGTTTTCGTTACATTACGTAATGCTCCCTATGTTTTAATAATTGTAATAATTCCGACTATGAACACCAGATCGGGGGGGGGGGTCAAGCAGTAAAATATTATAAAATGATGTGGGATATTGCTTTATTTTTCATTGTCATGAAAAAATAATTTAGTTAACTACATAACGTAATCAATATGAGGAGTTGCATTGTGATTATTTTAAAGTGTGCACCTATAAAAGTAGAACCCATGGACAAGGGGGTATGGAAAGCTTCCTGTCGCAAACGTAATTTTAGAGAAACAGTAAAGATTTACTGATTTTTGATGATCCCTTTGCAATTTTCACTTTGTATTGTTTTCAAGATTTGTTTTATTGAAAACCTGATACCGAGAGCTTTATGAGGTCATAAATTTTTGTTTTACCATTTATGTTTAACAGGGGGGGGAAGATCCCTTGCATGTAGGGTTTTTTTCTTGGAGGCCTTTCGGTTCTACACTATTGCTTTATTGACCAGGGGTCTGGGGGGTATGGAATACCCCCCAGGTACACATAAATTGTAAAAGGTTTCTATAACTCTGACGAACTCCTAGTACAATATTGAATATTAACGTCACAAACGATTCGGGCGGTGGAAAGTAATTTGCATTTAGAAATTGTAATGAATGTGGCAGGTCTTAAGGGCTCGCCACATAGCCTGTGCTATGCTATGCCAATGTCAAACATTGAAGTAGAAACATAGGGTTTCAATAGTGACGCTCACATAGTTGAGTTGCTATGCTATTTTGCGCATGACCATGACATTGTTCAATGACATAACTCAGAGCATAGCATAGCACAGCACAGGCTATGTGGCGAGCCCTTTAAATGTTTGATATTCGGCTTAGGAGGTATACACGTTGTGTACCTGGGGGTATTCCATACCCCCCCCCCCCGACCCCCCGGTCAATGGAGTTTATTTTTCTCGATAAAGAATCTTAAGGGGTTGCTTCCAATATAATTGGAACTAATAATATTACAGGAAGTGCCTACCTGTAGACCTTAGATTTAGAGGCCGGGGGGTCTGGGGGCTAACAGTTCGATTCTCCAAACAGAGCACGAAAAATAAATATTTGGCGTGGGATTTAGATTATACACCATGTGTACCTGGGGAGTATTCAATACCCTCCAGACCCCCCGGTTTTTATTTACATTTACGGTTTTTATATACATGACGTGTATTAATTATTTTTAAAGAAAAGAAAACAGGAAAATGTTTAACAATTCGTATGTGGCATATCAAAACACGTTACAGGCGAGAATCGCTTAATATCTGCACGATTTCGGTCACGTGATTCTCGTAGTGCAATTCGAGTGTTAAGATATCCAAAAATCAGAGGACGACAAAATGAATTCAAAATATAGGCAAATGTTTACCGATTCAGCTATAGGGTCCACAAAAAACTATTAAAGGCAAGCATCGCTTCTAGTTTTCAAGAAATTGTTGTCTATAGATACCTACTAGAATGTCACATGACCATTTGACCTATTTTAAATTTCAGTCACAAGACTTCAATTTGTATTGCAGGTCTTTATATGAATAGCTCATTATAAGGCTTAGTCGAACAGCTGGGTCTTAAAAATCGCGAGGGTTTTTTTTAGTTATATAGATTAAAGCGGGTGGCAACACCAGCAACAACGACATGGCTGTTTTTGGACGTATATGTAGATATTCCATAAAAACATGTTTCAAAAACATGAAAACCTCAAGGGTTTGAGAGGGTTAAATAAACAATCTTTCAAGGCGAGAATCGCCTGAAATCTATAAACGATTTTCGTATCTCAGCTTTAGTGTACAGAAAAAGATAAAATGTCGGTAAACGCTTGGGTTTACCCTGGTTTTATAATATTTACTTATTTCAACGGATGCCACCAAAATCAAAACAACAGAATTGGAATTATTAGAGCTTCAAAGTAAAATTTAGTAACCGAAAAATCGTTTCGGTACGGTTTAAGTTACGTCACTTCGTGGAGGTAACTTTTAAACGTCTTTCTCGTACGCTGTAGTTAGGTGATAAGAACCATAGGGACGACAAACGACATGAAAAATTGGGTCGCGTTGAATAAGATGCCACTTGTTACTTAAATTACAAGCAAGAATAAATGGGGTTGTAGGGTGCAGTTATTCTAGGGGAGCTTCGATAAGAGCGAAAGTGACAGCAACGGAAGGAGGGTGAACTAGCAATTCAAACTAGCCATCTGCCGTCAAGATTAGTCAACTGATAATACCAAAAACAACTTAAATGTTATGCATTATAATTTAAACATATTCAAGTAACGCTAATAAGTGCGGCCTTTAGGCCGCACCACCATGTAAGTCAAGAATCAGTGCACTGAACTAAGGTAATCGCGTAATTTTTTGTTAAAAAAATTGGAATTTGTTTAGAGAAGTTGTGGTTTGACAATCCTTACAGTTTTCTCCTTCAATTCTTGAAGTTGCCTTTGTTACTTATTTGATAACTGATTAACTCTAAGTTAAGAATTTACCAATTATTATTTAAATAGTTTTGTTACAAACAATTTTTGTCTAATCTAGTAATTTGTAAGCACTAAAAGCTGGCCACCTAACCAGAAACCTTATCGTCGTGATCGCCTAGCCGATCGTCCGTGTTATCAAATTCGAACCTTTGAAAGGAATCTTGTGGCGCTAGTATTTGCCAATAGGCACCATAATTTAGATATTAGCGGAATTTCTTCGGATACTCATCTCCTCAGACCCTAATAATCAGAATATGAAATGCAATGTAATCTACGATTATCGAAAAATATTTGCAGGCAAAAAATGTACAACTGTCCAAAGCAACAATAAATTTAAGGTTATTGTGTTTGCGCTGCTTGTTGATTTCTTAAGCTAAATTTAATAATAATTTTCACATACCAATAATTTACAATATTACAGGGTGGTTGGATTTAACTGCAACCAACTTCCGAGTGTTGTATCTTTCGAAAGACACAACATCACATAGTGCTGTGTATTTAACACATTATCGATGATTAATGTCTCCGAAAATCCTATATCAACAGTCGCTTGTAAATTTCGTAGTTTTGTAAATATATACATTATATTATTAAAAAACGAAACTGTTCTTGCGTTTTTGTTAAAGTCAAGTTAACTCAGCAACCGTTAAAATTACACCTACTAAAATCTTTAAATAAATTCGTTAATTAAGTTATTTATTTATTAAGTAAATCACTATAGTGACGGTTTAATTCTTTTCTGTTTATATTTCCTTACATTGAGTTTGGGGGACCTACAGTTTAATATCAGTTGTAAGCGACTAAATCTTGACCCCATACAATTTCTCCATCTAGTGTAGGCAGCCGTGGGGTTTAAATGCAAAACCTGTTGCTAACAGTTGGTCTTCCTGTATGGCCTACTGTAACGAGAAAATTCTGGAAAGCATACAACCCTTAGTTTTGGGACCAGGGGGTCTGAATGGTCTACATGCTTTCATAGTCCAGAATCGACAATGTAAAAATTATCTATTTTATTCCTGGGGGGATGCCATACCCTAGTCTATTTATTCTATTGAATTCTGTCACTTCTATTTTCAATTTTTTAACTCTATAAAACAACTACATTTAAAATATTTTAATTATTATTTTTAAAATGTTTGCGAAGTAAAATATCGGTACGACCCTGTCATCCCCTGAATTCCAAATCCTAGTAGTTGCGTAAGCTGAAAATGTAATTTTTAAAACCTTAATCCCAAAACCGGGATTACTTGTATCGTCCAGTACAATTAAAAGCCATTTCTGAACTTTATATAGTGAAGTGTGGTCGTTATGAGGGGATGGGACGTTTATTAATTGCTGGGAGAGGTCCTGAAGCTTGATGTCCTACAATAATGGAATAATGGTTATGAAAATGATGCCGGACTGGAAAGATGAAAGTGATGAAGTTTGGAAGATAAAATCCGAGTATTATCCAATTTTTCAACTATTTGGAACCAAGGTAGAAATATAAAGTGTAGACTAATAAAAAGTATGGCTAATGAATGTAGGATATTGTTACTTCTTTTGATCTGAAAACAAAAGCAATTTGGAAAAAATACAAATTTTCATGTATACCAGCAATTTGGTAAATTGTGATGCGTACGTTTGTCTGTTTATTAAAAGTTCAATTTCAAATATTCGAAATGGAAATTGTAATTCCGAACACGTTATAGCCAACTACCACCGGTTTATCGCCTCGATCGGTGTGCTCGGTACTTTCCCTACCAAAAGCTAGCTATATAAGCTTTTCACATACACATACCACGTACTTGCGCTCCATACGTAAACAGTTTGCCAACTGGAAACCGTATTACTTACTACCACGAAAATGAAAAACGATCCCAATAACGTGGAAAAAGTTTTAGAAACTTACAACCCCTTTTTGTAGAAGAAAAAAAATTATAATTACGTTACAACTTTCCATTTTTTCCCTATCATTTGAAAGTCCAATTTAACCTTCTATAACAACGGCGCGGTCTTTGATTTACTACAAAGGAAGCAATTAAATACAAATCGAATTAACTATGTGCTCGGTATTCTAATGATAAACAATTCAAATCCCCATTGTTACTCTAAGTTAAAAAAAAATTTAATCAACGTTGGATGTTTTATTATTCCAAAGGAGGAAAATGTAATAGTAATTTAGAGAGAAAAATCAATGCGTTTAAGTGTTCGGCAACACACGCACTACACCTTCAACTTTATCTTACTTTTTAAATTTTCTACAACGAACAGGGCCGGACTGGCCGAAAACGAACTATTGTGTGCTGCTTTTCTATTCATTAAAATTTTCGTAAGTCGGTTGTTCCTTAACTTGTAATCAAGACTTGATGTTAATCTGCATACTACATCAAACATCAAGCTTAAGATCAAGACTAATGTTATTCAGGATCGTTTATAGCCAAATCCTTTCAAATGGCAATACGCTATATTTATGCTAACGTATAATCTCTTTAGCTGTAATTCCCATGTAATGAAAAAGGTAATAGCCCATTGCTGAAAGCTTATGAATTAAAATGAATGCTAGTGTGTATGATTAAAAAATTGGTTTTTGTTCTGCATCGACGACTCTGCTGCCAGTCCACCTCTGTCCATTGCTTTAAAAAAATATTGTTATTCAGCTCCTGAAATTCGGGTATTTTGTTAATCAAGTCTGTGAGATGTATGGGATTAGGTTAACTGCAGTACAGCCCAACTTGATCCTTGCTAAAATACTACTAACTGTGGCGTTTTATAAATTTTATAATATTCCATAAAAGTAAACTATCTTCTGTATAGTAATGAAATTCCAGGTTGTGACTCTGTTTGCCCACTATCTCCTCCTTATCTAAACGACCTGGACGTAAAGGCGTGGTTTTCGTCTAGCTTTCCCGGCGTGGTTCCCGCGGACAGGGGTCCCCACAAGAACCACCGAAGCGGTTCAAGGGATCTCGCATACACAAGGATATGTTTCGGTTGGAACCGAGCTACTTTCAAAGTTCTCCCAGCTCTACAAGCTGGTACCCGAATTGAAACACGCAACTCACGTCGAGGACCCTCGATCTCGTGCCGAAGCGAGGTTAACTCAGTTCGCCCAATGTGGTCCTGTCCCCAGCATTTAGGCAACCACAACCACAAATCTTTTGGCTCTTAGATATGCAATGATAATATATTTGATTTAAATATCGCGAGCCAGCGAACTGCAAGTAACGGCAACAAGGCGGATATGGACAGTAGGCAACATAACGAATAACGGCCAGAGGGAAGACGAGGTTTTGGTGGTAGGGGTGATAGGGAAGCGGGAATAATTCAGTAAGCGTGGGTTAGTCAACGGCATTAGGTTGTGATGGCGAGTCATTGCGAAATTATTTTTGACTCATCGACTGTCTTTGTGTTCATTTACCTACACAAAGGACATCCAACGAATTTGGGGTAATGTTTGCAATCGGCAGCGTTTTTACATTACACACAGCGTAGGGTATTTAGGTAGATTACGTGCTTGGGGCACCGTAGTCGCGGTTGCTTTGCGGTTTAGAAGATGGGAGCAAACTTACAGATATCAACACAAAAAGCAACATTTCGTGCATAACCTAGGCTAACTGCAAGGCCGAAGGCCGATTTATTGTACTATCCAGTTTAATAAACTGTAAAATAATTTCTGTCGATCTAATATGAGCTTTGTGCATGGTCCCACCGGGTGACCCAACGCGATCGTATGATAAACGATTAAAATTAATTTGTATTATAAATTATAATTACTTTCATTTAAGATTAGCAAGAATTAATAGTCATTTGCTACCATAGCGTCATTAAAAAAACAATTTACATATTATGTCAACATGAAAAACCTGTTAAGAGTTAATAAATTAACATTGCAATGAAACAGCAACCATAAAATAAAATGGACAATTATTATAATATGCATAATATCCTCGTATGAGGAATAATAATAAGTTTGAAGTTAAAATAAAAAAAATTATCTAAATAATCAAATCCCAGGTTGTAATTCTGTACGTCTGCTATCTCTTTAACTAAAGCACATCGAGGATCATGGCCTTGGAACGCCACCCTCTCTAAATATTGATTGATTTGCACTTGGATGGGTGACCATGTGGTCTAAAAATTTAAAAAGAACGCCGCTGGCTGCTCCCCTACCAACCTGCACTTGACCAGCGTGGTAGCGTATAGCCTGAACCTCCTTCTCATAGGGGAGAGGCTAAATTCCAGTAGTGGACTGCATGAATGTTTCAAAAACCATCATCGAGCTGATGAAGAAGGAAGACAGTCAATAAAATTGCTGTATTAGCCAAACAGCATAATGAAGTTTTCACGTAACGTTCTTCTACAAACACAGCCATTTTCAAATTTAATTGCGCCTAGCGGAAAAATGTAGCGACGTTTTTCCGTGCTATATTCTTAAAAACTAGTAAAGGAAGTTCGAATGATAAGAGATGAACGATTTTGAATAACCACACCTGATGCAACATTCCGAGTTTTAAATTATTAGTGAAGATTTTGCATTGTTTTAAAATGCTGTATATTCCACATGGGATAACTTAAAGAAACGCACAAGAAGCTGACAATTTGCCACTTAAAGTTATGGTATTACTCCACCCAGTGCGGCTTTTAGGCCGCACGACCTTGGGAATTATGTACTGGATTTAATATAAATATTTTTAGTTAATAATAATTATGTAATTATGTTGTAAACATAAGTTGCTCAAAAAAATGGACCACATTTGTTTTATCGTTAGACTGCAGTTTCGTTGTCACCCCGCGAAAAGGTCTCAACTGAATTGTTTACATCGTAAACTGTACTTTACCTATTTTTAAAGAACGAGTTACAGAATAACCGCCTAAGTAACCTTAACTAACAGTTAGTTATATTTTATTGACTTACGCCCAATTTCATAAAACTTTTAGCTTGCCGCTCAATTTAACTAACCAATAGAAATCGTCTGTTAGTAGTACCAAGCCAATAAAAATCATATGTTAATTTTAACGGTTTGTTAAAAGTTTTACGAAGCTGAGCATTAATTTTTCCGAAACTCTAACTGGAGCTGCAAAGATCGGCCCTTAACCCTAAGTTCTGTACTACATGGTGGCGGTTAATCGTTAAGGCCGGATATTCCCATTTTTAATAGCCTCATATTTTAAATAAACCACTGATAGATTGTAATTAAGTAGCTATGGCAACCGGATAGGGTAGAAAGATGTCAAAGGATTTACTTCTTTGTAATTTATTAGTTAATTTCAGTGTTACCATTTTCCAAACTTTTCTGGTCGTGGAATCCTTTCATAATATTTAAAATTTTGCGGAACTCTCGGAGCTATACAAATACATACTACATACCATTTTTTTTCTTACATTGTTGTTCTTACAGTATACAAATAAATTACAAATTTTTATGATGAGATCAATGAAATTGTGTTGTTTTGACATATCTCACTACTAGAAAATTCCAATGTTTGATTGCCAAGGTTGTGCGGCCTAAAGGCCGCACTGTACCCTTTTTAGATTGGTTACTAAAAGAAGTGCTTTTGGCAATAAAATAATTTAGTTTTCATATTATAAGATTTTCAGGTCTGAAAATATATTTTTGTATCTGTGTTCCTGAATACAGAATAATCAAAATCCAGTCGTTCCGGATCGTAAGGTTTCTCTCGTTTCCAATTATAACTTAAACTAGTACATAAAATGTGTCCGTCCTGAAAAGAGGACGACACCAGAAGTCTTATTCTTTCAGCAAACACATGAGTTAAAAATTAGACGTGACTCCTCTAAAGTTAAAAATTTCACGTGAGTTTTTATTTTAACGACAATCGTGTAGACGAAGTTAGATGATTCTTATCCATTTAATGTCCCTACGTTGACTGTCTAGTTTGAACCAATTAGTTGTTGAAACACGTAATATAAAAGTCGAATTACATTTTTATTTGGTAAATTAAATAATGAATTGAATCCGAAAAATCTCGATTGTAGGATTTTCCATTTTTAGAAATTCGCAATGTAATAATTGAAATAGGAAAATGAATTGTGAAAGGTAGGTGGGTATAGAACGCATTGTTTGAAATGGAATCGTATGGTAGCGTTTTCCTTTTTGAAAGACAGCTAAATTATATGATAAGGACTTGGTACTTTGTAACTTTTTGCAAACAAGATATTAAAAATGCAAAATTACAAGTTCCATTATGTAAGTTAAGAATGGTAGATAATAATGGACGTGGAAAATAATATTTTACTAAGCACATGTCTTTGAAATGAACAAAGGAAAATGAACAAAACTCGAGTTAACTTTTTTAACATCACCCACCACCGCATTCGTCCCCGTCGTCGTCAAAAGTAAATATACTTTTTATTGGTGGACAATGTAGTGAATAAAATATAAAAAACGTCGATTGCTAGGATCAGCTTCAAAATCCAATCAGTGTTCGGCAATCAGCGATAATGGCAGTATATATCGGCCTTGTGTTCCGAATTGTCTCCACAAAATGATACAATTATAGCATTTGATTCCATTTCCTATAAAACGATAACAAAATAGTAATATTCATCGTTAACAGCTTGTAATAATTATAATTACGAAAAAATGTACCTATTACCTGCCCACCCTCTCTTTATTTTGCTAAGGGAAGGTTCATCAATCAATTTTGTTAAAACATGACGTTCACTTTTAAAGCCACCTTCCTTCTTTTAAAACTGGATGTCTTGAAAATAATTACAAAAATAATGTATTTCTCCCAAATTAATTAGACTAATATAATTATACTCGCTTAATAAAATTAATCCTATAATTAAATTTAATTATTTCATTAGCCTAATTTCCTATCCATTTTCCTTTTGCTTCTCTGGACTTGGATGCTTCATTTTGATAATGAACTATTGTCACGTTTTCATCGGTCCTTTCCTTGCACGCTTGGGATACCTTAGATCTTATACAAGAATTTCAATTTTAAAAATGTTAACTAATATCCACCAAAAATTGAATTTCCTTTTGTTTGTTTCAGGTAAGAACTTTCCTTTTATTCGACGTCATTGCGCTGAGTCCTCGAAATGGTAAGCAGAGTTTTTTTAGTGTTATAAAATATTAATTATGTGGACATCACTTCAACGAAGAGAGTTTTCTTACTTGGGTACTACGATAAGCATTGATTTTCCTGTTTTATTAACGTCAAACGCGACTGAGGTAATTTTGGAATATCGTAGAATTAAAATTTTTGTCTAAATTCAAATTGCCGTAGCACCGAAACCATTGATTTTTAGTTCACACGTTTTAGTACCTTTGTAAACAGCGTTAAAGTATCTACAAATTAAGTTCTAATCGTTTATTGTCTAACATCAACAGATTTCAAGTTATGAATCAAATTAAGCACAGAAATGTAAAACAACTCGAAGTTTTCTTGCTAATTATCTACAAAAAAGTCGATGTTTTGATAGGAACTAAAATCAGATGTGTCTGCCTTCCAGGTGGTCTAAAACTGTTTTTTATCTGGTTTTTAACCCCCTCCCCATTAAGTTTTTGGTTGCACCCGCTCTTACCGTGCGGATGAGTTAATATTCGGCCACTTTTAAATCGCCTGGAAACCTGATTCCTCCGAACAGTGGCGGCTAACCCTACAGGGGCACAAGAGCACATGTCGTCTCATCAAAATCCGAAAACAATTATGAAAAAAAGTAATTGTAAACAATTAAGTAAATTAAAATAAAGTAAAGCAAGGTCGCCACATTTTATAGCATTTTCTGATTTGTTTTTAATCGAAAAATCTGATTAGGTTTTAAATCACGGTTTTAGTTACACATAAATCACAAAAAGAAAATTTATAACCTTTTTTAATATTTTTATCCTTATAATTATCATTTATTGCTTGTATACGAGTATCATTATGTACGTACATACCTAATAATAATTATCCATATAATTTTATGGTTGCTTTAATTTTAATGTTAACTCTTAAAAGGTTTTTCCATGTTTTCGTATGTAAATTGTTTTTTGTAATGACGCTACGGTGGCGGAAAACTATAATTTCTCCGTGATCTTACATGAATGAAAGCAAATGTAATTTTTAATACAAACACATTTTAATTTTTTATCCTATACGATCACGTTGGGTTGCCCGATGGAACCATGTACTAGGCTAATTTTACTTTTGATATTAAATTATATAGTTCGTGCAGCGTTCCAAAGCTGGCATCATAATTGTCTCGGCCTTCGGTCTCGCGTTTATAGCGGCTTCATGCAAGGAAAGTTGCTTTGGTGCCCATCCCCATCCTTTCGGTAATGGTGGAATCACAACCTGGGATTTCATTCTTACAAGAAAAATAGATTACTTTCATGTAATGAAAGTATTATAATGTTATAATAGTATATTACTATGTATGGGCGGTAAATCAACTACCACCTGAGTTTCAGTAAGATATTTTGTTTGCTACTACTGGGACTCTTGCTGACTGTTACCACATTCGTTGAGTACAGAGAGATAACGTCCACAGGCCAATTCGAAGCGAACAAAATAAACACTCGTAGTTGTTATTGTTGTGACAGTCGAGACCCAGAATTCGGTTGGTAATAGCTATCACTATCTAATCTAATCACTTGCGCGCGCTTTTAATGGTTTCCAAAATGGCTTATCATACAGCTACCTTTTAATAACCTCGAGACAAATAATTGTTCTGATGAAAAATGATAGGTACTGTTACTTTAACAAATCCGCAATAAGCGATATGGCACGAATGACGCAAAACTGCATTGTATTCTAAAAACAAATCTATCGTCAAATGCAACTCTACGCCTTCTTCGTTTGACTATCTCAAAGTAATAACTGTTATAGCGCGCCCCCTTTGCACAGAAAATTAATTATGACGAATAAAACATTCGTCACACAGTTCATGTAGGAAGACCAAATGTTAGCGGAAAAATAGAAGTGACAGGATTGAATAGTGGAAGTTCACGAGAGGAAGGCCTGTAAAACCGGGGGGTATGGAATACCCCCCAGGTTCACATAAATTGTAATATGTTTATTTCCTTAGTTTTTCATTTTTTACGATGGAACGTTCGGATTTACTCATGGATCCCACTTTGGGAACTGCTGATAGCGTGAGTAAACACTCATTAATAAAAATTTCATTGCTTCCCAACCCCATATTTTGTTTCTCAGAGAAGTAAAAATTGTAAGTGACAGAATCGAAGAGTGGAAGTTCATGAGAGCCTGGTGTGTGAAACCGGGAGGTCTGGGGGTTATAGAATAGCTCCCAAGTACAAAACAGATCGTTTTTACGTTGTTTATAATGTGACCAGAAGCCAACAGTAAAATATCCTGGTGTGTTGATATGCCACAGGATTGAAACCCTTGTATATTGGCATGAAACGTTAACACGCCAACCTCTCTTTGCCATTCATTATCACCGCAACACCAGATAAATATAGTTTTAAAAATAATATTAAGTAAATATGCCACAGATATGCACACTTTTTCGCGGAGGAGGGGGGGTTGTACATTTTGTGTGTGCCTGGGGGGTATTCCATACCCCCCAGACCCCCCGGTCCGAAAACTGTGGGTTGTGTGCTTTCTCACATATCATCATTACATTAGGCCCTACAGGAAGACCAAATGTTAGCCAAAGGTTCTGCATTTAAACCCCACGGCTGCGTATACCAGATTGGGAAATTTTTGAGGTAAATTGGAGCATTAGATTTTACTGTAAGATTTAGTTGTTTAGAACCGATGTTAAAGTGGACGTCTGCAAACTCAGTCTTAGCGTGGAGGAAAATTAAAATGGATTTACCGCAAATGCTTCCTGGTATAGAATAAATCTCCCCTCACCCCGTATTAATTATACGTTACCGAAGGAAAATTTATAACCTTATCTCCTCAGCATCAGGAAATCAAGAGAAGAAATCTTAACTACAACACAAAGAAAAAATTTCAACGGCATTCATCTGAAAAATAACATTAGCGACTGGGGGCGTCCAACCCCCCCCCCCCCTCCCGGTGCAAGTGATCAATTTTTAGTGGTATAGACCTTTTATGTATCTAAATGGTGGTTGCTATGGTAACGTGACAATTGTAATGGTTATGTATCACACCGATGCTATGGTAACCTGACAATTTAGCGATTATCAAACCGTTACTATAGCAACGTATTGTTTGAAAGGTAATGACTTTTAACTTTTAAATAAAACGGAGCCAAAAAAAATGTCAAAACGTTTCGAAATAAAATGTTTTGTTTTGTGTTAAAGCGTTTTGTCTTGTTTTGAAACGTTTTGGGAAACGGGCAATGGGAAAACAGACTTTTTCAAGATGTAAATGGTGATCAGGCGTTAAAATCGTAAAGATTGTTTTATCTGCTGTAAATCTCTGCTGACAACCACCCATACTGCTTACAACCGTCATAATAAGCTCGGCCTTCGGCCTCGCACTTTACCTCACTTTCAAAACTCTCTGACTTCGTCCTACTCCAAGGAGTCCAAATGTAGCTGAACATTAATTTTTTAAGCCCGATTTTATATTTATATGACAAAAAAATTACAACTTGAAAAGTTGACACCCCTGCTTTAATCATCCACTTACATATTAGCTATTAAATAATCTTTGTGGCGACTGCAAGGCCGAGCTGATTATGCCAACTTTAGGCCACCAGTTTCGCAAATATGTACCGAAATCTACTGATCAGTACCAGAAGCGTTCGTGACGTGCGAAGAACCTGCATTTTGTGTACAACTTCATTTGCAAATTTTTTGGCGCCATTTTGTTTTTTAATTTTAAAGTCATTATGTTACCATGGCAACCGCTTAATTACCGGTACAATTGTCAGGATACCACAACAACGGTCTGGTAACCGATAAAATTGTCATATTAAGATAGAACTGTCTGATAACCAGTAAATTGTCACGTTACCATAGTAACGCCCATTTAGGTGAATTCAAAACTTAAAAAATCCCTACAGTTAACAATTGGCTCCGTAAACCGGGGGGCCTGGGGGTTTTGAATTCCCCCTAGTCGCAAATGATATTTTATAGAAGTATACAAGATTTACAGTTCTTTATGGATTCAAAACAACCTGGAGCACGACGGAAGTTAACAGCATCTTGAAAGGGAATTCAATTGCGAGGCCGAAGGCCGAGCTTTTTTAGCTGCCGTAGGCAATGTGGATAGCCGTCCAAATAAAGCTGTCGTAATTGGATCGGCCTTCGCTTTGTATCTTAAGTTTCTATCAAGAATTTTTTGACTTTGTCCTGCTCAACATATTTCGTTACCCCCTCTAGTAGTCCTATCGTTATTTTTCAGAAGCATTCAAGAGTAACGATTTTTGTTGATTTTGTTGCAGTTTTGTATGAAAATTAAATTTAAAACCCATAATAATAGCATTAATAATTTATCTACTAAATATCTATAATTTATCCTGATTAGTTCCTATAGTACGGCCTTTAGGCCAACACATGGTAAATGGCTAATGGCTAACTCTACAGTAATAGCCTAAATCTATAGCAATTTAGATTTACTTGTGTGTATGTGTGTCTGTAACGCCAACGTGGACCGTTAACCCAATGATCCGTCCCTCTTCGTGTGCGGCATAAACAAGGAAATCACGGTTTAGTATATAATAGTCTAAAGCAGGGGTCGCCAAAGTGGAACATTTTAAGTGGTTCACGATCAAAAATTTTTGGCCACCCCTGGTTTAAATAATTAAATAATAGTAATGCTAAATTAATCTGTTGAGCCGATGATCCCATTAAATTTTTTCTTTCGGTGCGGCCTTTAGGCCTCACAAATGAAGTAAACCTGTATCAGACTGCTAATGGCGTCTGAATGGTCGCCCTTGCCAGTTAATGTACTAGTAATTACCTAAAGAGAAAGTTATCAACAACTCTTCTCCATAAAAGTAAGCTTGCCTGTAAAATATAATAATTATCCGGCCCCTTTGCCATAACCTGGAAATAAAGCAGCGTTAGCTTCAATGGAGATGCGCCAGTGCCCCGAGCTGCCAATGTTACTTTTTAGAAACATTCAAGATTTACCGTACTTTCTTGATTCTGTTGCAAATTTCGTTTTGCATTGTAGTCAGAAAGATTTGTAATACTGAGGGGCATAAAACTAAAACTAAAAATTTAAATTTGGAGCTGTTTTGATTTGTGTCATTAGTAATTCCTTATTTTACTGTACTATTTTTCATAATATAGGTAAGAGGAAGATTTTGCTGGAAAGTATATGTGCTGGTGTATGTAATTTTTGTTGGTGACTTACCCTTGTAATTACTTCAAGTACTTAGGAAATAGCTGAGAAGTAAGTGAAGTACGTGCAGTACATCTGAATTACCTGCAATACTTCTGAAGTACGAAGTTTGTGTACAGAATGTTTGGTTGCGGTTAACCCCTTCAATTTAATTTATCTATCTGTTAAAGTAGCGGTTAGTGCGTTCGACTGCTAATCCACAGCATTCGGTTTGATTCTCACCTAAGCAAGCATTTTTGTTACAATTAATTGATCCATCGCTAAAATTTTATATTCAAGTCGGGAAATACAACTTTCCAGACGGTTAGTTCGAAAAGTGGCCACTTTCGAACCATTTGCAGATCTACGATTATTTCATATTATAATAATATCTAGGTCCGAAGGCCGAGTACCAAAATCGTGCTATTCAGGAAATAATAATTTACAAGGAATATTTTACAGCGTAACTTCTTATGTGATATAATCTGCATAACCTCGCTTGCCCGTGAGTTAATCAACATAAATTTACTTACAACCCGGCCTTAATGACTTATTTAGCAGGATTAAACTGTAACCTGTCAAAACACATTCAGCTTATTTCATAGTGTTTTAGATTCCGACGTTCAACTCGGCATATACCCACAAGATTAAATTACAAATCAGCAGTAGTTAAGTTGAGTATTGGGTTAAGTACCGACTTATAGCCGCCTTCAGTTAAGATTACCTAAGGAAATTGTGTACTAAAATTCGACCTTGTTCGCGATTGGCGGAAAAAATGTACACCGGCGTTCGTTTGCCTATGTAAATCGTTCTTTTAGTGACGACGGTGGTACACCGTAACTCTACAGGGATCTCTTATTAATAAAGCACTCCTACCGCCGCATTTAGCGTGATTAAATATTAACCTGTCAGAATACGTTGTGATTCCGACGTTTAACCAGCGAATTAAATCCTTGACTGCATTCGGTTTATACCGGGTGCATACAGAAGATCCACGATAACTTCTACTAAAGTTAAGGATTTTAATTTTTTCGGACTTTTCCGAAAGACGATTGTTAAAACTAGAAGAATTTTTTTTTATAAATTTGGTTTTACTTAAAAATTCGGTCGGTTGACTGTATGCAGCAGGTTTAAATTTTCTTTTTAAGGAAATGAAGCAGTCCGCGTCAAATATTTTGTATACTCTTAATTTATTTTTATAAATAATTCATAAAGTTGACGTTCCCATATTTATTGGGGTTTAAAAAATGGGAAAAATAACGGAATTTTGTCGCCGTGTTTGTTACTTATCGATTAATAAATTTTTGACGATTTATTTATTTTCGGTGGAGGAGCATTTATTTTTTATTTTATGATTTATCAAACTTAGCGAATAAAGTGGAGTTTTATATTGGGAAGTTCTTATTCAAATATATTATGAAGGAGTAAGGAAAGTAGGTGAGCATAGAATTCGCGTGTCGATGGTTTTGAGAAAGTCGTTGTCTCCGTTGCGCTTACACGTCGCTCTTAGGGTGCTTCCTTGTTGCGCCTTTATAGCGAATCCTTATTGAATTCCGAATATAAGCAAAGCAATAAACCCATTGCCAGAATATCAATGTGAGCGTTTGTTGATCAACGAACTCGCCTTACGCTTTTATTACATCGATCATGGAGTTCTACTATATTTGTTATCAAATTTGATAAGCAAAATAATGGTCACGAATGGTCATGAATATTTTAAGAGGGATGCGTTTCTTTCGCAAAGTTGGAACTTTCTCATTATGAGGGAGGGTATGGCAGGATAGTTGCCCCCATTGTATTGGATATAACTTCATCGGCGATTGCCGCTTTGGTAAGGGTAAAATTCGGGGTTTCGCCGTTATGGCCTGGATTACCACTAACGACATCCAACTTGGAAATGTGAGCACAAGTTTCCAACACAGCTTGATTAGTTTATTTATGTAACATCGTTGTACTCGCATTCGTCTTGTTCCACACGAGCTACCTGCTATGTAGGCGAAGAAAGGAAACCGACACAATTTTTCGTCATCCCCTCAATGTACATTTAATTATTTCACAAAGAAAGTAAAAAGATTAAGACATACTATAAAACGTCCCGTTTAAAATTTTAATTACGCGAAATTCTAAATTAAGAGTTTAATGATATTTTAGAATGTAACCGAGTAACTGGAAAGAGTCGAGACATTTTTATCATGAGCCGAGATTTTAATAATTCTGTCACTTTGCTTTGCGCCTTTATTGAAATTTGCATCGACAAATACAATTAGTGGTGTTTTTAAAGGCACTTTAAACTCTCTTTAGGTGTTACTCTGCATTACAACGTCTACTAACTTTTTGCAAATTAAAATATATATATCTATGCACCCCGTGTTGCTTTTTTAATTACTTTCTTTCTTTCTCTTAAACCGCAATCGTCAATATAAAATTTTATTCCTTTAAGTAAAGCTTATTAAAACTTTTTTAAATTATATCTCCCTTCTTTTTTTCATTAATCTGAACGAATTTAACCACGGTTACAAGATCCTATCGCATTTAATGTTACTTTACGTGAAGGGGGGGTGCGGATAGGTTCGGAACTGATGAAAATGAATACCTACGATAGGAAATTATTTCTTTTATGTAAATCTGTTCGAAGCACAAAATTGTACAGAAACGTATTATTATTTTGTAGCAATAATTACACAAATGTAGTTGGAAAATTAACAAATTTGTTACGTCACAAAAGTAATCATAAAAACACGTGAAACATAACCCAAAAGGATAAACCTTAAACGGGTTTAAAAAAATAAACGGGCTTGAATTTTGAGGGGCTGGACGAAGGCTATTGTCTTCCACCTCTCTACTCAATTACGACAAGCCCATTTTGGCTTGCTTAAATTTGAGCCTCGCAGGGAAGGACTTCCCGACAGCCTGCTTAATAATGGTTAACGCATAAAATATGCACAATAAAACCGAATTTTGGTTGGTGTTCGGCCGCACACTTAGCTCTCTAAGTGCTAGGCCGAAGGTCGAGCTAATTATTGCGGCCAAATATATGAAAACTATATATTTAGTAAGGCGCCAGTAAGGACGGTTGGGTTACTCTACCACTAACTCAGCCACTCGAAACTAAATTTCTTCTGCTACACACTAAAGAACAGGCTTATATTTGTCTATTAAAACAATAAAAAATGTGAATATGGTCAAACTTTTTTAAAAAATCGAATTTGAACTTAGCTAATTTTCATGTAAAATTTGGCAAAATTTTAGTGAGATTCCGCGCGTCAGTCATTTTGTTGACAGTCCGTGCGCTGTGAATGACTCTAACACTTAGAATATTTCGCACCCTCAGATGCAGCTCGACTGTCGTACATGTAACATCGATTATTTTTTGTTTTTAGGCGATTTTTTGGGGGTGAAACGTAATAGTTTACTGCCCCATACCGCAACTATACTTTTTAATGCTATTTCGAGGGTCTCTCACATGCCGGTTTCATTTAACCCGGTTTTCTTGATGCGTGGCGCTTCTCATATGTTTAGCCTAGTAACCAGAGTCAAAACCGCCCTGGAGGGGTGCAACGCGGAGCGGAGCGCAGCGGCGCCCCGTAAGGGTAGCTTTGACGATGGATTACCCTCCTTATCGAATGCACACCCCAAAATTCGAAGGCAAAAATTTTTTAATTTTTTCACTTTTTCGGCAATACACGGGTTATTTTCCATTTTTTTGAGTTTATTTATTACTAATATCCACTAATCACACCCCCATCTATCCGAATTTCAAAGAAAAATTCAAATCGGAGCGAAAAAATTTTACGCATTTTCAACGGACCACGGGCGACTGATGTGCATCGACCGGGGTCTACCGCATACTCGATGCTACTTCCCCGTACTTTTCAAAAGTCGATATTGGGGTTGTTTTGACCATGTTCACATTTTTTATTGTTTTAATAGACAGATATAAGCCTGTTCTTTAGTGTGTAGCACTCGAAAAATGTTTTTGAGTGGCTGAGGAAGTGGTAGAGTCGCCGACGGTTGTTTTATCTTTTTTTAGGTGTTTCAACACCTAGGTTAGTAATACCTGCTTTTTGTTCGTTTCTCAGGGCTTTTCCCTCCAAACTCAAAAACTTCATCTAAAATTAATTTTAATTGTTTTACAAAAGCATTTTATGGTAAAATGTTTTGGGTTGAAAATTTATATAGCAAATAAACTTTTAAACAGCGCCGTACGCAATATTTTAAACTTCAAAGTTTTCAATAAACCTAAAATTGTAGGCTTGGCTGCGGAGGAGAAATTGTCATGAATTGACGTTCCAACATGGCTGGCAAGTTGGCTGTCCTTTTTAAAACAATATTTATATGAAATTTTGAAACGAACTAAAGAATAAGATGTAGATATGCAGTTTTCAAAAGAAAATAAAGCGATTGTATGATTTTTCAGTACAGTAGAACCCGGATTCTTCTTCTTATTAAAGTGCCGTGCCTAATTTCAGACGTAGCCGACCTCTCTCCTATGTAGAACCCGGATTATTGCAGTTAATTTAGGAGAGAGGTACTTCGGATAATCGAAAATTCGGATTATGCAGGATTTTTGTAAAAATGTGTTGACATAAAAATGTTAGACTGAATTTAATTGATTGGACTGCTCAACAAGCGCAGATAATATTATGTTGGTATTAAAATAAATATTTCGTATAATCAGCAAGGCGCAGATAAAGCGGAGTTTGTATTTGTGCCTGAAATAACATACGAAAGATTTTTTCAGCAGTTCGGATGGGTTAATGCTAAAGATCGGGGGAGGGGGACTATGGAAGCATTTAGGTCATTTAAAATGTGACCTGGGTCCAACAGAAAACTCCTTATAAATTTGTATTGCCACAGGATTCAAACCTATAAATATTGAGACGAAAAGTTCTGTATACGCTCTACCATTCGCTCACCATCACATCGTAAAATTAATATCCAGTCACAGTTGTGTGTCGTTTGATATAACAATACAGGGGAGAGGAGTATTTCTTCTACAATCTAAGGTATGTGTACCTAGGTATTCCATACCTGGGTGGTATGGAATACCCCCAGACCCCCCGGTCCCAAACTGTGCCTTGTCTACTTTCTCATATATTATCGTTACATTAAGTCATGTAGGAAGACTAAATGTTAGCAGAAAAGTGGAAGTGACATAATTGAATAGTGAAAATTCATGAGAGCATGGCGTGAGAATCCGGGGGGTATGGGGGGTATGGAATACCCCCCAGGCACACATAAATTGCAGTCTCGAATGTTTATTTGCTTAGTTTTTCATTTTTTACGATGGAACGTTCGGATTTACTCATGGATCCCACTTTGAGAACTGCTGATAGCGTGAGTAATTAATAAATTAATGCTCATTGATAATGAGCTCATTAATAAAAAATTCATTGAATTCCTCCCAGGAACAAAATAGATTATTTTCACGTTGTCGATTCTGGATTATGGAAGCATTTAGGCGATGTGAACTTGCGAGTAATGAAAAATCATTATAATCCTTTAATCCCACAGGATTCAAACCCATGATAAACACGAAAAGTTCTTCACACGCTCTGCACTTCGGTCATCATCATCTTCTTCTTTTTCAAGTGCCGTGCCTGATTTCAAAGGTAGGCGACCTCTCCCTTCACATCTCTCCTCTTCTTTCAATCTTTCGATCTTTCAATATTTCAATGCTGAGGGAGATATTTACAATAATTTATGTATACCTGGGGGGTATTCCATACATACACCATATTGGGAAATTGTATGAGGTTAAATACAGCATTAATTTTTACTCTAAGATTCAGATGTTTAGAACCGATACTAAACTGTAGGTCCCCAAACTCAGACTTAGCGCGGATGAAAAATATATGAATTTACCGCAAATGTTTCCTGGTATAGAATAATTCCCCCCCTTGTGAATTATAAATTACAAAAGGATAATTTATAACCTAATCCCCTCGGTATCAGGAATTTAAGGAATAAATCTTAACTACAACACAAAGAGAAAATCGAGAACTCAGACAAAAAGAACGTCATTCGTGAAGTTTTTTTCAAATATAAAATACCAGACAGTACGTACGACATAGAGGCCACCCTATGCCAACATTTTCGATGAAAATAGCTCGGCCTTCGGCGTCGTATCTGACCCCCCCCCCTAATGCAGCCCCTAATTTTGTAGATCATCGTTAAAAGTTAACCAAAAAATTGGAATAGTTAATTAGTTAATTAAACAATAACAGAAGAAAATATTTTCTATTTTCTATTATTTGTCAGTGATGGGGAGGGGGGGGCTGAAGGATGATGGGTGAAGTTATTTTTCAGAAGCATCAAGATTTACAATACTTCGTCCGGTTTGTTGCAATTTGGATACTGATGAGAGGCACAAAGTTTCTAAAGTATTCCATTAGAATTTGTGAACCCTCCCCTAGATTCTAAAATTATGGTCTACATGTAGGCACGTCCTATACGACTATTCTAAATTTATATAATAATAGTAGATACGATCTTCCCCGTCAACTGATCCGAAGCTCTGAAAATAATTTTCCGTCGTATTCGAAGCACCAGTACATAATCCGCTTCAGATTTATTTAAAAATCACCTTCGTCACATTTTATTTACATGGTTCTTATTACAATAGTATTTGTATAACACGAAGGAAAAGTGAATTTTTCCGTATTAAAATATTGGCGCAGTCCGTACCTGAATTGAGGTGAAACGCGAAAACGGGAATGGGAAATGGAAAAACATCAAAAGAAAATTTTTCTTGAAGTTTTATTCAAAAAGCATACCCGAAAATGTTTGAAATTTTGTTTAACCTAGGAAAATCTACCAAATTAATCAACTGGCTTTTAGAAATTAATAATCTACAACTCACAACTGCCAAACTAAATGGTGGATAGTTAATTGCAGTTGGATTTCTGTCATCAAGCTTTACACGCAAAATTACCAATGTTAGTTGACATAGAATGTAACAATGTGAAATTCTGTCCGCGCTATGTTAACATAACTCGACAATTACGGTAAGGACTCTTGGGTTATATCCTCGCGAGCTTTGATAATTCAAGTATTGCGAGCTTCTCCACTCACTGAAAATATGAAAGTGACACCCCAACCAATTAAACTTAAATCAAAATGATGTAAAAAATATTTTCCTACAAAGAAGACATGTCGAGTAAAAGTCTGAAAGTTTTATATTTAGACATTAAAAGCTTCATTTTATCGCAACTTATTTTATCCGAACATAAAAAAATCCAGTTCCATTAGGAGTACCAGAATACAAGAGTAACAACTGAATATTGGGCCCGATTCATCACTGCGACCCTGCTTTAGATCTCAAGGGAATGAGTTTCAGTTCTCTTATTCCTGTATCCCGCAGGACTCTTTCTTAAAAGGATGTTGAGTGGAATAGGGGTCAATTTTGCTGTTTGCTATTTATCTACAAAGTTTGGTTTATATTTATCGAACCTAAAGCTTTTTTTGATACCTTTTTTAGTATATTTCTGCAAAAACATATTCCACCGGCGATTTTATTTTGCGACGAGGTTCTATTTTCTTTTTAAGCATCAGAAATTTTAATTGGATTTGGAAAAGCCACAAAAATTATTTTTAACCGGAAGTATTTTTAAATCCCATTAATGCAATTCATTCGATGGGATTAGAATAACGACCCCCTCGTGAGCAGTTAGTTCAATTTTGTCAATTTCTTTCGACCCCTCTTTAGATCCACATGGAACATATCGTGACTGGAAACGAATTCGTTGCTCAGACCACAATAATTTTATTATTACACTCTTTAGAACGCATTAGGTAAATGAGAAAAGGGATTCCGTTTAGATATATATAAAAATGGTCGTGGAAACCAAAAAACTGCATTACATTAGCGTGATGAAATTTTTTTTTCAAAATAAAAACCTGAAACGTTAGGATTTTTACTAGGAATGCTTTTTAGAAAGGTGCATTTTCGTCCGGAAAAATCCCACGTACGCAGGGTGTATCATGTGTAAGAAATCTACTTTATTTACCATATATCTCGCTATCCGTCAATCCTAGCAGAAAAATAAATATTATGAATATTAAAGATAATTAAATTTCCTAAAGAAAAGTTGCTATACGGTTTTATCGTAGAGGCAACCGTAATTACACAAATGCAGCTGGAAGACGAAAGACGAAACATATTTTTTCGATATAAAATTCAAGGATTTGTTTTACCGCGTTGCTTCCTTCCAGATAAAATTTTAAATTCAAATTAAAGATTAAAATAAGAATGCTCTTTGTCTGATCTTAATAAAAGGAAATCTAAAGTTTGGGTTGTAGTACATTTTCTTTCGGAAAATCGTTGAAATAAGTCGACAATTTACAACACACATTTTTGTAAAATCGCACCAAGTACCGCCCTGTTCAAAATATCTTTTTGAACCATTTCGATTTCTAAATGATTGTTATCGGTTTTGAAGAAAGATTGAAGTCCTTTCCGATTACAAATAATCAAAATTATGCAATGTTTGAACGCTCGCAATTTGGAAAGCTTCCAAATTGTTGAAATGTAATAAAATCCTAGTCTTTAAGTCGTTACAAAATCTAAGGATTGTTAAATCAGATTTTAAAAATTATGAGACCGTTAAAGGGATGTTTAATATTTACTTTTTATTTCAGTAATTTTCAGACTTTTAAGTTGTCTTTCTGGCAACTCAAAATTCGATAGAAATCGTTGATTAAGTCAGGCAGACAAAGGCTGCTAATTTATTGCAAACCCCCCCCTCCTCACTCTTTGATTTTATTTTATTTTTACTACATTAAACATCATTTTGAGTTTTATACAAAGTCATGAATTGAACAAAATCTGCTTCTATCAATTTCGATTTTTTCTTTCAACATGAAGAAGATGAGCTCTCGTAATTTTCAACCAGATATTTTACAATATTTTTATATAGATACAGATACTTTTCACTTAAGAAAACAAAACCTTCTGTAAATCTTTTAAAGGACAAAATTTTTTACTGTTTTTTAAAAATCTTTCTATACGTTGAGCTGCAGTGAAGAGAGAAAATGCAGTGCTATAAAGTTGATCGGATAATTCAGAATTACAAGAACTCTTCATTTAAACTATTCATGTTATTGATTATTAATTACAAAGTTACTATTGAAAAGTCAGGCGGTTGTATATAATATTAGTTTCTAAAGAGTGATTCCGATAGTTGTGCGGCCTAAAGGCCGCACTGTAACTTTTCCGGTTTTGATTTGTATGATCATCTGAAAAAATCTGAAGAAAAGATTTGTTCGCGTTGGATCCCACATAATTTGAGAATCGCTCAAAAACAGGTTCGTGTCAATTGGTCCAAAGGAATGCTCAAATAATATCAAAACTATCGAAAATAAACAGCAGTCGACTTTGTGGGTTTTTCAAGATGAACCAAATCGAACAAAAGTTGTTAGTGCACGAAGCACTTCGAAGCAAATGGTCGCCTGTTATTTCGGAAAAACTGGACGTGGAACAGTTAATTCTGAATGGTACACAACCATTTGTTTGCCAGAAGTCTTCGGATAAATAAGGAAAAGCAATCGTCAAAGACGGATCATTCTCCACCACGACAATGCGAGTTCTCACACATCGGCATAAACAAGTGAGTTTTTGAGCACTCAAAACGTCGACTTGATGGGTCATCCACCGTATAGTCCTGATTTAGCATCCAATGACTCTCCAGATGAAGAAGAGACTGGTATTTGCGAAGACTGGTAATCCAAGATAGGTTGAACAATAAAACTCCAAAGGGAAGATATTCAAAGCGTTGATCCGATAGGTGTTCAATCCAGCGCTGAAATGGAAAAAATATGAACAAATATTTTGTAAAATTGAGTAGTGGACGCCCCTCTTAACATCTAAAAATATCTGGTTGCTCCGGTTTGTAGCGTCGAATTTGTATTAATTAATCGTAGAGGTCGATTTTGGATTCCGTTTGTATTTCGACATGAATGCTTTTCCGTAATTTTATCAATTTGCGATAACGGCTTTTAGACTTAAAGTGAAATTAATAAAGAATTAGTCTTAGAATCATCACATCAAAAATTTAAAATGTTATGGCTTTGTTAAATTTTTATTTTATTACATTTATATTTAAAACCTGCAGGTATATCATGCAAATCTCTTGAAAGAAATGTTTGACCTGCTATGCAGAGCGGATCGTTTAAAGATGACGCGGGTTGCAGGTTGCGCATCACGGATGCAAATTGTTTTAATACGCTAATCGACCTCCTTATGTTAATAATAAATATCGAAATTTACATTATTTTAAATATCATCGTATGGCAATTTTACAGTTTGTCTCTAAGTGAAATGGAACTGTTCTTAAAGTTGGTTCAGTAGAAGTGTAATTTCGATTTGTTAAAAAACGCAGTTTTCTAGAACAAACATTTAAATTATAGGTGGAACTCAACAACATCCAAACGTCCTGCACGACTCTGCTGGCTTGACATAATTCTTTTGGCAAAATTTTCCATTACATTTTCGCATAAATGCGACCCAATTCTTCTTGAGGTCTGGAATCGTTTGAGGTTTGTCAAATAGACTTTTTCCTTCAAGTGGTCTCAAAGAAAAAATGTAATGGCCTCTAATCGCAAGATCTTGGTGGCTAATTCGAGAAATTATGGCGAAAACCGTTAAATTTTCGCTCCATCCGCCACTTGTCACGTCTGTAGGTGAAGGGTACAAGACAGCTAGCTCATAGGAATTACCCAGTGTCGGAGCTCGCTGGGTCGCTCGAAAGCGTTCGTGGGTTCGTTTAAATATAATTGATCTGCTTTGCTAAAATAACTGTGCCCAGGGCGCCAAGCGAAAAATAAAAGATTTCAGATACCTCTTAGTCCCTTAAATCATCACTAAAAAGAAAATAATAAATGAACGAAAACTATCTGAGCACACACAGATGTGAAATAGACTCTACTACAGCTCATGGTAGGTAAGCGGAATGCTTCTCATGAAAGAGAACAAATTCCAAAACTTAGTTAAACTAATTAACTAACAAAAAACACTACCAAGGCTAAAGCAGAGCCATAAACCGTTGTAAAAGATGGAATAACTAGTACCTAGATGTTATGGTACTTAGTTATGAAAAATTAAAATGATAAAATGGTTTATGATGTTATGAAACCAGCAAGTGAACGAACCTTAGCAGATTCTTCTGATTCACGATGTTATCGAACCAGTAAGCAGACAAACATTACCCAACCAACCTCCCATAAGATCCACGGCAAGCTAAAACGTATTTTAGCTTGTGGAATAACCACATAAAAATCAAAATTAACAACACATCAAAATCAATAAAACAAACATAAATTGGCAACAAGATGGTCGTTGCCTTAACGTGGTGAAAATTTCGATGTCTGCCGGTGACCAAAACCAGTACAGGAGCCTGGATACCATCGCCGAAAACTACTCCCTAAAATCGATCAGCCGAACGTTCGAGTGGTCATACAGATCCCGCCAAGCGGAACCACTAGCGAACTTCGGGGTCGAACAAGCGGGAGCGCCGACGACAAAAATCAAACACCCTGTACGTTGGTCTACATCGCTGATTACTTTCAACAAAACACATAAATAAAAATAAACACATAAAAAAATGTCGAATGTAAAATTTCAAATTCAAGATTTGAACGTATGACGACCAGTTTGGATTTCCAATGCCAACACATTCAGCCAGCGCCGTTCGATACCATTCATCGAAAATAATGCTATGTTCAAATTCAAATAATTATTAATTTAAAATCCAGAATTGATTAATAATTTTAAAACACAAAGGTTCATTGAACATATCGCATTCTTTATCGACACTTGCGAACGCAAAAGATTAATCGGCCTTTAATCATGTCGGAACAAAAGTGCAAGTCTGCAAACTGACGATCACTTCGGCCAAAAAAACGTTCGTAGCAAAAGTGCGAGGCAAAGTAAACCAAGATGTTAAATAATTTAAAAAAACAATAAGACACAAGCAAAATGATACGAAAATACCTGGAGACGTCTGGTTAGGTCGTTAAAGTAGAAATGCGGCCAGAATTTTCCTAATATGGTGGAATGATAGCGATTCCTCATATGGACATCAGCTTCCAAAAAAAAATCGGTCCGGAAGCGTCAAAAAAATTGGCCTAGCGCTAAAAGAAAATGCACTAGTGCTTCCGCACTTAAAATCAAATTTTACCACTTTAAAATTGTTCGTAAAATTGCAAAAACACGCAGAGCGAAAGTTCACACGTCTGCCTTGTACTACAAAATTTTATCGACCTCTCGTTTTTGTAAACTGCTTTACCGACCTTTTTGAAATAATTTGGAAAAATTCCGACCGTCATTTTGGCCACCTAACCCACAGGCGTAGAAATACACAATTCCTCAATTAAATTCGGTCGACTTTAAGATGGTAAAAATAAATCGACCTATCCAGGTATCAAAAATAAGGACTAAAAAATAAACTGCCTCACTGAGCGAAACACAGTAACAGTTTACTGTTACAAGATAACGCGAACTTCGAATTTTGAATGCAATACAGTTATTGGTTCGTTTGCTGTATGGAATCTTGCCCCGTCTTGCTGAAACCACATATTATTTTCACAATAACTATACGCTTGTCGATCGTGTAAAGTTCCATGATCAAATAGAGCTGAAATACCGCGTAATTCAAAATGACACCTCTTATAATATGGAGGGTGGTTTGAAACTTTTGGATCCGCCCCTGATTTGACTGTTGTTTCGGAGTCGCATTAATAAAAGAAAACTAAAAATGTTCAAGTGGTTAAATTTATAGAAGGAGAAAATGTTCCGAGCGGTTCAATTTCTCGGCATATTTCACATTTTAACGAAGTTTCTTTCTTAGCCTAGCAATGTAGTAATGGTCTATTAGCAATTAACTCTTGATTTAAGAAGGAAGCTCCATGCAAGTCCTTGTTCCCGCTCTTATTAGCATTAGCAAGGAATTATGGGTAATTTATATGAACATTAAGTGTCACCGTTTATTACCTGGTGCTGCTTCTTTATTCATAAGACTCTTAAATTACGGTTAAATACTTGCCTCTTAATTGCTTTATTTGCCTTGTAACATTCATTTACTCATAAGAAAATTTTCTAAATTTGCAATCTAAATTAATTTTAATCCAGTCAGCATTGTGAAATAAATTTGAAAATAAAACTATTATTAAAATTTTACTATCGCTCGAGAACATAAAATATCTAGCAAAGTTTCGATAACACTGTTATAAAAGCTCCCTGAAAGCTTGTAAAAACTTTTATAATAAATTTGTAGCATTTAACTATCGCATACCAATCAGATTGATATTTTATGTTAATAACATTTTCACTCGTTTATTACGATTAATTTACTTTTAATACCGAAAGCTCAACTTTCGGAATAGAAACTTCAAAAATTGTACGTCTGATAACTCACAATTATTAGAAAATCTCGGGAAACTTTCTTAAACTTAATCACCTGATTTGTCCTTGTAACTTTTTTTAAGGCTCCTCTACGCGCACTTTTTTCACTAGTAGAAGAGTAAGGTTTGGCCAATTTTTCTTCGGGAAACAACTTTTAACGACTTTGATTTATGTATCTCTGATATGGTAAAGTTTTACTGCCGAAAGTTCCAAATGCGAGATATCGATGAAATGATTTAAGGATTTTTGTTTTTTCTTGTCCTGTAATTATTTATAATGACCGAATATATTTTCTTAACATCGACGACACCGTCTTGTGGCGAAACAATTCCATTTGCGTTAATGAAAACTAAATTTTTGAGAATGAATCGTAAATATCTCATATCTCCATTATTATACCCAATTTTAGCAGGAAATGCGAAGGAAAACTTGTAGCATAAAAGCATTAAGTCACTTTTACTATAACGAGCTGTCATAAGGTGCTCCTATTGAATTTTTTATAGGAGTTGTTCAAAACTTAGTCCGTAACAGCGATGGTTTAAGAATCCGACACCTGAGCTTTACGGAAATTTTCTTTGATATTGTTGCTACTTTATTGTCAAGTGTAACTTCAATATTTCTATAATTAAACCTGATAAGATTCGTGCACAACTTCTCTTTGTCAATTACAAACTTTTGCGCCGCAATTTTCATATATTTTCTATTTCAAAATGGCACTCTTTTAAAGATTGCATCGACAGCGGAGTTTTGAACGTCGAAATTAACAAACCTAGTTTTTATAAGGCATCTATCTGCTTATTTGATGACGTGAGCGAGGGTGTAGATCGCCGAAAAATTATAAAATCAAGTTGATGGTAATAAATGGTGATTTAATAAGTTTTAAATTTAATAAAGAGGCGGTCATAGCTTGGCAGTTAAGTGCGTCTACTGCTAATGCGAAACGCTCGGATCAAATCCGGGCAGGGTAAGAACTTTATTCTGACCGTCTCTCCTCGGCAGGCAATGGCAAACCACCGAGGTAATCTGCCAAGAAAGTCCATCTCGAAATGAAGTGTAGTACACTTCCCGTGGTTCAGAGCCCACGTTAAACAAGTAGGTCCTCTATGTATGTGAAAACAATTTGAACGCACATCATATGCATAGAAAGAGATAGAACGAGATGGGTCACCAAACCCTCATTAGGGTAAAAGGACTGAGAAGGAAGGAATAAGTTTTGATCATGGAACGTTACACGATTGACGAACGTATAGTTATATAGAACAACCCATTAAGCAGCCAATAAAGTAAATGCCCTTTTTTAAAAAATCACAATGACACCTCTTATAGGATCACCCTATATAATATAGCACCATTTTATGATTTTACTTTTACGCAGAAATCGCAATAAGCCAGACTTATAAATAGTTTATGAAGAAGTTTGATTTAATGGCAAGCTGTTGCGTCCAGTGCATTTTGCCGCTGATTACACAGCTTTTTTGTATTACCTACATAAACGATTTTGGTCTCCATTTGATCAATCTGGACCGACGATGTATTCCTAACCCAAAGTTTTAATGACATATAAACACCATCTTGCTACCGCTTTGAAGTCTCATTCGACAATAATTAACATCATATGAAACATTATAATTGTATCTATATTGCTTATTAACAACGTAATACTCTTAATAGGTATAATAGAAAACCCTATTGGGTATTATTTCGAATTCATAACTTGTGTGTTAATTTCTCAAGCTTACAATTGTTAATTTTTGCATTCATACAATATGTATGAACCCGAAGTTACATCATTAATTCAGTGAACCTCATTTAACATTTTTCTTTTAATTCAAGTTTGGAACAAAAGGTCACAAGCTGTGTAAATTCTGTAATGTATGAAAATTGGTGTTTTAGCTTCCACAAATGCTGGTTGTGGAGTCTTGCGTCCCGGAGGGAAACTTGCAATGAGATCTCGATTGCAGTGCTCCTCGGTGCACCGGCTCTTTAGAAATACTACTATAGGTTTTTTTACTATTTGGGGTAAAATACAACAACATTTGAGGGAGAGCAAATGTTGACGAAATAAGATTTAAATTGGAGACGTGTTTTAAGGCAGAAGACAAGAACGGAGCATTGAAGGGTATTCCATACCCCCGGTTCGTAATACCATGTTAGTTTTATGACGCCATGGAGCAGGAAAGTTACATTTAAACTTACAAAAATTCGGATATTTGACTTCTCCCCAAATTGTAGAGTTCAGTTCGTCCAAGGAGAGTTTTCACCTATAACTAGCTTAATTTAAAAATTAAAGAGCATAAAATTCTTTACCAATTTATTAGAGTTTGCAGAATTCTCCTCAGATGATGACGATGTCGCAAAAAAATTTATTCGAAAAAAGAAATATTCTAAAACTATGCTACAATTTAAATAATTTAAAATAAACTGCATTAATTTTCATTTCGGGCAGAGTACAACGTAAGAAATTTTAAAATAAATTTATATTGTAGAAAATTTTTAAAGTTATGAAAATATATTATGTAGGTAAAGCGAAAAAAAGCGAGTTGTAGGCAAAAGGCGCTGGGGGGGGGGATAGATTCTTAATCAGAAGAATAGCCTACATAGGAATTTAGGGGAGTTCTGGAGGATTCATTTGAGCACTTAACACGACTTCAGCTTGTCTCGTATTTTTGTAAACATTTTTCTGGTTCACAAAATGGTGTTTCACAAAATTGGGTTAGTGCTTAGTTTACAGATGAGATCCTTAAATCAATAGCCAAAAACTTAAATTCCACCTTATATTTAATAGCCATTAGATAAGCTAGCAAAATAATTAAAAATTGCAGCGTATGACGGATTTTGGATTCTACATCCGGCATTATCAACCTTCAGCATTAAATTTGTTTGGCCACTGCCATTTTAATTCAAATTTATTGAGATGGTAGTGTAAACACTGCCATTGTTATCTTTTTTCCGGAGCGCATCCGAGTTGCGCGAGGCATCAAAAGTCCTGGGTGAGTTCTCGAAGGAGAAGGTTGGTTTTGAATGTACTGTGAAGTGATTATGGGGTTGGTTTCGAATTTTATAAGATATGGTTACGATTTGGAGAGGGTTACAGTCCAGCAATCCGAATATTTATTGAAATATTGTTGTTTTCCAACCCAGTAGGGGATTTTAATTCGTGGTTGTTGGATGATGGATTTTTCCCGTACCGTATTTTCTAGTCGGACCACCCTTGCCCATACTTTCTGGGAAGGATTTTTATCCGTTCAATTGGTAAGTCACCTAATTCTTTTGTTAGTTGCTTCACAGATATTCGTTGATCAATTGGCCAATTTTTTGCTCCGAACACCTGGAGTTCGCTGACGATTGAATTCGCCCTTGGCTTATTCATGTTTTTTATTTTTGTGATTCATGTTTTTTTATTATGTTTTTAACATTCTGGTTCTCTTTTGTCTTGCATTTTTTAATTGCAGAGTGGTTGCCGAGATTACGATTGCGTTGCAGGTTGTGTATTGCTGCGTCGTAGTGATTAAGGTAATCTAATCTCTTTTTGCGTTCGCATACGTGGAAATGGATTGATGTTTAAATTTTTGTGTTGACGACTTATTAATTATTTTATGATATAATAATGTTTTATTAAATAAGTTTGAACTGAGTATTATTTCCACTAGCATAACATCGAACGGCGCTGGCTTAATGCATTGGCAAGGGGATTCCAGAGTGGTCGTCGTACGTTCAAATCTCGTATTTGAAATTTTATGTTCGACATTTTTTTGTGTTTATTTTTGATTTTAAGTTCTTTTTTTATGAAGGCTGCGGTGTGCGACCTATGTACAGGGTGCTGCATTTCACCGGGGTCGCTGCCGTTTGGTTTTATCGTCGGAAGTTCGATGTGGTTCCATCTTTGTGGGATTTTTATATGACCACTCGAACGTTCCGTTGGTTGATTGTTTGGATAGTGATTCTTGGTGGCAATGTAGTTGCTACTGTGCCGGTTCTGGTCGGCTAATGCACATAACATCCGACATCGCTTATGTCATTGCCTTCCGACAATGAACATCACATTGTTTATTTTATTTTGTTGTTAATTTTATTTTTGTGTGCGTTAGCAAAGCTGCTTCCTTGAGTTTCTCCGGGGCGTTCTTTTGACACGACCCACGGCCTTCGCAGACCGACGTTAACATCATAATGAGCTGGTTTAAACCTAAGATCAGGGCCCCACGCAAATTAAAGTAGAGGGTTCTACCTTCTGCGTGGACATTATCTGTTCCGAGCTATCTTCTGATTAGAGATAGTGAGGAAAGAATTTGTTTCAAGCGATACACCTGATGATGTAGAGGTTCTCCAACGACAAATGCGGTTGCAGTCTTCATGAAAATCTTTGATACTTCAAACCACCGTATTGCTATCAGCTGCGGGTCTGAAATACCCCCCAGTTGCACGACGTAATGAAGTAAGATTTAAGAATTACATAATATTGCAAGTCAAATAATTGCGCCGGCCCCCCCCCCCCCCCCCGGCGAGTACTACAGTGATTTGAAATATCTCCTCTTATTAGCAACATTTTTTTCCAGTGCAGAGGAGGGTGGAACCTTCAGAGGCATCACCCAAATCTAGGATGGTGGTATGAGATTCTTATTTAAATACTCACTAAACCCCTCGGTATTTCTTCAGCTGTCAACCTGCGATGTTGTTGTGTCATATCCTTATTATTCTTATTATTCCGCCCTTTCGGGTCTGTGTTCTACGTTCGGCTGAAATGGGAAAAACCACTTTAGCCTACTATCGATGTTCTTGTGCCCTTCGGAACCTTTTGCTACTTTAGGAAGGAGTGGAAGTACCTCTTCCGCTTTGTCGTCGATAAGGGTTATTTTACTTAAAACTGCGATTTATTGATCATAAAAATGGACATTTCCTGCCGTAAGTAAATCACTCACGCGGGACCACTGGAGGAATAAAATGCACCGCGACCACTGACGGATTAAAGGGTAAAGTGCAGGATAAATGACCACCGTTCTGCAATTTTACCACTGCTAAAAATATTATATGCTCTTTCAAACGTTTAAAAAAACCACTGCGGTGCTTTCATGTTCCACCTTTTTCTGTAAATTCTTCCCAAATTTTCATATAGCTATGATACAGTCATCATAATAGGGGGTTGATAAGATCCAACAAGAATGAAACGTTTCAAAAATTCGGTTAACAATATTAAGCATTTCCACTCAGGTGTAACTTCTTAATGTGGAAGTTATAAGTTAGGAGTTGTGAAAAAATGTTACCGACATGCCGTTAATGCAAAAGTTTGCGAACTGATAATACCGAAAACTTTTAAGAAACAATTAATTGATGTTTTACTTACGTATTAAGAATTTTGATTTTAAAAATATTACTTTCTTGGAAGGAAATTTTTCAGTCCCCAAGTTCTGCTTTATTAAACCTGACAACACAAAGACGAAGATAATGGTAATTAAGGGACGAAAATAACTATCATATACTGTTGTAACAAATAAATGAGTACTCGTATATAAGAAGGTACTTCGCTATAAATTCGAAATAATCAAATTTTGTTAATTTACTACGCAAACTTTATTCAACTTTAAAGTATCTTTTGTTGTACAACAAAATCTAGAATTGATCAAGTCGCATTAACGTGTCATACAACTTCTACAAAATGTGTACAAAGTTAATTAATGAGTCGGTTGTATTTTATGCACAAAATGAACCAACACAACAAAGCTACTTTTTGTGGTCACTGAATGTTATAACAGCATTTCTGAAAGTTTCAGAATGTACTGTAATTTCGAAACATTTTTCAGGGTGTTTAATTTATTCAGACATGATTGTTGTTTCTTATTTTGTTGTTGATCGACTATTGTAAACACCCAGGAAGTCCGCTTTCAATGGGTTAACTCCGCAACCAAGCATAATTAAAATTTAAATTTTTTAAGTTCGCGTGAGGCGAGTCCTTCAAGTGAAACGAAATCTTTCCTCACTATCCCTAATGAGAGGATAGCTCGGAAGAGATAACGTCCACGCAGAAGGTAAAAACCCTCTACTTTAAATTGCGTGGGGCCCTGATCTTAGGTAAACTAACTCGTATGATGTTAACGTCGGTCTGCGAAGGCCGTGGGTCGTGTCAAAAGAACGCCCCGGAAAAACTCAAGGAAGCAGCTTTGCTAACGCACACAAAAATAAAATCAAAAACAATAAAAATAAACAATAAGATGTGCATTGTCGGAAGGCAATGACATAAGCGATGTCGGAGGTTAGTGCATTAGCCGACTAGAATACAAACAGTGGCACGACACTGCCACCAGGAATCACCCCCCGAAAATCCACCAACGGAACGTTCGAGTGGTTATATAAAAATCCCACCAAGATGGAACCACATCGAACTTCCAACGATAAAACCAAACGGCAGCGACCCTGATGGAATGCATCACCCTGTACATAGGTCGCACATCGCAGCCTTCATAAAAAAAGAACATAAAACCAAAAATAAACACAAAAAAATAAGAAACATAAAAGTTCAAATACGAGATTTGAACGTACGACGACCACTCTGGAATCCCCTTGCCAATGCATTAAGCCAGCGTCGTTCGATGTTATGCTAGTGGAAATAATACTCAGTTCAAACTTTAATTAACAAAACATTATAATATAATAAAATAATTAATAAGTTATCAAACACAAAATTCAAACATCAATCTACTTCCACGTATGCGAACGCAAAAAGAGATTAGATTACCTTAATCACCACGATGCAGAAATACACAACCTGCAACGCAATCGCAATCTCGGCAACCACTCTGCAATTAAAAAAATTGCAAGACAAAAGAAAACCAGAATGTAAAACATAATTAAAATAAAAAAACATGAATAAGCCAAGGGCGAATCTGATCGTCATCGAGCTCCTGGTGTTCGGAGCAAAAAATCGGCCAATTGAATAACAAGTATCTGTGAAGTAATTGCAAAAGAATTATGTAACTCACCGATGCCAACGGATAAAAATCCTTCCCAGAAATTATGGGCAAGGGTGGTCCGACAAGAAAATACGGTACGGTAAAAATCCATCATCCTACAACCACGAATTGAAATCCCCTACTGGGTTGGAAAACCAACATATTCCAAATAAAACATTCGGGTTGCTGGACTGTAACCCTCACCAAACGTAACGATATCTTGTAATCTTCAAAACCAACCCCATAATCACTTTTTTTTTTTTTTTTCCTGTTTTTCTCTCAAGAGAGAGAGAGTATATTCATGCAATTCGATACAATCTTAACAATAAAAAAACTTAAAACTTAACAATAATTGATTAAACTAAAATGGTGGTGATGAATGTTGGTGAAATTAATGTTGATGAATTAAATATGATAATTAATAACTGGATAAATATTAAATTATAACTAGAAAGACAAACGAGCATTACAACGGCAGCGGGTAAAAGACAAAAATTAAAATTTAAGATAAATTTGAAGTTGTTTGAATTTTAATTTAAATTTAAATTTGAACTGGGTTTGGTTAGTTTAACAGTTTTTTTTTTATTTATGTAACATCAGTGGGGCATAAATCCATTTTAGACAGACTAAGGGGGGGTGTTAAATTGTTTTAGAGTGTTGATAATTGATTTACAGAAAGTTATAAAAATTTGGGTGATGAATTTATTTGATATGATTTCAGAAATTGTAAAAGGTGAAATATTTAAAAAGGAACAATGTGAAGTGTAGGTATGGCGTTGTTGGACGTATTTCGGGCAGGAAGACAATAAATGATGCAGAGTCTGCCTACTTTTTGAATCGCAGGGGCACACGTCAACAGGACTGATCTTGAATCTGTATAGATACTCGCGCGCAAACGAGTGACCCGTCAATACCTGCGTCATTTCAAAGGAGGTATCAACGGCACTTCGGAACAAGCGAACATCATGTAGCGTAGGTAAATGCTGCCGGGTGGTCGAACCTTGGACGGCATTTCTGTACTCGGTATCCCAAGTACATGCCGCCTCAAGACGAATCACCCTTCTTGCATAGCTAAGAGGGAACTGGTTGTATGCCATGCGACTGTGTGAAACAGCCGCATCTTTGGCACATTGGTCTGCAACCTCGTTCCCTTCAATGCCGCAATGAGCCTTTACCCATGCAAACCTGATGATCGTTTGGTCCTTCAGTTTGAGCAGCGAACGATGGACCATAATCACTTCACAGAACATCAAAACGTGACCTTCTCGTTCGAGAATTCACCCATGACTCTTGATGCCTCGCGCAGCTCGGATGCGCTCAGGAAAAAGATAAAATAATGGAAGTGTCTCCACTACCATCCCAATAAATTTGAAATGAAATGGCAGTGGCCAAAAAAATTGATTGTATAAGGTTGATAATGACGGATGTAGAATCCAAAATCCGTCATACAAGTCTCTGAGGTTTTTGAGTCATTGTCTTAGGTTGGGCCTCTTCGGTGTTGTACTTTGCAACCGCAACACTCCACCCAACACAAAAATAATACTTTATATTTTAATCCTTGATTAACTTAATCGGAGATTTAATCGAGCTTGGAAAATGGGGCCAAAATGGGCAATCATACTTTTGCTGTGTTTTTAAATTTATTTCTTATTGTTTCCTTTCGAAGGAAATTTTGAAAGGAAGCTTTTTATGTACTACAAAATAAATTATAATTTAGAAAATGCAAAATGGTTCGAGTTGGTGATCCTGACGTAACATCATAAAGCGATTGCCTAAATTTTGAAAGAAACGTAATTTATAACTTTGTCACTAGAAAATATTGTCGGTTTTTGAAAAGTTTTCTTACTACGTAAATAAACAAACAAGAAAATGCCTTAAAAGAATAAGGAGACCGTCCTTATGTGTCTCCGAAGTTGTTCACTGAGCCGCTTAGTCATTGAATTTACATATAAATGAAAACTTGCTATAATTTATATGTTATAAACTGTTATATACAAAGAAAAAACATCACGCAACTAAAAAGTGTTAAGTGTTCTATTTATCATATTTTTATCGGTAAGTTTTATAAATTATTTATTGCATTATTTGCAATAAATTTCCATTATCTCTATATAACGATTCGAATTTGGTTACAATGGAATTTTATTACCCAGCTGAGATAGCATGCCACGATAAAATCACAAAAATATGTTATTTTAATAATTTTATTTACTATATTTAAGTGTGGATAGTATTCGGGGGGCGCATGAAGCGAAACTTTGTATTTACGATTCATAATTTGGTTAAATAATGGAAAGATATTTCAATAAGCCTTATACGTTTTTAGTTTCTTATTCAAAGGGAGCTATAAAAATGCTAATGGCACTCAATGTGCTCAAGTCAATTCCAGCCTATGCTATGTTAGAAACACATTTCTCTCCACTTTTTTTGTTTCATATTCGCATAAAAAATAACGATTATTGAATATAAAAAATGGTTTCTACGTTCTAATTAACTAATTGCGATCTAATGGCCACCAAAATATCGGTGCATATTTCCAAATTATTAAATTTCATTTTGCAATATTAATTTATGGATTGGAACTAATCATCGATGCAGGGTAGACTGGGAAGCTCTCATCTTGAGGTCGCTGTAATTTTTTTAATTGCGAATCTATGGTGTCAAAATTAATATGAAAAGCTGGGCATTTAACCTAGTTCTCTTTTTAGTTTGCAAAAATTCCTATCGGTTTCTCCCACAATTGGGAATTTTAGTTCCTCTAATATGGTTTTTCATCTATAACTAGCTTAATTTAATTTTCACAAAATACAATCATTAGACCAAATTAAAGAGCAGAAAATTCTCTACAAAATAGCTATTTCGTAATTTATTTAAGTAGATGCAGTTGAAATATATTATGAATTTTATCCTGAATAAGAAATATGCAAAACTTTTGCATTTTGAGAAACACCATTTTGGGTATTTTAATCTATGGTGTCAAAATTAATACAAAAAACTGGGCATTTAACCTAATTTTCCTATTATTTCAGGCAAGAAACATTTTTAGTTTGCAAAAAATTCCCCCCCCCAACTTTTTTTTATCTTGGTTCCTCCAATGTGGATTTTCGCCTATAACTCATTTAATTTAATTTTGACAAACACTTACATTAAGCCAAAATTAAAGAGCAGAAAATTCTCTATAAAATAACTATTTCATAATTTAAGATGATGCACTTGAAATGTACGAATTTTATTCTGAATAAGAATTATGCAAAAATTTTGGATAAAATTTATATAATTTTTTTTTAACTAATTTTGGTTTTTTTTAATCTATGGTGTCGAAATTAATACGAAAAGCTGGGCATTTAACCTAGTTCTCCTTTTAGTCCAGGCAAGAAACATTTTTAGTTTGCAAAAAGTTCCTTTCGGCTTCTCTCCCAACTTTTTTTTTATCGTAATTCCTCCAACGTGGTTTTTCGCCTATAACTCGCTTAATTTAATTTTCACAAACACTTACATTAGGCCAAAATTAAAGAGCATAAAATTCTCTATAAAATATCTATTTCATAATTTATTTAAGTTGATGCAGTCGAAATGTCCTTATTTTATTCTTAATAAGAATTATGCAAACATTTTTGGATAAAATTTATTTAATTTATTTTCAGCAAAATTAATTTCACCATTTTGGGTTTATGGTGTCGAAGTTAATATGAAAATCTGGGCATTTAACCTAGTTCTCCTTTTAGTCCAGACAGGAAACATTTTTAGTTCGCACAAAATTCCTGTCGACATCTTCCTCAACTTTTTTTTACCTTAGTTCCTGCAACGTGGATTTTCACCTATGACTCGCTTAATTTAATTTTCACGAAAAACTATCATTAGATGAAAATTAAATAGCAGTTCTATTGAGTTCTCTCAGAGTCTCAGTTCTCAAGAGAAAGTTATCTACAAAATAACTACCTATTTCATAATTTATTTTAGATGATGCAGTTGAAAGAGACGGTAATCATCTTAATCGGTGAAGTGCATTGCTGCTAAAGCTAAATGCCCGGTTCGACTCCGGGCTCAGTAAAAACTTTATTCTGACCGTCTCCCCTCGGAAGGCAATGACAAACCACCGAGGTGTAATATGCCAAGAATAGCCTCTCTGGAGATGAAGTGTATACACTTCCCGCGGTTCGGAGCCCGCGCTAAACAAGTAGGTCCCCTATGTGTGTGATAGTACTACAAATGCACAACACATACATAGGAGAGAGGTCGCCAACATCCGGTAACGGATAGGCACTCGAAGAAGAAGAAGAAGTTGAAATATACCAATTTTTTTCTGAATAAGAATTATGCAAAAACTTTTGGATAAAATTTATAGAATTTTTTTTTCAACAAAATTCATTCCACAGTTTTGAGTTTTTTTTATTCTATGATGTCGAAATTAATGGTTTGGTGACAGCTGGCCCTGAGACACTTGGCCCTGCGACAACTCGCCTCGGACATCTGACCCTAGCGACAACTGGCCCTGGCGACAACTGGCCCTGGCGACAACTGGTCTTTTCGACAACTGGCCCTAGCGACAATTGGTCTTATGTAACTTTTATTTAACTTTTATTTAAACCAAATTTTATGAGTAACCGGTAAATCCACCTCTTCGCGGAAGATCCACCTCTTTGCGGCAGATTTAACTTTACGCGGAGATTTGTTTGTTTTGATTTGTCTTCTAAAGAAATATCAAAAACTAACACTAACCTAACGGCAGATCCACCTCGTGGCGGAAGATCCACCTTTATTTATTTGGAGTAATGTAAACTGCGCTCCAAAATACCTGCACGCTCATTCGGCGCGAGGATCATTCGGCGTGAGGCTTATTCGGTGTGAGGTTTCTTCAGAGCAGATTTGGTGCTAGATCTGTTATTGATATTAATAAATCTCCGCGTAAAGTTAAATCTTCCGCAAAGAGGTGGATCTTCCGCGAAGAGGTGGATCTGCCGTTAGGTTTGTGTTAGGTTTTGACATTTCTTTAGAAAACCAATTAAAAACAAACAAATCTTCACGTAAAGTTAAATCTGGCGCAAAGAGGTGGATCTTCCGCAAAGAGGTGGATCTGCCGTTAGGTTAGTGTTAGTTTTTGATATTTCTTTAGAAAACCAATTAAAAACAAATTAATCTTCAGATAAAGTTAAATCTTCTGCAAAGAGGTGGATCTTCCACGAAGAGGTGGATCTTCCACGAAGAGGTGGATCTGCCGTTAGGTTCGTGTTTGATATTTCTTTAGAAAACCAATTAAAAACAAATAAATCTTCACGTAAAGTTAAATCTTCCGCAAAGAGGTGGATCTTCCACGAAGAGGTGGATCTGCCGTTAGGTTAGTGTTAGTTTTTGATATTTCTTTAGAAAACAAATTAAAAACAAATAAATCTTCACGTAAAGTTAAATCTTCACGTAAAGTTAAATCTTCCGCAAAGAGGTGGATCTTCCGCGAAGAGGTGGATCTGCCGTTAGGTTAGTGTTAGTTTTTGATATTTCTTTAGAAAACCAATTAAAAACAATTTAATCTTCACGTAAAGTTAAATCTTCCGCAAAGAGGTGGATCTTCCGCGAAGTGGTGGATCTGCCGTTAATCTGTCAAAACTGCGAAAATTCGGCAGGTAGAAAAAAGTAGTAAATAGCTCAAATTTGCGCAGTTTACATTTCAGATATCTGGCGACCTTTTTGCTTGGAGCGCAATTTACACTTGCACTTTTATTTCTACCTGCCCAATTTGCGCAATTTACACCTACCCTTATTTATTTAACCAGAAGCCGAATATTATATTTCTGTGAGAACTTTTACTAAAACCAAATTTTAAGAGTTACCGGCAAATAATATGAAGTTAATTTGCATCTTTAAATTTTAAGGTGTTAAGTCGCAAAAAAACGCAAAACACAATAATCAAGTTAATAATCAAGAGGCAAAGTAGATTACTTTCCGATACTCACAATATATAATATTCTGCAAATTGATACAGACTGAGGCCAGTAGTCACAAGGCCAGTTGTCGCTAGGGCCAGTTGTCGCGAAGGCCAGTTGCCGCCAAGGCCAATTGTCGCTAGGGCCAGTTGTCGCTAGGGCCAGTGTCGCTAGGGTCAGTTGTCCGAGGCGAGTTGTCGTAGGGCCAAGTGTCTCAGGGCCAGCTGTCGGTACACGGAAATGAATATGAAAATCTGGGCATTTAACTTAGTTCTCCTTTTAGTCCAGGCAAGAAACATTTTTAGTTCGCAAAATATTCCTGTCGGCTTCTCTCCAATTCTTTTAATTTTTGTTCCTCCTATGCGGGTTTTCACAATTTTCACAAAACACGATATAATTAAATAAAAAGCTAAGAGAAGAAAATTCCCTACAAAATAATAATTTCAGCATTTGTTTTAGACGATGCAGTTGAAATGTATGAATTTTACTCTGAATAAGAATTTTCATAATGAGAAAATGCATTTCACCTTTTTTTGGATTGATTTTAAATAATGAAAATTGTGAGGAATTTTGTTCTCGTCAATTTTTATATAATGATAATTTTTGGTAAAATAAAATTAAGCGAGTTATAAGCAAAAAAAGCTGTAAAAGAGGAGGGGGAATAAAAATCTCCAATTGGAGGAGAAACCGACAGGGTATTAATTTTTTTTCTAATTTCAGATTGTTTGCAAGAAAAACATTTGTTAATATGTAAACCATTGCTATTCACAGTTAAAAATAATTAGTTATAATGGGTAATATGAACAGACCCCCCCCCCCCCTCTATCCACAAGTAACGTAATTTGTGGACACCAATTAAACAAACTCTCCTCAGCGGAGATTCTACAGTTTCTTCTTGACGAATTGGGGAATTTTACATTTCTATGCTATTAGAATCTATTTAATTCGCGTAATTTTCTTTACATCTCTCTCAAGTTCAGGGGTAGATACAAAAGGGTGTGGTAAATGGGATTGTTATAAAATTATTCAAAACAACATCTAGTTGTGTATTTTGTAACTTGAAATAGATAAGTAAATGGATATCAAGTAATAAACTACTGCTCGTAAACAAAATGGTCAGAAAACGTTAAAAACATTTGTAAATATTGGAACTTTTGCTGTTTACAAGTAAAACCATTTAGTTATAGTAATGGACTCTGGTTGGTGCAAAAAACATTAAATTAATTTCCAAGGGGCATTTAAGCCAATAATATGGAAAACTTCATTGTTTTACTCGAGCATTAAAAGCCAAGCCACAGCATTAAAATACATTGTTGAATTTTGAGAACATTCTTCCAAAACCTCAAAATAGGCAATGTATGCTATATTTGATCCATTTATTAATGTTTATTATTAGTGTTTATCAAAATAAAAATTAACAAGAATTTAAAGCTCAAAAATTACTCTTTTGTCGGATCGAGGTGAAGGAATATTGGTTCTAGAGGTTGCAACATTTTTATTTTCGTAGGAAAAACCATTAAAATCAAACGTAACTTCATAATAAACTGGTTATTCGGTCTTTTCCTTACTAAAAACTTTTAGTGTGGCAGTGGAAAATAATACTTGAAGTTTCGGCATCAGGGTCAAAGTTTCCGAAGAATGTCATGAAAACAGGAAAAAAATTATTGTTCTGGTCGATTCATTTTAGGAATCAGATGACCGATGTTGTGAATTTAATTATTGCCCTGGCAAAGGTAAAATTCGTTTTCGCCCTGCTGTTTCATCGGTGGGATGAAATCACGAAAAGCTGGCCAAAGCCTCAAAAATTGGTACACTGGGCCTTTTGAGGTCGCTGATTACGAATCTAAATTTAAAATTTTTATAAACAAAATGGCGGATACAATATGGCAAAAAGATGTCCGATTTAATCTAAAATTGGTATTCAAGTAGTTTTGAGGTCGCTGATTACGAATTAAAAGTTATAAATTTTATAAACAAAATGGCGAACCAAATATGGCCGACCGATATATCAAAAAGACGTCCGACTTTATCTAAAATTCCGGTTACTGTGCAGTTATTGCAACCGCTCGAAACAAAAGTTCTTCAGCTACACACTAAAGAAAAAGGTTTATAGAGTTGATTTATATAAATATTATATATGAACCGGGTCCAAATTTTGGAAATAATCGAATTTGAACTTAGCTAATTTTCATTAAAATTGGTGTGGATTAACGAGATTCAGATGCGCGTCAGTCATTCTGTGCTCAGTCCGTGCGCTATGATATACTCTATATATGATATACTCTATGATATACTTAGAATATTTCGCAGCGGCAGATGCAGCTCGACCGTCGTACATGCAACATCGATTATTTTTTGTTTTTAGGCGATTTTTAGGGGGTGAAACGTAATAGTTTACTGCCCCATACCGCAACTATACTTTTTAATGCTATTTAGAGGGTCTCTCACATCCCGGTTTCATTTATCCCGGTTTTCTTGATCGGTGGCGCTTCTCGTATGTTTAGCCTAGTAACCAGAGTCAAAACCGCCCTGGAGGGGTGCAACCCGGAGCGGAGCGGAGGGGCGCCCCGTAAGGGTAGGTTTTGACGATGGATTACCCCCCTTATCGAATGCACACCCCAAAATTAGAAGGCAAAAAAAACTTAATTTTTTCACTTTTTCGGCAATACACGGGTTATTTTCCATTTTTTTGATTTTATTTATTACTAATATCCACTAATCACACCCCCATCTATCCGAATTTCAAAGAAAAATTGAAATCGGAGCGAAAAAATTTTACGCATTTTCATCGGAGCACGGGCGACTGATGTGCATCGACTGATGTGCGACTTTCCCGTACTTTTCAAAAGTCGATATTTTGGTTATTTTTACAGTATTCATACAAAATATTTTTTCTATAGCCTAAAATAAGCCTGTTCTTTAGTGTATAGCTGAAGACATTTTTTTTCGGCCGGTTGCATTAACTGCACAGTCGCCAAAATTCCTATTCAAGGGGTTTTGAGGTTGCTCATTAGTCTGATTACCTTGAATTGCTTTGGATATTACCCTTTCTTCAAGTATTTAGTAAACTCATCCGATAACAGACTCGATCGCATTCTGACGATTTCCTTCAGTAGCCCATCTGGTTATGGAGCCTTATCGCTACCATTCTTCTTGATGCTTCCTGAAATTCATGCAATTTTAATGGTGGGATTTGGTAATCATTTACGGGGTGGGTAGGAGTTGGTATTGAAACAGGTGTTGTTGGCCTTTCCATTTCTAGGTCAGATGTCCTGTTCTGGCTTGCTGTCTCTTTCGGGGTCTTCCATGCTTCCTTCCTCCGGTTGGACGATACAAATAATCTATATTTGGAATACATGAACAGTTTAGCTTAAAATAATAATATATTATTTTGTGGAAACATGAAGCCGAGAGGTTGTAACAGCGTACACACAGCTATGTGTTTTGCTGTTGGTTGACAGACTCGGCGTCTGCAATTACCATAAAACAACAATAGAAATTTTCTTAGAGTTTTATTTTCATCATTAAAGAATTCCATTATTACTTTCGTTAAAAACCAAAAAACAATAAGAAGTTTTGAATAGAAACAAAACTCAACATTTCTTGCAAACATTAAGTTTTATTTAATTGTTATTGCAAGGTATTTGAGTTTCCCGATCACATAAAATTTTATTAAAACTTTAGAGAGCTGTTTTTGTGTAGAATAAAGAAATGCGCAAGAATTAAAACAATAAATTTGTATCGATTAAATGGTACGAGGCGGGCGCGCAAAAAACTGCCCCTGGTTTTAATTGCGGTTCGTATTCATTAAACATTAAACCCGACACCGTTTAATTTAAAATTTAAATAAACTTGGCAAATATTGTGGTATAGCACGGCGTTTATGATAATATAACAGGAACAAACAAAAAGTGTAGTAGGCAATTGATTGGTACAGAAATAATTAACTGGCATCGTAAACCACACAAAAAACAACGATATGCCACCAGCATTAATAGTGACTCAAAAGGGAATTATGTGATCCTGTCAATTGAGCTTATCAATCAAGTTGGAATAATTGTGATAATTATCGGGATATTGTCGATTTCGGTCACGCGCGCGCGTGTAGTTTTTCCTGGTGAATCCGGGAGTGCGTAACATTTTGTTGGCACCTCCGGTGTCGCCAGCTGTCAGCACATAACTCCGGGCTCGCGAAAAACCGATATGTCACAGAGTTAAATTATGCAACTTCGTCCCATAACACGCTCTTCAGAACTCGCACCGTTTGTACACGTCCATCCGGTACGATCGAGCGAGCATTTTGACCCATTTGTTTAGTCGACCGTTTTTACCTACCTTTTATTATTATTTTTTGTTTTCTCGAATCGAGCTTTTAAGCTTTTACGCCGAACATCTCCAAAACCGTGTCTAAAATACACAATTATCTACCTTATTTTATCGCAAACACCAGCGCTTATTATTTTTGCAAACTCTAATTTTCTTTCAATTATCCTGTAAATGGATTGGACGAGAATATGCAACCTTTTAAGCTTTTTACTCAAAGAAACAAGGATTTGCAATAATACATTCTTGCAGATGCTCATAAAATACTATAAAGGGGCAGAACCCGACCCATCTTCTCTTTATTTCTATAGGTTTTTTACAACAATGCTGGAACATTATTTGTAACAGCGGAACTTTGTTGGTGTATAAAAGCAACACTCGGTAAAACCAAGTCTTAGGTTTTTGCAATAAAATATAGTAAATTTCAACATTTAAATGGCCCGATACCCCTCGCACCCTAGCAATCGGCTAATTAACAATTTCGGTCTTAAAATTGCGTAACAATCTGATAATAAAAAATTGCCAGCAATTCATCGACTCGAATGATCCAACAACATCCGTTTGTTTGTTCGGCAGAAGTACGCATCGATAATTTTACGGTAAACCCGGTATTTGTTTATAATCTACGTGGCCGTCCTATTAAATTAACATTATAACAAGGGATAGGTAATTTCGATCAAATTTATTACGATAAACCTAAGCCGACTTCGTGTCTCAGATGACGACGACGATCTGAAAGGCAAAAACTAATTTTTCTATGTTCATTTAATTTAGTTAATTCAAAAAGATGATTTATTGTAGTACTACAAAAAAATTACAATTAGGTAATGATGATTACTCATACTTTGACATTAGTAAATGTCCTTTTGTTTCCTAATAATTCTCTCCATAAATCATTTTTTTCGAATTTCCTAAATTATACCTTACGTCACAACTCATATTTTAATAAGCCAATTTCCAGGCGTCTTTCGTTTCAAAGAGCAGGTTTTCGTTCAAGTCTTCAAAACAGATTTCAGTTAATTTCAATCGTAGCAAGAACTGCAGTAAATGGCTGTAGAAAATGCATTCATTTCCAAAACATAGTTTTTCCAGAAAGTGAAATTTTGCCAATTGCAGCAAAAATGTAATGAAAATTAATTTGCTTTAGAAAACAGCATCTGGAAAACTATTCGGGTTACATCATTGATTTTGTTTTAGTTCTACGTACAATTTTATACTCTAAACTTTAAGTTATATCCAATTTCCACTTTAAGTACACTGAAATTGAGCTATTCGCAAAATTGTAATAAAAAGTGGAAGATGTGCTTATAAAATTATCAACTTTGTAAGTTCCAAGCGTGCATCTATAGGGTGATTTAATAAGAGGTGTCATTTTGAATTACACGAAATTTCCGCTCTGTAGATTTGACAGTGCTCAGAGTTGACGTACGTCATCTGCCATGGAAGGTTACACGATAAACGAACGTATAGTTATTGTGAAAACATTACGAAAATGGATAATTATACTATACTTCTTTGAAAAGCAGGTTTTTAGTAAAAGCTCACGAAAATTTCTAACTCAGCCAATAAAAAATGTTTGAAGGAATAAATAAAAGTTACTACTCATAGTCTAGACCACCACCAAGAATCACTACCCAACAATCAACCGACGGAACACTCGAATGGTCATATAAAAATCCCACAAAGGTAACCACATCGAGCTTCCGACGATAAAGCGGCAGCGACCCCGGTGAAATGCCGCACCCTGTATATATATTGGTCGCACATCGCAGCCTTTATAAAAAATAACTTAAAACCAAAATTAAACACACACAAAAATAAGAAACATAAAAGTTCAATTACGAGATTTGAACGTACGACGCCCACTCTGGATCCTATTGCCAACGCATTATGCCAAACGCCGCTCGATGTAATTACGTGGAAATAATACACAGTTCGAATTCATTTAAAACAAAGCATAATAAAATAATTAAATATTAATTAGCTATCAAACATAATAATTCAAACATAAATCTACTTCCACGTATGCGAACGCTGAAGAGATTAGATACGCAAATCACTACGATGCAGAAATACACCTGCACCGCAATCTCGGTCAACACTCTGCAAATAAAAAATACACGACAAATGGAAAACCAGAATGTAACACATAATTAAAATAAAAAAACATGAACAAGCCAAGGGCGAATCTGATAATCATCGAGCTCCTGTTGTAAAAATTGTCCAATCGAATACGATAATAACTGTGAAGCAATTGCAAAAAGAATTAGGTAACTCACCAATGCCACGGATAAAAATCCTTCCCAGAAATTATGGGCGAGGGTGGTCCGACAAGAACACATGGTACGGGAAAAAAACCATCATCCCACAACCACGAATTTAAATCCCCTACTGGGTTGGAAAACCAACGTATTCCAAATAAAACATTCGGGCTGCTGGACCGTAATCCTCACCAAACGTAACCATATCTCACAATCTTCAAAACCAACCCCATAATTACTTCACAGCACATAAAACGTGACCTTCTCGTATGAAATTTCACCCAAGACTCTGGATGCCTCGCGCAGCCCGATTGCGCTCAGGAAAAAGATAACAAATGGAAGTGTCTACACTACCATCTCAATCAATTTGAAATGAAATGGCAGTGGCCAAACAAATTATTGTTGAAGGTTGATCAATGACGGATGTAGAATCCAAAATCCGTCATACTTTTCACCATTATGACGTTTTACAAAATTATTTCCCTAACTGCCAACATTACATAATTTTTCGAATAATTAACCCTGCTTCTTCTTCTCAACAGGGATTAGGCCTTTAGGCCTGTTCCGACTTCTATTGCCATCGTTTCCGGGGTCTTCCCTGGTCTCTCTTTCCTGTAGGACTATATTTATATGCGAGCTTTGGCCATCGCTGATCTTCCATCCGTTCTAAGTGGGCTTTCCAGTTATTTCGATTGGTATCAATCGAATCAACAACGGGTGTCACCTTTAAGCCGTCCGTTATGTCTGTATTTCTAATTCTGTCCAATCTAGTGTAACCTGCCACTCCTCGAAGAAATTTCATTTCACTGGCTTAAATGTGTGAGCGATCTTTTTGCGTCAAAACCCAAGTCTCACTGCCATACAATAGAATTGGCATCGCCATAACCTTATAGAACTTGATTTGAGTTTCTTTCCTAGTTTTGTTTCGGAATGTTCTTCTTATCGTACCACGGACTCGTTGACATCTGTGCGTTTTAACTTTTATATCGTTATTATGCTCATAGCTGACATCGCATCCTAAATAGTTGAAGTGACTCACTTGTTCTAACGGTTGTTCATTTATATATATTTTTGTTCTGGTTGCTTCCTTTCCTAGAAATGCCATTGTTTTTGTTTTGTGAAGTGAGATATTAAGGTCATACTCTTGTCCTATTCTGAAGAGTTGGTGGCAAACTCGTTGGAGGGCGTCTTCATTATCTTGTATAATTGCAAGATCGTCAGCATATAACAGACATTTAAGGAACTGAACTCTGGTAATTTGTATACCTTTCCGGCTAACGTTTTTCCATCTTCGTAGGGCATCGTCAATGTAAATATTAAAAAGTGTGGGCGAAATACTACACCCTTGTATAACTCCTTTGTTTGTTATAAAAGGTTCGCTACAGCGGCTTTGAAGACCAATTGCTACCTGGGTATTATTGTATAAAGATTTTATACAGTCGATTAGATGTTTAGGGTATCCACGGTGTTCCATAATGTTCCATAACTTCTTTCTGTTTACATTATCAAATGCAGTTGTGAAATCGATGAAGGCAATGTGCGTTTCCAAGTTATATTCTCTTCGTTTTTCGATAAATAATCTGCTGTATTGTAAATACGTCTTCAATGCATGAGCGGCCCTTTCGAAAACCATGCTGCTCCTCTGACAGCAATACCTCACTTATTGTCTTGAGTCGAGTATTTATAATTTTACTGCAGTATATCTTGTATCCGGTGTTTAGGATGCTTATGCCTCTGTAGTTTTTTGTTAAGGTTCGGTCTCCCTTTTTCTAAATCGATAACACTTTCGCTATGTTCCAACTTTCAGGAATAACTCTTTCCTTCCAGCATACATTCAGAAGATGCAGAAATCTGTATTTGAGAAGTAATCCTCCAAATTTTATAAGTTCTGCATGTACTCCTTCTAGTCCAGGTGATTTTTTATTTTTGGTTTTGCATAGCGCTTCTTCTAGTTCTTCTATTGTTATCAGGTCGCCGGTGTAGGGTGATTCAAATGGCACAGCTTGTTCAGTGTTGATAGTATTGTCAGTCCAGAGCTGCTTATAATGATTAATATATTCATTTTCTTCGATACCATTTAATCTTGCTTCCTCTCTTTCTTCGTTGTTCAGTGTCCGGAGCAGCTTATAGGCAAAATCCTGTCTTCCCCAAACGTCACTTTCAACGTTACTTATAAATCTATCACAGCTGTCTCGGTGTGCTTGACGTATTAGTGATTTTGCTTCCGATCTTTTTGTTTTGTAGCCTATTTCATTTTCTGCTGTTCTGTTCTGCAGATATTTGAGATATGCGCATTGTTTCTCTTTTATTGCGCTTTGTATTTCCGAGTTCCATATTCTAGGACCTCGTCTTCTGTTATTTAGCTTTTGTGCTCCCAATACTTCATAAGTAGCTTTTGATATTTTCCCATTCATTTCCAATATTTTCTTCCGTTGGGATATTTTGGAGTGCATGTAACATTCTGGTTTGGTACAGGTATTTTATAGATTGATCTTGAAGTAAATGGATTTTATATTGTCTTCGCACGGGCTCCGCTTCTGTCTTTTTATGCTTTTTCCATCGATTCAGCAACAGAACCTCAGACACTACCAGGTAATGGTCAGTGCCTATATCACTTCCCCTACATACTTTAGTATCTGTAACCAGTGGGGCCAGTTTTTCGTTGGCTATCACATAGTCGATCAGTGATCAGTAACCTCTCGCAGTCCATGTGAACTTGTGAATATCTTTCTTTCTAAAGAATGTGTTCGTTATTTTGAGTTTATTAAAGGTACAAGGTAAAATAAAGTTTATTCACGTAAGCGATCGCCATTTCAGTTCTTGCTGATCTCGCCTTCTGTTCCAACTACATTTGGTATAGATTGGTTACCCACTCTTGCATTTAGATCCCCACAGATTAAAATGTAGTCATTTTTATTAGTTTGGTCTAATTGCCGCTGGAGTATGTCATAAAATTGTTCGGAGTCCTCCGCCCTTCCTTCCTCTGGCGCATAAACCCCAAATATTGTCATATAACCCCTCGCAATCTGGAATCTTGATATTATAATTCGTTCGTTAACGGCCATGTAGCATTTTAACTTTGTTTTCCATTTTTTGTTGATCATTACACCAACCCCCGCTTGTGCTCTTATGGTCTGCTCTACACCACTGTATAAAAGTGTGTACTTTTCTAAGTCCTTCGACCCTCTTAATTTCTTTTTTGTTTCTGTCACGACAGCGATATCTATCTTCTTCTTCTCCAATTCCCTTTCCAGTTCAGGAGTCTTCGTACTGAGCCATATCACTTTCCACGTGGCCACTCGCAATCTATCTAATCTTCCGAATCTTTTATCCTTATTCACGCGTTTGTTATCATCATTTGATCCGTCCAAAGTTCCGAGGCAATTTTGAAGTTTTAGAGTAATATGGATTCAACTAGGCAGGTTACCAGCCTAGCGCTAGCTGGATTGTTTTTCGATCTTGTCTGGTCTAGATCCATCGTGTTTTGCTAGACAGGAGGTACCTCGAGTAGGCTGTGACGATATGTTCGCCACGCACGACGGTCTTAGGTAGGGAGAAGCTAAGGACCTTAAGGCCTAGTTGTTCAGTTTCGGGTTATTTTTTAACCTGGGTTATTTTCCATAGAAATGATTGTTTCAAGAATTGTTTCCATGGAAAATAATTCTGGTTAAAAGATAACCTAATACTGAACAACTAAAACCCCCCTTAACCTTAAAATAAATAAATATTTAACCTTAAAATAATTAACCCTGTTCACAAAATTCAGCTAAGTTCCTAAAAATCCAAAACATGATTATTTTTGTGGTTAAACTGTAACCTAGGTTAGTTAACCAATATTTGAACCTACATCTGAACAACTGGGCCTAACACAATTAAACACATTTTCGTTAATAATAAGGATTATTACGTTAATTTAAAAAAAAATTGTTACATTATGTTGCCAATTGTAGTGCTTGTAACGAAAATCCTGATAAAGACAGATCGAAACTAATATATTAAATTTAACAAATTACTTGAGGAAAGTGGAATCATTTATATATTATGATTTTTTATTAAAATACGGTTAAATTACACTTTTTAACGTGCCAATACAAAAACGTCCTCATAAAAAAAATATGTGAAAAAATGTAATTCATGTGCTAACCGCAAACTTTAAAATTGAAACTGTAAATTAACAATAATTTGTTTGCACTTTTAAATAAAATTGCGTTATTTGTGCGATTTATAAATTTTATTAATGTTTTAAGGACGTAATATTTTTCTAAAGCGAAATCCAATTGCAAAATTTAATTTCGTTGAGTAATTTTTTAAATTAAATTTGACCCTTTTACCAGGCTCCGAGATAGGAAAATTTTGTTTTTTATTAATTTATTGTTTTTATAAGCTTTTCTTTTAAAGCTGACTCGGTAAAAATTTTTAGTACAAAATTGAAGTAAATAAAATTTGATTTACTTCGGCGAGTAATTAAAAATGCTATTTTGTGCTCAAATTGTTATAAGAAGTGAAGTTTCAGCAAAACTTTTTCAAGTGGCCTCTGGAACTTTTCGAATCAAAAGCGTTTTTATGTACTCACTTTCTTAATTAATTTTTTTATCTTATTTAGTGACATTTATTTAGAAATCTTGAAACACCAACACGAAGTTCCTTTTTGGGTTGCTTACTGACGCATTTCTTTACAAGGAGGCATACATTTTTTTTCAGTGTTGGAAAAAAATACTTTCCTTGATCGAGATTCGAACTGCAATAATTTTAAGATTGCCTTCTAAGCTGGGTTTGCATTGCCAGTTTAATCCCGTTCCCTTCATATCAGTTGTTCATTTGAACGGAATCTGGAGCGGAAATGAATAATGTAAACCCAGCTACGAAGTTTTTCAACTACATTTCATAATTCCTATATACTGCAATCACTAGCTCCAATGTTAGAACTAAAATTAAGGTTCCAATATTAGCGCAAGGAAACTAATACAGCATAATTTGAAATTTCAGTTTTCAAAGTAGTTATAATTTTAATTAAAATGTACTGCTATCGTTTTAACTGCATTTACAACCTTGAAATCAGTAAAACTCGGCAACAATTGCTAATTATGCTTTTCTTGTTTTGTTTGTAAAGGTATTCGTTCGACTGTGGCTTGACTAAAGGCAAGGTTAATCAACACAACTCACAGGATTAATTGTCTTTTATCCCTAAGACAGACTAATTAAAAATAACAGTATCCCAAGACAGTCCAATCAGAGCTTTAGATTAAATAAAGGATATAATATGCATGGTTATTCTTTGTTCAATCAAAACGGAGTTCCTGGACCGCAAATACCACTTTATTATTTGCTTATTTTTAAACTAGACGTGTCATTAAAAGATTTTAATCAAGATTTTTTGATTTCTAACTTAAAAAAGTTATAATGCGGCCTTTAGGCCGCGCAATCAAGGCAATCGTACATAGATGCCACTGGATGAAAGGTGGCACTGAAGGTGGTTTTGGGTAAAAATTATATTATTAATTAACAAATAATTGTTTATTTACTGTAAAGCAGGAAGATACTTAAAATATTAATAGGTCCTTAAACGTTCAAATCGGTTGAGAAATTTAGGAGGACGCGCATAAACTATTAACTTAGCGTATTAAATAATATAGAACATAGATAAATATGTACATATTTATGCTTCTAGTTTTCAGAGCAGGAAAATTAACAGTAATGTCATCCTGAAACGGCTGTGTTTATTCATTCACAAGGTCACTAAAAATCAACGAAAATATTGTGTCTTGTGAAATTTTATTTTTCTGGTTTAATTGTTATCTTTTTCATACAATCGTAGTTCATTATTATGGATTTTATAAGTCACGATGTCTTATAATAAATTATTCAGTGTGGTTTCACAACATAAAAACAAGTTAAATATTAAATCTAAATTCTATATTTCCCACTTCTGATTAATTAATTAGCTAATTTAAACTTAGGAATCACTTCACATTAGCATTTGATTCATTTAAATGCTAAGCTATTACGTCCCTACAATTTTTATGTTTTAGTAGCCAACTTAGAAAAGTTCTGGTGCGGCCTTTAGGCAGCACAACCATAAAAATCATTTGAAGACATATCGAACTCACTAATATCACCACGAATGAAGGGGGTGAAGGAGTTAGTTGAATAAACTGAAATTACTGAAACTTTCAAAAATCCACCTGAATGTTAATCACCGATTACGTCATCCACTTACGTCCGCCCCCTCCCCCAATAACTTTGCCTCATGATATAAACATTATATCGCAAAGCACAGACCATAGTTGTAAGATTAACCGGCATTTCTTGTTCAAAATTTTGTAAATAACATTTTTAATATCCGATAATTTCGGCAAGCAAAATAAATCCCACTTATATTTATCACCTCAAACCAAAGCGATTCGTGCGACTAATTGGATGGTTAACCCTTTAAATTAGTCTAATATGACTGGCCTATTAAAGAGATTCCTTACGAACTACAAGTTATTTTCAAAAGATAACAGCACAAAATACTTCAGGTCATAATTTGGTTACACAGCCAAGTTTCAATATACACTTTGGTTGTTAATCCTCTGAAAACATCAAAAATAAATCCAGGTTTTGTCAGCGCATCAAAAGGAAAAGTTAAACTTTTCCATGTTCAATACTTAAAAATTGCTATTTCATAAAAGTACGAAATTAATTTTATTAAAAATACTTATCACAGTTCGCGTATTTTTTGAAATTTATACACCTACTTCAAAATTGAATTCAGCTCCATTGCGTGATTTCTTGCCACTACAAATGAGCTTAATGAGTTTTAGCAAAAACTGAAACACGTTTTCAAGAAATAATATTATCTGAAATAGGAACTTTTCTGTGTTTGCAAACATTATTGCAGTGTTATTAGATTAAAAATTTTGTTAAAACTGATAAGCCACGTACTTTTCAAAATATGGAATCGAATTGATAATTATTATAATTGTAGTTGTTATTTTAAAAATTCGGTTATTTCAAAAACCCATTAAGCGCGTTCGTACGGATGCTTGTTATAAACGTTAAACTTAACAAGCTCTTGCAAAAACAAAGCTTTATTTCCAAAATATCGTAATGGAAACGGAGAATTTTTTTTGAGAAAATAAATGAACATCGAATAATATTTACATATACCTGAAATATTTTTGCTCTAGAGGAAATCTACAAGTTAACAAGTAATGCGACTTGATGATGGAGCGTTACACGATTGCCGAACGTATAGTTATTGTGCCAAAATGTTGAAAATTTTGCAGTTACCATTCGTGAACTTTTTGGTAGAAGAGTGCACTTTCTCGTATACCTCAATTCGACATCGTTCACACTAATTGGACCTTTCTTATGGCATTCTTTTTTGTTTGGCCGCTTAAATCTTGCTATTTGAAGCCATGAAACAGGAAGAGAAAAGTCCATCGACGAACGTCTATATGGTTTTTCACTGCTTCTATTGAGCTTAAACAAAACCCAAGTAGATAAACTATGTTGGTTCTAACTAAATTTTATTAGAATTGGATTAATTTAAGATTCGGACTACGAAAAGTGAATTAGAATCAATATAGTTTATCTACTGAAAAATAGCAGGTGTGTTTTGCATTTTGTTTTTTGTCGATTTAAAATAACGAGTGGCAAAAGTTGTCACCTACAACACAGTGGACGATTTATCTAGGGAATTTCTGTTGTCGATGTATCCTGCTGCAATATTGAAATGAATTACAAATTTTCATGGAATCTAAATGTACATGGACATGTTTTGTGATGCAATAAAACGCTCACATAAGCAAACCTTATGCGCATATATAAAATTTCAAAGCATTTGCAATATCAAAGATTTGAATTTTAAATTTAAGTACGAAACGCTTAAAACAAGATGCATGGGCTACGTTAGTACAGTCGATATAATGAAATGAATGCAGAAATGTGCATCAAATTTTACTGTGACATACCGGAATATACGGATATAGAATTTTTATTCATTCCGAAAGGCTACTGGTGTAGTATTTGAAATATATATCACATATGAAAATTAATCATATATGCATGCATTTTTCCTATTACGGAATTGAAATAACGAGAAAATTTTAATACGAAAGGAATTTCTAATGCAAAGAAGTATTTTTACAGCTCGTGCGGAAAATGTAATAATTTGTCGTTTATATCTGAAATTTTGCGGATATCCAAGGATACGTCAGTAGTTAAAGGTTAATTATCTTTTAGATGTGATAGAATTACTCCTTCAAAGGCTGAACAAAATGTTTTCAATGGAGGAAGCTGTATTAAGAATTGAAAACAAAACCCCTCGCTTGATGGAAATGTACCTTCAGAAAGGTAAAGATGCCTCGTCAGCTATTGAATTTTTGAAATTCTCACCGACAGTAAATCGGGTTCGGACACAAAAAGAGATAACGCAAAGCGCATTAGAAAAATAAAAATAAAATTTGACGTAGTTTAATTAAGTTCAAATGCAACGTTAATTAAAACAGTCCGCTATTGATTAAAACGTATAAATCTGAATATTCGGTTGTAATCCGCCAATAATCGATTAAGCTTTATTGCGACAACTTTTTAGGTTGTCACACGACATTAATAAACGAATAACATACAAAAATAGCGGATTGAAAATTTTAAAACGTAGCATTCAAATTTGTTCTACTTACTTAAGTTTAACTATGATGCTTCTGAATTAAACAGAATGATAATTGAAAGCAGAAATTGGACAGAAAGATAGTATTAAAAAAATTAATATCTAGTTAAATTTAACTGCATCCGACATTATGTTCGATTTAAAGTCGATTATGATTCGATTATTTCAATTGCATTTCAAATTGTGGTAGATATAATTAACAACATGTATTTATCCAACAATTTAAGAGCCAATCACAGGTAGAGGCAATGTATTCGCTTCCAGTTGAAGTTACACATTGCTATCTGATCGCCGCTTTCTCTTCAAGTAACTGCTGCTTTATAAAGATTTCGAGTGGTCGTAATCAGGATTATGAACTATTCAAAAGCCATTTTTAAAAATAAAAAATAGCGGTTGCTATTTAAATAAATTAGGATGACGTCACTGCTTTTCAGTCGACGTTTAAAGATGAGCAACAATGCAATTGAGATTATGCGTCCCTGGTTTTTTTAAATTGTATATTTTTGCAGATGTCCAATCTGCTCGATATTTCTTTTTAGTAGGGAAGTGAGAGTCCCGAACGAGACTCCAACTCAATCTGAGAATGTGTAACCCAGAAAATTTGATTTCTACTTCTAGTTACTAAATCTCTTGCGAAGTTTTAATCAAAACTCGCGTCTAAGCACTGTCCACTGTCCTAACGGACATCCGGGATCTCATCTCCTCAGATCCGCACAATGGTCACTTTCTGACCACAAATACAAAACTGGAAAATTTATTTAAAATTTTATTACAATTAAAAAAAATACATAATTATGTAAGGTTCCAAGTAAACAAAACTAAGGAAAATCTCTTCGCATTGAAGCCAAATCTAGAGAACCCATTCGTTCATCCAATGGAATCGTTTCATTCGTTAAATATTCTCGATTGTTCGCGTGTGTTGTATTGCTTATTATATTCAAAAATCGACGTAGTGATGCTTCCACCAAAATTGGAGGCTGACTGATACGAGTTTCTGGTATGTCAAGAATGTTCATCCGCACCATATAACTTCCATTATCACTAGCAGCATATATTGTTATTCCTCCTATTTCGGCTCTACAAACTGGACAGGTATTTGTCTCTTGCCTCCATCTCTGAATACAAGTTCTGCAAAATTTATGCTTACATGTATCAGCTACGGCAACCTCTTGGATGGCGAACTTGTTCAAACAGATTGGACAATCCTCACCTACGATAACAATTCCCGAATCGGCCATATTGATTTGCTTTACAAAATAAATTAATAATATTGTCGGATGTATCTCTTATATAGAAAATTTATTATTTAGTTGGCACTTGATCCGTTAATCCGGAGATAATCCGAATTATTTTGGTAGTGATTTATTGTCCTGTTATTATAATACATTCGAAACAAATTAACTAATTTTTGCGATCAGCCTGTATAAAGGAGTTACCTTTCAATAATGTATTTGGTTTACTTTTAGTTTATTTAAAACTCTGCGGTGCTAAGCAAGAAGGTCGTATCTGCCATTTAACAGTAAAACATTACTTTTCTCAGGTTTTTCATCGATTTAAAAGATTCTATCTGTATCCTAACTCGTTTTTTTTCGAATTTTTAGAATTTGTAGGGAGGAGCAAGCCCTCTCCCCCCAGGAGGAGGACCATACTGTAACATAGTTCAGGATTATCTAACAATGGTAACCATAGCACGCATAGGAACTATGTATTGTGGTGTTTTAAAAAAATAACACCACATTGGGCGAGCAATTTAAAGATGTGGAGTTCCTACACTCCTAAAATTTCGCGAAGGAAAATCAAACACCATCACTTTCTAATAAATCTCAAATTTATTCTCAACTTCGACCAAAATACCAAAATTCAACTTCTATTCGCTACGCGCGGACCCAACTGTCTGATACTACATTTTTCACTTATCTCCTTGAACACTTGAACGCAAAATTTTAATGGTTATCGTAAATTCAATAAATACAAAAATATACATGGGGAAGGAAAATAACAGGTCAGTATATACAATTTTGAATTTAAAACTTAATATTGAAAATATGTAATGTAATAAAATATTAATCTTTTAAACATTTCAAGGCAGTTATTTAAAATAATTTAAATTGCGACAAAGATGTAATTGTTTGAATATAGTGAACCCATGACACATGATATTTATTTTAAAAAATATAAACATTCACAATAAAAACATTTTAAAGTGTTTTTGACCTTAGCTCTGATGTTAACATTTTTATTTGTTATATTATTATTGAAACAAGGTGGAACTCGCTTTAGCGGCAGTTCTTAGACTTCTATACAGCTACCTTTCTGGTGTGGAAAGTTGTTATTATCAGGTTATTCTTGGTCGCCATATAATGTAACATCACATAATCAGATAATCTGCACCAATTAAATTTTTTGCGGTTGTTAATTATCATTTACTATATAAAATAACAATCAAACTTTTCCATTCCATTCGAAACTTTACTTCTCTGTAATGTATGGTCCTTTTTTGCGGTGGACCAATCCTCTCCTTTCTCTTTTATTTACAACTTAACTTCACTAACCACATCAATAAAAAATTATTTTTTCACTACAAAGTAAAAAAAAACTAGAAAGTCCATTTTAAATTTAAAACAAATTTTAATTTTATTATACGTTACATACGATGTGTTTACAATGACAATTTCGAGGGTTCTGATTAGGTTTGAATTATGCGGACGGACAGACAGACGGACAGACAGACAGACGGACACGGAGCCAGATCATAAGGCTTCTTGCTATAATTTGTTTATTTTATTTTATTATACATACGATGTGTTTACAATCACAATTTCGAGGGTTCTGATTAGATTTGAATTATGCGGACAGACGGACGGACGGACAGACACGCAGCCAGATCGTAAGGCTTCTTGCTATACTTTGTATAGAAGCTTAAAAATGCGATCTTAAATTAATTTCGCCTTTTTGGCGAAAAGGGCGGGCTTGAGATTTTTGCTATAAACAATAGTTGTCTATATTCTATTTTTTTATAGACCAGTTCACAAAGGGTTTAACCGTGCAAATGCAGAAATGAATAAATAAAGATTGGCGAAATCATATCGTACGCTCTGAAATCTTTAACTCTACACCCGATCAATTAACAAGAAAAACGACAGTTTTCTTTAATATTAAATCTTTAATATTTTGTTCTAAAGTGAAACCAAATTCATGTTTTCGTAGCCTATTGTCATGCGGTTTTTCTGTTGTGGCGGTCAAATCCGGAGTCTTCGGATCGAACAAAATTAGCATGTCTTTTTAACACGACTGGGGGATGTGGAGTCTCCAGTGGTATCTAAATTATACAAGAAAAATTAACAACTTTAAGGCCCTCCGTTCCAAAACATCTGGAGAGAAGATTTTTACAAAATGTCGATCTGTATTCTTAAAAGAAATTGGGAGGCCGTAGGCCGACCCGTATTTTTAAAAGCAAGTAGGAGGTCGAAGGCCGACCCGTATTCTTAAAAGAAATTGGGAGGTCGAAGGCCGACGCGTATTCTTAAAAGCAAGCGGGAGGCCGAATGCCGAATGCCGAATACCGAATGCCGACCCGCATTCTTAAAAGCAAGTTAGAGGCCGTATGCCGTCTCGTGTTAAGAATCCGCATAGTGGATTGTCGCCGGCAGGCTTTGCGCCAGAAACCCGGAGGGTTCCGCAGCGCTAGTATTAATATAAATTAATAATAGTACGTATACAAATCGTCTAAATGTAGAGCACTATTCTAAATACAATTCTAATGGGCTGCCCAACAAACATTTTAGCTGTAAATAGGCTGTTAACTAGCTTATAACTTTGTTTAGCCTCTAAATAGGCATTTAATAGCCGATTTACAACTAAAATGTTTGTTGGTTGTTTTGCTACAACTTTTCTCAGCAACTTTTTCCTCTAAATTCAGTATTTCGAATATTTCTTGAGGAACACAAGAAATTTTTTAAAATTCTTCAAACTAATTTTCACGAATTTTAAAATTTTAAGCATTTTTCTGAATTGCACTACGGTTTTCCTACAACAGTTCTCAGCAACTTTTTCCTCTAAATTCAGTATTTCGAAAATTTCTTGAGGAAAATAGAAAATTTTAATAAATTGTTAAAAAATTAAATAATTTTTGAAATTGTTAAAACTAATTTTCACGAATTTTAAAATTTAAAACATTTCTCTTATTTCAATAATGCGCATTAGTGGAAATTTAGTAGAACAATCCAAAGTGAAGATTGCGACAGAATCACTTAAGAATAAATATTTATGACTAGCTGGGAGATATTCCATGACCCCCGACCCCCCAGTTTCAATTTGTGTTTTCTAAATACACTCGGTGGTTTGTAAATTTCACTTTATGTGCAGCTACAAAGAAATCCTTACAAATAATAATAGTAGATAAAGTACGAAGTGCCTACCTGTGGACCACAATTCTAGAAACCGGGGGGTCTGGGGGGTATGAAATAAACTCCAGTCAGACGAAAATTATAAACAAGAAATTTACAACATTATGTTCTTCAGCACAAAAGTTTTTTGAAGCAATGCAACAAGAAGAAATCGATAGAATCAATGAAGAATATATGTATACTTATGTATATGCACCGGAGGGGTATTCCATACCGCCGCGCCGGTATCAATTCGCGTTTTATAAATACAATCGATTGCCTTATATGTTTTGCTTTATGTGCGCGATCAAATAAATCCTTACGACAGTAATAGTAAATATACAAAGTGTGTACTTGTAGACCATAATTCTGGAAACTGGGGACCTAGGGGGTATGGAATACCCCCCAGCCACATGAAAATTATAACTAACATAATTTATGCACTTTTGACCCTCAGTAATAAGATGTTTTTTAGTAATTCAACAAGAATATTGCGACAGGATCAACGAAATATTATGTTCCTGAGGGGTATCCCATACCCCCAGACCCCCAGGTTTAAAATTGTGTTTCCTAAATACAGTCAGTTACTTTGTATATTTCGCTTGACGTGCAGACTTCAAGAAATCCTTACAAATAATAATAGTAAATATGCGAAAATGCTTACATGTAGACAATAATTATGAGAACCGTGTGGGGTTTGGGGGTATGGAATACCCCCCAGGTACACATAAATACCAGTCAATCCCCATCCCTCCACCAGCCACATGAAAACTTCAAATTAAAAATTTATAACCTTATATGTCCCTCAGCAGAAAATGTTTTTAATCAATCCAACATTAATATTGCATAATAAATTTTGCAATCATTAGCGCGTGAGTGATAGACATATGTTTCAAGCTTGTTTGATATCATCAGTACCGCATACAGATGGAAAATACACCACACTCGTAAATGCAAATTACACAAAAAACACAAATTACATATTGCGACAGAATCAACGAAATATTATTGAATATGTTTCTGAGCGGTATTCCATAATCCCCAGTTTGAAATTGTACCTCCCAAAACTGTCGATTGCCTTGTATATTTAGTTTAAGATCTAAGAAATCTCTAGAGAAAATGATAGCAAATATACAATTGGCCTACCTGTTGATGTAGACTACAATTCTAGAAATCGGGGGATCTGCGGGGTACGGAAAATCCCATACATTAATGGGTAATGGAATAATAAACAAAAATTTATAACATTATGTATCTCGGCATAAAAATGGTTTTAAGTAACCCTACAGGAATATTTAAAAAAAAATTTGATTAAGTTCCTGGGAGGGTATTCAATACCCCCAAACCCCCCTGTTTCAAATTGTGTTTTATAATACATTCGGTTGCTTTTTATATTTAGTTTTATGTGCAATAGTAAATTTACCACAATTCTAGAAATCTGGGGGTACGGGGGGTCTGGAATCCTGTAACAGTTTGAATTTTCCACTACAATTTTTGTTTATTTGAAATTTTTAAGTGAGAGATTGTCGTGGCGGAGCCAGAAACTATGCTGCGATAGTGGCACGAGGAGTACCTTTCGTGTTAAATTAACATCTTGTAAAATGGTTTGGATCACAATGTAGCAGATTTTAATTTATGTACTTATGTGCTTTTGAAAATTCTTGGGAGGGAGGGGTTAACTAACTCCTTTAGTGCATTTTTCAATTTTCAGCTGTTGACCAATATTTGTTGTTTTGTTACATAACCAGTCAATTCTGGCGGCCTATCAGTCGCTCTAAATTTATCGACTACCACAAGATAAAGAAATTTTTTATATAGCTTATTAATGATGGCCATAGATACTCGTAGTACGATAAATTTGCCAAAATTGTATAATTATACTAAAAACTAAACAAATAAAATTGACCAGTAAGCTCAATTCTAGTGGCAAAAACCGTACAATTGAGTTTATCGATTTGTGAAGGAACTAAGCTTTCTAATAAAAAAATCCTGGCTTATATTAAAAAAAAACTACTTTAGAGGTGCACTAAGTTGTGCGTAAATAATTAAATAGATATCTTTATAAATATGTAAATTTTCAATTAAATATAAACTGAAATTAAGAAGTTCACTTTTTGAAACATAAAAACTGAATTTGTTTACTCTGAAAGATTCAGAATTTAAAATTTGTTGTATTAAGCTTACGCCTAGTTATTCTAATAATTTGTTCAAAAGTTAAAGGGAAGCGTCGGCGTCGTTAACTCAATCGTAGTGATAAGGAACCACTAAAATGAGCTTTTCGAATATTTCCAAAATTTGAGTTGTCCAGGTTATCGCAACGGTCGTGCATGAGGGTTTAACGGTTTTTTTCACTTTGTGAAAAAATAATTAAATATTAAATACTATACGGGTACTGTGTGCATTAGGTTGTGGTTTAAATTAAAAAATTATTTTCTACATGGGACTGTGACATCAGAAGCAGACCTTGCTCTAAATGTGGTTTACGCAAACACGCTTTTGTGTTAACATAGAAAAGCTTTTCAGTCATACTACTAAAATTTGTATGTCAGATTATCAAAAATTTAAGAAAATTAGTCGGAACAGTCGATTTTTGTGTAGTAATAAATTGGACCGAAATTCCAATTGCGTTGACAAAATACAAAGCTGCAGTTTGAGAAGTGGGAAGATCAGTTTTAAAAAATTCGTTTAATTGAATTTTTTATCAATTTCGTTTAATCGTACCATTCTTTTTTTATTTGAATGCCTAAGCGTGTTCGGTTTAAGATTACGATAAATCTTATTGTTGTGAATGTTGAATGAGGAGATTTAAATTTGATAATTTTTGTCGGTCCATTATTAGCTTCGTGGGCACATAATGGAAGTTTCGTAATACAAAATAAATTTTTGGAGAGTGCATTTTAGATTATTTGAAAGTTTTGTTATGGTTTGGTGAAGTTTGAGATAAAGACGAACAGAAAAAAGTTAAGAGATATTGTGGACTTGGGAATAGATTGGTGTAGATAGACCGAATTGTTAGATACAAGGATTCTCGATTAACGTTCGTTTAAAAACTCACAAGTCCCACCTGAACATCTGTATCACGAAATGTACTTCCATATAACATAGTGCGTTAAAAATTCAAGAGCACTTACGCACTGCTGAACAGTTATTGCCTCCGGGGATACTTTATCGCGTATAACCAATTTTTAAGAGGATTTTTCATGAAAATTCATTACCTTGTAAAATGTTAAGCAAAATACAGGTTCAAGTGCTTACTATTTTTTTATCTCAAATAAACCAAAGTGGAGCAATGGGAATTTGTTCACAGGGGAAATTTATTATCCGTCTCTTTTAAAATTATTTCCATCTTACACTCTTTAATTAAGCCAACCTTAAGGCTAATTTAAAGCTTTCTTATTAAATATTTTAAAAATCTGATTATTTTCATCCCAAAAACGAATATTATCAAACTTGCCAACATTAATGACTTTAATGTAATTTGATTGTTTTTTTTTCATTCAAGTTTATTTTTAACGTTTCGTGCTTTCATTTGAAAACGAGAGTGTGTTTGGTTGGAGATATTAAAATTTTATTTGACTTCTAAATAGCAATAAAATATAATTAGCTAAATTGTACGTTTTTGTGGCTCGCAGTTCTGAATTTAATAATTTTTTGCAACAAAGCCACATTTCGCTAATTTTGTTTTCTTTGTTTCAGGTAAGAAAGTATGAAGAGTATTTGTGACAGAGGAAAATTTGAATTCCCGGATGAGTGGGGACGCCGTGGTGCAAAAAGGTAAACATGCGGTTTCTTGATCTTTCGCCTGCGTTTGTTTCGTGATTTATGACGCAAATTGAAACGGTTGAATTTCAAACATCTGAGACAAGCATCCTCGTACTTGCGAAATTTGATCTAAAATTAGTAATTTATAAGTTGCAATTATTTAGTGAAATGTAATAATAGTTTGATACATTTTGATATACTCAAAACTTGACTATTGTAGTTGGCTCGTGAAGTTAAATTTCCAATATTCTCTAATTTCAAGTTTTAGTCAACTGTGTATATTCGATAGTAACTAGAAGGAAAGTTGCAAATCAAGTTTCAGAATGAATGCTTGTTCTCATTACTAATAATTCAAGTTTTGAGTGAACTCTGCATTGATATTCACGTCCCGATCTATATTTCCTTCTTTTACAATCAGAATTAAAGATGACACCCCGAAACTTTCACACTTAGATTGAAAGACAAGTTTGTGATTGTATTTAAAAAGTTTGGCGAGCCACCTTTTTATAAAAAAGTTGCGACCCCTTTGAAATTTATGTCGGAGTCGTAAAAGTACTAAACGCGCGTAATTTCTGCAATATATCGATTGGAATATAAATACAAAAGCTTTTGAGTTGTCAAATGAGAGCTTTAGCACTCAAAATCGTCTATTACATACATAAACAGAAAGGATGTCGAAACCAATACGCTGTGTTTCGCTCTATACAAACGCGATTAGTTCTCCGGCTCCTTTAAAATAACATCGATCCAAATACGCTACCGGAATTTTTTGATGAGTTTACAAATAGACATTTAAAAGCTCCCATCAAGGGATGTTTATATTAGCCGTGTATCTACAACATCTGATCACGCCATTAAAATTATTTCGTTTTAACCACATTTAGACGCGGTTTATTTTATTGAATTGCACTCCTCGTCATTTGCAGTTTATTATGTCGTTTCCAGTATATTGGTATCGTTTTCTTGCATGAAAACCCTTTTCGAGTGGTATTTGTGTTCAATTATTTATACGATTCAGACTAGAAAATTCCAGACCGCGTTGCCTTTGCTGCTCGTCTCGAAAACAATGTATTCCATTGCTTACCAAATTTGATTAGCCTCGACTATAAAAGAAATCGTTACAAATTTTACCACCTTTCTTCGAATATCTGTCCGTCCATAGTAATTTGAGACCAGAGTCAAAGTATGCCTCGTCAAATTAGACACCGAATTCGGTTACATATAGCGTAGCAGCTACACATCATTAAATTTATAAGGGTAACCACTGTCTAGAAATATGTACTTTTGATTACTTGTTACCCTTCCCTTGTATTTTTAGTGAGGGGCACTTTTAATGATCTTACAGAGTGCACAATGACATTTGTAGTTCCCAATCAAAAGAGGCGTAGACAGGCACTTAAAACATCGGTGCGGAAAGATATTAAACGGCCCTCCACGAAGACAGCCCTTACCAATTATTCAAAGCCATAAAAATGCTCGTGAGTATTGCAGACGATTTAAAAAATTTCAAAGCTAAGCATACATTTAACCAACCAAAATCGTTTCTTGTTACAACGACGTCAAGTGATCGAAAACGCATGTGTCGACCAAAATTTGGATTCTGTTAATTCAGACGCAAAGATAAAGTGCTTCCACTTGCAACAATCGGAAACAGCATCCGGTTCGCAGAAGTTACCATTCCCATCGACAAGCTTATGCTATTTCAGGGAATCACGCATTGTTCTCCTTTAACGCCGCTGGCGGTTGGAAACTATTCGGTCAATAATAAAAAGTTTCAGATAGGAGTTATAGGAAATGTTCTCCTTTATAATATTGATTATAACTATTTTGATCCTACAAGCGACGGTAAAGGAGATATTGCGGAAAAACCGATTTCGGCCACCATTTTTTCAAGATGGCGGGTGAAGCGATAAGATAAAGTCGAAACTCTAACTAGGACCCTAAACTACCTGAACACTTGATTACTTACCTTACCCATCTTGTTAAATTCAAAATCGGTACTTTTGTACAAAATCATCCAGTACGAAAAATAATTATTTCCCCCCGAAAATTGGTAATTTTACGCTACTGCGCTGTCAAAAATATAAACTTTTATCACGATTGACGTCGCGTCGTTCCTTAGAGTTTAAATTTCCCAAGAACTATTTATTCTTAGAACAAAAAATTAAACGCTATTTCCTAGCAAATTTAATTTCCTACGATATCGATTTCTTGATATTTTGTCGAAAATTTCACGGTTATCGAATTACTTTTAAATTGGTGAGTTAACATCGCTGTTTTATTATTTTCCCAAAATATTAATAATATATCATGTAAAAATTATATTTTATTCTATTAATGGAAGACACAAAGCAGTGATTTCATAATTTTTTTTTATTAATTGCTTAATGGGTTATTAAATAAAAATTATTTTAGATAAGTTTTTATATTTATGACAAGTTGCAGCTTATGATGACGTAGTCTTAACTTCATAACTTGAAGAAAAGAAAATTTTTCATTAAACGATCCTTCTGATCCGAAGCCTTACGACTCAGAAAAATTAGTGTGTCTTCTTCATAAAACCGGGGGATCTGGAGTCCTCCCAGATGCTCTTAACCCAAATCCAGATTTTACAAAATTTACATAACAATTTTTTTTCACTTGGTTGTACTACGATGGCGGCCAAACCAGAGTTTGTAGACCGTGAAAAATTAGTATGTCTATTTAATAAATCTGGGGATCTTAGAGTTTCCCAGTCGTACTTAAATAATTATACATGATCAATTTACAACTTTATTTAAGCCCCTCAGTTCAAAAACTTAAGAGAAGAAAGTTTCACAATAATGCAAAAAGGAAATTTCGACAAAAGCAAAGCAAAATAAATACTTGTGTACATCAGGTGTATTCCATTCCCCCCCCCCCCCCCCCCGAAAATTTATCACACGACAATTATAAAAACCTGTGGTATTTTTTCAAATAATGCAAAAAGAAGAACCAAGAAATTCTTACAAATAATAATAGGAAACACAAAGTGCCTGTCTATAGACCATAATTTTAGAGACCGGGGGGTCTGGGGGTATGGAATACCCCCCAGGTACACAAAGGTACCATTCACCCCCTCCCTACACCGGTTACATGAAAATTATAAATTGAAAGGTTAGAACCTTATGTCACACTCAGCAGAAAATATTTTTAAGCAATTCAACATGAATTATTTCGACAGAATCAATGATAAATTATTAAATATATTCCTGGAGGGTATTTCGTACCTCCCAGACCCCCGGTTTCAAATTAAATTTTTTAAATGCAGTTGATTGTCTAGCATAATATTTAGTTTTATGTGTAGGAATTAAGAAATTATTATAGATGATAATAATAATAAATAAATATACAAAGTGCCTACCTGTAGAGTGCAATTTTATAAACTGGGGGCTCTGGAGGGTATGGAATATCCCCAACGATATGAACATTATAAAACACAAATTTATACCCTTATTATGTCCCCTATTTAAAAAGTACCATGTAAAGTATTGCAAAACAAGATATCGACAAAATCAACGAGCATAAATAAATAATATGTGTACCTGGGGGGAGGGGGAATTATCCCATATCTTACAGAAACGGGGGTATACCTCCTGTGGCACGAAAATTATAAATACAAAATGTATAATCTAAAAACCGAAAGATCTGCGAGATTTAGATCCAAATGCAACAAATTTTAGTATGGAACACATAACGAAATCTCGTTCAGTCACATGAAAATTATAAATAAAAACTTTATAACCATATGTCCCTCAATAACAAATTGCTTTAAAACAAAGCAAGAAGAAGATGGCGCAGAATCAACAAGAGGGTGTATTCCATACCCCCTCCCCAAACCCCTTGTTTCAAGTCGTGTATATTTTGCTTCATGTCCGAAAGGATCAAGAAAATTCTGTTAGTATAATAAAAATTATGATTAAATTTATTTAGATTAATACTAGTAACTATACAAAATGCCTACCTGTGAACCGGAATTGTAGAAACCGGGGGGTCTGGGGTGTATGGAATACCCCCCAGGTACACATAAATATTTATTCTTCGTTGATTCTGTCGCAATCTTCTCATTGTATTGTTTTAAAAGATTTTTATGTTGAGAGACATAATCTTATAATTTTTGTGTGTTTTCCATACCCCCCAGGCCCCTCGCCGTCAAGTCGTGTTATCTAAATAAAGTCGACTACCTTGTATATTTCGCTTTACGTGCGACAGGATCACAAAAAATCCGTATAGTTAATCATAGAATTCTTCTTCTTCTTTCCGTGCCTCTTCCCATTATTTGGGGTCGGCCCTCCTCGTTCTCATGCGCCAGGTCGGTCGATCCTGGGTTGTCTCCACGTTCAACTGGGCCTGTTTCAAGTCCTTTGATATGGTGGACCACCACGTAGCAAGCGGGCGACCTCTGCCTCTCTTGTTGTCCGGTAGTGCGAGGGCTTTCTTCACGACATGGTCTTCGTCGCGTCTCATGACATGCCCGTACCATCTCATGCGAGATTCCTTGACCTTGTCGGCGATGGGGGCGACCTTGTAACTTCCTCGGATGTGTTCGTTACGCACTTTATCGAGTCTCGTTACACCGGCCGCCCATCTCAGCATCTTCATCTCATTGACATGGAGTTTTTGTTCATGCGCCTGTTTGATCGCCCAGCATTGGGCACCGTACACCATAGCAGGTCTTTCAGCTGTTTTGTAGACCTTGCCTTTGGTCTTTATCGGCATACGGCGGTCGCAGAGCACACCCGTGAGCGCCCTCCACCTCTGCCAAGCCACATTTACCCTGTGTGTCACGTCCATGTCCACATTTGCGTCCGTGGACAGGACCGAGCCCAGGTACTTGAACTGGCTTACTTTCGGTACTGGGTGTCCACCGATGCTGATTGTGGGTGCTGTCCGCTTTGTGAGGCTATAGTGGCATGGCAGGTACTCCGTTTTGCTTCTGCTAATCCTTAATCCATTGGATTCCAGGGCGTGTCTCCATAGCTCTAGGGTATGCTGCAGTTGTTCCGCGCATTTGTCAATGAGGACAATTTGTCAATAGTTAATCATAGAATTCAAATTCAAAAATTTCAAAAAATTTTAAAGCAATGGAACAAGAAGATTTCGGAAAAATCAACGAAGTATAAATACTTATGTGTATCTGGGGGGTATTCCATACCCCCCGGACCCCCAGTCCCAAGTCGCGGTTCATAAATGGGTTCATAAATAAATGGAGTGGGGGGTTCGCTACCTTAGATAACCCCCCCTCCCTCGAAAATTATAAATAAAATATTTATAGCAAGACAGGAAACTAAGAAATAATTCTTAAGTATTTTTAATTCGACGAATGTAGGGCGAAATTCCATGCTAAAAAGATCTAAGAAGTTATACTGGCGAAAAACCATTTGCATGTTAAATTCGTGCCATAAAAATTTGCATCTTGCCCAGGCAAAGCCGATTACAACTCTGTGCTTCCACGAATATTACGTAACAAATCATATAAAAATGTTGAAATGTTCAGTTAATAATCGTTAAGTCAAAAACAACGTTGAAACTGTAACAGGCGAAAAACCATTTTACTTTCTTCGGCGCGCTTGCGCAGTCCAGACGGACTTTTTTATCGTGGTTTACGAAAGTACTCTAGGAGTAGTATGAAAATATATTTAAATAATTGACTAGAAGTCTGGATAGATTCTTCGTTGGAGTTCCAACTGATTCAATGTAGAAATAAACAGAAGTTTTCCAAGTACGAATAAATAGGAAATCATTCCGCTCAAAGTATTATTAATGCTTTTTCGCCACACTTTTTCGAAATGTTTATTTGCACAGCTGCTTTATATCTTTGAAAGAGAATAATTGATCTGATTGTATCAATCCATCGGTCTCGACGTCAATTTTTAGAAGTGCCGATTCACGATGCATTTCAGTGGAATATTAATGACAAAATAATGACTGGATGGTTTCGAACCTCGAGTCGTTCAGAAAATATTAAACGCTTGTTAGATGGAAAGCTCTGTTCGTCCTATATAATAATAATTTATAAGGTGGCGGTGTGAAGTCAGGACTGCGTCAACCACAAACAATTTTTGTTCACTTTTTCTTAACTTTAATTATAACCAAATTAATTAACGCTTGTTTAAATACAAAGAAATAAAAGAAAATTAAATAGTGCAGTGTACTTTTCCGACGTTTTTCTTATTTTCCGAAGTAATGAAACAATTTGCCTCGACTTTGCATAATACAAACTAATTTTCCTGTTTCAGGCAAGTCTATTCGAAAGGCAAAAACTAACACAAACACGGAAATGCTTACTGTGAAAGAATTATAAATTGCAATTAAATTAATTTAAAATTGTAAACTAATTTCGTGTTGGTGAGATGCTTTTAGCGTCTTATTGTTAAAAATAGACAATGGAAATTTTTTTGTTTTCATTATCTAAGACGAAGCATATAAACGACCGTTTTTAACAATTCATAATTTATCTTAATTTAAAACGGCATTTAAAGTTGACGTGATGATGTACATGTATATTTTCTCTCTTTCACTGTTTTTTCCAAACTTATCTATTTATCGAAAATTTTATCTTTGTTCTCCTAAAAGCTTTTTTCACGATATCTTCTTTATGTATCGTGACTTGCGTGTTTAATTTTTATGTTCATTAATAACTTAATTTATATATCAAGTTGGTTCCCTTCGATATTTACACTTTGTTTGTTGTTATTTTTTTTGATGCGCCCCGTTAAATAAAATAAGGGCGAAGTTGTAGGTGATGAATAATGATGATGCGGGCTCAGCTTGAAACCTATGGATGCTAATGGTGGTGTATAAGACCGACCTGCTGCGAGCAATCAGCATAACCACAACTGCGGTTTATAAACCGTTCGACTTCCTGGGGCTTTATATCTCATTCTAAAAAGATCAATTCTTTCCCTAAAGTTTCAATTTATATACTACACACACAAAAAACCAAAATTATTACTTTTTGTTGCGATCCTGTATCCTCGAGCGTTAACTAATTATTTCCTGTGCTTCTTATGACGGTTCCAACTTTTTAATTTGTTAACTTAAACATTCATGACGGCCAAATTATTCCTCGTGGCACTTTTCGTTGTAGAGCGAATTCATAAACTTTTTGTTCCAATAGTTCTTCTGCCTTGGCTACGCATCAAACTTTTAATGTCTTCATACAGATTATAATCGCAGAGGGGTGAACAAAATAGCCATACGACACAAAGAGCTCCGTCATGTTGAAACGACTCAGAAATTCCCCTTGGCACAATAAATTTATAAACCGTTAATAATGGAATCATTCCTAATGGCGTTTTTGACTTAACATGACCTTTTAGCATTATTAAATAAGCACTTCGTGATTTGAAGTGCATCGGTGATTTGTGGAACACCCTGTACGTACATAGGTTCGACGAGCTTTTCAATTTAAAAATGCGCTCCCGGAAAAAAAACAACGCAGGTCTGATGAATGATCCCCAAAATTTTCTGATTTTACACTTTGTGATTTCCCTGTGTAGGATATAATGAAAGATGGGCTTTTAAAGCGACATTCGCTTTGAAAACAAAGAATTTTGTGCTTTGTGCTTTCAACTTAGCTTATGCTTATTCGTGTAATTTTTCTATCCCTCTATTTTGCGTTTTACTTGAAAGAGAAAACAAATATACAAATCTAAAGGGGCGTTGTGCCATCTTTGATAATAACGGGGGTTGAAAATTAGCGGAGTCGGTAATTAAAAGTTTACTTTTTAATTATTAATTTTATTTATTTTAATATTAAGTATTTAACATTTGCGTAGGGCGATAAGTATTTGTATGATACAACCGCGTCCTGACCTTTCGAAAAATTTATCTTTATTAACTTTAATATTCAATTTATAATTTATTTTATTATCAAATTTTCATTCCTCTCACTTAACTTTCATCTCATATTCTGTTCAAAATAACTTTTTCAACCCTCATCAACCCTTCGATAAAATATTATCTTCATTTTATTAATTCATCAACTTTAGTCAATTTAAATTCCACCAAAACTTCATCGGACGACGCGACGTGGTGGTAGATTCGAGAATCCCGTCCCGTTCCTACATAGTAATCAGTTTTGGAGTTGAGTTCACCTTTATAAAGCTTTCAACTTGAAAAAACTTGTTTTACCTTGTTTTATTTTTTTTTTAATCCGCCACTGGTATATTTATATCTTTCAAAATTTGTAAAAGGTTCAAGTACGTCTACCCATCCGTCTATCTGTATTGAAACTTACTTAAGGTACTTAAGTGGGTACGTAGACTGCTGTAATCTCTTTGATACCTTCATGATATCGCTAATTAGATAATTAATTAGTGCGCGAGGTTGGATCGATTTCAATATTTGTTAGAATAAAACGTCTCGCTCTTCAAAATTTCAGCTCTATTCGATGATTAGAGTGAGTTAAAAACCCGTCCAAAGATTCTCTACCGAACAAAAAATATTCATAATGATATCACTTTCCCTTGCTAAAATGAATTTTGGTTAAATTATTTCACAATTTCACGTCAATGTTAAGAATTTCTACTCAGTGCTGGTTTGGTTAATTTTTTCAACAAGAAGTTGGTAGTTAATCATACCTGTAATTGGTAGCTTTTACACAAAATCGGGTGGCTTCAAATATACCCCGTTTAAGGGTAGGCCTCTACAAAACGGAGAAAATATATTGAGAACAAACAAATAAAAAAGTTTTGATAGAAATCAAGGTGCGAGGCCGAAGGCCGAGCTATTTAATTTTTAAAAACAACTAAAATTACATTAAATCTGCTAAAATATCTCCTTCATTTCGTCTTCACATAAGTCTTATATATCTCAAAGCATAGATCATATCTCATGTAAAAGTTCTAAGTTTAACGGGTGCGATTTGACGCTACGATCTCAAAATCAAACCCCTATAAGCTGCGAATATTCGAAGTATGAAAGCTAAATAAATTGGTATACTCATATATATTTCGATATCCGAAGTATCTTTATGAGCTAGCCAGTTTAATGCAGCTTTAGTATAAATTATTAGCTCGCCTCCGGCCTCGCACCTTAACTATATAATAATGTTGTATTATTGTGTATTTAAATTTAAAAGATTTTATTCCAAATTAATTATTAATTAATTACGATTTCCTTACAATGTAGACCATAACTTTACAATCCGGGGGATAAGGGGTTTGTTACACATGAATTGTAAAAGAAAGCTGTAACTGAAAAAGTATCAGATGATCAATAGAAAAAGTTTTGTAAACAATACAACGCGAAAATTGCAAAAGAATCAACTAAGTACGGATAATCTTGAATATTTCTGCAAACCAGAAAAACCATCGCCCTCACCCCTACACCTCCGGGACTATGTGGTCTCTTTTTATTGGAAAGAATTTATTGCATAATAAATTATTACAAATGAATAACAATCCCGAAGATGACTACCAGTAGACCATAATCTGTGAATCCGGGGGGTCTGGGGGGTATGGAATACCATTATGCCCTTAAGTATTTAATACAAGACCTCCAGGTTAATGCAGTCTATTTTTATCGGTAGGGACTTTTAAAGAATTTCCTTAATTTTGACGGCACGCCCATTGCAATGGAAACGTAACAATTTTACTAATGAGAGAATAGGATGTTGGGATAGAGGAGACCAAATAAAACTAAAAACTAAAAAAAAATAAAACTTTTAGTTTTATTTGGTCTCCTCTATCCCAACATCCTATTCTCTCATCATTGACCTGGGAAGAAATTTAATATCAATCAATTTTACTAATTACCACACCGTTGATATGGTAATCTGAGAATTTTCGTGCGAGAAAAATGAAAGTTTCAACTTAAGTCTTAAAATCAAGTGCAGCTTTGCGTAGCTGTGAATTTCTCGTTGAAACTAAATGATTTTGAATAACATTGTATACATACATCCTAATCCGGTGGAAGGCTTTATTGCCACCATGGAGTATGGATAAACTCGGCGCTTTGCACCTCGGCAATCTATCTTTCTGTTGAAAATTTCTGTTAATTTGGTTTGTTTCAGATTACTTAGTACCTTTTGTTTTCAAAAATTCTTCAATATTGTTGTTAGTGCACTATAAATTACATCACCTGAATTTACTCTGCTATATAAATAATATAATTTATTGTTAATAGTGTCTAAACAATACAGCACATCGACGGAATTTTGACCAGTAAACAACTTTACTGCAATTTCATTCTTCTTTTCCTCACCTTTTTGCACTTCTTTAATAAGCAATAATTTATTTATCTTGAAAAGATAAAATTTTTAATTTTCGTTACTGACCAAGCATTTTACAAAGTTAAAAAACATTATACGCGTTAACTTAAACGGTGGTTCGATCATGAATAAAGAATAAATGTGAATGCGTCTTAATAATGCAAAATACATCGTCATAACACATACTTATAATAATTATGACAACTATGTATTTTTCGTGTCTACTCAAAATTCTGTAAATAGTATTTTTATTACAAAAATAATATTTCTTTATGCTCATATATATAAGAATACATTTGTAATGCTTTGCAATTATTAGTTTTAAAAAATGCTTACATAGTAGTTTCTATTTGAAAAACATCGAGTCAAAGAATTTTTTAGTTTCCTACATTTCAAAATGTTGTTTCGACATTAAAAAAAAGTCGAGTTAAAGAAATTCGAGATATAGAAGCAATTTTAACACGTAAAAACTGCTGAAACCGCAATAATCCTTTTGAAATTTCAAGATATGGAGAAATTCAACTTATGGAAGTTTGACTGTATGTAGTGAAATTGGCGGCCCAATGCCGCCATTATAAACTCGGCCTTCGGCTTCGCACCTTCCATATCTATAAAACGTTGTTTAACTTGTTGGACTTGATATATTTGTTCCGCTTCTCAGGCTAAACGACATCGCTGCTTTCACCACATAGATTTTTTTAAGTTTATACGACCTCCCTCTAACCAGGGTACAGCAAGAGTGGCGGCCTGTGCCCGCCATAATACGCTCGGCCTACGGCCTCGCATCTTAGATATCTATAAAAGGCCTTTTACTTTGTCAATCTGAATATATTTGCTACATTTCGTAAATTAAAAGGCGTCGCCGTCATCACAACAAACAATACGTTGGGTTTTTACTATCGCCCTATACTGACTGGTTACGCGAAGGTCCGCCTTAATAAGCTCGGCCTGCGGCTTCGCATCTGATATATCGGTAAATGAATTGTACTTCGTTATCATCAACATTTTTACTCCCTTTCTTAAGCTAAACGACATCGCTGTTGTCGGCACACACAGTTTTTGGGATTTTACGACCTTTCTACAGCTTGGTTCCACGAAGCTGGAAATCTAAGAACGACAAAATAAGCTGAGCCTTCGGCCTCACATCTCGGATATCTGTAAAGTGTTTACTTCGTCGGTTTTAACATATTTGTTCTCTTTCTCAAGATAAACGACGTCACTTTTATAACTAGAAAGAGTATTTTGGGTTTTATGACCGCCTTTCTGCCAAATTTCACAAGGAGTTTCACAATAAGCTCGGCCTTCGGCCTCGCACATCTGTAAAGAATTTTTTACTTCGTCTGTTTCATATATTTATAGTTGCTCCACTTTTTAAGCTTAAAAACGTCGGGGTCATTCCACAAACAGTACTTTAGGGTTTTAGTGTTGCTCTGCTGACTGGTTCTGTGAGGGTGACGGCACTAGGTCTCCTTAATAAGCTCGGACTTCGGCGTTACATCTGAAACATTTGGATAACAATTTTACTTCGTTGTCATCAACATTTTTGCACACTTTCTCAGGTTTGAGGACGTCGTCGTCGACACCCCTAAAGGTAATTTTGGGTTTTCCGATTGCCTGGTTTCGGGTGGAACCTTGAATACCTCTAATTCTACGCGACGGATAAACCAGGGAGCAGTTGTCCCCATCGTAGGCTTGCGGAAGCAAGATCTGGATGTATAGAATAAAGGATAGACACACGTTGGTCCGGCTGATGTGTTTTGGATTTTCTTGCCGAGTGGTAGCAAGATATTATATGTAGGACTGTGTCGGCCCTAGCCGCGGGTATTTTGGCAGGAATTTACTCAATCGACCTGGAACTGTTGCAACTACTGTCGTGATGTCAAGTCAAAAACAGGAAAACATCAATTTTGGACACCAAGGTAGAAAAAGAATCCCACACTAGGACAAAACTATAAATATGGACACGAACGGACCTATCTGCAATTCAAGGGAGGAATTGTAAGGAAAAACAATTAAAAACCGACAACGAGGTTAAGTTAAAGAAGCGACACCCGGGCATAAACACGCTTTTAAATTCACATATTATAAAAATTATAAAAAATTTGTTTACTGTGTTAACATATTTGAGACTTTTCTCAGGCTAAACGACGCTGCCGTCGTCACCACGAAAAGTATTTTGCATTTTTCCGGCCATCTTACTGCCTAGTTCTGGGACGCTGGCGGCCTATGGCCGCCTTCAGCGTCGTATATTAGATGTCTGTAAAAATTTTTACTTCATTGTTCTCAACATAACTAGCTGCTCTCTTCTTAGACTAAAGACGCGACGTCGTCGTCGTCACCCCAATAAAACTATTTTGTGGTTTTAGTATAATAAACTCGGCCTTCGGCTTCGTATCTCAAATGTCTGTAAAAGTGTTTACTTCGACGGTTTTAACACATTTGCTCCGCTTCTCGGGCTAAACGATGTCTCATTCGTCCTTACTGCCTAGGCCGTACTGCTTACTTCTGTAAGGTTGTACTACGGCCTCGCATATTAGATAACTGTAAAGTGTTCTCTTTATTATTCTCAGCATATTTGCTCCCTTCTTAGCCTAAACGACGTCGTCGTTGTCAACACAAGCATTTTTTTGGGGGTTTTAGGGTTTGGGGTATTATGGCCGCCATAATAAGCTCGGCCTTCGGCCTCGCATCTCAAATATCTGTAAAAAAATTTGCTTTGTCGGTTTCATTATATTTGTTCCGTTTGTAAAGTTCAACGATGTCGCCGTCGTCATTACAAAAACTATTTGGAGTTTTATAAAATTTATAAACCAATCAGAAGTGTAATCTTTCAAGATTTAACCCGATGCTGTTAGCCAACTTATGCTTAACTTCTTGGATTTCATACATCCCTCGATAACTTTATTTGGTGATTCCGGGCATATAAACCCCCAATTTTGCTTTAAGGTTCATTTCTAGTTCGATATTATGGATTTAAATCTCTAGCGTACTGTGGTTCGGATTCCACGTTAACTTGAATTTCTACTTGTAATTTCATAAAATTGATTTACCACTGAATTTTAGTATCTGTTAATAATTTGACACTCAGACTTCTGTAGGTCCTCCCGAAGAAGCCGAAGGTTCTCGATGCCCCAAAACCAAATTAGAATCCAGTATTTGATACAAAAAATTCTAATTTTTTTTAGAAATTACTGCTTTCAGTGTGTATTCAAGTTAAAAAAATCTAACTCGCTCTTTTAATTTTTGAGTTACAAAAAATAAACAATTGAAATTTTAACACTTTTTTTTTAGAATAATCCGGATTTATCGCTTTTTTATGAATTTAACTTCTACAAAATATAACCCGAAAACCGTAAGCTTCAAGGATAACAAACATGGAAATAATTTTTTAGATAAACAATTTTTTTTGTGAAAAGTTTGAAAAGGTTAAAATTAGTTTGTGTTTGTAGAAGTTATTGCCACTTTGTGAGTTAAAGTGTTAAGGCCGTACTTTTCGGACGCGCTGTATAACTGATTTTGTTAATAATGTGGATCATGGTTAACAAATTTCCAGGTTTATAGTTTTTTTTTCAAAAAAGTAATTAACATTTTTGAGAATAAACGAGATTTATTTACTTTTACAAACTTGCGATTGCTCGAAAATTACTCGTTTTACGAATAAAACGCATCAGTAGAATGTTTTAGAGCAACCAATTCTGTATCTAAAAGGTCTAAAAAATATTAATATATTCACTTCCGCAAAGTGTTGTGATTGTTCAAGTAAATTAAAAAGGTATATGTTAATTTTTGTATTTTTTTGTTTTTATACTACATATATTTTTCGAACACGCTGTATGTCATAAAAAAACGTATTTATTACTTTAATAAATTGTCGAGTTTTCTATAAATCTTCTTGCAAAAAATTGAACAAACAATTAAAATTTTCGCTTTAAAGTTCGTTCCGGATAAACGCTTTTGGTTTCTGGAGTTGTCGTTTCTATGTTTGTTGAAACCCAAAACCACAAATATTGAAACACGAAATAGTTATTCGCACAAATCCAAATACACAAATTCGACCAAAATTATGGCCTCACTGTTTAACAACTTTGTCAAAAATTTCAACAAGAGAAATCCTGTAAATTGCTTTTCTGAAATAATATAATGTAATATTATAATAATATGTAATACAAAAACGCGTAACATTGAAAAGCCGTATAAATTATTCAAATCCATACAAATTCAAGTTACAATGAGTTTCTATATTTTAATAAAAAGGTCAAAAATAAATTCGCTTAGCGTGAACCTGGTTGGAAAACCGCACGGAAATGTTAGTCTTAATTAGATTAATGAGTAATCATAAAATTAACAAATATTAATTACCATTTACATTGTAACTTCTCCATTCGGCGTAAATTTTAGCGAGGCTTTACCTATATTCGTGTTAACAAAAAAAATTCGTTAATTTTAAGGTGTACGTTTGAAAGTGTGAAAATCCAGGGAAAATTTCGGTTTTCTTGAAATTAATTAGAACAAGGGCGGAAAATACTTGATGCAGAAATATGGAACAAAGTAATCCGATCTTCTTGAGAAACTTACATGTCCTATCAAAACAAACATCTCATTTCTATAAATCTTTGAATTTCGCGCAACCTTAAACTTCCCTTACATTACACAAATTATCCACTATTGTGTTATACCACCGGGTGTGGTGTCCCGTTTCAACAGATGTAGAAACGTACGACAAAATGACAATTGCATTCATTGACATAATCGTAGACCGATTTAATCCCAAGTATTGTCAACAGCAAATCTCACAATGGACCGCCACTTACGCAATTGCCTTCTGAATCCACCCCTCGTCATTGGCAGGTAATAATCTGATATTTCCGTCTGTATTTGTTGTGACATTCTCGTACAGCATCTGTCATAAATTATGCATTACAATTTAATCCCAAAGGAATATTAATTTTTTTTTAAATATAATTCATGATCATGCAAACCAAGAAGAGGGGTTGCATTTCAATTTCTGAATTTTATCCATCAGCATTCAGAACTAATTTCAGACTGTACATCCAAAAATTGGATGAAAAACTAAAAAAAAAAACACTGTGGGAATTCTCTGGTATCATATATTTATCTCCAATGGTTTAGACGTGGCAGGCATTTGAAGTCGTGAATAATAAACATCATTTAACTACTTTTCCATTGGGGTAGGTACTATTTATTTTTTTACTTGTTTAATTCAATATCGATACGTTTGTATTATACAAAAAACTCGGAAAAAATTCATAACGAAACTGGAAAGTCTGGAAAAGCAGTTCAGATGTCTAAAAATAAAATTTAGCTGAAAATGGTCGTTAAATTTTGAATATCTTGCGATCTATTCTGGATACATAGATATTTTATAACCTCATCTCGCGTTAATTAATTCAAATTGGATTTAAAATCATTTTCTGCAGACAGTTTTTGGAGTTATTGTCTAGTTTTATTGCTCGATGTCATCAGACATTTTTCATATTAAAAACTTCGTACGTCTGAACCTGATAAACAAATTAATGTGTATTATTAATCAAGGAAAATCTATTATTTTATTCATTAATCATTATTATTATTTGAATACCTTTTTACAGAAATTATATTATTTTTATATTGTTGGATTTGTTAATCGATCATAATATTGACGTTAATTTTTTGTAACTTTATGGAATAGGATAGAAATTCATTGAAAGGAAACGAAAGGTATTTGTGTTGTTAACCCACAAGAGTTCAAAAATTTTCAAACCATTCTATTGTCATGTTTTCTATGTGCCACAATTGAATGCAAACGTTGTGTTTAGAAGTGCTGCAATATTATTTCACATAAATAGTTAAGTCAAGTCAAACACAACCATGCAATCGTCTACTTTAAAGCTTTTTGTAGAAGACTATACGGATATCCAAATGAGTGATTGCCATAGTTGTGCGGCCTGAAGGCCGCACTGAACATTTCCAACTAATAACTGGAAGGTTATGTGGTTTACTTTCCGCCATAACAGTCTAAAAATTTATCTAGTCGCTTCTTCGTTTTGTTTTTTTCATATAACTCTCTCAAAATAATTTTGACAAAAAATAATAATCATCAGATCAAAATTGAAGAGTACGAAATTATCTACAAAATACATTTTCTAGAATTTAGGTTAAACGACGACATCATGTAAGAAAATTTTATTCGAACTAAAATTATTATAAAAATTTATTTGTTCGAATTTCAAAATTTTAAAATAAAACGCATTTTGTTTATATCAGAAATAAGTTACGTACGAAATTTTTTTTAAAATAAGTTGTTTCGTAGAAAATTTCATGCTCTTCAATTTTGGTCCAATGGGAATTTTGCGTCAAAATGAAATTAAAGGAGTTATAGGCAGAAAAAACACTTTAAGGGGTCAAAAACTTCAAGTCAAAAGAGTCAAAAAAAAATTAAATCAGAACTGAGCGAACAGAATTTGGATTTTATATACAGGGTGTCTCCGCAACCAAATTATAAAATCCCTCTTCCTCAGAACAACTTTTAACTAAAAGTTTTGACTACATCTCCAGTTAAAGCCTTTTTAAAACATTTTTTTAAATTTTTTTGCTTATACCAGCCCTAACATCGAAACTAGTAATTTCTTACTATTAACCATTCAGCTCTTTTTAAAGAGCGCTAGATTATCTACAAATTTGATAAACTGATTTATTTTATAGAATCGACGGTTCTTAAGTTATGAATTAAATGAAGTACAGAAATGTTAAATAACTAAGGTCCAAAATTCGACCAATAAATTACGGCCTAAGCTTATTGTAATAATTCACCTCAGTGCGGCCTTTAGGCCGCACAACCTTGGCAATAAATCTATCACTATAGAAGGCTATGCGGATATCCAAATGTGTGATTGCCTTGGTTGTACGGCCTGAAGGCTGCAGTAGACTTTTCCAGGTTAGTAAGGGATCGTCCATAACAGACGTACGCAACCTTTTCCGACTTTTCATCCCCCTCCCCCTTGTCAAGGTCGGTGACAATATTCGGACCCCACCCCCGGAAACGTCTAAAATCGAATTCGACCTTTTAAACTAAAGCACCCATTTATTAATTTTTAATTTTTTTTGTCTAACCACCGCTTCATCCCAGATCATAGTTGGGCACATTTTGTAAACCCTAAAAATTTAAAACTAAAATTTTTAACCATATCCGAACCCCCGCCCCCGGGAAATTCTTTTTGAACAATTGTTTTCCTTCACCTAGCCATAACATCGAAATTATTGATTGTTTCGTATTAATTACTTAATACTTTTTTAAAGAGCGCTAAATTATCTACAAACTCGATTAAACACATTAAGTACAGAATTGTTAAAAAACGTTTTTCTTTTGTTTTTTGTACAGCCGGTATCTTTTAAATTAAACGTTTTCGATGGAAATAAATTAGTTTTTTCATTATACTTAATTTCTTATTTTATAATTATACTTAAAATCAAAGCTTTGAAAGAAAAATGTAGTTCTTAATAAGTAAAATAACCAAATACAATTATTATGTAAAAAGATAATAAAATGTTAGGGGAGGGGGGGGTAATAAATAATAATTGGAACAATTCAAGGAAGGAAATCGATTAAATACGGAATTTGTCGATTGATCACCACGAATTCGGTGCTAAACCTCACAATTTCTCGTTTTTTTTAAATACATTTGTTTTTCCAAAAAATTCAATCGACTCAAGTTGTTACCACTTAAATTTTTTATTATTACCATGATCAGTTTAAAATTTACAGGGTTGGCAAGAAAAATTAAAAAAAAATGTCTGGCTGGATTTCATTCATATTATAAGCCCTTTATTTTAGACAATAAAGATTTATAATCTAGTTAGTAGATAATTTCATGCTTTTTAAAAAGAATTTAACCATTAACACTGAAAATTCAGTACTTTCGGTGTTATGACCATTTGAATGTAGAAATTTAAAAATATGCTTTACGTTTTAAATGTTTGTGAATTTTTTTAGGTTATACTAAAAATACAGATTGAAACGCAATCCTTTCTCCCCGTTCCTAATGAGGGAACTGCCCAGAGAAGAAAACTACTCACGCAGAAAGCAAAACCTACTACTTTTATTGCGTGGTACCCTGATGGACGGTTTAAACTAACTCGCTGTAGCGGTGAGCGAGGGTCGTGAATTCCACTCCGTGCAATGCTGAAAATAATATGAGGGTACGCTTTCGTCGAAATAAAACAAGATTTGAATTGACAATATTTAATGATATCAACTCGACAAAGCAAGCGTGGCTGCGACGTGCTTAAAATATATTGCACGTTAATGAATTTGACAAACGTCACGTCAAAGATGTTGCACAAACTGGGAGACCAGAAGGCAACCCCGCCAATACAAATGTTGGCTTCAATGAATAAAAAATATACCACCATAAACAAACAAGAATTTAAATAATACTTTACCTTGAGCTCAGGAAAGTGTACAAACTTAATTGTGACAGAACGGCTTCTTGAATGAATAGGTGGCAGCAAATGTTGACACAATTGGCTTCCCTCCAAGAATCCTCGGACGTATAACACCGACGTGATGACACGAACAGCAGGTTTCGGCAGGATGGACGATGATGAATCGGCGCCCCTCAGTAGAATGTGTTGGAGTGGTACACTTATGCAATCCAAATATAAATCAAGATGATTGTCCAAAAAATATTCAATCATCCAAATGACAACGATGTTGATTGTCAAAAATAATCACCAGATTCTTTCCACCAAATAACGGTTGGTAACACTGCGACTATCGCACAAAAGACAAAATGTGGTTGAACGATATAAAAAATTATTATATCCCAAAACGGTTGAAATCAAATCAAAAAATTAAAGTATTATTTTTTTGTTTTTGTTTGCAAATCCTGTATCGTTTAAACTAAGCATTTAAACCCCCCCCCCTCCAGCAAAACAATAGTCGATATAGTAGATTTGAATTTGATTTGATCGAATTATCTCTTGTTTATTGCATCAATTAATATTTTTATCTGAAAACTTCATGAAACTGGAAGAAATACCTCACTGTAAAAAAAGCACGAAAAATACATTCAAATACGTGTAATTTTACATTCAAAATTATACTAAAATTACATATTGTGTATTATTCCATTGATAATAGTGTGAAATTACATTATTATCAATGGAATAATACACAATATGTATTTTTACTATTATTTTGAATGTAAAAATTACACATATTTGAATGTATTTTTACATGCTTTTTTTACAGAGCTTCCAGGAATACCTTCATGTCCACCCCGCAAGGTCACCATTGCCTGATGGAGGCAATGGAGGATTACATGTTTTTAAAAAATGTTGCACTGGAGGGTATTCCATACCCCCCAGACCCCCCGGTCGGGGGATCATAGCGGTTTTATTTTGCGAGTTTCGCCATTTATTAATTTTAATTCTTTATAATCAGAAATATGATAAAAAAAACTTTGCTTTCTCAAACTTTTACAGTGTTTAAAAATTGTAAAATCCCGGTTTACTAAAAAAAATTAAAACAAAATAAATCTTAGTTCATTACAATTTAATATAAAAAGATTGTAAACCGTCCTGATATATTTGCTTAAATAAACAAGAAATTTTGCAAAGTTTTGCGCACTGAAATTTATTATGTACATAATTTTTGATACAACAATTATTAAGTTTGTTGAACTTTGCGATCAAATTTGTGTTTGATTTTTAGTGAAAATTTCAATTCTCTTCGTACATAATTTACCTTGCTGAGGGTTAATTTCAGATCCGGGTTTTATTTTATGTAAAGTTTTAATAGTGGAAAACTTCGCAACGGTAGGGGATGTACCCAGTTTTCAAGTGTATCGCTTAAAAAAAGTTGAAAAGGAGGAATATCGACAGGATGATTCGGTTATTTAGCAAAAAAAAATGAGATTTGTTTATCCTGAAAAAGGAAAATTATTTCTTTAATCTGGAAATTTAAAGTTATCGAGGAGAGTGTATAAAAAGAGATAAAAATCAAATAGCATATAAATTTACGATTGCACAATTCAATTTAATGGGTAATCAGATTGTCTAGTGAACTCAATAATCCAAGGTGGAGACAATAAAACTCTTCAGAAAATGCGTTTCCTGCTGAGGAAATTGTCTGAAAAAAAAGTATTTTGTTCTGTGATAAAAGAAGCAAAAAAGTTCTTTATCCGTCTATCCATCCATCATAAAATTGGCATTTTGATAAGTTGCTAACGTCTTTGTCGAACAACATTGTCGATAAAGCTATTGATAAAGATGAAAAACCTTGATGCTCCCGAAGGAAATTATGTAACACATCGACTACTGTAGACACAAGTCGGTTACAATAGGCTCCAGCTTTGAAAGGACAAAGCACTTGCAATTACGGTTACAATAATCAAAGTCTACATCCTGTAATGGGCCAAAGACTTGAATATTGTTCTCCTTGTTCTTATGCCGCCGAGACCCCGCTATTCATTTTTCGTATCAAAAAGCCGCTATTAAAGTTTCATTATAAAACCCGACTGTACGATACAACATACCATACACCGCACTGAGACGCGGATTTTCTTTTATATTTTCAATTCTCTCAAACATGCAATTTTCTTACCCCTTTCAGAATGCATTTTCTTTACATCATCTCAATTCGCAATTGAAAATTGTTAATCGAAATCCCACAAATTAAATAAAATCTTCTAGAGCTTCGTCTAGCAATTTTGCCAACTTTAGTCATTCCATAAACACTCCGAAATTGTTATACTATACTTACGCTGTGAAAATTTAATCGATTTCGAGACGCCATTGTTAAATGAAAATTGACGCCAATTAATTCGCTCTTATAAATTGTGATTGAGTTTCTCAGTTAATAAGGCAAGAATCTTCCACTTTTTGTTCCGTACTCTTTCTTTCATACAATATTTATTATAAGCTTCAAAAATAATTAACAAAAATGTTTACAAACGAAATTCAGGTACTCTTCTAGTCTCTAGTGACAAGTCGTTTTAAAAGTTCGGAGCTAATGCAAACAGGGGCGGACTGGTCTTAAAATTAAGCAGCTATACGAAAAAGCAGAAAAAGGGATTTAAAGAAAAGTTAACCAATGAGCACTGTAAGATGAACCGAGGTTAAAATTACCCCTGAAGAGGTGTCTGATAGTTCTGACGAATGAATTGCTCTCCAAGGTGTCCAAAGGATATGGAATACACTCACATACAAGACGAAAACAGGGCATACTTTTTTCAGAGGAATGTAAGGAAGGCGGGAACCTTTCCGAGGTTATGAGATACAAAATGAATACTTCGAACCAAAAATTTTTTAATGACTGCTTTCGAATATTCTTGGGAGAAGTGGACAGAGGATTTAGGGGACTTTAGGGGGTTTATTTGAATAATTTTAGCGTGCCCGTATGTTTTTGAAAACATAAACCATTTTTTCAGCTTCGCTGCTTGGACTAAAAGACTACAAGTAATGTAAAAAAACTTGAAGAGCATTCCAATAGTAGATGCGAGGAGCTGGATGTTGAACAAAATTGGTAATTGGTAGAAAGTAAAAGGTAGAAAGTATGGAATACCCCCCAGACCCCCCGTTCTAGGAGAAACGCATGCGAGTGATTAAATGCTGAAGGCTATTTTCAGTATTATAGAATTTGAATTGACTACGCTTCACTTTCTGAAAAATGGGTATTTGAGGCGGGGGCCATCTCTACGCTTTTTGTATCTTAAGACAATATCAAATATTACAGCTTGGTTATTTTTGTAAAGCATTCGAAGGAGGGTCCAGAACCCTAATGGTGACTTCGAAATTGAAATTTCTCTATAGAAATGGCTTAATATTTCGATCAAAAAAGTTTTTAGCTTTAATGTAATAACAGGATCATTAAGTTTAAATTGAAAATAAAACCGAAATTAATTAAAAACTAAATGCGTCGTTCGGATTGCATTAGGTCAGTAAAATTACACGATTTAAGGCCACGCCTATAAAAATGTTATATATACGACACATTTTTGTGGGAGGATCTTTAGTAAACCTCGACCGTTCGCCAAGGTTAGACGTGCTCATCGTGTACTTGAACATGTTGGAGCATATTTAAACAGATGCTGTCGTCGCATTGATAAAAAAAAAGGTTCTTTGTCTTCCGAAAGACAAATATTGTAAGAATGAGGTCTCTATTAAATGTTTGGGGTGGATTTGAGACTTGTCGCGGCAAAAGCTAAACATACTTGAAGGCGCCATCCATCAAGAAAACCGGAATAAAGAAAATCGGGATCTTAGAGAACCTGGATTTAGCATTTAAAAGTATAGTTGCGGTATGCCGCAGTTCCCTTTTACGTTTAACCCCCAAAAAATCCCGTAAAAAAATAATGACAAAACATTAACCTTTCATCGATGTTACAGGTACGAGAGACGTGTTGCATCTGCCGCTCCGTAAATCGCTAAGTTTTAGAGTATATCAACTCACACGGACCGCCAATAGAATGGGCGAGATTTCACAAATTTTATTCATGCGCGTCGGTGAATGTGTAAAATTAACGATTTTCAAAGTAATTTTTTTCATATTAAAATGCCCTCATCCAAGAATTTTATTATTTAATAGCACTCTATAGACCTTAAACTTCACCATAGTTAATAGGAAAAGGTCAATTTCGGAAGGCTCATTAGGGGTCCTTACCCTTCGAAGGAATTAAAAATAAAGAAATGACGAAACTCGCAACCGTTATGATCTTTAGACCGGGGGTCTGGGGAGTATGGAATAGTCTCTAGTGCAACATTTTTGAAAGACATCTAAGGAAATCAGTCAATGGTGACCTTTGGGGGGAATACCTTCTAGTTTCACAAGATGTCCAGATCAAAACAGGATAATATAATGGATGAAATAAGAGGTAATTCGATCATATCCATTACAAAACTAATATTTCTTATACAGTATTTTCCTGGGGGGGGGGGGGATTTCCCATACTATAATGCACTTCAACTTATTTGCTTATTTGAGAAGTTTTTATCTTAATCTGAATTCAAAATAAAAGAATTAAGCGATATCTTTTAATTTAAAAAAAATAGTTGTGGTGTCTTCGAAAGAAGCTCCATGATGCCGCAGGCGATTTTTTCGAAGGCATAATTATCTGTGGTTTTAATAAGTCTTCTTCTTTCAAATGCCATACCTGATTTCAGGAATAGCCTACCTCTCTTCTTTTAGGATTAATTATGGTCAAATAAATTTTTAACGACTACATTAATGAGATGTGGGATGGCAGTAATTCCTTAAATAGAGTTAGGGAGTAGCTCCCCAGACCCCCCCGGTGAAGATAATCTTCGTCTGAAGTATCAAACCATGCTCCACCGACTTGCAGATAATTTCTTCTTGTGCAAGATTGTGCAAGTCCGTTGCAAGATTTTTTTTAAACGATAAAATATTAGACAATGGGGACCTGAGCAGGTGCCCAAGAAATATTCTCCAGTTTCAGCTTCCACTGTTCCTCCAGATTTGGATGGCGGCACCCATACCGCTTTTTGAATATTAAGCTAAAAAACTTACTAACAATTACTATGTAAATCAAGTATTACATTTTGGTTATATTTATAACAAATTTTGGGTGTTAAAAATAAAGAAATGACAAAACTCGCAAATAAAGCAGTTATGATCCCTAGCCCGGGGGGTCTGGGGGATATGGAACACCCTCCAGTGCAACAATTTTTAAAGGGATGTAAGGAAATCACCCAATGGTGACGTTAGAGAAAACCTTCCAGTTTCACGAAATGGCCAGATAAAAACAAGACTTAATGCAAGAAATAATAAGTAATTCGATCAAATCCATTTCAAATCTGCTATATCTATTATATTTTTCTGTGGAGGGGTGATTTCTCCCTCCCACCTCTAATCTCTTTATAGTACACCTTAACTTATGTGGTATTTATCCTATTCAGAATTCAAAATAAGAAAATCAAAAGGGGTATCTTGGAATTTATTTTAAAATGGTTGTGGTGTCTTCCGAAGCAACTCCATGCCGTAGGCGATCTTTGAGGAGGAATATCTATTAAAATAAATTTTAATTCGACTGCATTAATGAGATGTGAGATGCTGGGGTTATTTCTTTAGGATAGAAAACTTTCAGAAGAAAATGTAGAGTACCTCAAGTGATATTTAGAATTTTGATTTAGAAATGAATGGAAATCATATTACCGTGGCTCATTGGGGTGGGGGTTAAATCTGAACGAAAACTGTACGCTGCTACATCGACTATACTTAGCTAGAAAGGGTATATTCCTATAACAAATTAATTTATGAACATATTTGGGGGGTCTTACTATACAAATCTGATAATCTGGATGCAAAACATAAAGGAATCGCGACATGTGATGTCCTGTAAAATTGCACGCCACCCTGCAGGCAATTTTTTAAAATTTATAAAAAAAAGCCATATTATGAAGGACATATACCACATACTTCAGGAAGTATCAAATTAAAGCCAGAATTAAGAATTAGTTCGTCTAAATAAATGTCAACACAACTAATAATGGATCGATTATATCTCGTTAGAGGGCTGGGGGGATTTCAAGACAGGCCATGTCTTTAATTGTATTAAACGAAACCTGTGTTTTTAGTAAGCGTTCAGTTAACATACAAAAAGATTATATCTAAAAATTTAAACAATTCGAAGCGCCGTAGACGATTTTTTGAACATTTATGGGTAGAAAACAAAACGTAGAATGTTGTTACTTAATAAAATTTGCCAGTTTCTGCCAATATGAGAGGTATTAGAGGCCATATATTATTATTGTCTCGTTTACATTGGCCAAAAGCAGTGGCAACTCGTGACTTGTTTCAATGGGAGGGCACAAAATTTAAGGAAATAGTATATTCTTGTGTTACTTTGACGCAACTTTGAAAATACGCTTCATTGTCATTGATTAAATCAATTTAATGTCGCTAATCTACTACCTTGATGGGGGGTTATTTAACTAACCTGTTCAACAGTGGAGGCTAATTATGGAATTATACTAATTATAACTATTAAACGATTAATTCGCATTAAACAATATAATTTTAAGTTGCTGTTCTATTTAGGGAGGGCGGTACCCCGTCGCTCTCCAGATACCAGCCGCCACTGGAGATAAGACAAAAATGCATTTGCTAGTAGCTGAATAGTTGTCAGGCTCCACTTAGACAACACAATATTACAGGATATGTCTTCATCATTGGATGGTCAAAAGATAATGGTTGGTCACTACCAGAGGGTTCCTCTTATGAGTAGAAGATTCTTAGTCATAATAAAGCTTCTGATACTGAAAAAGGCTAATTGTAGATTGGATCAGTCTGAAGAGATTAAAAATTCTAAAAAGCTCTTAATTAGATTATTGGAAGTACTTTAATTATGAATTGTATTCTGCTGTAACCCCTACCTCTTGTTCACCTGCACCAGGGGGGTATTCCATACCCCCCTGACCCCCCGGTCTAAACATTACAATTTATGTGCATATTAGGTAGGTACTTTATAAATTATAATAGTAGTGATTAATCACCTTAGAAGGGTGTTTTTATATGAACTCATATCCATATATCATAATTATATTCTAAAAAAAATTATGAAAAATGTTTTCAGTTGTATATAATAATATACAATTATAATAATATTATAAAAAATGTTGTAATTATATTCTGCCTAGCCATTACCAAGGGAGTCTTTATTTTCGTGGCGAACGGATGTCTCCGCATGTTATTAAAATTTAAATCTAACACTGAACTAAATCCATAATTTTATCAATTTTTTATGAATAAATTGTTAATAAATAAAAACCAGCCCGTAGAAATCCACATTATACATTTTGGCAATCCGGTCCTGAATACAAATACGAGTGCAACGTATCAATTCAATTATTGTGACAAGTATTAATTGAGTCCTACCTCGACAAATAAGATCAGCGTGGACATTAATTGCGCCCTAATTACCTATTAATTATCCAATACGTTTTTTAACTTTGTACGCTAGAAAGCAATTTATAACTCTAATTACTAGTGTGTGCATAATGAACATAAATTACATTATCTAAAGCAGGCACTAAATTTTAAAATATTTTGCATGTTTTTAAATAATAAATAAATAATTCCGTTACATAAATTACGACATTATTCGTTATTCAGAAAGTGTATAATAGTTTTATCGTTTTCTCTTGCATATGAAATTAATTTTGCTGCGTTTTTGTGTTGTTTCATTTACTGTACTTTTATAACAACAGTGGTAACTCAACTGTTAATTAATTATGCTGGTCGAGTGTCCAGGGCCGGATTGCCACCAAAATTTCAAGCTATGCTTCGTGATTAGGACATTTAGAATTTGCTGAAAAATTTTTTTTTAAATACAAGATAACTTATAACTTTACAATAAATTTATCCGGATACCGTTTGGTCTACATAACGCTCCGGATGTTTGTCCACGGTTGATTGAGCAAGTTTGGGTCACGGAAAGACAATATTTGCCAGTTCTTCGAGTAATAGAAAAACTGATGGCAGTTTGGAAAGAATCAAATTCCGTAATTACTGATCATCACTTTTTATATTATGGCTGAATAGTTTAAAAGAACCAACTGGCAGATTAACCAAGTCGGCATATCGCTTACAACTTTTGATAAATATGTTCATCGCTAGGGGGTCTTAGAGTGGGGCATTGGTGGCATTGTAGAGTTATTACGAGCGAAGCTCACTTAACCTTCTTCATTGGGTAATTGAGTAAATATAGCGTTATAACATCTACCAGTGACAGAGAGCTGGCGTGAGGAGGGCGACGAGGTGTCGCCCTTCGAAATAGTTTATTTTTTATTTCTTATTTTTGATACCTGGATAGGTCGATTTAGCTTACCACCTTTGAGTCGACCGAATTTAATTGGGGATTTGTGCATTTCTACGCCTGTCAGTTAGGTGACCAAAATGATGGACGGAACAACCTGACCAGACGTCTCCAGGTATTTTGTATCATTTCTCTTATGTTTTATTGTTTTTTTAAATTATTTTAACATCTTGGTTTCCTTTGCCTCGCATTTTTGCATTGAACGTTTTTTTTTGGCCGAAGTTATCGTTGGTTTGCAGGTTTGCATCTTTGTTTCAACGAGATTAGAGGCCGTCTAATCTTTACGTTCGCAGGCGTCGATATGCATGCGATATGTTCGAATTTTGTGTTTTAAAATTAATAATTATTTTTGAATTTTGAATTAATAATTATTTTTAAATTTGAACGACGCATTATTTTCAATGAATGGTATCGAACGGCGCTGGCTGAATGCATTGGCATAGAATTTCCGAACTGGCCGTCATACGTTCAAATCTTGAATTTGAAATTTTATGTTCGACTTTTTTTGTGTTTATTTTTATTTAGGTGTTTTTTTGAACTAAGCAGCGATGGGCGACCGATGTACAGGGTGTTTGATTTTTGTCGTCGGCGCTCCCGCTTGTTCGACTGTGAAGTTCGTTAGTGGTTCCACTTTGTGGGATCTGTTATGACCACTCGAACGTTCTGTTGGTCGATTGTGGGGAGTGGTTCTTGGCGATGGTATCCAAGCTTCTGTACTGGTTTTGGTCGGCGAACATCGCAATATCACCACGTTAAGGCAACGACCATTTGGTTGCCACTTTATGTTTGTTTTTATTGATTTTGTAGTGTTGTTAATTTTGATTTTTTTTTGGTTATTCCACAAGCTAAAATGCTTTTAGCTTGTAGTGGATCTAAGGGTGGTGGTTGGAGTAATGTTTGTCCACTTACTGGTTCGATAACATCTAGAATCAGGACAATCTGGTAAGGTTCGTTCACTTACTGGTTTAATAACATGGTAAACCATTTTATCGTTTTATTTTTCATAGCTGCGTATCACAACATCTAGATACTAGTTATTCCATCTATTTCAACGGATAATGGCTTTGCTTTAGCCGTGGTAGTTATTTTTTTCGTTGGTTAATTAGTTTAACTAAATTTTGGAATTCGTTCTTTTTTTATTAGAAGTATTCCGCTTACCTACCATGTGCTGTAGTAAAGCTTATTTCACATCAGTGTGTACTCATATATTTTTTTGTACTTTTTATTTTCATTTTGGTAATAATTTAAGGGACTAAGGTGTTTCTGAAATCCTTTATTTTTTGCCTGGCACCCTGGGTACAGTTTTTTTGGCAAAGCAGGTCAACTATATTTAAACGAACCCACGAACGCTTTCGAGCGACCCAGCGAGCTCCGACACTGGGTAATTCCTATGAGCTAGAAATGGCCATCTACAAACGCGGAAAGAGGCAGTGGAGCGAGAATAGAACGGTTTTCGCCATAATGGTAGTGTCAGATTTTTACTGACCAAAACCCCCTCCCCGACGACAGCGGGCTTTACCTTCTCGGCATTACTTCCGCTGTCGCTGTCGTCTGCGATCTTCCCTGCTGCATCGATGATGCAGGCTCCCGATGACCTCCCGGTTTAGCACGAAAGTTAAGTTAGAAAAAACTGGCGGGTCCTGAAACCGAAGGTCTCTGAAAAAAATTCCCCGCTTATTTGGGCGCAATTCCTACTATTAGCCCATAGTCAATAATAAATATTCTACAGCTGGGCCTGGTTATCTCCTCTCAATAATTGTTGGCAACAAGAAAAAATTGTTTACAGATCGATGGGGCATGGCCTGATATATCAGACGAATATGCCTTTTATCGGGGGGTTTCGGGGGTATGGAGTACCCCTCAGCTCCATTCAAGGGCTGATTGTCCTCGTGGATAATAAGAAAATATTCTATAATCACCAAATTTTAATATATTCTATATTATTTTTTATTGTGGGTTTTTTTATTATAAGGAAATAACTATATTTGTTTCGATACTTCCTAAAGCTACAGATATTCCTTGCCACAAAATCGCCTGCGGCATGGTGCTGTTTTCGAAGACTCCATAGAGATTATAACAAAATTTCATGTTATCGCTTATAATTTTTTTATTTTGAATTTGATTCGGGATAAGAACCCCTCAAATAATCAAATAGTATGAGAAATTCTCGCCCCCCCCCCCGACCCCCCTCGATGGATCATAGCGGTTTTATTTTACGAGTTTAGCCATTTGTCTTCATATCTTCTTTTAAAAAATCTTCCACTGCACTTGCAAAATCTTGCATAAGAAGAAATTGTTTGCAGGTCGGAGGAGTTGTCCGATTATCCGATTTTTTCATCTTCTTTTAAAAAATCTTGCACTGCACTGTTGCAATTTGTTTACAGATGCAAAGATGTAAACACTATTTACAGATTGGTGGAACATAACCTGATACTTCAGGTAAATGTTATCTTCACCTATCAGGGGGTCCAGGCCCCCCAGCTCTTTTCGAAAGCTAGATGTTTTCTATTCTAATGAAGAACTCTTCCCCCTCCCCACCACATCTAATCAATGTACTCTCGAGTTAAAATTTATTTACACGTATTAATTATTTATTCTCACTTTGAATATATATATTTTTTTCGATAATTTGTGAAGCAACTGGTATTTTTTCCCAAAAAATCGTCTGCGGGATCGAGCTGCTTTCGAAGACACATCAACTATTTAAAAAAATTCCAAGATATCGTTTGTGATTCTTTTATTTTGAATTCCGGTTATTTATTAACCTGAATAACCAGAGTTCAGTTATAAGAGGAATTGCCTCTTATTTCTTGCATTAATAAATATTTTTATCTGAACATTTCGTGAAACTGGAGGGTTTCCCCTACTTTTTCCCCCTAAGGTCTATTTTTTGATTTCCTTATATGCATTTAAAAAATGTTGCACTGGAGGATATTCCATACCCCCCAGACCCCCCGGTCGAGGGATCATAACGGTTTTATTTAGCGAGTTTCGCCATTCGTTTATTTTTAATTCCTTATCCCCCCCTTAGAGGCGATCATAGATTTGGCAGTTAAGTACGTCTACTGCTAACGCGAAACGCTCGGTTCGCATCAGAATAGGGTAAAAATCACGGTAAAAACTTTATTCTGACCGCCTCGTCTCTCCTCGGAAGGTAGGTCCATCTCTCCTCGACAAGTCCATCTCAAAAAGATGTATATTACACTTCTCGAGGTTCGAAGCCTACGTTAAACAAGTAGGACCTCTATGTATGTGAAAATAATTTGAACGCACATCACATGCATAGAAAGAGATGGGTCACCAAACCCTCATTAAGGTAAAAGGACCGGGAAGGAAGGATAGCCTCCTTATCTAACTATGGAATACCCCTTAGCTAAAATAGGTAGATTGTTATTAATTATAATTCCAATTGCCCCTAGTGACAAATGTATGCCCCTCTTACATGGTGATACAATACACCTTCCTAAGAAACTTTCTAACTAAAAGTTTTGTCTAAATCCAAACCTTCGTTTCGGGGCAAAATTCGTTTTTAAAACATTTATTTAATTAAATAACACGAAGAAATTGTTTAAAGTTCAATGGTAATCAGGTAGGGAGGGTTGGATCGACTTTTGTTTTTACTTGGGTTTTTTTGGTTTGCTTAGGGCCGATCTTCTCACTTCTAGTTGAAATATCGTCCCCTTTTACCGACTGTCCCCACGATCGATACAAAGCTCTTAGGTATTTTTTTAGATAGATATTTTTTACATAAAGCTTTTTTTTAGTCGAAATCCAAACCCTCAGAGATTAGTTTTAGTTCTTAACTGGAGGTATAAATATCGTCCCCTTTTACAGACTGTCCCCACGACCGATGCAAAGCTCTTGGGTATTGTTTTACCTATTTTTTTAAATTCCTACCTTAAAATAGCGATATCATCAAAACTATTGATTTTACAGTAGTGGCCAATTAGCACTTTTTTAAAAAGCTATAACTTTTCTGCAAACTTGATTAGAACCCCGTTATTGTGTAGAATCAACGGTTTTCGAGTTATAGATTAAATGAATTACAGAAATGTTAAAAAATATAAGTTTTATTATTTTTGTAAACCTCTTATCTCTTAAACGCAACATTTTACAAAAAAAATGGACGTGGCATTTATGATAGCAAATTTACAGGCTATAACTTTAGTCTGGTAAACTTTTTTGAAAAATCAATCCGTTTCAAAGAAAAACCTAAACTGATGAGAAAAATGTAGTTTGTAAGATAATCAACGCTGCTCAAAGTTTACAAAGATATTCAAATATGTGGAAAGATAATAAACCTAAGAAACCAAAGAATTGGCAATGGATTGTATTTTTTTTTTTCTAATTTTTAACATCAAGTTGTAGCCTGTTAATTTTACTATCAGGAATGGGTCGTCTATGATTTAGAAAACACTGCGAATTTTTCAACATTTCTTTACTTAATTTAATCCACAACTCCAGAGCCGTTGATTTTAGGTAATATGGTGTTATAATATAATTTATAGAGGCGGTCATAGCTTGGCAGTTAAGTGCGTCTACTGCTAATGCGAAACGCTCGGATCGAATCTGGGCAGGGTAAGAACTTTATTCTGACCGTCTCTCCTCGGCAGGCAATGGCAAACCACCGAGGTAATCTGCCAAGAAAATCCATCTCGAAATGAAGTGTAGTACACTTCCCGTGGTTCGGAGCCCACGTTAAACAAGTAGGTCCTCTATGGATGTGAAAACAATTTGAACGCACATCATATGCATAGAAAGAGATAGAACGAGATGGGTCACCAAACCCTCATTAGGGTAAAAGGACTGAGAAGGAAGGAATATAATTTATAAATAATTTCAAGTACTAAACCGTTGGCACTTAAAAAAGGTAATGGTCACTAGAAGGTAAAAATTAAAAAAATTAGAATTAACCACAACTTCTTTACAATATTTATAATATTGTTGCAATCACGATGAACCTTTATTAAGCTCATTTACGGTACAAACACTTGTTCGCCATTGGATTCAATCTCCTCTTATTATACAAACACCACCAAGGTAATGGGTAAACTAAAATTATAACAGTCATATAGACACACAAAAAAGGAATATGGCTAGGCTATCAATAATTCGCCAATTAATATCCCAATACAGGCAGCTATGCTAAAGAAAATTCAATTAGTTCAGCTTGTAAATTACAACTTGCCCACACGTGTAAATATTTAATTAGGAAGATCGGCCTTCCAAAAGGTTTTCACTCGAAGTGCATTTAGTGAAAGCACGCTTAATGTATGAATGGGCACCAGAGAGAAACAATAAGAAATCGATAGGAGGTTCTTGAAAATACATACATGCACATAGAAATCTAAAGAGTACAATGAGATCGGGTCGGAGAATGAAGTAATCGCTTGTTACTGAAAACCTAAGAAACACTCGAATCCCCAGTTTCTATTCAAATAACAAAAACTTGCGTGCCTGCAAGTTTTTCGTTTTTGTGTAGAATTTTCCAATTAAAGTAGGACTGCGCCTCTTGATATGGATATCCTCCACCCTACGGTTTACCATAAAGCAATCGTTACTAAACGTTCACGTTTAATTAATTTATAAAGCGTTGCTATTTTTGTATCGAGCTTTGGTTACATTTAATTTGTACCTTCCAATCAGCCCGCTAATGTAAATTTCCCTTTAATGAAGAAAACGTTTGTACAAAGAAAACTACAAATAGAATTCCACGTTCGAAAGGGTTTTATCGACACGGAGGGAAATATAAAATTTCAATTAACTTTTCACGAATTTTTCTTTCGCCGTGTCGTTGTCTCCATATTTATTTTTCAAGCGAAAATGCATTTGGATTTCCCGTTCGAGCAATTTAACTTATCTGCCGATACAATGCTGCAATCCCACATTTGCTACTTTGTGTGAAGCGGTTAAGAATAAATCAGCAAAATCAACATTCTCCAGAGGGTTGAAAGACAAAATTGAAACGACTTCTTTTTATCGCTAGGAAAAAAATTAATATTTAATTTTGTTTTCTGAAAGTCTTGAGAGAAAATTACGATGTTTAAATTTTCCCACCCTCATAATAAAAATAGACTCACTCCTTAATTGGTCTAATTTAAATAAATTAAGGTAATTTAAGTTACAAGAAGAAAAAATTTTTTTAGGCATGTTCCGTTTATTGCATTTACAATTAGACTTAATGAGGCAAACAACCCTGTTCGTGTTATAGTCATACATTTGTGAAATGTAAACAGTTAAGTCCAGTCTGCTGATTAAACAAGGAGGGCGATTTAATTGACTAAATTGAGGCTAAATTTTGGTTGGTAGTTTGTTTTAGGAGTTTAAGGATGAAAACTGACAGCTTTATTAAGGAATAATCTTATATTTTATTTGCCTGCAGGTTTTTGCGTTATTATTCATGTGGAATGAAGACGTTTGTGTAAAAGTGAGTCCCAATTATTATTAATTGATTTAAATTTACTGCTTCCTAAAAATAAACCTTGCATGTCGTCGAATAGTAATAACCGAAATTAGGAAGTAACAGAAACTTATTAACGCTAATGAAGTTTCGATAATGAAAAAATTTCAATGTTTCTTGGTTATTAACCTTTTAGGAAAATTAAAAACTTGAGCAAAGACATTTTTATCCATTAATCGTGGCTAACAGCATGTCAGTGTTGTATTTTGCTGTAAATTTATGTTCAGGGTGTTCCGCAATGGAATGTCGATAGCGTTCTCAGATAAAACTACTCGTGAGGGGGTTACAGATACCATTTATCTAAAAGTACGGTTTCCGAGATCCTTTTGCTTCATAAAGTTTCAATAAACGCGAAACGGTCTTCTTCAATCAAATAAAATGCCGAATATAAAACTCAAGCATCTGATCTTCTGACTTAGATTGGTACTACTCCTCGATTGCAATTGCACTTGTTCGAAATATCTGCAAAAACTTCTCAACATTTTTGTTCATTTTTCAATCTCTTTATGTTAACGTTTTAGAAAGAGAAAGTCATAACCTCATTACTACACAAAGCTCTTTTTGTCGTCTTTCTTCATTTCTCTGGTTTGCCACTTATTAGCAGCACTTCTCAGGTAATCTCAATTTTAAAGTAAGAATTTTTAGAACTTTTCTAGCTTTTTCAGATGCCATTAAGTATCACTTCTGAGGAAATCAGACAACCTTCCAAAGGTTATTCTAATGTTAGTGGGTATCTGAAAAATTTTACCTCCGATAAAATCTTATTTAAAAATAGTTGTGTAGTGTTACAACCACGAGAGCTCGAGTACGACTCTTTACTAAACATTTTTCCAGTTCCAGGTTCCAGGAGGAACCCCCTTGGAATTATTAAAAATTCATAATTTATTAATAATTATTTGTTTTGTGGGATTAAGATTTTATGCATTTCATTCGCCTGTAACAAGGGAGTACCGAACAGCCCCGATCGCAAAGAGGGTAAGAGAACGGTAGAGAATTAAATTAAAGTAAAGAAATTCAAATAAAACTGCAAAAGCAGATCCCTCAAATTACTAAAGATAATTCAATGGTTAATTACATGAAGCTGTAAGATTTTACGCCCCTTACTCACACCTACCAGGGGGGTATTCCACACCCCCCTGACCCCCGGTCCCAAAACGTCGATTTTATTCTGGTGTTGAAATTCTTCAAAAATTAGTGGTATCAGAGAATGGGAAGTGTGGGGGGGGGGTATGGAATTCCTCCTCAGCGCACGGTTAACAGGGGGTAAAATATTAAGCAATATTATATTCTGCTGTACCTTTCCCAAATAAAATAATACATTTATTAATTACGTTGAGCTGTAATATTTTATGCCTCTTACTTAGCCCTACCAGGGAGGTTTACCATACCCCCTTGACCTCCCGGTACCATAACGTAAATTTTGTTGTGGTGTTGAAGTTTTTTAAAAATTAGGGGTATCGTAGACCGGGGGGTCTGGGGGCGAGGGATGCTGTACTATTTCCAAAAAAAATTAAGTATTAATTTCCTTAAGCTGTAAGATTTTATGCCTCTTATTTACCCCGACCAAGGAAGTATTCCATAACCCCCTGACCCCCCCCAAGATCCCAAAACGTCGATTTTATTCGGATGTCAAAATTCTTTAAAAATCAGTGGTATCAGAGACCGGAGGGAGGTCTGAGGGGTGCGGAATACTGTACTTTCCCCCCAAAATGAATCATTTATTAATTTTCTGAAGCTGTAAGATTTTATGCCCCTTACTCACACCTACCAGGGGGGTATTCCATACCCCCTGACCCCCCGGTCCCAAAACGTAGATTTCATTCTGGTGTTGAAATTATTCAAAAATTAGTGGTATCAGAGACTGGGAGGTGTCGGGGGTATGGAATTGCTCCTCAGAGCACGGTTAACAGAGGGTAAAATATTAAGCAATATTAAATGATTCTGCTGTACCTTTCCCAAATAAAATAATACATTTATTAATTACGTTGAGCTGCAATATTTATGCCTCTTACTTACCCCTACCGGAAGGTTTACCATACCCCCCTGACCACCCGGTACCATAACGTAAATTTTATTGCGGTGTTGAAGTTTTTTAAAAATTAGGGGTATCTTAGACCGGGTGGCTGGGGGGTGTGGGATGCTGTGCTATTCCCAAAAAAAAATTATTTATTAATTCCCTTAATATCAAAAATCATTTTTATTTTTCCCAATATTTTTGGAGTTTTATAATAAATTAAAAATAGTCTTTTTCTCCAAATTCTTTATTAAATTTTCGTTTATTTAATAAGGAATTTGGAGGAAAAGACTATTTTTAATTTTTAATTTAATTCCCTTAAATTGTAAGATTTTATGCCTCTTACTTACCCCGACCAAGGAGGTGTTCCATAACCCCATGACCCCCCCCCCGATCCGAAAACGTCGATTTTATTCGGGTGTCAAAATTCTTTAAAAATCAGTGGTATCAGAGACCGGAGGGAGGTCTGAGGGATGCGGAATACTGTACTTTCCCCCCAAATGAATCATTTATTATTTTTCTGAAGCTGTAAGATTTTATGGCTCTTACTCACCCCTACTATGGCGTATTCCATACCCCTCTAACCCATAACGTAGATTTTATTGTGGTGATGTAGTTTTTTAAAAATTAGTGATATCGGAGATCGATAAATGAAGAGGGTACGAAATATCCTCCAGTATTTCATATTAGGGTATGAAATATCTCTCCAGTAAACGATGATCAGAGGGTAAAGTCTTAGGAAATATTTTATGAATCTGCTAGACTTTTCCCAAAATAATAAATTAACAATTTATTTATTAATTACCTACTGTAATATTTTATGCCTCTTACTTGCCCCGAACAACGAGATATTCCATAACCCCCCTGACCCCCCGGTCCAAAACGTAGATTTCATTCTGGTGAAATTATTTAAAAATTAGTGGTATCGGTGACCCAAAAAGAAAATGTTCTTCTACTTTCATTAAGAAGTCTCCCTCTTAATGTAGGTCCATCAGAACCTGTTTTTTCTAATTTTTGTAATTAATTCTATCAGCATTTCTGTGTTTATATCTCAGGTAGCTTGCTAGGCTTGCCTTTCGATGTGCCTGCAGCCTGTTTTATTTTATTGTTATGATGGCAAATCATTAATTTTATTTTACTTGACTTAATAAGCTTAAGTTTAAGTGCAGTGGGCGGCACACACCACAACCCGTTGATAATAATAATAATAATCCCCTAGACCTAGAGGTACAACTCGAAATAAAAAAAATAAGTACTTAAATATTAACCAGTTGTTAAAATAAAAAACACTGAAAAAAATGTTTAATACGCATTCAGTAAATTTTCCGACATAATAAAACCATTTTGTGGACTAATTCTTCTAACCCAATTATTTCGGTGCGTGCATTAATGTGAAATTATAACGATAATAGGAAACTCGAAAAACATTTGATAAAAAACGCTATCAAAAATTATATTTAAATGGGAATTTTAAAAATTAATTAACTAAGCTTGCTTTTTCATTTATTTATATTTTCGGTATGAAACCTCAAATTCAATTATTAATTCAGTTTCCATTTCGTTGAACGTGACAACTTTGGTTTTAAATTTAATTTGTTAAAAACATTCGCATTAAAAGTTCATAAACAAAATTTATGAGTCCAATTTAGTGATTAACACGCAATCGTATTTATCATTTTTTACATGTGAACTATTTGGGGTGACAACTATCAATGTAAATATCGAAAAAATTTCAAACAACTTTCTTGTTTACAATTAAACAAACTCAAAAATTATTATTTTGACAAAAAATTTGGAGTTTATTTGTACATTTGTAAATATTTGCACGTAGATCAAACGTGAGCAAATAATGATTGTTTTTTGCTTCGTTCCCAGGTTAATATATTATTATGGTACCGCATTCATTTTCTACAATTTGGAACTTAATTTCAAGTTAAGCGAGTTAATTCTCTAATTTATGTGTCTTGTATACGTGATCAACGTTCGTATAACTAAACCTGAAACGCAATATCGAATAATCTATTTGCACAAAATGTAGATAAACAACGCGTTATTGCTTAAATGCATAGCAGAAATATTTACGATACCTCCAATAAAAAATAAATTGAAAACATTCTGAAAAAAATGCACGACTATTACATTTTCACGTATCAAGTTTTCATTTTCAAAATTCTGAAAACGTTTTTCCCACACAAAAAGCTAATGATATGTAAAAGTAAAAAAAAGGTAAGCTTGTACGTAGCTGATAAACTGTCAAATTTTTTTACAGTGTTATTAACTTCTTGAAACTTGAAATTTAAACAAAAAATATGTTACATGACTAACATATGGAAAACTTGCATCTAACTTTTAGTTCTTAGTTCATCTTAATAGGTGCTATATTAGTTTCAAACTACGGGTACGTCTAACAACCTTTTGCGAGTATCAAAACTTGGCACTTGAACAGCCCTAATGACCTGTTTATTTTTCAATTCGTTCTATCCTGAATTTTCCTTCGCTATACGTTAATAGACTTTTAAATAACCAACGACAATTTTTAATTCGTTTATAATAATGCTAGATTCCATCGAAACCTTCAGAGATCCATAGTGGGGTTATATTATTTAAAACACAGCAAATGCTTTTCTAAAATTTCTGACAACCAGCTGTTATTAGAAACTATAATCTTATTTTTAGATGGACGTTTCCTCTATCTGATTAGAATAAATAGTTATCAGCAGTTAATAGCAACTGTTAGTTGTTTTTCTCCAAAAATAGCAATTCATTCAGTCTAATTTTTTTTTTCAAGATTTTAAATAAGCACTAAATTAACTAAACTCACTTTATTGAACCTAAAAAGAGTTGAATTTTTAAAGGTGAGTTAGAATCGTCGTAGTTTATCTACTTAAATTTGTGATCATGCAGATCATCCTAAAGCGTCTCTATGGTTAAATTGTGGGTAGATGATGTGGGTAGAATGCTGTGCCCCCCAAGCATATTGGTATTTTTGGAAACACCTGTCGTAATTGAAAAGTTAATCAACAGATGGCGCCACTTAATTTAAAGTCATAATAAATTGGTTAATTATTGTTGTTGTTCTTCATTTTTATTGGTTATACGGATTTTTAAGAGGTCCGTGATTGGGACTCGAGCTGTTTATTCCGCCTTGAAATTCTTCTTCTTAGGTTTCATAGATTATTTACCTGCTGCTGGTTCCATATTCCTTAAAACTCCTCCTGAACACCAGTTTTTCGAAACTTAATGCAGTGGCGGCTTCTGACTTGTTGCAATGGGAGGACACAAAATTTAATGAAGGAAGAATTAATATTGTTACTTTTATAATTATATTTGGATATAGTTGTTTTGTCGATTTTTGATGGAATTTTAAATACGCAAATAAGATCTCCGTTTTGGGACCGGGGGGTCAGGGGGGTATGGAATACCCCCCTGGAAGGGGTGAGTGAGTAAGAGGCATAAAATTTTATAGCTTAAGATAATTAATAAACGAATTTTCTCTTTAGGAAAGGTTGTAATAGTTTAAATTTTCCCGCTGAAATTTTTGTTTATTTATTGCAATTTTTGCGAGATAATTGGGTTTAATCACCAACCACTGAGTGTGGGAATTATTTCATATTGCTGTTTCTTTTCTTGGACTTCTCAATTTATACCGGTTGGCCAGTTGGCGACAATTTTATGGGGAAGATTCCATATTTTTTCGTTAATGGAGGATAAAGTCTGCATCATATTTTTTTTTGTCCAACATGCCTAGGAGAATTCGCTGGAGCCTTACAATTACTTTAATCAAGGTATTTTCGTATCGTTTGAATTTTAAAATTACATTAATTTATTAAAAGTTTTATTTGATTTAATAAATTTTGCGTATAGATAGGACATAACATACTATACAAGGAAATTGTTTCCAAGCATTGTACTATAATGGTAAGGGTATGCAGGGAGTGTTTACCTTTTGTATAACCCCTGAAACGGCTGCAACTGGATAAACACCTTGATGTTATTTCTTGTTTTTAACCGACTTCAAAAAAGGAGGAGGTTATCAATTCGGCTGTATTTTTTTTTATTTTTTTTAAATGTTTGTTACCTCATAACTCCGTCATTTATTAACCGATTTTCAAAATTTTTCCACAATTCGAAAGGATATAGTTTCAGATTGGTCCCATATAAATTTCATCAAAATCGGTTGAGTACTTTGGTTTTTATTGATTGTAAGCCCGCATTTGAACGGCGCTGTCGCATATGGGCAGCGCGTTTAGTAGGTCTACCCATATTCGCTTTCGATAAATCAGTTAAGGAACGCAAGATTCACTAAAAAGCAAGAAATAAAAAAAAATTTTACAAAAAAATAAAAACCGACTTCAAAAAAATGCACTAAAAAAATTGCACTAAAAAGTAAAAAATAATTGCGTTATTTTTAGACTTGAATTTGCTCACAAAATATTGTTATTTTTGGAGTCGGTGCCAGCCAAGCTGTTAAGAAATTTACAAAATGTATTTGAAATGACATTAATACGCCGCGTGGTATACGACCCTATGCGCCCCGTGCTGTTTAACGCCAAGCGCCTGCGATCTTGTCGACTGTGAAACTCTTTGCAGTCAAAGTGATATCAAATGTATACCTACTGGTACTCCGCTACTTCGTTAATACACGTTTGTTAACCTTGGCTGGCACCGACTCCAAAAATAACAATATTTTGTGAGTAAATTCAAGTCTAAAAATAACGCAATTATTTTTTACTTTTTAGTGCAATTTTTTTAGTGCATTTTTTTTATATTATTTCTGTAAAACAATTGGTTGTTCAGAACCAATCGATTTTCGCGCTTTGAAATGTCATGTTGAGTCTTAATAATATGCAACCTGCGTTACATCAAAAAATAAAAACAAGCACTATACCTGTTGTTGTTTGCTTCATAACAAATGCGTCCACGTCCTTTCTAAAGGCAACCACAGACTGCGGCTTTGTTCGACAGATTTGTTCGACGAACAAGTCTGTTGCAAAGCTGAAGTGTGTGGCAGTAACTCCATCGTACTTGTTCGCCAACAAGAACGACGGATTTGTTCGACGGCTTTGTTCGACGAACAAGTCAGTCACAAGTCCGTAGTGTGTGGGGTAAACGTTTTTTTAAAAACGACTGATTTATCAGTAGCGTCGTGAATTACTATTATACGATGGATTTACGCCACGTAAATAAAAAGTTTTTACTTGAATTTATCGAGCTATATCGAAGTTTTCCTTGTGTTTGGAACATTAAAACTTCAAAAGCCACTCTTTTGTCCACTTTGTTCTTTTTTGTTTTGTTTTTGATTTTATGGCTAATGCCGCCGCCACTGCACACAAATGAACGGGTTTCATCAGTACCTCTGTCTTGATAACACCGTCGAACAAGACTGCAGTCTGTGCCCTACTCGAACTGGCGTACTTGTTCGACAGGCTTGTTCGTCGAACAAATCTGTCAAACAAAGCCGCAGTCTGTGGCTGCCTTAAGGTTGATGGAAATACCGTAGGTGATTAATCAACATCGCAATTTTGATTATCTGTAGTTCCCATGAACAAATTGTTGTGAATTTGCATTACGCAAATAAAATCTACGTTTTGGAACCGGGGGGTCAGGGGGGTATGGAATACCCCCCTTGTAGGGGTGAGTAAGAGGAATAAAATCTTGCAGCTTAAGGTAATAATTAATAAATATGTAAATTTTTTTTGAAAAGGTACAGCAAATTCATAAAATATTTCATGATATTTTACCTTCTTGTCACCGTATGCTGGGGGGTTTTCGAGAAATATATATCTGTCCTTCACCCGGCAGTGAGACCTGGTGTACCTGGGGGGTATTCCATACCCCCAGACCCCCCGCGGTCTCCAATACCGCTAATTTTATAGAAGTTCATTTGTAGTGGCGGTTCGTGACCTTGTTTAATGGAACGGCATAAAATGTAAAGAAAAAGTATAAGTTTGCATTATTTTTGGATATTTGTTGTTTTCGGTTTTAGAAGGGCACTTACCCTTGTGTCCTGAAACAAAATCTGTCCTCACTATCTCTAATGAGAAGGTAGCTCAGATCAGATATGTCCACGCAGGAAATAAATTCCTACTTAATTTGCGTGGGGCCCTGATGGTAGGTATAAGCCAACTCGTTATAGCGGCGGCGAGGCCGTGGGTCGTGTCAAATGAACGCCCCGAAGAAAATCAAGGAAGCAGCTTTGCTAACATAACAAAAATAAATTAGCAATTAGATGTTCTTTGCTGGAAGGCGATGACATAAGCGATGTCGGATGGAAAGTACGTTAGCCGACCAGGACTAGTACAGTGGCAACAACATTGCCACCAAGAACCACTCCCCCACAATCAATTAACGGAACATTCGAGTGGTCATTTAAAAATCCCAAAAACGGTGGAACCACAAACGAACTTCCAACAATAAATCAAGCGGAAGCGACCCCCCTGTACGTTGGTCGCACATCGCTACCTTCTAAAAAAAAAGACATATAACCAAAAATAAACACAAAAAAAAGTTCAACATAGAATTTCAAATACAAGATTTGAACATAATATGTCAAACGCGTAGGAATTACCTTGCCAATGCATTAGACCAATGCTGCTCGTAGTTACCTAGTGAAAATAATGCACAGTTCAAATTACATAACTCAAAATATTATAATACCAATATTAATTAATAATTTTAAAACATAAAACCCAAACATTAGCATTAAAATTCACGCCTGCGAGCGTAAGATTAGATAGCCTCTAATCACGTTGAACAGAAATGCAAAACCTGCAACTTCACGATTATTTCGGCCAAAAACGTTCTAATCAAAAAATGCCAAGCAAAGGATAATCCTTTATAACAAAACATAAAAAAAATACAAGAAACAGCCAAGGATGAATTCAAACGATGGCGACTCCAGGTGGTCGAAGTAAAACGGGCCAAGTCGATCAACGTAAACCACTGTGAAACAATCAAATAACATAAATGTTACTCACCACTCCGAAGGGATACCACAACCTTCAGAAGCAGCATGGGCAGAAGGAATCGACCAAATAAACGTACGACATGGGAGAAATCCACCATTTCTCAACAACGAAGATATTTCAGGACCATCTGGCCTGCGCGAACAAAAATTGTTCCGGAAAAGAATATCTTCTCTCGAAGATATTTCAGGACCCAACGGTCTGCGCAAACAATTTTTGTCCCGGAAAAGAATACCTTGTTCCGCATCCCGCTAAAATGCGAAGCTCTTGTTCGAGAGCTCAAAACATATCCTCTTGCTCGATCGAACGTTGACACCAGACTCTCCTTTTGCGCAGTTTGAACAATCCCCACCTCGGCGCGGATAGAATGCGCTTTTAAAAGAATAATTGATATATAGGGTTGAACGTAAGTGATGGATTGCAAAAATCCGTCACAGTCCTTTGTGGGGCAAACCACCACTGATAGTTACCATTGCTATAGTACCAGCATATCCATTCGTATTCTGCTTATTAGCTGCTACAATCCATGTCTCCGTTTTGAGCACTGCATTTTGGACGATCAGCCTTTTCAGAATTTTATCTCGGATAAAATCTTATCTAAACTTTAAAATAGCTTCAATGATGTCAAGTTTAGCCTCCTCTCAGGGTACCCAGGTAACCAGCAGCTCCCCCTTCAGTTTCACTTTGTTATCTAAAGCAGTGAGTAGAATCCATCCGATGAAATCATTTTGTGCGCTTCTGAATTGAGTGGCTGATGTTCTTTCCTTCCTTCCTCTGCCTATCCAAGTTTGCTGGTGTACAAATAGGTATGCTAATATACGACCGGTTTCTCTTTTTCCCTCCGGTCGAGATCTTCTTTCATCCTTTTAGTTTTGTTCAAGAGCAGGTTCCTCTAGGATTTATGCCTCCTTATTATGCTTGTATTACATTTTATTGTAATTATTTTATTGCAATTTATTGTACAAATAAAAATGGTACAATTTCCGCGCAAAAGATACTGCGCAGTGTGCTCATGCTCAAACTTGTACCATTTCTTGCACGATAAATTACATTATGTTGATCTGCTTTGAGTCTTTTGTTCTTTTGGAACCATCTCCGCAATATTTTCTATTGTGTTATCCATAATTGCTCCCACAGGTAATGGGGAAAAGAGGTCGCCATTCCACAGAGCCAAAACGAGGTACGCTTGGTGCCTCGAGGTTTTGCAACTAAGAACTCAGCCTTGCATACCCTAAAAGTCGTAGTACCGTGAGGATTCGAAAGTTTTTATTGTCCAAAGGGTTAAGCCAATGCTCTCGTGCCCTCTGCACTTCCATCTTTTCAATCAACAATCAATTTACGATTTGTTCTTTTGTATTTGTCGAGAAAGCAGGCAACTCCCCCCCCCCCCCTCATCTCGCCAAAGTTGCAAATACCTAGAGAGAGACCTCTAGGGGAACATTTAATTAATTTTCTCTTGCGATAATCTTGTGTACTGCCACGACAGCGCTGTTTCTTCGGTATAATCGGCGTGGATTGGCCGAAAACCAAAAGAGAACTATAAACCGCAATAATAAATCTTGGGATTTAAAATGAAAATTCAATTTCGATAAGAAATGAAAATTTGTACCTCTACGTGTTAAAAATGATGTAGACATAAAGATTCACAGTAAACTTGAGCGTTCTTACACATTGTGAAAATTTCATTCGTAAACAACTTTGTTATTGCCGAAAATAATTCAAACCAAAAAGAAAATTTTACATGTTTGAATGTATTAAGGGCGTTTGGATGAAAAATGATCGTCAAAACTGTATATCATTTATAAAAATCGCGTTTATGTATAGCAACAGCGGGAGGTAAAATAAATAAGCGAATTTTTTTTTGGAAAATTTAGCAAGCTTTAAGAGGGAGGAAGGCCTCGATGTTTTAAATACGCGAGAGCTTTGAAATTAATAATTTAAAATAAGCACTTCGATTCGGAAAGGTTAGTTATATCGTGAATTTAAGAAATAAATACAACGATATATTAAACATGCTTTCGTTTATCGGTCAAATTTATAGTGTGGGACTCAAATGGAACGACGCTATAATTTATTTACTCGTAACACGATACTTAACGGTCACGTTAGCATTTACTTCAATGACTTTATGTTAATTATTTAGTTAAAATATAAAAAGAATGTGTTCATATAATAACATTTTGCTATTTATTTACCTAATTTATATTTTCTCATTACTCTTAATTGCTTTGTTTGATAAAAAAATATTTCTTTTCTGGATGTGTAATGGAATTAATTATTTCTTTATCAAATAGCAACCGGGAAAACGAGGCCGTTATGGAATTTTCGTTATAGTATTTTTTTTCTCAAAAGCTTGCTCCGATTCTCGATAACGCTTTGGCCCACTTACGACGAAGGGTCCTCAATCAGGGAATAAATTTAAACTCTAATTTGATGTTTTTATATTTGATAATTTATTTTTCAAAGTGAATTTTGCGGACTTCTGATTTCGCTTTTTGAACAACATAATAATGTACCTACTCTTTTATTTAATATTTCATTGTTTCTTGAAGGCTGTTACATTTTGTAACAATCAGCAAGCATTCTGACAAGAACTCCATTATTAGCACTTGAACAAATCTGGAACTTTAATAATTTTAATAGTCACAAGTAAAATAACAATAATAATAATAATAGTGAACCTTACTTTCACTTCCCGATTAAATCTATTTAAGAAGTCCAACGGTCGAATTTATGACTTTGTTTAATCAGCGATTAACCCCCCCCCCGTCACAGTTGGTCACATTTTGTAAAAAACATCCCCCATAGGTGTTGACGTCCTTTATGGACAACCCTTAAGCAGAAAGGGGGACTATAAGGCAGCTATAATAAGCTCGGCCTTCGGCCTCACACTTTGAGTCTTCCTTACAAATTTCGAGACATTGATTGGTTGGTTCATTCGTTGGGGGCAGTACCCTAAGGTTGACCACCCCAAATTAAATTAAAAATTTCCTATAGCAAAGAGGAAGGTTTATATAGTATACTGTAAAAATTTTATGAGCGAATGTATTATCAAAATTTTGAAAAAATCGAATTTGAAATTTTGGATTCGAGACTCGTCCGGCTGTGGGCATCGAAAAACCTGAGCCTCCGCTGCTCCGCAGCTCCGGCCGGTTTTTCATCGCCTGAGCCGCTACGCGGCAAAAGCTAAACATATACTTGAAGGCGCCATCCTTCAAGAAAACCGGGATTCGAGTCATGTTACCTGTAGGACGTGCGAGCAGCATCTGACGAAATTTTTTAAGTGTTAGGGTATACCAATCCACACGTGCCGTCAACAGAACTTGACGCGCGGAATCTCATATGAGATTCCCGCGCGTCGGTCGGCTTTTACATGTTAAATTTGCTAACTTCAAAATCGATTTAATCAAAATTTTGATAATACATTCGCATGTAAAATTTTAACAGTATACTATATAAACCGTCCTCTTTGCAATAGGAAATTTTTAATTTTATTTGGGGTGGTCAACTTTAGGTTACTCGACCCCATTCGTTTATTACCAGTCTAAAGTAATATTTGTGCTAACCTGATTTGGGCAGAAAATATTCAATTCAGAAAATTAACAAATACGATTTATTATATTACCCCTCGGCCCCCCCTTCCTTTTGAATTATCAAACGAAGTATATACACAGTGTTCCGATTATTTTCATTTATTTTGTTGTGTCCACAACATCTCGTAAGATCCGCGATCAACAACGGTCGGCACGGACGGGATGTGGTTTCAACAGTTCATATTTTAGTTTAGTTACTGTAGTATTGTTTTGATTGTTTCATAAAATTGCATTTTTAATTTTGAAGTTATTTTAAAAAAACATTGTTTGGTTGTTATGCTTTTAAAATAATACACTATGACATGCGCGTTTTAGTAACGTTGATTAAAAATAAAAACAAGAAAAGGAAGATGTAACGTGGGGGATGAAAAGAATAACAGAAAAAAAGGCAGTCGCAAAAAGCTCTCGAACGAGAGAGGTCGTGTTTGACCAAAGAAGAGATTAAAAAAAACTCTCGCATGAGAGGATGTTCTCCAAAAGTGAGTTACATGCGAATATCGAAACGGAGCAGACGTAAAGTCTCCAAGCGAGAAATCAATTGATTAGATTGAATTCTAACACCGGTGGGTGATAAACGTGGTCAAAGCAAAAGACACAAAAATATTCGCACGAAACAATACGTGTAATACTACAGTGCCGACGATCATCCTAGTGGGTGAATGTTAAATAATTGGAACCAACCAAAGCAGATCCCATTTCCCGTCCGTGATGAGAACGGATTGAACGAGGTCGATCCAGAAGGAAGTAGGCGCACCCATTACGCGAAGTGCAACGTCATAGTGCTACGAATAAGTCTTCAAAACAGTGAGCTAGGTATTCGAATATATACACCAAAAACTAAGGTAAATTTTAATTTGCAGTTTTATGTGTATCCCTTTGTTAGATTTTAAGTTTAGTTCAATAAATATGAATTTTGCTACTACATCTTTGTCTGTGTTGTTCTTTGTTCATCGTGACTCTTAAGCAAAAGTACTGACCCTGAGATATAGTCAACCAAATAGGTAGGTCCGCTTATAAAAGGTGCCTAACGCAACAATTTATATAAAAAAAACAATAAAAAATTTATCGTATGATTTTTGAATACTGTAGAAACCCGATTATTCGAGCTAACTGACTTATGACATCATCATCTCATACGACAGGCCAACAACCACAGACAACGAGTCGGTACACAAGAAAAATTATTGCATAACCGGCATGGACCAAACAAACCCGTTTTTATGTATATTGGTGACTCGATTACCACGAAAAATTGTTCTCAGAGGTACCATCGGAAGACTATGTGTCTGTCACGTAACGCATCTCATTGGTTTAATATCACAGAAACCAACGAATGTCACGCCATCTTCCGTTTAAATTTTATTCAACATATAATTTTGTAAATAAATAAATCAACGAATGTCACAGAGACGTGTAAAAATTAATATATTAATATAGAAGATAGATCGATTAATAGCTATCGTAATTCACTCAGTGCGGCCTTTAGGCCGCACAATCAAAGCCGACTAGTAAATAAATAATAGTACATAGAATAAATCCTGAAAACATGCAAAGCGAAAATTGCAACAGTATCAATAAAGAATGGTACATTCTGAATTCTTCTGAAATATACCCCCACATCTCAATTACCGTTGCTATGGTTACGTGATAATTTTTCCGATTCTCCGATGGTTGCTATGGAATCGTGTTAATTTAACGGATTAGTAAACCGTTTGATGGTTCGGCTCAATTTATCGTTCTAAATTTTTCCCATAGACAGTGGCGGCTGATACGTGGAGGGCGCTGGGGCACCGCTCTCACTAACTAGAACAGCAACTCGGAATAATATTGTTTAAAGCGAATGCACTGCTGGTAACGGTAGCCCATATTTAAAACACTTCGCTAACAAGTAAAAATTATAATTTGTAAATGCATCCCCTCAATTATACCACACCGTGATGAGCGCAGGGTAATTTTAAACAAACATTCTCTTAAGGTAGAAGATTCACGATATTAAATTAATTCAATATTAATTATTGAATTAATCTAAAACCCCCCCAATCTAAAAACAAAAATTTATGCGCTTAGCCTCTATAATAATTATGTAGTTTCATTTTAAATTCAGAATTAATTATCTTTATATAAATTTATTTTTCATCCGTTCCTTTTCTGCTAGTGTCTGATTATGATGATTATGCAGCAAGAAACTTTTTCAGGCTGGTAATTAAAAAATAAACCAATTAAATATGCGTTTAAGCAAATAGATATACAGATGTGGTGTTTTAAGGCCGCATTGCTTCATTATTGCCCAGGTTGTGCGGCCTAAAGGCCGCACTGTGAGGCAACATCATCAGCCAGGTATTACGTATCACTAGTAGAAACACAAATACCTTATAACAACGTCGGATTTTCTTGCAGTTAAGGAAGATATCCTTGAAAAAATCTTTTCAGTGTAGTTTACCTTATTACCCTCCCCCTTCTCCAATCGATTTACATAAATAAAGAAGTGCTACTTGGGCAGGATGATAGCATGTCGTGTATGTCAAGCTACAAATGGGACAGTGGATGAGATTTATGTTGATGCAGTAGTGGCTTTCCGTATAGGTTACGTACCTTCCTATCTAAAATCGAAAACAACAGCTATCTAAAAGTAATAATAATAATGTTAAGTAAATAACAATACAGCAAATTTAATATATATTTTTCTTTTGCTTAAATTTTGTGCTCCATTCCATTGATCGTCACTATTGTAAATAAAGTTATAAAAAGTTGACGGTTGCTTTGACCGGGAGGTCTGGAATAACCCCCAGCGTAGGGATATCAAGATTGCCATTTTGATATGCTGCGCCGAAATACCCCCCCCCCCCCCCCGACGGTTGAAGAGTATTGATATTTTCAAAGTGACACAATAAGAATATACCATTAAAACATGTCACGAGCCGCAATTGCCCATAGATTATGGGCAGTGGGGATGTGAAAATACCGACTGCTTACCGAACTTATTGATAAAATGCTTATTGTTAAACTGAAACTCGCATCAACAATAGAACGTGTTTAATTTAAAATTTAAACCGTTTTTTTTGTTTATCGTTTCCAACCATCCTGTATATAACAATAAGTTAAAAATAAACGCATAATTAGGCATTTCCATGTGACGTCATGACTCCGCCTTAACAGCTGATATTGGACCACGTTTGTTAGCGGGCTTATGAAAGAGCGACCCGGGGGGTGAATCACTGTGGCAGTATAGTGTACACTTAAGTAGCAGTACAGGCAGTATCGCCAGTATAAAGCTGCATGCGGACTGATAAAGCAAAACGTTTTAAGACAAATCATTTTGTTTTATCTAAAAACAAATGTTTTGTTTTGTCTTACAGTGTTTTATTTTGTCTTAAAACGTTTTGCTTGATCTGAAAACAAACTGATCAAAGCAAAAAAGTTGTTTTCAGATCAAGCAATACGTTTCATGATTAAACAAAAAGCTTTTTAATGCAACAAAAGTTTTGCTTTATCAATCTGCATGCAGCCTTAGGCAGTATTTATAGAAGTATAGTGTACATTTTCAAACCCAGTGATTCACCCCCCGGAGCGACCTAATGTCTTATTTTTTTATACAATATGGACAATTAGAAGCTTCTTTTTGTAATCGTGTGTACACCAGGTTTGTACACCTATAATGCGAATAAGTGCTAGTCAAGTAGTTAATTATTATTTTTTATAGATGTGAAAACGTGTGACATTTTGAGGTTAGCATTTTTACAAGACAATTTTCATTGAAAACTGTGCTCTAAAAGATAGGGTAAAGTATACATTTGTTGGCCCTCTTACAGTTATTGACCCTTTACATTTAAAAATTAAATATTAGGGAACCTTTGATCTTAGGGATATTTTTTTAATATTTTTTTTATAATTTGTAAATTGTAAAAATAAAAATAACGTCCCTACTCTACGGTTTATAAAATGTAAAAAAAATTCAATTTTTTCCAATAAAAACAGGTAAAAATACAGATTTACCACAAACTTGCATAAGCCCGCTAACAAACTTGGTCCAGAATCAGCTTTTAGGGGCGGAGCCAATGACGTCACTGTGACGTACTTGGAAACGGCTAATTGTAAAAACCTACTTAAAAGTACAAATAAAGCATAATGCACCTTCACGTACTTTAAGTAGGTCACATTTAAATCCCACATATGTCATTACTCATCAGGCCTTGCATTAAAAATTGATAATTTAGCATTAAGAAAGTGTATAAATATGGTAAATAAAATTTAATAAAGAGAGTAGCAATTAAACTGCGGTTTGATTCGTTACTCCCATCAACGAAGTTTAAGATAGAGTGTAATCAGACTTAAGTCTATCCAGAAAACCTTTGTGAGAGTGCAAAGGATAACATCTCTCATCTTATACTTTCGACAGAACATGAGAAATAGAAACCGCGGGGGGGGGGGGTATAGAATATCTTCCAGTATACCGGCATAGTTACATCAAAGCAGTATCATACAAATTTTTTAATGTTTTACTACTTGATGACCACATTCTGGAGGGTACATTATAATTATTTTTGTATAGTTGTTGTTTTGGGTCTTTGCCCGGAGAGGGGGCTCACGTGTCCTTGTACCCTTTAGGGCAAGCCTTAATAGTGAGATTGATTGTCAGATCGCAGCGCCACGCCGGCTAAATTTAGAACCCTTGCATGAGATATCGGATGTGTTTCGCGATTTAAGGTTTATTTCATGAGCGGATTGTGCCAAGTTCCGAGAGGACGGATGATAATGTAAAAGGATATCGTACTAACTTTTTTATATTTAAAAATTAATTGGAAGGGGGTGACTAACCCCATTATATCGCTGTATCTACTATTGGTGTATGTGGTTGAAATTCTAAAAAAAAACTGAATTCTTTAGCGGCCTGTATCTCGGAAACCATCAGAGCTAGAAGAAAAATTTTTTTTGGCTTTTGTTCACAATTTCATACGGTATAATTTCGTTAGGACCTATTTTGGCCACAGGATGCATAATAAACGCTTAATTCACGACTTTACGGTTTTAGAGACCTTTCTTGACAGATTTTTCCTGAATCGCCAGGTAACAGGGGCTAAAAGTAACCACTTAAAAGCCGTTTTAGCGACAAGTTGTCATGTCGGATCAACGAAGTGATTGATTAAATAAATCAACCTGTTAACGAGGCGGTTTACCCGAATAAACAAATGAATTTATCGAATGATAGCGTGCGGCCGGCTTTATAATTTTACACGTACTAAAACACAGCCTACTTTATCCTATCGATTACATTAAATTGTTTATTTATTGTTTAATAACTTCGCTAATTGTTCCAATTTTGCCACTTATTAAATTCGTATATTTTAAACGTATAATTAGATTGGGAAATTGGGCGGCATGGTTTAGATTGGATTTGGTTTAAAACCGCAATCCTATTTACTTGTTGACTGTCCAATAAACAATTCTTGACCATCTGGAACCTAGCGAGCAACGACTACCAACTTAACACAATTATAAGAATATTAAAACATGTTCGAATAAATTACAGCACAGCGAACACAAATGGAAGAATAATGCATTCGAAAAGCCTTTAATAAACGTTCAATTTTATTCCACTTTTTTACGTATGGCTGGAAGTGAATATTTTGTAGAGAATTTCTTCGCTCCCTCATTCTATATCGTTACGTAATTAGATCAATCGGTCAAATGCGCGTTTCCAATATTTTTTCTTCCTGAAAGATATCGTTATTTGACAAAAATTTAAATACAACTTTTAGAACCGCCACGATTGTGAATCTCGGTTTTATTATTAAAATTGGAAACTTTTACGGGTCTTTGACATGCCGCATTGAATTATAAAAAAAAATAAAAATCATTTACATTTTACACAATTTATTTTTTAAGAGACCTGTTTTTAAAAAAATGATAAGGCAACACGTGACGTGTTTACAATGTAAAAATTATTATAATCCGTGTTTATTATTTAATTAATACGTTTACACTGCATTTTCACGAACATGCAAAAAAATGCGACCCAAGTGGAAATTCACATTAACATAATTGAATTAATATTTTAAAAATTACCCTTGCAACGAAGAGGGTTGTTTATATCATCACAGATGTAGCCCATAAAAAATAGGGTGACTACATTAAAAATTTGATTTATTTGTTGATTCCGCGGTGTTATTTTCTTTTCTAATAACGCAGGCTAAAGAGATTTGCTGTTAAAACATAAAAATGTAATGAAAAGCTTCATGGACTTCATTTTATTTTTCTTTTGATCTTTCACTTTTGCTCTTTTAAATATTATGTAAAATCCATTTTGGATTTCGGCTTTCCTCCTACAGTTACATAACAAAATCTTTCCACGTTGTTTTAATTTTTTTTGGTTTACGGTTCGATAAAGTTGAATTGAGCGCAGGGACGTCCGACCCAACTTTATGTGTTATTTTACAGGTTTTTGTTAACAATTTATTATTTTAAAAACGTCAAGCTATAATTGCAAAATTTAATCAGGAATAAGTTGATCAATCACCATAATTAAATTAACCCAATGTGATAATTTAATATTATTTTACTTAATTTCGTACGGACGAAAAATATAAGGTCATGGTCTTAATGGAAACGATGAACCAAATAAAAAAGGTCTATTGACTTTTTTTCGTAACACCAATACTTGAAAAGTTGCGTCCTGTTAAATAATAAATAAATTATTAATTCTGTTCCCAATTATTATAGTTAAACTTTGTTTATATACTATATGGCATCGACAGTCTACCGTGTTTTACCAGTAGTGGCTCGTGGCTTCTTTCAATAAGGGGCAAATAATAACCCTCAAAGTATTAAGTGAAACATAGATCTCCCATTGGCTTTTGGTACTCTTAGGCCACGCCCCACCTCGTATTTTTGCGTTAAACTTGGAAAACGTTTACCTGAGCACGACAGATCCAAATCAAACGACAGATCGTAAAAAATCACATCTAGCTTTTAACGGTAAAATTGGAAAAATCTATCCGTGGCTAAAGGCAAAAGATTATTTCAACAATCCGTTGTCGACGTTAACGAATTAATAATATTTCTATTGATGTCAGAGTAACAAACTTAACGGTCGTCCTGACCTTCTAGGAGAGAGAAACCGAAACTTATCAATTAAGTTACTCATTAATCGATTTCCCGGTTTATCTCTCCTGGAAGGTCAAAGCAGCAGTTAGGGCATCTGACCTTCTAATTAATAATATTTCTTCATCAACCCCTTGCTAATGGCAAAGAATTTTTTCATCAATCCGTTGCCGACATTACAGAATTAATAATATTTCTTCATTAATCCGTAACTAACGGCAAAGCCGTTGATGATGGCAAAGAATTCTTTCATTAATCCGTTGTCGACGTTAACGAATTAATAATATTTCTTAATCGACCCGTCAGTAATGGCCAAGAATTATTTCATCAATCCATTGCGCACGATTACGTATTAATAACATTTCTTCATAGACCCGTTACTGATGGCATAGAATTATTTCATTAATCCGTTGTCGACGTTAACGAATTAATAATATTTCTTAATCAATCCGTTAGTAATGGCAAAGAATTATTTCATCATTCCATTGCGGACGTTAACGAATTAATAATATTTCTTAATCGACCCGTTAGTAATGGCCAAGAATAATTTCATCAATCCGTTGCGGACGTTTACGTACGAGGGTCAAGCTGAATTTATTGAGAATAAAATAGATCTAGTAAGTTGTTAAAAATAAAACATACGGTATTATTTAGAGAAACTCTTTATCTGTCATTTGAAGTTTAGAAGTTGAAAATACGTTCGTTATAACTCAAGTTACTAATTTTTTAAAGTGACATTGCAAGTAAAAACATGGAATTAACAAGAGAGCTTTTTCGAATCATGATTTATTATGATTTTAAAAAAGATTTAAGCGCTTACGAGTGCAAAGAGAGTTTAGATTCAACTTTTAGTGAACAAGCACCTTCCTTCGCTACAATTTACCGATGGTATAAGGAATTTGAACGCGAAAGGAATTCCGTTCAGCATCAAAAAGGAGCAGGACGTCCTTCTACCGCTGTTACCGACAAAAACATTGCTGCTGTTAAAAAAATAATTAAAGAGGACAATAAATCCACTTATGGGGTAATAGAGCATCAACTCAAGATTGGATCCTCAGCTGTTAAAACAATCATACACGATCACCTGCATTTAAAAAAAGTGGTCCGTCGTTTTGTGCCGCATCACCTTTCTGATTTCCAAAAAGCAGAGCGTGTAAGAATTTGCCATGAAACTCTAAATTTGTTAAATAATGGCGGACACCAAATTTATTCCAAAATCGTGACAGGTGACGAAACTTATATTTCCTTTTTCGACATACCTACTCGTCAAGAGAGTCGTGTATGGATTCACGAAGATGAGGAAACTCCGACAATGATCAAGAAACAGCGAGCTATGAAAAAAGTTATGTATGCGGTATTCTTCAGAAGTATGGGCCTAGTAAATGCCATTAAGCTAGATGGACAAAAGACAGTTACAGCTAAATGGTACACTGAAAAATGTTTACCTGATGTGTTCAGTAGAGTTTCAGCCAAGGGAATTATGCTCCACCATGATAATGCATCATCCCATTCGGCAGCTATAACTCGCCAGTTTTTGGCTGAAAAAAATATAAAAGTCATAGAACATCCGCCGTACTCACCTGATTTAGCAATGTGCGACTTTTGGCTATTTTCTGGGCTTAAAAAAAATTTGCGGGGCAGAAGGTTTTCGTCTGAAGAAGAGATTGATACCGCAGTTCATACTTATTTTGAAGGTGTTCCGAAAGAAGATTGGTTGGGAGCTTGGTTGGGAGGTTGGGAGAAAGAAAGAATGGTCAAGTGTATCATTGTTGGAGGGAATTACTTTGAGCATATTTAAAATAAAATCCTAGAAAATATTAACCGTGTTTTTTATTCTCAATAAATTCAGCTTGACCCTCGTATTAATAACATTTCTTCATAGACCCGTTTTTTTTCCTGTGTCCCCATTGGGTTAAACCACCCAACGGGGGAGTATATTCTGCCATTGGATACAGACATAAAGTTAAAACTAATTAATTGACATATTATGTAATTAATGTGATATAAACACAAACTTATAACTAGGGAAAAATAGAAACACTTATTTGGTAGAACTATTAAAACTTAAATCGATAACGAGAACAAATTACACTAACACATATTAAGGCAAGAGATTGACTGTCCCTGCCCTGTATGTGTTTAGTGTTGGTGTTTTAATCTGTAGATATGAGTCAAGGTGTGAGCCATGGCCAGAACGAGAGAATGAAAGATTAGAAAAACGAAACCGGGTTTGAGCATATAATGGCCCTTCAATATTCGAGGTTGGTATGAGTGGTGGAGTATTAAAATCTTTAAGAGTTGAAATTGTATGTTTTATGAAGGTGGTGAAAGAAATAACTAAGGAAGGATGTTTAAGAATTTGAAGGAGGTCGAGTGGGGATACTGAGTAGAAATTACAGAGAGTAAGATGGTTGAAACGGGAAGATACATAGCGCGGGCAATCGGACAACAAATGTTGTAGAGTTTGTCTACTCCTTGAATCGCAAGGACACACATCAGTAGGGCAGATCTTAAATCTAAATAGGTACTCGCGCGAATACGAATGTCCCGTCAATATCTGCGTCAATTCAAAAGAGGTGTCGAAGGCACCTCGGAACAGTCGAACATCTTGCAGTGTAGGCAAGTACTGCCGGGTGGTTGAACCTTGAACGGCATTAATGTACTCAGAATTCCAAGTACTTGCCAGTTCAAGGCGAAACACCCTTCTTGCGTAACTTAGAGGAAACTGGGTGTATGCCAGGCAACTGTGCGACACGGCCGCATCTTTGGCACATAAATCTGCAACCTCGTTCCCTCCTATACCACAATGAGCCTTTACCCACACAAACTTGATGGTCAACTCGTTCAGTTGTACAGTAAAGTACAGCTTCTGTCGCTGATGGAAACAAGCGAAGATAGGCTGTCGGAGAGAATACACGCTGAGTGCGGAGCCGGACAAATGGACGCGGCCGAAAGGCCGCGACCGAAAGGACGCGACCGTTTGGACGCAGACCCAAAAGGACGCAGACCCAAAAGGACGCAGACCCAAAAGGACGCAGACCCAAAAGGACGCAGACCCAAAAGGACGCAGACCCAAAAGGACGCAGACCCAAAAAGACGCAGACCCAAAAGGACGCAGACCCAAAAGGACGCAGACCCAAAAGGACGCGGCCCATAAAGACGCAGACCCAAAAAGACGCCAAGATTCGACATAAAATGGGGGAAAGGTTATATTCACGATCTTCGTCACGTAAAGTTAAATCTTCACGTAAAGTTAAATCTTCCGCAAAGAGGTGAATCTTCCGCGAAGAGGTGGATCTGCGGTTAGGTTAGTGTTAGTTTTTGATATTTCTTTAGAAAACTAATTAAAAACAAATAAATCTTCACGTAAAGTTAAATCTTCAGGTAAAGTTAAATCTTCCGCAAAGAGGTGGATCTTCCGCGAAGAGGTGGATCTGCCGTTAGGTTAGTGTTAGTTTTTGATATTTCTTAAGAAAACTAATTAAAAACAAATAAATCTTCACGTAAAGTTAAATCTTCCGCAAAGAGGTGGATCTGCGGTTAGGTTAGTGTTAGTTTTTGATATTTCTTTAGAAAACTAATTAAAAACAAATAAATCTTCACGTAAAGTTAAATCTTCAGGTAAAGTTAAATCTTCCGCAAAGAGGTGGATCTTCCGCGAAGAGGTGGATCTGCCGTTAGGTTAGTGTTAGTTTTTGATATTTCTTAAGAAAACTAATTAAAAACAAAAAACAAATAAATCTTCACGTAAAGTTAAATCTTCCGCAAATCTTCCGCGAAGAGGTGGATCTGCGGTTAGGTTAGTGTTAGTTTTTGATATTTTTTTAGAAAACTAATTAAAAACAAATAAATCTTCACGTAAAGTTAAATCTTCAGGTAAAGTTAAATCTTCCGCAAAGAGGTGGATCTGCCGAAAATATTGGTATATAATCAGTATAAAATGTGAAAATAATTTTTTGCGTCTATATGGTCGCGTCTTTTTGGGTCTGCGTCCTTTTGGGTCTGCGTCCTTTTGGGTCTGCGTCATTTTGGGTCTGCGTCCAAACGCTCGCGTCATTTCGGTCGCGTCCTTTCGGCCGCGTCCATTTGTCCTAGACCCCGCTGAGTGCACTCTCCTGGGGGAGATCCAATTCAGGGCAGCGTCAATCGCATATAGATCGGCCTGATAAACACTACAAGTATCGTGTAAGCGATACTTGTGTGTTTCAAGCCGAGACTCGTGGTCATAGACCCGTTACTGATGGCATAGAATTATTTCATTAATCCGTTGTGACGTTAACGAATTAATAATATTTCTTCATCGACCCGTTAGTAATGAAGATGGTTGAAGTAGAAAAACAGAGAAAGGCCGATATTAAGGGAATAACCACAAATTGAATATCCAGTGCTCAAAAAATATCAGAGTGGAAGATTTTAGAAGAGGCCTACGTCCTGCACTGAACAAGAGGGGGTTGTGATGATAGCGATTATGAGGGAAATCCTGAGGAGACAGGACAATGCGGCAAGGAATAGCAATGGAGCCACTCACTCCATCAAGTTGACTCATTTAAAACTTCAGCAAAGATTATTTGTAGTTGCAAAATGAATTACATATATAAGCAATTATGATGTGACACATTAAGTTATGGCATACAAATAATTTAAATAATTTTCCTCGAGTCCGCCCCTTACTAAAAGTGCATCGAAGAATCTCTTAATTCCATTTAACAAATAACTGCACTGTAGGTTCTTAAAATCCTAAGCTTAGCGTGACAAGTAAAATTATAATAATAGGATGCAGTAGATTGGATGCACATTCGAGCAACTAATTAGCTACGTACTACCTTTGAAAAGCATCCTGAAAATTAAATTTACAGCAGGAGGTGAATCTGAAACTATAGGAGGTTAAGTGGTTTCTTCCTCCATTTGTCCTTGCTGTATTTAAACGTCCTAATAATAAATTTACAAGTCACAAAAACGCAACTGCCTCGAAGTAAGCACATGCAATATTCGAAACGTAACAATTAAAATAAAATTTTCAATTTTTGACATCCAAAATAATTTGTCACGCACCACGCCAGCGTAGGCTAAAAGATTCATTAAAAAACAACTCAAAAATGTTTCGTACGCTTTAATTATACGCTCAACTTTTACATCACGATGTTCGTTAATAGAATACAACTCGAATAATTTGTAAAACGTTGCTCTATAGTGAAAATTACGTTAAAAACACGACATGGTGAATTTGATTGATTACATTTTCAGCTTATGTTATTTATATATCAAAATCATATCTTGAAGTAATAATTATAACTTTTCGTTACTTCATAAAGTATTTAGGATTTATCGTTTGCCAAAATTACAGTGTAGTCTCTTTAATTAAATTAATTAACTTGGTAAAAATACCCAAAAATTTACATTTAACGTTCAACAACATGGAATTGTTTATGCATTGCTGGCAAAACAATTCAGACTTATCCTTCTCACATAGTTTCTCCAAACAGCGCCTAACTTCCAAAAACATTAGCCGATTGTAACTTTTTAAAAATTTTCCACAATTCGATTATTCAGGCTTGAACAAAACCAAAGTTTCCAAAAACTTATATTGAAATAATTAGTATAAAAATTCCGATTATATTGTAAACGAAACTTTTATTCCCCTACAATTTTTGCCTAACAAAATAATCTTAAAAACCGATCCAGAATCGCTATTGCCATACTACTTACTTCGTTGCAAAAGAAATCGTTTTATTTCTAATAATATTGTGAACAAACAAACGGCAGAATTCGGAAAGCGCCGGGACCAAAAATTGTATTAAACTTTTTGTAGAAAAGCAGCGGAAGAATCGCAATTTGTAACAAAAATAACAAAAATTGAAATTTAAAAGAATATCTGTCAACGTCGATAACTTTTACAAAAGTAAACTGATTTTAATTTTTCTGCGCTTGATAGAAAGGTAATTGTTGGAACTAACAAAATTCGTTTATTTATTTTCTTCAAACCTACCAATTTCGAGATATTGTGGCTTGTCAAAGTCGAAGTAGGAAATGATGAAATCTTTACAAAAAAATTTATGTTAAAATTTCAAAATTTTCGCTGAAAACTGTGGGAAAAATTTTTTTGTAGTCAGGTAAGCGAGAAACTTTTTTTTAAATAAAATTGAATATCGACGGAATTTTTTGTTCTAACCCCGATAACTTCTGAACAAATCAACCGATTTTGACGGTTTTGGACTTTTTGGAAAGGTGATTATTTATTCTACAACGTTTATTTTCAAGTCCGCAAAAGATTTTACATTTCCATAAAAACTTTTTGTTGATATTTTTTTATTTCAATAGCACCTTATTTAAAAGCTTGAAATTCATGGTTTTCGAATTGTTGCGAAATAAACTACGCAAAAGATATTTCCTAACTTTTTTAAGTAACGCAACAATAAAATTACAACTCATAAGAAGATTAAAAAACTTGATACAATAATATATAGTTCAGTGGAATTTTTCAACAGTCTGTAAATTCTATAAAAGTTGACCAAAATATAATTTTTTTCATTTTTTAGAAAGCCGATTGATCAAGCTAAAAAAATTGTTTTGTGATTTTTTTTAAACCGCGTATTAGTTGACGAATTGCTGCCTGTCGCAACAAAACTTGACAGAAATCTGTAAATTATTTTCAAAATTTTCAAGTTTAACATAAAATTTTAACCCTACATTTGTGCCACAATATCTCGAAAACTGTGCGGTGTACAACAAAAAGTTTAAATTGGTTATAACTTTTTTAAAAGTTAAGGGATTTTAGATTTTCTACGCTTTTTATAAATGTCATGATTTATGCTATAAATTTGAATTGATATTTTGTTTTCGTAAAACGCACAGGTTATGAGTTATTGCTTGTTAAAGGGAAAGTTTGAAAGTCTAAATTTTAATAGATTTTGTGTCAAGGTCGGTAACTTCCAGAAAAATTGACCGATTTTTATTTTTCTGTACGTTCTAAAAATATAATTCCCTAATCTAAACAGCGCATCTCTTAACTTTTCGTCATAAAACTGACGGTTTTCGAGTTATTGCTTTTTAAAACGAAAATTAGTAAAATCAATAAATTTTTTATCGAAAAAGTTGTTTTCCGCATTTGTGAACCGGTATAACCCGAAAACTATGCACTATAGACCAGTGCCGATAATTTTTGAAACCGAAAAAAATAGCAGTAGGATGAAACCCATTGGAAAAGGAAGAGAATATAACAAAAATGAAAGGAAAAATAATTTACGGGCGATCTGAGGTCGGGAAGTGGAAGGGGGTGAGTTTTAAGGGTAGAAAACTGTTTTTCTCGATTTCCGGCAAAACCACAAGTCCTATGGAAAAAAGTTAAATGGCAAAGTTGTAGGTAATAAAAAGATCTACAACTTTTGTATTTACACTTTTTTCACATAACCTCAAAATTTATGTGAAAAATTCAAATAACCAAGTTTTTGGTTTTTAATTTTTATCTTTTACAAAAAAAAATTTTTTTTCACGAAATTTGGTGAAAACTTACCCTTTTATGTCCCAAACACACTGTAATTTTTTTGATTTAAAATATTTATTTTTTCACCTTATTTTGACTTAATATCGAAAAAGCACCCTAATTTTCAATCGAAAATTCTCGCGTCAAAATATCTGCTTTTTTAAAAAACTCGGTGGGCATTTTGTTCGTTGAAATCTCTACTTTTTGATGGTGTAAAAAAAAATATACATTACTATGGTAAATATTCTCAAAAATGCAAAGAAACGAACAAAACTAAAAAAAAAAATTAAAGTAAATTTGTCACAATTCTCTTAAAGTAACTCAGCCTGCACGTGTATTTTCATGAACGATGTTGTTTATTTCGACTTGCAATTTTTTGTTTATCAATGTAACACGGAATCATACGTTTTTCGAGTAATTAAAGTATAAATTTTAATAAATAGCTCAAAATTGTACATGATGATTTAAGAAAAAAAAAATTTCTGATTCGAGTTGTTTTCGTTTCTTTGCATTTTTTGGAGAACATTTACCACAGTAATGTATATATTTTTTTACACCATCGAAAAGTAGAGATTTCAACGAACAAAAAGCCCACCGAGTTTTTTAAAAAAGCAGATATTTTGACGCGAGAATTTTCGATTGAAAATTAGGGTGCTTTTTCGATATTAAGTCAAAATAAGGTGAAAAAATAAATATTTTAAATCAAAAAAATTACAGTGTGTTTGGGATATAAAAAGGTAAGTTTTCACCAAAGTTCGTGAAAAAAAATTTTTTTTTGTAAAAGATAAAAATTGAAAACCAAAAACTTGGTTATTTGAATTTTTCACATAAATTTTGAGGTTATGTGAAAAAAGTGTAAATATAAAAGTTGTAGATCTTTTTATTACCTACAACTTTGCCATTTAACTTTTTTCCATAGGACTTGTGGTTTTGCCGAAAATCGAGAAAAACAGTTTTCTACCCTTAAAACTCACCCCCTTCCACTTCCCGACCTCAGATCGCCCGTAAATTATTTTTCCTTTCATTTTTGTTATATTCTCTTCCTTTTCCAATGGGTTTCATCCTACTGCTATTTTTGTTCACTTTTTATCATTTTCAAAGGCTTCTGCACTGGTCTACTATGGAAAAACGTATTTCTAGATTTAGTAATATCAACGGAAAAATGAGAAAATTTAAGAAAAATTCGAACTTAAAATTTTTATTTGAAATTCGATAAAAATTTTTCTAGTGGTCATAACTTCTGCAAAACTTAACCAGCTCTGATGTTTCTGTACTTATTAGAAAGATAACTTATCTAGCTAATCATTTTATTACCTTACTTAATATTGACAACATTACAGTTTACGAGTTACAGCCTGTTAAAGAGAAAGTTAGTAATAATTAATAAATTGATAAAATTGCATTTCCAAGTTTTTGGCAAAATTTGTTCAAATGCTCATAACTTCTTCAAAACTTAATTAATTTTAATGTTTCTGCACTCATTTGAAGGACAACTTATTTAGCTAAACATTTTATCAGGCCATATTATTTTGGAAAACCTACAGTTTTTGAGTTACAGCCCGTCAAAAAGAAAATCACGAAAATCAATAAATTGATAAAATTGCATTACTAAGTTTTTGACAATATTTGTTTTAATGGTCATAACTTCTACAAAACTTAATCAATTTTAATGTTTTTGCACTCATTTGAAGGACAGCTTATTTAGCTAAACATTTTATTAGGCCACATTATTTTGGAAAACCTACAGTTTTTGAGTTACAGCCCGTTGAACAGAAAGTCACGAAAATCAATCTAAATATATAAAAGAGAAGATCTGCGTGCTTGCGTGCGTGTTTGTTCGCTATACGTTCCTAGACCCGTGGACCGATCTCAACCAAATTTTGCACAGTTATTTTGTAGCTCCAGGCGCAACTATTCTCGCATATATGGAGAAGAAATTCGAGCGGGAAAAAAAGTTATTCGCTTTTTTCGAAAATCAAATCACAAGTTTGACAAAAAATTTAATTTGTCAAATAATTAATCTGACGTACTGTCTTTGATTCAAAATACTGTCAACAGATGGCGGGGATGGCGGCTTTAATTCGAAAAATGCAAACCACTAACAAAAAACCACTAACAAATTAATCTGAATGCCGCGAATAAGACCGGAGCACTTTATATAGGTCGCAGAACTCGCCGGAATTGTGCAAGAAGACGCAGATCCACCTCTTTGCGGAAGATTTAACTTTACATGAAGATGTAACTTTACGTGAAGATTATGTATGTATGTATGTATGTATGTATGACAGATGACGGATGACAGATGACAGCTGACAGATGACAGATGACAGATGAAAGATGACAGATGAAAGATGACAGATGAAAGATGACAGATGAAGGCCGAACAACTATGGCCTTCACGGATCTATTATGGTCCGGTTTGTGAGGCCGAAGGCCGAACAACTTTGACCTTCACGGATTTATTATGGTCCGGTCTGTGAGGCCGAAAGCCGAACAACTATGGCCTTCACGGATCTATTATGGTCCGGTCTGTGAGGCCGAAGGCCGAACAATTTTGGCCTTCACGGATCTATTATGGTCCGGTCTGTGAGGCCGAAGGCCGAACAACTATGGCCTTCACGGATCTATTATGGTCCGGTCTGTGAGGCCGAAGGCCGAACAACTATGGCCATCACGGATCTATTATGATCTTCCCCCTGTGAGGCCGAAGGCCGAACAACTATGGCCTTCGCGGATCTATCATGGTCCTCACTCTGTGAGGCCGAAAGCCGAACAACTATGGCCTTCGCGGATCTATTATGGTCCTCCCCCTGTGAGGCCGAAGGCCGAACAACTATGGCCTACTCGGATCTATTCTGGGTCTAGATGGCTAAGGGCGGCGGATGCCGCCCGTGCCAGTTAGTAAATTAATAAAATTGCATTCCCAGGTTTTTGACATTATTTGTTTTAATGCTCATAACTTCTACAAAACTTAACCGATTTTAATGTTCCTGTACTCATTTGAAGGACAACTTATTTAGCTAAATATTTTATCAGGCCATATTATTTTGGAAAACTACAGTGTTTGAGTTTCAGCCCGTTAAAAAGAAAATCACGAAAATCAATAAATTGATAAAATTGCATTACCAAGTTTTTGACAATATTTGTTTTAATGCTCATAACTTCTACAAAACTTAACCGATGTTAATGTTTCTGCACTCATTTGAAGGACAACGTTTTTTGCTAAACATTTTATCTGACGACATTATTTTGGAAAACTTACAGTTTTTGAGTTACAGCCCGTTAAAAAGAAAATCACGAAAATCAATAAATTGATAAAATTGCATTATCAAGTTTTTGACAAAATTTGTTCTAATGCTCATAACTTCCACAGAATTTACCCGATTTTAATGTTTCTGCACTCATTTGAATGACAACTTATTTAGCTAAACATTTTATCAGGCCACATTATTTTCGAAAACCTACAGTTTTTGAGTTACAGCCCGTTAAAGAGAAAGTCACGAAAATCAATAAATTAATAAAATTGCATTCCCAAGTTTTTGACGTTTTTCATTCCTCTGCACTTATTATAAAAATAATGTATTCATCTAAACATATTATTACTTTACAGTTTTCTGAAAAACTAACAGTTTTTGAGTTACAGCTTCCAATCAATTGATAAAATTTTATTCCAACTTTTTGAAGAAAATACGTTTTTAAATATTCTTAATGTTGTCAGGACAATAACTCAATGACTGTGCACCGTAGAAAACATGTTATTCCTAACTTTTTCTCGTAAAGCAACAATGTTATTACAATTTGTAATAAAAATTCAAGTATTTCCTAGAAAATTTTTGAACTAAACTAAAATTAATGATGTTCCCAACTTCTTGGGTTTTAACGAGCGACAGCACAAAAACTATACTTCGTACGGTAAAAATTATAGATAGAAGTTTTGTAAATTTAACGGTTATCTATACAAAAAACTTGAGAAAATCAAAATCAGGTCAATTTTGTGCAAGTTACGAGTATTTGAATGCAACAAGTCAAAAAGTGGAATTTTCCAGCTTCTGCCGAAAATTTTGTGTTTCAAAGAGTTTTTAGTGTTACTGTTGCAAAACTTGAGCTATTAATCCGAATTTGGTAAGCAGCATGACTAATTTTGCTTAGGATCCGTCTCAGTTCTTTACTTGAGTCAAGTGAAACGTTAATGGAGTGTGTCTAAGTTTTGATGTAGTACACTAATGTCATCGTTTAAACCTATTTGCCAGCTTCTATATAAACTAACCCATTACTTTAAGTACTTACGAGGTTTCACAATTAAATAACAAAACTCCATTTAAAAGTTGATACACTCGCGGGGAGCCCGCGCGACGTAGAGAACTCGAAAAGCTTTTATTCGGCAAAACAACAAGTTAAAACTAAGAATATCATCTTTCATTTGTTCCTACAACTTGAAAATAAATTTTATTTTTTTTTGAAAACGTAAAATTAGGTCTCAAATGTTTAAAAAGTTGGAGATGGAACTCTTCTTAAAAGTTTTACTAGATTTGACAAACTCGCGATGCACTATCCGTTATTCTTTTGCCAGCAAAATGACATTGGATAAGTTTGGAAATTTCACATTATGTACTTTGTTTTCGTCTTCGGCCAATTTAGAAGTTTCTTTTCAAATTTCCTAACCTGATTTATACGGATTTATTACGTAAAATGATTGCTCCGCAACTTCCTAAGCATTCTTCATTACGAATATTAAACGTAATAGATCGAAACATGCGTTTGTGATTAGGGAGTACTAATTATTTCGTTTAGAATTAACGCACAGAGAGCTTATTAATTAATTATCTCTCAAGTTTGTTAACCTAGATATTGTCAAAAACTAATAAATTAATTGGTGTTATTGCGTATCCAATTGCCAGGGGTGGATTGGTTAAGCAGTGAACGCAGCTTTTGAGTTTTTTAATTTTAATTTGTTTCAATTTTTCAGAGACTAAAATGTTTGAATTTTGAGCTGAAAATTTTCTGATTAAATAAAACTAAAAATAAAAAAGATCATTGGTAATTACACCGTGGACCAAGAAGTTGACTAATCGCTAATTGAATTGCCGCAAGTGGCACCGCTAGAGAGGATTAGTAAATCCGCGGATTAAACTGCAAATTAAAATTTCGATTAATTAAATCTTTTGCTGAAAAGAGTATTAGAACCCACCTTGTTTATCTACTTTAATTTAAATTGTTATTTTGCACCATTCTTCTTGACCCATTGCTAATGGCAAACGAATTGTTGCTAATATATTTCATAAACCCGTTGCCAGTGGCAATAAATTAATCATATTTTTTCATTAATTCAATAGAATCGAGGATGGCAGCTTGCCATGTGAATCCAAGCTAAATAAAATTGATTACGCTCCCCATCCAAGGTTAATTATTTGGAAGTTTAACTGGGGGTGAAAAAATTGGCATTAAAACTTTCAATATAATTACTAAATTATGTTTATAGTGAAGTGATGACGAAAATTAATTTAAAAAATGTGAAGTCGAAAGACGAAAATTTAGTTTACCATCAACAAAGTTTTAGTTGCAATCTTAGCACATACTTGACATGATGTTTTTACTGTAAATTCGCTGCTGAATTTCACATTATATTTTAGTACAGTAAAGAAAATGTTATTAGAGTTATTACATTTACCAAGAAATAGATTTTAATTTTTTATCGCTGTAATTCCTGTTTCACTTATATTTTATCGAAAAAATCGTCTGCGGCGCTGAGTTTTATATCATACCCTCTACTACATAGGTTAAGAGTAAGATTGCCATTATTCATAAAACAACACATGATAAACTATCATAATCTGGTTGTTTAGATTTTATATTAAATTCTCAAAATTCACACCTCCCCCAGTCCGATGTAATCGGAGTTAGAATTGATTACCACAGAGATGGAGACCACCGTTTCACCATTTCTTTATTTTTATTTCTATATAAATTAATTAAAGATAACAAAGATGCTATATAACATTGGTATGTGAGTTTTTGCTGTTTAACGTCAACATGAATTACCCCCAACTTTGGTAGGTAGGTCGTTAGACCCGCTCAGGTCTCCTTGTCCAATTTATTTACAATCTATAAAAAATCTAAATTTTATATTTACTTTATTTTATAAACAAATTTAATTAAATGCAACTGACGTGCCATTAATTGTTTACATATAAAGTGTGACAAGTTGTTTCGTCCTTCCTGGGACTTACCAAGCAAACGCAAAATTTAATAAACCAAATAATTCTGAATTAACGAACAATAAAAAAAAGTTTACATTTCATGGACTTTTCGTAAATAAATAATAAAAAGTAAATATAAAATTTAAATATTCACAAGTTATAACTCAATAGTATATCTTTAAAAACTCTTGCACTTGAGGGTGTTCCATCCCCCTCGCGGGATTCCCCATTTTAGAGGTTGATACGGTTTAATTGTACAAATTTTGCAGTTCGTTTACTTTTAATTTCGTATAATTAAACACAACAAAGAGAATTTGTTGATGTGTTGGTTTTTTGCAATGTTGGACATAAACTTTATATTTTTGCGGAACCGGGGGGTTTGGGAGGGTATGTTAGTAATTATAATTCTATCAACTCTTAATTATTTTTATTGTTCAGTCTCTTGAAGTTCACATTGGTAAATTTATTGTTAGACACGGCCAGGTCCCCACAGTCCAATTTCTTTACAATCCATTGACTACTCTGGCACTGGAGGGTATTCCATACCCCCCAGACCCCCCGGTTTAGGAGAAACCGCAGTGTTATTTTGAGATATTTGCCGTTTGTTTATTTTTAATTATATGTAATTCTTTTCCATCACATTGTTCATAGACCAGAAACGCTGTGAGAGGGGAGGGGTATGTAAACCCCAAAGCTTTACAGGTAGTTTGTTTTTCTCCATATGTTTGATTATTTTATATAAATCATTGGTATTGTTGTTTTTTATTTTTGGACGTCACATCCTATTATTCCGCGACTGCGGGGTCTGGGGGGTATGGAATACCCCGCAGCTGTAGCAGATAGTTTGTTACACCTGCCCAGGTCTCAATTTTACGTTTTCGTCACAATCCCTTGAAAACTCTTACAATGTAGGGTATTCCATACCCCTAGACCCCCAGGTACCGGAATAATATGATGTTGACGTCCAATAATGAAAAAACCTACAATACAAACGATTTATATATGGGGCATGGAATACCCCCCCCCAAGCTGTAGCAAGTAGTCTGTTAGACCCGCCATAGTCTAAATTGTACGATTTCTTCACAATCCTTCAAAAACTCTGGCACTGAAGGGAATTCGATACCCCCAGACCCCCTCCAGTTGTGGGGTAACTAAAGTTTTCTTTTTCGAATGTCTCCACTTGTTTGATGATTTTATATAAATTGTGGATATTGTAAGTATTTTTGTACTACTGGGCGTCAATACGACATTATTCCGGACCGGGGGGTCTGGGGGGTATGGAATACTCCCCAGCTATGGTAGTTATAACTTTACTAACTTTATACTTTGTTGATCATCCAACCATTCGTACCCACCATTTGAATATAATACGTCTCCCCATTTATCATCAAATGGTTCTATAATTTTTTCTTGCAGTTCCCCGTCACTCAGGCCCGTAGCCAGGGGGGGCACCTGGGGGCACGTGCCCCCCCCCCCCCGAAATGTTCAAAAGAAATAAAAATTTTTTTTGGAAATTAAAAAATTTAAATTTCGAAAATGAAATAGCTGTATTTTCAAGTGGGAAAAAGTTTTTTTCCAAGTTTATTTGCCGTAATTCATTGTTATTTACCTTGTCGGCTTATAGGTTACCCTGCTTATCCCTTTTTTTACCTGAAAGCCATGGAATTAATTTAATATAAAAACCATGTAACGGTAAACATAATAGCTGTTAAGAATAAAGTATAAACTCTATTCAGGCCTGACCAGTGCAGGATTTACGTAAAAGGTTTTTTTCCAAATTTATTTGCCGTAATTCATTGTTATTTACCTTGTCGGCTTATAGGTCAACCCTGCTTATCCCTTTTTTTACCTGAAAGCCATGGAATTAATTTAATATAAAAACCATGTAACGGTAAACATAATAGCTGTTAAGAATAAAGTATAAACTCTATTCAGGCCTGACCAGTGCAGGATTTACGTAAAAGGTTTTTTTCCAAATTTATTTGCCGTAATTCATTGTTATTTACCTTGTCGGCTTATAGGTCAACCCTGCTTATCCCTTTTTTTACCTGAAAGCCATGGAATTAATTTAATATAAAAACCATGTAATGGTAAACATAATAGCTGTTAAGAATAAAATATAAACTCTATTCATGCCTGACCAGTGCAGGATTGACGTATAAGCTACACAAACTATAGCTTAGGGCCGGCCCCCACTTTCTTGGGGGCCCCCAAAAAAATTTTTCCGAGTGAGCAATTGTCATATGTATCTCAAATAGCTTAGGGCCTTATCAAGTCTAAATCCGGCGCTGGGCCTGACTCTGTTTAAAATTTATTTTTGGAATTTTCCACATTTTTTGTAATTATTTGGTTGGTATTTGTAACATTATAATATATTATATAAGTTAGCGCTATTACAACTTTTAGTTAAGTTTGACCGATTGACTTTTCAGCGACAAAATTACATTGATACTGATATAAAAAGAAAGGCGCTTAGAGTTTAAATTATAAAGTAGAGAGTGAATAAAGTCTTCATGTAATGTTTGTTTTAGATAAAAATAAATTTAATTTTTTTAAAATAAATTAAGATAAATAAAATATTGAAAAAAATTGTTTGTAATACAGTAGAATCCGCTTAATGTGATCACTTTGGGCCAAGAACATTTTGATAACATTAGGTTTGTTCGTTTTAGCAACACTTTTTACACTCGAGTGTGGCCGAGTGTAATTTACACTCCCACTTTTTTCCGAAAGTGTGCGTTTAACACGAACGCAAAAGTGTAATCCCTCCTTGAGAAGCAAATCAAATTTGTGTTGGTACCTAACCTAACTTGTTGCCATCCACTTCACAACGAAACACATCATGTTCGAATGTGATTTCAGCGCTAACCAGTTGAAATAGCGATCCATCTATAATGTAATAGTAAAATGCTATAAAAAAACGCCAACAAACTTACCATCACATATACAAGTCACAAAGCCGTCTGTGTTTGGAATGTCTCCGTTCGCATCTCGAATTAACCACGCTGTTTTAACATTAGTACCCATTTTATTGAATAAATAAATAAATTATTGAATAAATAAATAAAATATATAAAAGTTGAGCAAGTTGTAATAAATTAGAGACAAACTACTAGGTTTCATACAGTAGGTATAAGACATTTTTAACGGTTTACTTTTATTTTTTTAGGTTTGTAATTTGTATTTTAAATTTTAAATAAATTTTAAAAAATAACTAAATTTAAAATAAAATTTTAAATAGCTTACCGCCAATAACAGCCAATCAAAATTAAGTGTTAACTTGCACACCTGCTCTGGAGCAGGTGTGGAAAGTGTCGAAAAGTACAACTAAGTGTAGCTACACTTTATAACACGAACAGAGCGCTCTGCTAGCACGAACAGAAAAGTGCACACTTTGTACAAAAGTGTAAAAAGTGTTGCTAAAACGAACAAACCTATTAACCGACTGGTAACAATAAGCGAATTTTTGAATTATAGAACTTAGAAAAAGATTATTGTGTTGGTAATTCCTTGAAAGTGATAATAATAAGCGGCTTTTTGATCACATTATCCGGTGGTTTTTGATAACAATAACCGACTGATAACATTATCCGTGATCACATTAAGCGGATTCTACTGTAATATAAATTCCCGGTAGGGGAACCCCCGAAAATTTTACTTTTAAAATTTTTTTTAAAAAGTAGTTTAATATATAAATAAATAAAACTTTAAAAAAATTGCAATAAAAGGGGGAACCCCCAAAAATTTACTTTTTACAAAAGACTTTTTACAAGTGCCCCCCCCGAAATGAAATCCTGGCTACGGGCCTGCCGTCACTATTTTATGGCCATCAGTCCAGTTAGTCGCTTCCCAGAGTTCCCATAGTATATAACAGAGGTTCAACCTCGAGTAAAGGTTAAACCAAATCTTTTTGGTGTATTAACCAATTAAATTGCAGAAATTCCTGGGTTAACTGAGGGGATCTGGGTGGTATCCAATACGCCCCAGCTTCAATAGATAGATTGTTTGCAATTACAATTCCGCTAACTTTCAATTTGTTCATCATCCAGGAACTTTCAATTCACATTAGTAGGATTATTGTTAAACCCACCCGGGTCCCCACAGTCCGTTTTCTTTACAATCCTTTGAAAACTTCTGCACTGGAGGGTATTCCATACCCCCAGACCCCCCGGTTTGTAATAAATACAGTTTTGTTGTGCGAATTTCTTCATTTGTATGTTAATTTTATAAAAATCAATAGTATTATTTTTTTGCATTGTTGGACGTCAACACCACGTTGTTCCGGAACCAGGGTACCGATTCACCACTACATACCACCAGAGATATCCTAATATTATCAGTGGATCCTCGATTCGTTACCAATCGCAACGAATTACCTATATTTCATCAATCCATTGCCCAATGGCCATTGGCAACAGGTTAATGAAAAAATAGAAATAACTCGTTATTAGCAACAGATTAAAGAAAATGTATAAATAATTCATTGTCAGTGGTAACGGATTGGTGATAAAATATAAATAATACATTGCCATCGGCAACGAGTCGATGAAAAAGTATAATTTATATATTGCCATCCTCAACCGATTGACAATCAAAACTTCCCATGCTTAACGAAGGTCAATTAGCTGCGATTCTTGTTATCTTTTACCCACACGATAGAAAAGTGGTATTAAGAGTTACTTAAATACACCGTTACATGATCTTATGATAATCCAGTCTAACTGGAAAATACAAATCTTCAGTAGGGTGTCCAAGGGTGGTTAATAAACCAAAACAAAATAAAAATGAAAAACAAAATCTTGAGGTGAACAATATTTTCTAAAAATCGGGCATACTATGCATGAAAACAAAACCGTATTGAATTTGACTTACAATCAACGCATATGATAACCATAAAATTGAATCATCCGTCCTTCGTTCATTATACAAATTAACATTACAAATTTACTTTCTCCAAAAAACTGCTACCACGAAAGGGCAGGACAAAAATAATAACAAGACTTTATAGTAATATTCAACGTGTGGAAATGACGTTGATAATGCGTTAGCGTAGTAGTGCTTACATTTGGCACGCTAAAAATTAAATTTTTTGGTTGTTTAGTGACGTTATCTAATAATTATGATATCCTGTATTCGTAACTTACTTTAATAAGATGCGTCACTGATTTCACTAAGCAAGCAAAAACTTAACAGTTGGTTAAGAATAATTTTAACTAGAAGTTAAAAGATGGTGAATTTTGTTTAAATAAATTAGTTTAAATATTTTGATTTGTGAATTAAGTTTTTGATCCCTTGTCATAGTGAATAGCCGGTTTTAGTAGAAATTATTAGTTTAAAGTTGTTATTTTGTCGTTTTTCGTGATAAACAGTTTAGATGGTTATGAGCCCCCTGCGGCGCTGTTTATTGTTAACTTTTAATACAAATTATTATGTAGCTAAGAGGTCGTTGTGAAATAATTGATGTCGGTCCGTCCCTGTTCAATAGTATACGATGTAATGGTTTTGATGAAACCACAATTAAGTCGTTTAATCGCAACTGAAAGGATGCCCTTTCTTTCTTGTTGTAGGTTCGCACAGATTAAAATTTTAATTGGTTGCGGAAAATTGTTAACGTCGTCTTTCGGTTTTCACGTGCTGATATAATTTTTTATTTTGTTATTTTAAAGTTGGGCACTTATCTTCCATTGAAGCTGACGAAAGCCGGAGAAAAATAGAAAAGCGATTTTTTAAACGATTTTCGGTTTGGTTTATTGAAAAATAAGCAGGGAAAACAAAAATTTTCGAGGTATTGTTCTTGACACGTCAAAACACAATTTGTCTTTCTCTAAGACAGATTGAGACCACTTTTCATGCCATGTTAAGCCTTGTATTTGCTTTGCATCTGTCTTTTTACTGAATGTTTACTTTTGAGCTTACCCAGAGTGGTTTGTTACAGATTTTCACCTACACTTAAAGTAGTGGAAGCGACTTACGTATGCTAATTCTTTTTTGTATGCCGTCGCGATATCATAAATAATCAACGCAGGTGCGTATTAGGAAAATTAAATATTCAGTAGTTGTGGGTTTCGTTTATACGTCGAGAGAGTACACGAGGAGGGTTTAACTTATAATAATTTAATTTAGCTAATGAAGCTATGACGGTAAATGCATTATTATATGCAAATATACTACGCTAAGTCGTATAATTCCGTTGCTATTTTACATTTCTGGTTAAACAAACCATCAAAACGATAAACACTTCCTCGGATATGCAAAATTTCATGATACAACACCCGCAAGCCTTTAATGTCTCAAAAATTGCCCTGTTTCCGGTCAAATCTGCCGGATTATCCACCGTTGGTTATAATGCACAATTCGTTTTTTAATGGGGTCCAAACTTTTTCAAGAACCACCAAGTTGCCATTCCGGCGAGATTAATTTCTTTAATTTGTGTTAATTTATGCATACAACGGGTATTGGCATTTCAATTAAAATTATTAATTATTTGCAATTATAATTAAAAATTGAATTAAATTCCTGATAGTGAAATCCATTTATCTCTCGGCGTTGAACAAAAAATGTCTGCACTTTCGAACTTTGTATAATTTAACAACGTTTTGATGTATGCCCGATACGAACGAGCATTTGGATCATTAGAATGTCTTGAAGATTTTAAAATATTTATAGTTTTCAATAAAATGAGACGTGACTCTACGACGTCAGTCATCCTTCTAAAGATGCAGTGCATCGACCAACAACGATAAATAATCCATTTGTATGCTTCAGCAGAAATCTCATTGGATTTATCTAGCAAATTATACCGGGTTACGAGCATCGATTCGATCGGAAGGAAGATTTCCATTGTGACGACGGTGATTTTTCATAATCATTAAATTTCCGCAATCTTAAATGAAATAATCGTTAAGAGTAGCAATGAAAAAGTTGTCGAATTAAACGAATTTATATTTTCAAGTAAAGAACCCTTAACAAATATTCCGATTCGAGTGCTCGCACTCGAGAATGAGTTCCCCTTTATTAATTTACACTTTGTTAACTAAACACGTACTTCAGCATTGACTTTCCCCAAATATTTTCTAAGAACCCCTACAAACAACATCAATTTTTCCTTTTATAAATCAAATATTGCAACTTTTAAACTTCGATTTATCTTTAAATTACAAAAGCTAACTTTATTGGTTTACTTTTTATATGACAAAACCTTAGTACAATTTGGAAAGTTCAAAGGGAAACAAAATCAAGTGATAGATTGTAAAAACGCAAAAAGAGGATAAAGAGTTGCTGAAATGAAACATCCACAACCGTTTATAGCCACTTCAATTGAAATTCACGCATCAAACCCCCAAAGCTTTGCCAATACAACACAACTTGCACGCTTCTTCGATTTAACTTTTTAAAAACGGGTCAAGCATTTACAACCACATGCAAGTTTCCGTCTTAAACAGAAAGCACGTACGTGTGCTTTGAGTTAAACAGGTCAACGCAATTTCAGCATTCAGATATATTTCTAGGTGTATCCCCCACCTCGCATTTTGACCTCCAGATAACTAACTGTTAGTTAAAAGTTTCGGTTTAGTGATATCTGCGCCCCATTTCCCTGACTACGTGCGTCGCTAGGAATTCAAACAGTAACGTAATTATATTACTTTCCTATTGCTGTGACTAGAGAGAATCACTGCGACAGAACACGTGATTTAGTTACATTGCTATCCTATTTTCATGCCTACGATGAGAATTATTGCAACAGAACAAGGTGGAAGTTTCAGGCCACATTCTATCACGCTGGACAAGTTACGGTTGATAGGGGAGCATCCAGCGGCATTCTTTTTTAATTAGGCACCACACGGTCATCCATCCAAGTGTAAACCGCGAGCAATCTTGCTGGACTCTCGTGATCTATTGACCACGGACATTTACATTGCGCTGCGTCGCTGCTTTTCCAACATAGGGCGTAAACCCTACATTTTTCCGAGACCGGTTCCGAAAGGTAGATTGTTGCCAAATACAATTCTACCAACTCTCAATTTGTTCATCATCCAGCCACTCGCAATTCACATTGGTAAGTTCATCGTTAGACCCGCCCAGGTCTCCATAGTTCGATTTCTTCACAATCCTTTGAAAACTCTTGCACTGGAGGGTATTCCATACTCCCCAGACCCCCGGTCAGGGGAAAACCACAGTTTTGTTGTGCGATTTTCTTCATTTGTTTGTTTATTTTACAATAGACTTTGGTGTTATAGTTTTTAGCATTGTTGGACATCAACATCACGTTGTTCTAGGACTAGGACGGCGGTCCAAGGGTTATAGAATAGGTAGATTGTTATCAATTACAATTTTACCAACTATCGATTTTGTTAATCATCCAGCCACTCGCACCCTCTATTACAATAGGTCTCCTCATTGATCATCAAATGATTTTATACTGCTTTACCTATGCAGTTTCCCGTTAGCATACGAAAAGCATTGAACAATTTCTAGTCCTTTTTCGTATTTTTGTGACTTCGCGACTCCAAATGACAGGTTATTGATGTCACAAAGTCACATACGGTTACAACGACATGAAATGTAGTTCTAAATCGTTTAATAAGTTTTGTGACAGAACGACAATACTTTATCTACTAATACTGACGCGCAAGTTGGATTAACGAGATTTTTAATTCAAGTTTTAAGCGAATATAGATGATTTTTTTTTATTGTAAGGGATAAATTCAAGTTCATTAGAATTTTTTAATAATGTGTCATTTCTACAAAAATTTAATGGAGTTGTAGGCGAATAAACGGCTTTCATTTTCATTTTTAGAATAAATTCATCAAGTTTAATAGAAATTTTCAGCATCCTATTATAATATCTACACAAATTAACCGATTTTCAATATTTTGTGCTTTTTCGAAAGCTGATTGATTGCTATAAAACAGTTCTATTTAACTTTTTAGCGAAAAAATTTAGTTTCCGAGTTATTGCTTGTCAAAATCAAAATTTACAATAAATCATTGAATAGTTTAAAAATTTAAATTGGATCGGTCGCCGTGGATTTTAACTAGTAAAAAATTTTTATGTTTTAGTAATGTATAGTAAAATTTAATATTTACAGAACTGTATGCATTCAGTGCATTTAAAAATAACTCGAAAACCGCGCGATGGTGAAAAAATTATTTAGATTTTGTTATATCCACCCATAATTTCCAAACAACTTAACCGATTTTAGAGTTTCTTCAAATTTTAAAAAGCCAATTATGGACGCTAAAATATTTTCCTCAATACTTTCTTTTTCAATAAAATGTCCGATTTTTGAGTTATTGCTGATTAAAACAATAATTTGTAAAATCAATAAATTTCGAAAACACTTAGATTTTGCTATAACCGCTCATCACTATTAGAAAACTTAACCGATTTGGGAATTTCCTCAAATTTTAAAAGGCCAATTATTTAAGCTAAACTATTTTTTATATAATTACTTTTGTAAAATGCAGTTTTTGATTGAGCAAAACAAAATTGTTCAAAAATCCTAAAATTGAATAAAAACTTGGATTTTCTTATACCCTTCTGTAACTTTCACAAAACTTAACCGATTTGGGGAAATCCTGGAAATTTCTGAAAGGCTATTAATTAGGTTAAAACATTTTATAAAGCATGAATTTTGAAAACCCCAGTTTTTGAATTATTGCTGTTCAAAACAAAAATTTTCGAAAATCTTAAAATTGGATAAAAACTTAGCTTTTCTTATAGCCATCTTTAACTTCCTCAAAACTTAACCGATTTGGGGAAATTCTTCAAATTTTAAAAAGCGCATTTTTTTAGTTAATATATTTTCTAAAGCATTATTTTTGAAACTGCAGTTTTTGAGTTATTGCTGATCAAATCAAAAATGTTCAAATCTCTTAAAATTCGATAAAAAATTAGCTTTTCTTATACCCGTCTGTGACTTCCACAAAACTTAACCGGTTTGGGAAATTCTCCAAATTTTGGAAAGTTCATTATTTAAGCTAAAACATTTTCTAAAGCATTATTTTTGAAACTGCAGTTTTTGAGTTATTGCTGATCAAAACAAAAATGTTCAAATCTCCTAAAATTCGATAAAAACTTATAGTGTAAGAAAATTGCAAAAAACAAATCCAAAATCGGTTTTCTGAGATTTTTCGACGGATTTCGTTAGGTAATTGTTTGTACTTTAACATACTAAAAAAGTCCTCTGGGAACCCTGAGCTTCTTGCCGAATTCTTCGTCTTGACATTTTTTATGAAGAAGTGAAAATTATGTTTTTCGGCAAAATATGAAACGTAATCCTTTCTCCCCGTTCCTAATGAGGGAACGGCCCAGAGAAGAAAACGACTCACGCAGAAAGTAAAACCTTCTACTTTTATTTGCGTGGGACCCTGATGGTAGGTATAAGCTAACTCGTTGTAGCGTTGAGCGAGGGCAGTAAGTTCCACTCCGTGCAATGCTGAAAACAAAATGAGGGTACGCTTTCTTCGTAATAAAACAATAATTAATTGACAAGTTTTAATGTAGCTAAAGCGACAAAGACAAAGCATACGTGGCTGTGACGTGCTAAAAATTAAATGCACGTTAATTCTATTGACAAACGTCACGTCAAAGATGGTACACAAACTGGGGAAACCAGAAGGGCAATCCCGTCAACGCAAAAGTTGGCTTCAATGAACACAAAATAATATACCACCATAAACAAACAAGAAAATAAAAGATACTTTACCAAGAGCTCAGGCAAGTTTACAAACTTAAAGGTGACAGACGGCTTCTTGAATGGATAGGTGGTTGCGAGTATTGACACAATAGACTTCCCTCTAAGATCCAAGAACGTAAACCACCGACATGATGACTCGAACAGCAGGTTTTGGCAGGATGGAACGATACTGGAACGACGCCCCTCAGTAATATGTGATGGAATGGTACACTTTACAATCCAGTGATATAACAATGATGATTGTCCAAAAAAATAATCAATCATCCAAATGACAACAAGTGTTGATTGTCAAAATATTCACCAAACGCTTTTCACCAAATAACTGTTGGTAATACTGAGTGTTTATCGCACGATGGAAAAATGTGGTCGAAAGATATAAAAAATTATATATCCAAAACGGTTGAATTGGCTGACTAAATATCGGATACGCTCAATTTTCACTAAATCCGTATTTACGGTGAAAATACCAACACGCACGATAATTAAACTAACCGGCGATCGAAAATCGAACAAAAATAATCGATTTATGCACTCGATCACGAAAAATGTCGACCTTTCCGTTTTGCTCGTCAAACCCAGAATTCCAAAAATTCTCTAATGCGCAAGAGATAATTTCCTGTCATATCAAGTTCGTTGTAAAGGCTGTAGAAAGGTGGCGCTTGATGTAAGAATAAATTTAAATAAATTTAAATTAGTAGCGAAATGAGAAAAATTTTGTTACAAATATTTTTAAACAAATTTCTGTTTCAGCTATATTTGTTATCATATAACTCATTAAAAAAATTAAAAACACTTAAAATATTTTAACAGCATCCTCGAAATCATGAAAAGAAGAGTTTCCTAAAAATGGTCAGGGGGTTCTGATTTTTGGATATGTTTTAAGGTTTGGGGTCCTAATAAAAACTCTAAGTTGGCGACCTCGGCGACCGCCCGGAAGTGCCGCCATTTAAAAAAAATGGCGAAATCAAAATATTTTTTCGTAATATTTCCTTACCAGTTGACTTTAAGACGAAAATGACTTCCATAAATCTTATAGAGAATAAAATTTACTACAACTTCTATCTAAAGTATTTTTCTGTAAATTTCGAGGATGTTAAAATATTTTAAGTGTTTTTAATTTTTTTAATGAGTTATATGATAACAATATAGCTAAAATATAAATTTCTTTAAAAATATTTTGCCGAAAAACATAATTTTCACTTTTTCATAAAAAATGTCAACTTCAGACGAAGAATTCGGTAAGAAGCTCAGGGTTCCGAGAGGACGTTTTTTAGTATGTTAAATAAAGTACGAACAATTACCTAACGAAATCCGTCGAAAAATCGCAGAAACCCTATTTTGGATTTTTTTTATCAAAATGTGCCCAATTTTCTTACACTATTAGTTTTTCTTGTACCCGTCTGTAACTTCCACAAAACTTAACCGATTTGGGAAATTCTCCAAATTTTGGAAAGGGCATTATTTAAGCTAAAACATTTTCTTTGTTGTCTAAAACACATTCTGTTTGTTTTAAAATTGCACAGTTTTTGAGTTATTGACCATAAAAACCATTAAATCAATACTTTGTTATAGGCGCTCATAACTTCCACAAAATTTAACCGATTTTGGAGTTTCTTTAAAATTTAGCAAGGCAATTGTTTGCGCTAAAATAAATTTTTTTAAACACACAGTTTTTGAGTTAACATTGTTCAAAATCAAAAATTTCTAAAAGCAGCAAATTATGCCCAAAATTGTAATTCCGCTACTTTCGTACTTCTTTTATTGAAGTTGTAAAAATGGGTCAATCGTTTAAAAATACATGCAATGTATTAAGGATAACGAAAATGTATTAAGGATAAGCATCTCGCGTAGTTTTTGCATGAATTTATTATTTTTTTGCACAATAATTAAAATACGAAATTAACTTTCTCCATTTAGTTAACTCAAAAAATTCGAACGCAAGTTGATTCCAGGAAGCACAAAGGTTAAATAAAATTTTGATTTATAGTAAAGGTTAAAAAATTAATAAGTTTACCAAAGAGCGGAGATTAGAAATACCGAGAAGTTTGAAAAATTCGAAATCGGAGTATTCCCTTTAAAAATTAAACCTCTGCCACGCTATCACATCATGTCATATAGCATGATAACGAAAGCATTTTTGTGTCTTTTAGTAATAAAAGGTAATTCAGTTTGTATAATTTTGATTTGTTAAATAAACGCATCGTCATCATGTTGAAAGATAGCGCGATCTTGCGATAAAGTTATTGTAGCGGTTGTGTTTTCACAATAACTATACGTTCGTCGACCGTGTAACGTTCCACGATCAAATTGCATTATTTGTTGATTTAAGTGTGTTTTGCAGTTTTAACAATATGCAATACCCCATTTTGGTTATTAAAAATAAAACATCCTGTATACAATCTTCATGAAGAATTTTGTGATGGCTTGCGTAAACTGTTTGATTGGAACAGTTTCTTGTTACTCCCTCTGAGTAACCATTAGGGTGACCGCTAGAAGCGGGGCTGTAAGGACAGCAATAAGATTCGTTCACTTTATCGGCAATGTCTTTTTGCGTTATATAAAAAATTCAACAAACCGCGGGGAATTCAATTTATTAGGGTAAAAATACGTTTGACTAACCAAATTGCTTTAAGATTGTAACTATCAATATTTAATTGAACTGCAATGCTTCGTTGCATGGCACTCTATTTACTTGAACAAAAACGCAGAGAACGTAATAAAAAATTGATGAGTTTCTTTTCAAGTGGCCATTTTTAATAATAATTGCTATTGATTTAATTTTATAGAGACGGATTTGACTTGATTAAATTTTTTGAATATCCGGTATCGTGACGTAAGCATTGCTTTTCTTTTATCGCTCCTCCTTTTCTAAGTTATTGCTTAAAAAAAAGTTATTAATTGCGCTCAGTATTGAGCGGTGTAGAAGAACTTGTCTGAAATTGTCATTTTTATTACCTCACGATTGGGTAGCCAAAACTGTTATAATATGTAATTTTCTTTTCAGAATCTTGGCAAGCTAGTCAAATAAAGGTTAATCCCGCAAACTTGCCAACGTTTTTAACATCCAGCCAAGTTTTCAAGATCACCGAAAAAGATTCCGTAATCTTACCGTGCGAAGTCGCTAATCCAGGTATGAGCTTTTTTAAATTATTTTTATCAATTTTAATAATGTTTGTCCTACAGACACACGCAGGTCTACACGCACGATTATCTGCGTGCGTGTGTAGCGCACCTAAGCGGTCGAATTAAATTAATTTTTGTAGTTAAGCACCTGATAATTTACTATTAGCGGTTTCCGCCCCTTTTCAATTTTATCCAGTTGTCGTAAAGTATTATTAACTCCATACGTCTAGCATTTAGTAACACAATATTAGATAACATACGTAATTTGAAGGCTGTCATAAAAGGGGACCGCTTTAATTATAAAAGAATTTATTAGTTTTGATGAATAATTAAGTCTCATTTTTCTTCTTAATGGTTCTAGCCTGACATTTTCACTGATCAATGATTATCCGAATGCCACCTTGACACGAGTTTTTCATTAGGTAATAATGTCACCTTTTTTTAATGGGCGTTGGCCCAACAAAGCGGTCTCGAGTGGCTCATCCGACCGCTTCGCTAAGTAAGGACTGTGATTTACCATAGCTGTTTATCAGTTGGCTGATAGCGACGGTAGCGGGCTGCCGGTAAACTGGTTAGATGACTGACAGTCGTCTTTTCAATTCAAACTCGGAATCGATATATTTGCTATTCGGAAGGTAATAATGGCGTGACCAACTGTGTGCAAATAAATAATTAGTTCGACATTTATTTAAATTTGAAACTTTGTTTTAAACAATTTGCGGCAGGTTGTGAATAATTTAATTCAATTTAAAAATCAAATAACTTTTTTGTTGTATACAATATTTATTATTTATATATTTAATTTAGCTAAATTAAATATTATATTTAAATTAATAGGATAATTCTTTCAGTTAAAGTATCCAAACGTTTTATTCAAATTATTAATAGATAGAACAACTCAATATATTAAATAATTCAATACAAATAACGTGAATAACAGCGTATAAAATTCATTGATTAATTAATAATTATTATTAATATTAGTCTGATCTAGTAAATTCTACAAACCACGTATAATATTTAAACCTATAGCCTTCTTGAACAAGTGTATATAGTTCATAGTTCAGATTATAATCAATAAACAGGATTCCAAGTATCAAAATATTCAAAACCACAATATATTATCAATATATTATTGTTACATTACTAAAGCTGATTGTATCAGCATATAATAATTACATACTAAACCCTGATCACTGCCACGCTCTAATTGTTTGACCATACCTAGCTTACTTAGAAAAGCTGAAATTATGCATAGACGTACTAGGTTTATTATTTGATTGTCCGAGAACAATTGAAAACTAAAAAACGAAAATAGTTTCATCAGTATGATCTTTAGTAGATTATTAATAGTAGATGGCGTGATAAGTGCAACGTAATCTGATAGAGTGATATATAAAGCTTTTGCGAATTGTCCTGATTGGAAATAAAAGTCCTCTCGATAAAGGAGATCTAGGGCCCCACCCTTCCTATCCTGTACCCCCTTCCCATTACAGTAAATCTGTTTCAATACTAACTTAAAGTCAGTTTTTCCCAATATCAGAAGATGAATATGAAGCGAGCTTCGCTCGCACATACGCCCCTTCGCCAATCATACTATTGCTTGAAATCTAGGATTATGTAGTGTGCAAAAAGCCATAACCCGGCAAATGGTTATAAAAATGAGTTTTCGGCTTCACCTGCCGCTTTTCGTGTTCGTAGGTGGACTGTACGTAACAGCTAGCCCTTGAGAATTACCCCGCGTCGGAGATGCTGGGTTCCCCTAAGGGAGTCGTGGATCCTTAAAAAAGTTGCTTGGCTTTGCTTAATAATTATTTTAGTTTGGGCGCCAGCCTCAGTAGAAGTTTTCGTTGCACTAGTTACTTTTACTTGCTTTTACTCAGACAAAATGAAACTTAAAAATGAAATAAAACTTGCTGGTTAGAATACACACGTTTAATGAAACTGAACATAAAGATAATAACAAATAATAGGACAACTTCTCGATTACACACATAAAATGATTAACAATAGAAGAGAAAATATTTGTACACAAAATAAATCTACGAATCGAATGTCGTACGGGTTGAGTCTTTGCACTCGTCTGGTGTAGATACGAATTTTAATTTTCTTAAAAAAATAGCGTATAAATAACGCTTTGCTATTATTCATAAGCAAGAAAAAATTAAAGCCACTTATCCCACTGAAGGTAGTAAAAAAATAAGCAGATGACAATTAAAGTTAGCTATTTCGTACTGACGGTTTTGGTTACGTTAACAATTCTTTAAATTACTTACGTTCGTGATGTTTACGTTCTTTAAAATATTCGACCTCGATGGCATGCCTTCGATTCGTACGATGGTTAACAGAGTTTCTGTTTGTAAAAGTTTAATCTAAAAAAGTATTTAAGAAAAGCACACATGTAAAAAGTTGTTATAAATTTGTAAAATATAGCGGTTGTTTTTTTGAAAATGAAAAAGAAAGAATTAAATTCGTTATCTATACAACCAGATTAGCTTGATGTTGCCAGCTGCATTGGAAATTGTACTAATATAAAGCACGCCATAAATGGAACGTCTTCCAGCCAGATGGTACATCGAATGGTCAACTTGAAACTAAAGTTGACGAAAATTTTCAAAGCTGGTACTAATTCTGACCTGATGAAAGTCGGACTCGTCCTTTAGGGATGTTAGATAATCCTCTGGGTTGTCCAAAATAATAGAAGTTGAAAGCATTGAAAAAAAGGTAACTTCAATACTGTGATGGTTGGCGTTATTTTGCCGAAAGCCAGATTTAAAAATATCGACGGTCGATTTCCAATATGGCGAGCGCCATTAAAATTTACGAAATCCATAATATCGATTTTTGATCGTACAGATCATTTGGTGTTAGGAAAAATGCCATCACACCCTACACGACATCAATCTTCGCCACTTCAAAATATTCTTGAGTGTTAAAAACTCCACAAAACTAATCAAAAATTAAAAATTTGACGGAGCACCAAATTTTCTACGTCTCGCAGTCATGACCGCTTGCTAACCTCTCTCGAACGTTCGACCTCGCGATTCGTTCTAATAAAAATGGTGTTATTTAGGTTGCCTAACCGCAGGCGTTAAAATTTGGAAATATTGATTTAAAATCAATCGAAATAAAAAGATGTTAAAAAACATTATGCAGCGTCAAAAACTTAAATGTAATACAAAAAACGAAAATAAACCTTGTTGACAAATAAATTTGTCAACGCAAAACTACATGTGACAAATGACTGTCACAGTAGGCTTCGCCAATTTATTATAAGTTTTGCGATTAAAATAACTCGGCCTTCGGACTCGCACCTTAGAGTACCGTCAAAAGTTTTATAACTTCGTCGTGCTCGACTATTTTTGACTAAATGACGGCCACGTCGTCATCTCAAATATTATTTCAGATCGGTAATAAACGAATAAACCAATCATGGCCGCAATTTTTAACAGAAACTTAATATGCGAGCCCACGGGCCGAGTCAATTATGACGGCTTTACGGCCACTCTACCGCTTGGATCGACATATTAAGTTACCTTATGTCTATTGTGATTATTCTAAATAACCGACAGGGAAGTCGTAATAGCAAATATTATTTAATATTGGTAATAAACGAATGAACCAATTAAAGTTGAAGTTCTTAACAGAAACTTAGGGCCGGTTGTATAACAGAGGTTCAACATCGAGTAAGGGTTAACCTTCGTTATACAACCGGCCCTTAGGATGCGACACCTTATGGTCACGCTGACGCTTATTTTTTAAAAATTGCGTCATACATAACTCGACCTTCGGCCTCGCACCTTTTGTCTCCTTAAATATTTTTTGATTTTGTCGTGCTTTTGTCATTTTGTCGTGATTTTGTCGTAATCACAAAAGAACAGGTCAAAGACCTAGAAGAAGAAGAAGAAGAATAAGTCGTGCTTGAGATATTTGCTGCCAATCTCTGGCTAAACAACGACGAAATCGTTACCACAAATATTATCATAAATTGATAATGAACGAATGCACAAATCAATTCCGAAACTCTTGATACAGCTTTAAGATACCAGGCGAAGGCCAAGTTAATTATGGCTGTTTTGAGATTTGTAACATAAATAGCTCGGCCTTCGGCCTCGCATCTTATGTCCGCAAACAATTTCTTGTTATCCTCGTTCGTCGGACATATTTACAGCTCTACTTAGGCTAATGGTGGTAATGTCGAAATCATAAATATTATTCAAGAATGAACCAATCAGAGTTCAAATTAGCGATGTGACGAGTCGAATACTTTTTGTACTCGAGTAACTCGTATTCGGAATATTTTCAACTCGAGTCAGGTGACTCGGCGAAATTACAGAATAACAGAAGGAACAGTATTCGCCGGTAATAATATTATATAATATGCTTACGTTACGAGTTGCGTTAAGCTTTAACATGACTCGACTAAACTTTTTGTTCACCACGCACGAATTATATTCGATACCCTTCGCATTCGCATTTCATTCATGCTATTTAATATTTATTTACTCTTGCATTTTTGCATGCGCGCAAAAATGGATGCGACTGTTCGCATCCTAAAACTCGAGTTGCACAAAAAATAACTCGAGTTGACTCGAGTTATGCTTTACTCGAGTTAACGAGTTAAAATACTCGAGTCGTCACATCACTAGTTCAAATTCTTAATAGAGACTTACGGTGGAAGGCCGAAGTTAGAGCTAATTATAGTGGACTCACGGTGCCCATACCGCTTAGCTCTGAGATTTTCGCTCTAAATGACTCGACCTGCGCCCTCATTACAGCGACTTTATGGGCCCATAAATTCTATCTAAATTCTAGCCTACATAGCTCGGCCTTTCGGCCTCGCCCCTTATATTTCCTTCAAAAGTTTCTTATTTCGTCGTGTTCTAATGAACCAAGCCGAGTCAAAACCATTAATAAATTGTGGGTTCACGGGCCCCATACGCCGGCTACGTCATTATCACAAATTGAAACAATATCTGTCCTCACTATCTCTAATGAGAAGGTAGCTCGGAACAGATAATGTCCACGCAGAAAATAAATTCTACTTTTATTTGCGTGGGGGCCCTGATGGTAGGTATAAGCCAGCTCGATATAGCGGCGGCAAGGCCGTGGGTCGTGTCAAATGAACGCCCCGAAGAAAATCAAGGAAACAGCTTTGCTAACACAACAAAAATAATATCAACAATAAGATGTTCGTTGTCGGAAGGCGATGACATTAGCGATGTCGGATGGAAATTGCATTAGCCGACCAGACTAGTACAGTGGCAACAACATTGCCACCAAGAACCACTCCCCAAAATTAATCAACGGAACGTTCGTGTGGTCATATAAAAATCCCACAAACGGTGGAACCACAATCGAACTTCCTTCAATAAAACCAAGTGGAGGCGATCCCGATTAAATGCAACACCCTGTACGTTGGTCGCACATCGCTGCCTTCTAAAAAAAAACATAAAACCAAAAATAAACACCAAAAAAATGTTCAACATAGAATTTCAAATACATGATTTGAACCCATGTCAAACGCGTAGGAATTCCTAAGCCATTGCAATTGACCAACGCCGTTCGATGTCACCTAGTGAAAATAATGCACAGTTCAAACTTAATTAACAAAACATAATAATACAATAAATAATTAATTAGTTTATCAAATATAAAACTTAAAAATTGGCATTATAATCCACGTCTTCGAACGTCAGATTAGATAACCTTTAATCACGTCGAACAGAAAAGTAAAACCTGCGACTTAACGATTATTACGGCCAAAAACGTTCCAATGAAAACTGCAAGGCAAAAGAAAAACCTATATGATAAAACATAAAAAAATACGAGAATCAGCCAAGGGTGAATTAAACAAAACGAACTCCAGGTGGACGGAGCAAAACTTGTCCTAATCGATCAAAGCATACCACTGTGGAACAATTAAGTAACAAAAAAATGCTACTCACCAATCTGAACGGAAACCAAAACCTTCAAAGATAGCATGGGCAGTAGATCCGACCAAGAAGCGTCCGATATGGGGAAAATCCACCATTTTCCAACAACGAAGATATGTCAGATCTCCATCGAGTCTGCGCGAACAAAAATTGTCCCGGTAGCCATATCTTTGCTCCATATCCGCTAATTACGTAACCCAAAAGCCCATGATTATTCAACAGTAGCCACACAAATCGACATTGGGGTGTGAAAAATTCACACCCCGCCTTCTTGCTTCAAAACTTGACACAAGAGCGTGTTACTCGTTCAATGGTTCACCCAAGACTATCCTTGCGCAGTCTTGAATAAATCCCCACCTCGGCGCGGATAGAATGCGCCTTTAAAGAACAAATGATATATAGGGTTGAACGTAAGTGATGGATTTCAAAAATTCGTCACAAAATGTTATTTTAATTTAGTAATGAACGAATGAACCAATCAGAGTTGAAACTCCAAAAAATAATTAAGATGCGAGACCCAAAGCCGAGCTAATTACTGCGGATTAATACCCCCCTCCCCCGCTTAATTCTGTGAAGATTATAGCCTAAATGGCTCGGCCTTTGGCCTCGCACCTTGTGTCTCCTTTAAAATTTTCTTCATCTATTCGTGCTCAATAATATATTTGCTGCCGTTCTCGGGATAAACGACTGAATTGTCGTCACCAAAATTTTTTTTTTTTGATGACAATAAATTAATGAACCAATCAGAGATGTCCGATTTTCTGGTGGTTCAAAAGTGGCTGACCTTGTTTTAAAGGCAGGCTTTATATTTATCGAAAATAGACGTAACTTTTAGATGTTGTTACGTTCCCCCCCCCCCCCTGCAAAAAGTTTTTGGTTGGAACCTCGAACCAGTGTTTCCGTAAACACAAGTAAAAATATGCAGCCGCTTTTAAACCATCTTGCAAACTGACACCTCTGATTGGTTTATTTATTTGTGGTGACAACGTCGTGATGGCGTCAGTTAGCCGTGAACGTAGGCCGAGCTAATAATTACGAGCACTCTAGCATTCATTTTGTTCTAATCTAGTTATAATAAAACTGATAGAACTCCGGTTATTAAAGTCCAATTTAACCGATCTTCCGCGTTAACCGAACCTGTTAAAACAATTTTCCGTCTTGTTCGAGGCACTAATAGAAAATCTTCTTGTTCTGAGTATTGCTGATAACGTGAATATTTGTTCCAAAAATTCAAAAACGGATACAAGTTGACGCCATGTTTCCAAATTTGTCACGTTACAGTAACAACCGTCATAAATAATTGTTACCGACAAAAATGGGTCACATTCGATTAACGGTTAACGAATAGATAATACGGTCTCAATTACCTTAATGTCTGAAACCTGAAGTTGGGAAGTTGGTGTTTGAATAATTATGTCCCTAAACGTCCCGCTCAAAATAAGTTCCTATTAAATTGTTGTCTCGTTGCATGCCATCAGCGCAAACTGAGAATCTCGTTAATCCAACTTGCGCGTCAGTATTAGTAGCTATAGTAAGATCGTTCTGGCGCAAAACTGCCGTAAAAGCATTGAACGATTTCGAGATCCTTTTCGTGTCGTTATGACTACACGCAAAGTCGCCATGTCATTGAACTGCCGAGCTTGGGCCGCATCCGCATCCGATGGATAGCCATAGATTAACGTACGTAAAACAATAAAATTAATTAGTTAACAAACAAAGTAATTGTAAAGCTCCATGTCAACATAAAATTATGTTTTTCACGTAATTTAAAACTTTATGAAGGTTAGAAACACTTGGTATAAAGAAACATTAATGAAAGAAACTAATTAAAGTTTAAAATTACATTTCTTTCCATTTTTTCGGTCTTAAAGTTTAATTTATTATACAAACAAGAGAATATTGAAAGAAGTCAATCAATAAATCAGCTATTTAAATTCTTTGAAATCCCCGATTTTCCACTTCACTTTTCCTCGCATTTTAACCAATTTTGAAATTACTTTAAGATTAAGATGAAAAGTTGTTATTCCCCCATTAGAGTTTATTAATGATAAATATTGTGGTGCATTTCAATTCCGAGTTAATTTTAATATCCTAAAAAGCTTTAGAATTGCCTAAATCGTCTAAATATCAGTTTTCGGCAACCAACGCGAATACCCATTTACATACATATCAATCATCTGTAGACGTATTTTAAGAGCATTTTCGATGGTCCCGTGTGTTCGTCCTAGTATCGATCATTGACTTCCGCAGGAAGTGGGTCGACGGAGTCATCGGATTATTATCTCACTTACCGACTAAGCGGAACTCTATATTTTATTCAGGATATTCTAGTTATTTCCACTTCGCAATTGCTTCTCTATCTCTCCAAGGCGCTGATTTCGATTTTAGATTTTAAACCCAGAAAATATTTTTAAACATGCACCATTAAATTTTAATAAAACCAATAAAAATAATTACAAAAATTTTATATCGAATTCTCGACGGATTTATGCTCGGTCCGTTATCTTCGCCAGAATACATTTTGCAAATACCGCTCCAAGGCGCAATCGTTAGTGCAATTGGAATAATATTTACAACTTCCTTAATATACGGGCTCCTAGAAAGACTCTCCTTGCTAGAACACAAATTTACATAATTTTTGTAACAGAATCTTCCTTTTGATACCGATACGATTGTACATTATAACTAACGCTTTTTCGTCAACTAAAAAACTACGCCCGAAAATTTAATGAAACCGGAGAGGATCTGGGAAATGGAAATTTTAAATATTATTTTCTCATTAACCGAAGAATCTTAATTGGAGAAAGCAAATTGTTGCAACGTTTTAAAAATGCAAAAGGAAATTTTTCACAAACCATTTTTTATTCAACCCGAACACTTGAGGTGGAAAATGAAAGGAAATTAATTCCATGACCGCCATATTTAAAAACCGAATTGCTCAATTATTTAAAGCAACAAACTTCCCGAGGCTCAAAATCGGTTGTTGCTTGTGTTTGATTGCAAGAATTGGAGAGCCTCTTTATTTATCTGCGAATTGTAGATCTGCTCCAGTTCAGCGCAATTTTAAAATTTGAATTTTATAATCCGACAGGATGAACTACATTGTAATTTTTAGTGCATTTTAATTGGCTGTAAATATTTAACGTCAAATTATGGTGTCGATTAACGCTTTTCACAATTTAATTTGAATAAAGTGCAAACGAAGCAAAATGCTTGTTCACAATATTTACCTAAAAATCGTACATCCCGGATTAAAACAATTCGTTCAAATTAATCACGATAATAAAAGTTTTGATGATCTCGTATTAAATGATAAATGTGTATAATAAATTTTATGGCTAAATACCGCCCAGCTTTATAAAGATAATAGAAACACTTCGTACTTGATCCCAACACACAGTGACGTAGTTGTAAATGTAAGCGACTGCAGTCACGATAGTTTCGGGTCCAAATCTCACTTCAACCCTGATAAATTTAATTTAAGTATTTTATATATTTTACAAAAATATATTATAGATTGCCAAATACCGACTCAGCTAATCAAGGGGTTTTAAAAGCCTCTTCTGCAGCTCTCCCGTGAGGTTAAATATTTAGAACTTTTTTTTATTGGATGTCAAGTAAACAGCTTCGATTTATTACTTCAATCCACACAAATTCGCTTGTTATATGGTTGCTTATAGTAACATTGGTGAGCATTCTGTAGCAGTGGCGGCTCGTGACTTGTTTCAATGGTAAGACACAGAATTTAAGAACTTGTTACTTTGACATAACTTTGAAAGTGTTCATACTCTTCATTGTCAACTTAAATACGCATGTCAACAATAAGAAATAAAAATAGAAACCGAGAGTGAGTGGGGGTTATAGAATACCATCCACCATATCAACATGGCAGTCTTAGGTATGGATATTCCATACCTCTCAGACTGACTGTCCACGTGGATAGTGCGGAAATCTCGAACAGATCGGACTGATCTTTATTATATATTCAAATAACTAACAGTTAGTTATGTACATATTTTGTTGCTTAATGCCTATCGTTTCAAACAACGTCGCAGTGTCGGAAATGCGACATGTCAAGTTGCTGTTCTATTTAGGGAGTGCGGTGCCCGGTCGCCCTCTACGTACCAGCCGCCACTGTTCTGTAGTAATCAGCTAAGATATTTAACTAACAGTTAGTTATCTGTCTGTACGCGTTTGAGACAAAGTGTTTTGAAATGTCAAGCCATACCTCGCAACCCGTACATTTTTTTAGTCGCCACTAACAATTAACAGACCCTGGTTTGAAACATAATCTGTCCTCACTATCTCTAATGAGAAGGTAGCACGGATCAGATATGTCCACGCAGAAAATTTTCTACTTAATTTGCGTGGGGCCCTGATGTTAGGTATAAATCAGCACGTTATAGCGGCGGCGAAGGCCGTGGGTCATCTCAAATGAATGCCCCGAAGAAGATCAAGGAATAGCTTTGCTAACATAACAAAAATAAAGTAGCAACTAGGTGGTCGTTGCCTTAAGGTGATCATATTAGCGATGTCGGATGGAAATTGCGTTAGCCGACCAGGACCAGTACAGTAGCAAAGACACTACCACCAAGAACCCCTCCCCGAATCAATCAAGAGAACGTTCGAGTGGTCATTAAAAATCCCACAACGGTGGAACCCGGTAACGGACAATTGGGCGCGGCCGATTGGGCGCGGAGACAACCGGGCGCAAAGACAATTGGGCGCAAAGACTATTGGGCGCAAATACAATTGGGCGCGAGGAAAATTTTATAAAACTATTATTTACATATTAGCTTCGTTTCAACAAGCAGTTCTGTTATTGTTCACGAGCAATAAATATTCAACAGAGTTGTTGCTATCGTCCCAACTACAATCATAAGAAAAAAAATTGCATAGGCAATGGCAGCGTTTTAAAAAAAAATTGAAATTTTCTACATTTCCTCGTTTTTTAAATTTTTTACGAAATTCTTTCACTAACATGTTCCAGAAAGATTCCAGATTAATAATAAGTACTATACAAAAAAAATGTATTTTTTGAAGTGAAAATATTGGAATTATTCTTAAATCTAAAATTTAAAATGAAACAGTTGCTGTTGCAACAAATGAACACGATCTGTAAACAAAGTTTAAACTCGTTTGCGAATTCGCGCACGCGTATCCACTTTAAGAACGCTTGGTTCTTGCTCTAGAGCAAGAATCGTTTGAACTCGTTTGGCCGATAATATTACTGATTCTAAACTTGTCGGATCTGCAGATTTATAGTAAGGGGCCGTTCATGTATTACGTAAGACGTTTTTTCCTACTTTTAGACTCCCCCCCACCCCCTAGTAAGAAAAAATAAGATGTCAGCTACCCCCTCCCCCTCCCCCTAAACGTATTACGTAATACATGAACGGCCCCTAATCTAGAATTCCGTCCTAGTAGTTCTAGTCTGTGGGAACGACATTTCATGAATGCGCTTGCGTTGTAGTAATATTACTGGAAATAATCGTTGCTGGAACGAAGCTATTATAACAATTTTGTAAATTATTAACTAAATCTAGAAATGTTTATTTAGGCAATAATAAAAATTATAATTAAAAATTTAAAGAAAAAGTTTTTAAAATGTTTATTCCTTCTAACAATTACAAATAAAATAAAAATATCTATTAATAAAGTACCTAACTAATCACGGATTCATTTAATAATTATGGGAAATGCCCCGCAAGAATATACACCCTGATGTTTGAGGGTGTAAACTGAAAAATGTCACATTTAGCTGGCATTAACATGCAAACCAATTAAGTTCACAAAAAAATCAAATAATGTATCTTTGATTTAACTGCTGTTAAATCAAAGTGAAAAATGAAAAAACTGAAAAATGTCACATTTAGCTGGCATTAACATGCAAACAAATTAAGTTCACAAAAAAAATCAAATAATGTATCTTTGATTTAACTGCTGTGCTGTATTATGCTAAAATTTTTATCAAAATTATAGATGATGTTTATAGATATTATAGATGAACTTACAGTCAGATAATAAATATTAAAGTTTCTTTTTATTATAGGAATTTGAAAAATTTGGGGGTATATGTGACGTAATATTTGGAGAGGGGTCTCGGTTTGTGTGACGAAGTGTGACGATGGAGGGGGGCAGTTAAAAATTGCTGAAGTGTGACGATGGGGGGGGAGTTAAAAATGGCTTAAAATTGAGTGACGTAATTTATGCACGACCCCGAATCAGTTATAATAATTAATACGTAATGGATAAATTTTTCCTCGCGCCCAATTGTATTTGCGCCCAATAGTCTTTGCGCCCAATAGTCTTTGCGCCCGGTTGTCTTTGCGCCCGGTTGTCTTTGTGCCCGGTTGTCTCCGCACCCAATCGGCCGCGCCCAATCGGTCGCGCCCAATTGTCCTAGACCGCGGTGGAACCACAACAAACTTCCAAACAATCAACCAAGCGGAAGCGCCCCCGATGAAACTCAACACCCTGTACTTTGGTCGTGCATCGCTACCTACTTAAAAAAAACACAACTAAAAATAAACACAAAAAAAATATCGAACATAAAATTTCAAATACAAGATTTGAACCGATGTCGACCACTTTGGAATTCTCCATGCCAATGCATTCAGCCAGCACTGCACGATGTTACCTAGTTAAAATATACGTCATTTAAATTTATCAAAGAAAAACAATTAATAATTAATAATTTATCAAACACCAAATCCAAACATTCGTATCCATAACCACGCGTGCGAGCGTAAAAGATAAGATTGCTTTTAATCACCTCTATGCAGAAACACAAAAGCTGCAAACAAATAATAATCTCGGCAAAACCTTCAAATCAAAAATACAAGGCAAAAGAAAAAACCAAAATGTTAAAACATAAAAAAATAACATTAAATCAGCCAAGGGTGAATTCAAACGAAAGCGAACTCCAGGTGGACGGAGCAAAATTTGTCCTAGTCGACCAATGTATCCCACTATGTAATAATTAAGTAACAAATTCTGTTACTTACCAATCTGAACGGAAACCAAACCTTCAAAGACAGCATAGGCAGTAGGAATCGACCAAGAAACGTCCGATATGGGGAAAATCCGCCATTTTCCATCAACGAAGATATTGCAGACCTCCATTGAGTCTGCAGCAACAAATAATGTTCTGAAGGAATACCTCCGCTCCACATCCCGTTAATTTCGTAACCCAAAAGCCCATGATTATTCCACAGCAGACACAAGTCGACATTTTCGCTTGAAAATTCACACCAGCCTTCTTACTTCAAAAACTGACACAAGACCCGTCTTGCTCGTTCGATAGTTCACACCAGACTGTCTTTTTGCGCAGTTTGAACCATCCCCACCTCGGCGCGGATAGAATGCGCCTCTAAAAGAATAATTGATATACATGGTTGACCGTAAGTGGCGAATTCCAAAAATCCGTCACAGGTTATTTTACTGGTATTGTTCGGAATTGTACGGAGTTGTTCAGCCCTCGGCAATACTCATCGGGATTATGTTCATGTGTGAAAAACTAAGAGTGGTTTAACCTCATTCTGTCCTTCAAGACTTGCGACAATAATATATTGAGGTCAAATTAGTCGGTCTTCCTGTGCTTAATTTAACTTGCTGTCACATTCAGTCTTCTAAACTGTACGATATTGCCTACGTACTATGCGTCCTAAAGGCCGCATTGGGAAAGATTATTATCATACTATAATGGTAATTATTCGAATCCATAAGTTTGAGTCGCGTAACTCGTAATCATTTGAATTCATGAGAGTGTTCCCCCTCGGTGCGGCCTTTAGGCCGTACAACCTTTGCATCTACGTACCATATGGCTATATGCGACCAAAGGCTTAACTACAACGTACATAGGTGTGCCAATCACTATAATCACACTGAGGAGGATTATTAGCACTAGAGTAATGCATTTCTTGACTTTGATTTTGAAATACAGCAAAAATATGTAATATAGCCTAGGGTCAGCTGGTAGATATTTTAGCCCATTTCGTATTACGTTGAAGTGATATACAAAATTTTGAATAAAATTTAAATTAGGAGTTGAACGGCCTACAGGCCGCACTGATAAATCATCATCGCCTACTGAAAGTATTTAACTTTACTTTTTAAAGTTAACAGTACTTCTAAAAATTAATAAAAGCGAAATTAAATATGCTGAAAATTATCATCAAATTAAAACCATTAGTATCTAGATCTGCCAATGTTGTGCGGCCTAAAGGCCGCACTCAAATTTTTAAATATGTGTTTTCAGCTTTTTTAAAATGATTAAGCTGTTAATCTATATTATAAAATAATAAGGAATTTAAGAAAAAGCGTCACAAAAACGTGCGTAGACGTCTTATTTACGGACCGATTTTTACGTGCGACCTCTTAAAATGACCGGTTCGACGGGCCCGAGGTGGTGGAGTAAAAAAAATTGGCGGGGCGGGGAGGAGGCGGCGTGGAGGAGCGCAAAAGAGGCCGTTTTACGCCGAAATTCCTGGAACAGAACCACAGAACAACCCACCGTGTCGAATTTCGAATGAGCGGTGGCGATCGACGCCGGAAGGTCCGAAATTGTGCAAAGTTTGATTAGAGTCTCTGGAAAATGAACCGGCACTCCACGGTGAATTTTCAAAGACGAACAACTTTTAACGTGGAAATTCTTGTGAAAATGCCTCTGGAGCGTAAACCCGACGTGATAAATTAGCCCGCAAAGTCTTAAAATGTCGACGCCTACGAGGTCCATCCGATGACGGCGAAAAATTCGAAATGGCGGTTACGGGGGCGGCGGAGAGAGCGGAAAAGCCTTCTCCGCGCGGTAACGCGAGTACTTCCGAACCGCGTGACGGATTTCGACCGGATCGGCGCCGATCGACGGCCAAAGGTCCAAACTTGCATTTAGGTTGGGCGAAGGATTTTTAAAATACCGTGGGACGGCGCACCGCCTCCCCAAAAACGAAGAATTTTAAAATTGCGTTTTTTCTCTTAAAATTTCGATCCAAACTAGATGAAATAGTCGACGACTTGAAAATTTTATTCTCTAAAGACGTAAAGCGTGAAATTGTGAAGGTTAAATCTGTAGGCGACGAATAAATTAGGTCAATATTGGACGTGGCAAAGAAGCGAAACGTTTTCTAAAATTTGCAAAATTTGACAAATTAAATTTTTTTTTTCGTTTAATACGTCGAGGGGACAAATATAAATCGAAAATGTCTAATGAAATTTTCGCGAAAAAAATTTGATTTACGACGAAAATACGCATTTTGGCATATTTTCAATTTTGCCCGAAATTGCCTTCGATTTTGGTCGGAAATTTTGTGAACGATATTAATTTGCAAATGCTGCCGTTATTTGTCGTTTTTCGTCCACCATCGTCATACACTAAATCAAAGACCGTCGAAAACCGCATCCGACTCTTCCATAAGTTTTACTAAATTATCGACGGTTCTCGCGCCGCAGGCGAATTAAGGCGAAAATTGTGCAAAAACTTTCAACGTCTCTGGAGCTCTTATTTACGAACCGATTTTTAATTTTTAAGATGCAACGGAAGCCAATCGCGAAGCTCTACGAGAGCCCTTATATAACCTTCCTTCGTATTTTCAACACCAAAGGCGTGAAATCGAATTTAAATTTCAAAAATTTTTTCAGAAGGGGTAGCCTTGCATGATTTTCGAAAAAAAATTACTTTCGAAAAATTGGAAATTGGCGCCGGAAATGGACGGGCCCTTACTTTTAGATAATTTAAACGACAAAATTTCCCATACACATCCCGCTCCTTCTGCCAAAAAATCGACAAAATTGTAAAACATTTTTGCAAACGTGCACGAATTTGTAATATTTTGGCGAGAAGAAAGGGTCACAACGAAATGAAAATTTAACATGTCCGACGTGTATTCGTCGGCAATCCACCAGCGTGATTGTTAAAAATCTATCCGCAACGTAACGGTCCTTTCGAAGAGCTCAAATCGAAAAATATGCTACATTTTTTGAAGAAATTTTCCAATTTCAAATTTTTTTTTCTTTCAATCGATAAAGTGAGCAAATCAAAAGCGAAATGTAGAATAACATTTTTTTCGAAAAACCCTTCCCTTGCCTTCAAAATTAATTTTAGATTTATCGAAATTATTAAATCTACCAAAGGCGCTCTTGATTTCGGGCCCCTTCATCTATATTATAAAATAATAAGGAATTTAAGAAAAAGCGTCACAAAAACGTGCGTAGACGTCTTATTTACGGACCGATTTTTACGTGCGACCTCTTAAAATGACCGGTTCGACGGGCCCGAGGTGGTGGAGTAAAAAAAATTGGCGGGGCGGGGAGGAGGCGGCGTGGAGGAGCGCAAAAGAGGCCGTTTTACGCCGAAATTCCTGGAACAGAACCACAGAACAACCCACCGTGTCGAATTTCGAATGAGCGGTGGCGATCGACGCCGGAAGGTCCGAAATTGTGCAAAGTTGGATTAGAGTCTCTGGAAAATGAACCGGCACTCCACGGTGAATTTTCAAAGACGAACAACTTTTAACGTGAAAATTCCTTTTTTTTTTTTTTTTTTTTTTTTTTTTAAGTCCCCAAGGTCAAGTGATTTTATTGCGGATTCGAATACAGCTTTATTAGGTGACCTCAGGAGGGTAATAAAGTTTTTTTGTGCGACCGCGCGGTCACGCTTAAGTATTCTGCCGACAGTTATTCTCAATCAGGCGGAACTTAAAATGCAATATTTCCTAGAGGTCTTATGTAGTTGTTAACTATCCGTCCATTGTCACCTTGAAAAACTGTTGAAGGTCATAGTTATGGCGGTAACAGCAAAATTTAAAAATTTTATAAAATTGCCACAATTAAAGTTCTCGATAGATACCGTCGATAGCTTTGATTTGTTCCAAAACATGTGACCTTGAAAATTGATTTTAAGGCCAAAAGTTTTCCCCAAGTCGAATTGTGGATTGGTACGACAAATAAGAAATGGGATGTTACTTGTACGCCATGTGATTGTTATGAATAGAAAAAAAAATTTCTAAAAATTTTGTAATTAAGTTGGAATTACTCATTGAAAAATCATTATTCCCAGATGTGTCCTTATTAGCATTGGAATAGATTTTGCTATGAGAATATCAATCTGTAGTACCTTATTTATTACTGTATACATCAGCTTGAATAATGTGAGAATGCCACGGTCGCACCCTTAACCTTAAACATCTAAAAATTTGCACAATTGTGTTACTCAACAACATAATTTCGTCGCTTACTACTTCTTCGTCATCATCGTCGTCAGAGATTAATAAATCCATTTTCTGAGGTTAGAAATGTTTTACTGAGAGAACTGACAGTTATCTTGTACTTTCACCGGCTGCAAACTTAACTTAAAGATAAACCAAAAACTGACAGGTATCTGACATGAAGAAAACCAAAATTTGATTTAACCTACAGATATCTATCGGTTAAAGTTGTCCGCAAGATAATTATAGGTTAAGTATTAGTGAAGAAATCGGGCATTATTTTGGCAAAATTTTGTATTTAAATAAATAAATTCGTAAAATTACCTTAAATATACGAAAAAAAACGAAAAAGCACTTATAAATCCATATAAACACATACAATGTTTGACATTGCCATCAAGCGTCCATATTGAATTCGAAAAATATCACGTGATGTGGAATGCCTAATATAACCAGATTGTTATAGGTACAACCATATTGTTATGGAAAATCAGAATCGCACCGACTAATTACGTTTTGACGTCTGTTATAATTTACAATAGGGAGTCCGAAGGCCGAGCTGTATTCTTAAAATCAATTTGGATGCCGAAGGCCGGCGCGTATTCTAAAAACCAAGTTGGAGTCCGATGGCCGACCCGCATTCTTACAATCAAGTTAGAGGCCGAAAGCCGACCCGTATTCTAAAATCCAAGTTGGAGGCCGAAGGCCGACCCGTATTTCCAAACCAATTGGGAGGCCGAAGGCCGACCCGCATTCTTAAAAAGCAAATTGGAAGCCGCAGGCCGACCTGTATTCTAAAAGCCCGGTTGGAGGTCGAAGGCCGACCCGTATTCTAAAAAGCTGTTGGGAGGCCGAAGGCCGACCGCCATTCTTAAAGGCAAATTGTAGGCCGAAGGCCGACCTGTATTTTAAAAACGTCGTTGGAGGCCGAAGGCCGACCCGTATTCATAAAAGTAGCAGGGCGGCCGCAGGCCGCCAGTACTCATAATACAACAGGGCGGCCGCAGGCCGCCCGTATTCCTAAAAGCAAGTGGAGGCCGAAGGCCGACTCGTCAGGAATCCGCGTAGCGGATTGCCGCCGGCAGGCCTAGCGCCAGAAACCCGGAGGGTTTCGCAGCGCTAGTTATATTTATAAAAGATTATCAAAGACATCAATAGAAAACCAATTTTTCCACATATTTTGCTGATATTTTTATAAAATATAACAATCAGTACGACGCCCCCCGTCCCCCCTCAAGCGGTCAAGTAATTTTTGTAATGGTTCTAAATAAACTTATGGTTATTATTACAAGTAGGTACTAAAAACTAATAATATTATAGTAAATAATATTGCAAAACATCATCAAACTAAAAATGAATAAGAAATAAATTATTATTTTCGAGTTTCCATGGTTGTTGTTCTGTTCAGTTGGTGGTGCTTTTATGTAGCAGATACTAAATTCCTCCCTTAAAAACGGTATATGGCTGGCATAAATATGCTGCCTAAAGGCCGTACTGGTACTTTTAGCTTTTTAAAAATTATATAAAGCTATTATTAACATTTAGTATAAGCGGTCCTCAAAAATATCAATGGAAATACAATTTTTCCGCACATATTACAGAAAGACTTCTGCGAGGCAGCAGGCCGAGCTAATTATTCGAGCCTCAAACCATTAAATTCACAGATTTAGGTAGTAGGGTGGTCGTTTATTTGCTTTATAGGTTAAAGGTTGTAATATTATAGGTATCTATAAAAATTTTGCGACTACTAAATAAAAAATTATGAAAAACTATTTTTAACGCTCTTTCAAACCTCTATTGATAATACTTTTATATAGCAAGCAGTAAAATCCCACAAGCATAATCGTATGTTTATTGGCGCATGTACATAGGTACTAAAAAATAATAAAATCAAATTTAGTAATATTGAAAAAGTACCTACGAACAAAATAAAAATATTGATCTGAAAGCCGTCTTACACTTCAATAATTATGGTCGTAATTATGGTCATAATCTGTACAGAACGCTATGCGCAATGTGGAAATCTCTGCGCATATTATGACCATAATTACTATCCTAATTATTGATGGTGTAAGCTGGGTTAAAATTAAATGAGATTTTACGATCACCTTGATTCGCACTGAAACTTTTTCATAAAAGTTTTTTTTGAAAAAAAACAAGGAACTTTTTTTGGAAAGGTATGAAAAGACCATTTTTCGCGCATATGCGAGGTCGAAGGCGGAGCTAATTATTACAACCATGTTCGTACAATTTGGTAGTAGAGTTAAAGATTGCAATATACAGTTTCTATAAAAATTTATTGGTGATATTTTTCAATCACAAATAGATCGACCCTCTTAGTGTACTATTCTCCTATGGGAGTTTTGGAAACACTTTGTGGAGTTCAAAAGGTTATCAACACAACATGGCACCACTAAATTGGAAGACGGAACAAATACCTTGAGTAACAATTACGGATATTTTCAACGATTCGTTGCACCAATACAAATGAAGAATTAGAATGGTAAAGCAATTTATTGTGATTTCAAATTAAGTAGCGCCATCTGTGGATTGCCTTTTTAACTTCAGAGGTGTGTTCAGAATAATTGCTAATTCGGCACTGATAAAAATGTAAGAATTGTTTAAGGTTCTCGTAAGCTTGGACGAAGTGCGGGTATCGTAAAGTTTCGAAATGGAAATTTCCTTTTCGCTCGAGTTGTTACCTATTTTCGCATTTTATTTTTTCCGTACATTTTCATCAGCGGTTGAGTTTTATGTTATTTTCTTACTATAAATTAATTTTCTAACACGGTTAATAGAATTTTATTGCCTGACTACATAAATTTGGAAATTTTATATTCCTTTACTTTATGATGCGTTAAATTACAACCCGAAGGAATTTTATTAAACAGTCAATGTTAATTTCGTACCTGCAGACGAGCGCAGTGATTTTTGAAATATTTCGAAGTCAAATTTTTAATAAATCTCTCGATGCGGGTAAAATATTGTAATAGTGCGGAGATTGTATTTTTATTAAATTTTACGAGGCAAATTAATATTTTGATGTATTCAAGAAAACAAAAAGTTAAAATCATTTGTTGAAGGTAGACCACAAAAGTGTCTAACTTTTTTAATTATCTACAACCAACCAATTTAATGGCTCCATAACTTTATTACGCAAAATAATATTAAAGGTAAAATTATAAAGTGCTCAAGCGGCACAATGTATAAACGTACCTCTACTAGTAGATATACAACACAACTTAGTTTGACATTCATTTATGCAATAGCTTAATAAGGACATTATTAAATTTTATTAAAACTTTTTTTATTACTGCCTACTTTCTCGATTCCTTTTTCTTGTAAAATGTATGAATAAATAAGAAGATAAGTAATGCTTGTGGAAAACCTACGAAGAGACGTACCAAAAAAACACGGAAAAGCTTTCCTTTGCTGTGTCGAAACATTTATCAAATATGATTTTTATTATAATTAATATAAATTTTGTGTTTTTATTAACTTTTTATTGTAATTTATGAATAAAAGTTTAATGTTAAAATATTGAAAAAAATTTTCTGCCTGCAGTGATATTATTTTTATTTTAACTTCAGAATTTTCTCTTACGTTGGGTGGCGGGTGGTTTCCATAATTTTTTTTTTCTTATAAAGATTCCAGTTTTCAATGTACATCATGCCGGAAGGATCCAACGTGCAGAAAAACATCAGGACACGACGCCACTTGGTGACGTTCATAGTATTTTTATAAAAATATCATGAACAGCACTTGAATCTCTGTATGTAGTAAATGTAAATGAAAAATTAAAAACAGAGGAATCTAATGTAAATATTAAATTTTTTGAAATAATTCTTAATGCCGGTCTTGGCTTCATTTGGTCTTCACATTAGAAATTCTAAGATCTGAGCTTGGTTACCCCAACAGCGACAGTTGGCGCTTGTTTATTAAGCGGTTTGTAATGCGGTTGTACCTGACGGGTTCTTAATTATACGGTCTAGACAGTTGATGTACATACATAAGCGGAATTTACTTAAACCCACAAAAAATTGGCACGTTCAATTTTAATAGAGGTTCCTTAACATGAAGAACTTTTATAGGAGATCTAATCGCTTCCTGTCCATATATTAATTTCTTTTTTGCCTCGAGGAATGCGGTTCTGTTTTGAAATTCTCCACTGCCTATATGATAGATCTTAGCAAGTTCCTGTCAGCACATCTTCACTAGGGGTTTTTAAGAATTCTGCCCCGAAACTGAACTAGCAATCACACCAAGCCACTGCTGTAATTGTTGGATAAAGTTAAAAATATGCATTGGTACCAGATGACCATCCAGAAGAGGTAAAAGTTGCATACTATTTGGTCCTTATGGACCAAATACCAAAGTTTAAATTTTTCAGGGCCCTTTATTGAGTTGTTATGCAATTTTTATAAATATCTATGTTAGAAACGCTTCCTTAATATGCTCGGCCTTCAACTTCGCATAGACGCATCTACTATATGACATTTGCGGAAAGATGATCTTTTATAGTTATCTTTGAGGACTATCTAAATCCTTTAGTTAAGGAATGAATAGTATTCAGATAGAATCATCACCTGAGTTTGCGAGATTAGTGGCCAATATCTGCAACAATAAGCTCGGCCTTCGGCCTCGCACTAGTTCTTCTACCACATACCTGGAAATTGTCTTTACATTAATTATACTTTGATGATCCTCTAAAAATGTAATTGCAATAACCTCATCATTTTTGAAAAATCTGAAAAACCAAGCTCAAAAGTTTCAGTGCGGCATTCGGGCCGCATAACTATGGCAATCATGTATTAATATTGTTTAATTAAATCTTTTTAATTTTTTTGCTATTACTGCTAACTTCGCTTTTATTGCTTGTTGGTAGTACTTGAAACAATAAACATAAGTTTGATATGGGACACACAAAAGTTGCTTAAATACATGTAAGCGGAGAGGGTGGGCTCGAATTGCTTGCTATATAAAAATATCAGCAATAGAGGTTTGGAAGGGAATTAAAAACAATTATAAATATTTCAGAGTTGAGTTGTTTATTGAGTTGTTACTGAATTTTAAAAAATGTTTGTTATAAAAGGCTGCATGATATGCTCGGCCTTCGGCCTCGCACAAGCGTATCTGCGGCAATCACGGAAAAATTATATTTAAGGATATCATTGGTGATTCTCAATTCTCTCAATTCTTTACTTAGGAATAAATAGGGTTCTGATAGAAACGTCAGCTAAGATTACTAGATTGATGGCCAATAGCTGCAACAATAAGCTCGGCCTTCGGCTTCGCGCTAGTTTCTCTACCACATACCTGGGAAAAATGTCTTTCCATAGATTATTAATTTGATGATCCTCTATAAATTTAATTAACAGCCTGGCCATTTTTTAAAAAGCTGAAAAACCATGTTTAAAAGTTTCAGTGCGGCCTTTTAGACTGCACAAAATGATATACTCAGCCTTCGTCATTATCATTTATGGATATCTTTGGTGACTCTATTTGAGGAGTAAATAATATTCATACAGAAACATCACCTGATTAGCGGCAAGTAGTTGAAACAATAGGCTCGGCCTTCCGCCTCGCACTGGTTCTTCTACCAAATACGTGAGAAAATTGTGCTTCCATTGATGTTTTCCAAAATGTGATTAACAGTCTCGTCATTTTTTAAAAAGTTGCTAATTAGAAGTTAAAAATTTCAGTGCGGTCTTTTAGGCCGCACAAGTATGGCAACCACGCCATGAAATTTAGTGCCTAATAGTTCCAAAAATAAGCTCGGCCTTCGGCCTCGCACTAGCTCTTCTACCACATACGTGGATAAGTTGGTTTACCATCAGTAATATCTTTGATGATCCTCTATAAATTTAATTAACAGCCTCATCATTTTTAAAACAAACAGAAAAATGTTGTTTAAAAGTTTCAATGCGGCCTACGGGCCGCACAACTACACTGTAAAAAAGCACGTTAAAATACATTCAAATACGTGTAATTTTTACATTCAAAATTATAGTAAAAATACATAAAATATTGTGTATTATTCCATTGATAATAGTGTGAAATTACATTATTATCAATGGAATAATACACAATATATATTTTTACTATAATTTTGAATGTAAAAATTACACGTATTGGAATGTATTTTTACGTGCTTTTTTTTACAGTGTATGTAATAAAATTGTTAAATTGAAAATCTTTAATATTTTGAGATTACTATTAACTTTTTCTTCGTTTTCATTGATTTCTGGTAGTACTTGGAACAATAAACATAAATGTATTTAGGGACACTCAAAATATGCTTAAATACTTAAAAGGGGGGGAATCGAATTGTTTTCTACATAAAAAATATCAGCAACAGAAGTTTAAAAGACATTAAAAATAGTTATGAATTTTTCAGAATATTTTATTGAGTTGTTATGAAATTTTTATAAATATATATGGTATAAAAGCCTCAATGATATGCGCGGCCTTCGGCCTCGCACAGGTGCATTTGTGGCTTTCGCGGAAAGATTATCTTTTATAGATAACTTTGACGGTCGTTAGTTGAAGCGGTTATGTGCGTTGCTGCTAATGCGGAATGCCTGGTTCGACTCCGGGCTCAGTAAAAACTTTATTCTGACCGTCTCCCCTCGGAAGGCAATGGCAAACCACCGAGGTGTAATCTACCTGGTACAGCCTCTCTGGAGATGAAGTGTATACACTTCCCGCAGTTCGGAGCCCGCGTTAAGCAGTAGGTCCCCTATGTGTGTGCTAATACTTCAAACGCATAACACATGCATAGGAGAGAGGTTGCCAACGTCCGGGGGACCGGATATGGCACACGAAGAAGAAGAAGATAACTTTGGTGACTCTCTAAATCCTTTAGTAGTTAAGGAGTAAATAATATTCAGAGATAATCACCGCCCCAGATTGTGAGGTTAGCGACCAGTAGCTGCAACAATAGGCTCGGCCTTCGGCCTCGCACTGGTTCTTCTACCAAATACGCAGTAAAATTATTTTTCCATTGATAACTTTGATAATCTCCAAAAAATGTAACTGACAGCCTTGTTAATCGGCACCCATGTAATAAATTATTTAATTAAATATTTTTAATTTTTTGTTACTACTCTTAACTTTGCTTTCATTGATTGCTGGTAGTACTGGGAACAATAAATATAAGTTCATTGAGGAACTCACAAAAAATGCTTAAATACTTGAAAGCGGGGGGGGGGTCGAATGGCCTGGTACTTAAAATTGTATAAAGAATTGCCAGTAACAGAGGTTTGGAATGGAATTAAAAATAGTTCTGAATTTTTTCCGAGTATTTTATTGAGTTGCTACGAAATTTTTTATAAATATCCATGTTATACAAGTCTCCATGATAATCTCGGCCTTCGGTCTCGCACAAATACTTCTAAAATGATCGGTTATGAATATCGTTAGTGACTCTAAATTCTTTAGTTAATTAAGGAGTAAATAGCAACCAGAGAGAGTCAGAACCTGGGGTTTTAATATATTATTATAGATTGCGACAGGAATTCAGAAACAACAGACGATTAAAATACTATAAGATCTGCCCACCCTCCCCACCCCAAATTTCGGAAAATAACCACGTTATGAGTGGGCCACAAAATTTGTACCAATCATTTAATGATCGGTAAGATCATTGAAGTTCAAAGTCATTCTTTTGATTATAGAGATTGACAAATCTTACGAGAGTTTCGGAACACCTGTTATGGTTCAAAAAGCAATCAACAGATGGCGCTATATAATTTGAAGTCTTAATAAATCTACATATTATAAATAAAACCCTTAATATGTGTATGTATGTGTCCGTCACGCTCATAAACGGATCTCATTGGTTTAATATCATAACAAGGTAGCAACGAATGTCACGCCTTTTATCGTATAAATTTTAATGATAGGTGAGACGTGCAAAAATCAATATATTAATATAGAAGATATATAACTGTCGCAATTCACTCAGTGCGGCCTTTAGGCCGCACAACCAAGTCCAACTAGTAGCTTAATATTTCATTGTAATTGTTCATTTTTAGAGATGCTGCGGATCTTTACGAGATTCGTGATTATTGCTCACGCCATTTATTCCGCTTACCAATTTAGTAACGCCATCTATTGATAACTTTTGGAACCCTATTAGGTACACTTCTTGTACAAAAGTTATTATTTATAGACAAGCTAATTAAGACGAGATGGACAATCGATCTATCTATACACATATAAAAAATTTGGAGATAAAGTGAATTTAAAATAAAAGATGTGATATACAGGCCAGTAAATCAAATTTCCACATTAGTAGTCAATAACATGGAAATATGGGGAGACGTAAATAAAAAATATAAAATTTAATTTGCGAACTTTCCTACAGTTTTATAACGCCCTGTATTGAAGTAATGCCAAATGAAAGGTTTTACCATAACTTTATTATTATTTTAACTTGAGGAAACTACTCACCATTCAAATTATACTCCTCCATATTTAAATTGCTTCCATGTTATAAACTAAAAACAGTTATTTTTTATTATACAAAATTTTTCTCATAAACACTAAAACAAGTGGAAAAAGTTGAAATAAGTAAACTCAATAAATTTTCATAAAACAACTTAAACTTTTTCTTAGCCGTAGCCCTTTTATCTTAAAATTACATCAAAGTTTATAATGAAACTTTTAGTATCGTTGTTTATACATTTTTTTGACAATTACTGCTTTGGGATAACTCATTACCCTAACTTGGCAAGTTTTAGCACTTTACGCAAAAATTCATCTTCTAATTTTAAGTTGCCGAGAGTTGTTTGTAAATTTTTTTAATTACAATTCTTGGTTTTAATAATTGAATGCATTTTATATTAAGATCCTGGCGCCCAACCGGGGCCGCGCCTCCGCGCCCTTTTGATATCTAAATTTTCTCTTCGCGATATAGAAAATTAATTGTTCGGTTAATTTAATATTTTAAAAATTGTTTTTGTAAAAACTTGCGGTAGGTAAAACATGCAAAATTGAAATAATGATGCTATCAAGTTTATAAAAAAAGCCACGCTTTAAAAACTCCATTTTTACACAGATTATGAGCATAACTCATCCCCTTTAATTGGTTCTTCTATCCCTTTTCTCTTGCCTTCCTGAGTCCTCGTTAAACCACATGCTAGAGCGGGTTGTTTGCAAAATAATGAACTTCATAAATTTACCTTTCGTCTAAAAAATGATTATCTGACTTTGCAAAAATCGCCGTATAAATTTCACTCTTTACTTCTCAAAAATTCGTGATTAATAATTTTCTTTGTTGCTCGCAAGATTTAAATGGAGTGTTTTCGTTTTAGGTCACTACGTGCTGGCGTGGAAGAGAGGAATCGCTGTGCTTTCTGCCGGAAACGTTAAAGTTTCGCCTGATCCACGTATCAGTTTGGTGAACGGCTACAGCCTCGAAATTAAAGACGCAGGACCACAAGATGCTGGTGATTACGTTTGCCAAATTGGTACCTTAGAACCACGCGAAATTACACACACAGTGGAAATTTTAGGTGAGTCTACTTATGTTTTACTCTCAACTTCTAACCGTAATTAAAACGGAAAAGATAAAAAAATATATACCGAACGGGATAAAAGTAATTTGAAAAATTCTCCGATCAATAAAGTGCTTTCAGAAGTGGTCATAAGAATTTATTGTATTGTCACGTCTAATTAGGTTCATTTTAGTCGGGGAGCTGCCACCACGAAATTGTGTTGTTGTGAGCTGGCAGCTCCCTGACTAATCTAGAGGGGAAATTTTTCGAATTACTTTAACCTTTGTTTCAGTGTTTCAGTTATTGTATTATGTAATTTTATTTCTTGAAAAATATTTTTAGAATTGATATTAATTATTTAATTGTGAATTAATTTTACGAATTAAACTTAAGAATCCGCGTATCAAAATCTAATCAAAATGGCGATTAAATTAAATTTTTTATTTGAATTTCTACGGTATTTAAATTTTATGTCGCTTTTGATCGGACCTCGTATACCATTTTTATAATATTATCAAGCTGAGACAGCTTTGTTTTCTATTGTATTAAACAAACTACACTGCTTTCAACAATCTGAGACACTTTCAAGTAGTTGAACATTATAATTTCTACTAATGCAACGCTGCTCGCTTTATTTTTAGCTCATTTCTAAAAGTAGCTAAACGACAGCTACAAGCTGTAGGTACTTTTATTCAAAATATAAAATGAGCTAAAACTGTAAGCTATATTATAAGAACTCATTAAATTTCATTAAAGATTTCACATCTTAACCTAAATAACTTAACTAACAGACGGTTAGAGCTAATTATTATTGTAGTAGCTAAACGGCAACTTCTGTGTCCAGCTTTATCTCCACTCGACTTGAAATGTCGAAAAAATAATCCACGTTATAGAATTTTGCTAGGATACTGACGTCAAAAGATTATCGGAGATGCTACTTATGAAGACTACAGTGCACGCACTTCAGCTTAATAGAAGGAAAACCTGAGTTTTTTACATCAAAAGATTTTAAAAACTCAAAATTTCGTGTAATTTTCAAAATTTCCACTCCAGTAAAAAATCTATTCATCTCGTTTCTTTCTCAATGCAAATTTATTTTTGCGTAGGTAATTCTCAGAAAAATGCATAATTTACATAACAAAATAAAAAGTAATTTCAAGTTAAATTTACATAAGAAAACATAAAACTGTAACGACATAATCTTGCTTTTTTTGCATATTTGGTATTTAAAAAAAGAAGCCCGCAAAATTTTCGATACATAAATTTTATTTATCCCGATAAGGTTATTTTTACGTAAACCTTGCTCACACTATCAAATTTGCCCTTGTTAACTCAGTTGTATTTTTGATTTCGTCGTGCTCACTTGTGTGAAACTAAGTCAATTTTGTTCAGTGTTTTAGTGCGGTTAGTTAGAGTTTGTGTAAAAATATTTCAATGAAACTTTCGAGTTTGCTTTACAATTACGGCGACAGTTACCACTTGATAAAAAATTGTGTGAGTATCAAATTTTAGTACGGATGTTTTAGAAACTTACATCAGACACGGAAAATATAATAGAAGTTAATGTAAAGTGTAAATATTTAAATTTTTCCGTTTAATAACTAAACTCAATTAGGTTATGAAGTGAGTGGCGCTCGAGAAAACAAATAAATATTATTGTAGTAAAAATATTCCGCATTACACAGTTAACACAAACATGTTGGAAACAGGTAAAAAAATAACCTGGAAATATTTCCTGAAATATTACGTTATTTTCTATTAGTGGTGTAAAGCAGAAAATGTATTTTAGAAATGTTGAAATACCTCACGTTGTAACCTGCTAACGACATGCATTGGCTAGGATTTGGTATGAGATCAATTATTGAAAACCGACTCACCTAACCGTCAAACAACAGAAGTTCGATTCGTCATTACAATCCTCGTGAGTGAAGGGATTATACATTCACTATTAGGCATAAAAAAGGCAAATAAATTCGTTCTTAAAAAAAGTGGGACTAAAAAGTGGCCTAGAACCAGTATAACCCCTCTACTGCGGTGGATCCCATTCGATGTATTCATGTTTTATATGCGAATTAGAGACGGTAATCAGCTTAAGCGGTTAAGTGCATTGCTGCTATAGATGAATGCCCGGTTCGACTCCGGGCTCAGTAAAAACTCTATTCTGACCGTCTCTCCTCGGAAGGCAATGGCAAACCACCGAGGTGTAATATGCCAAGAATAACCTCTCTGGAGTTGAAGTGTACACACTTCCCGCGGTTCGGAGCCCGCGTTTAAACAAGTAGGTCCCCTATGTGTGTGATAGTACTACAAATGCACAACTCATACATAGGAGAGAGGTCGCCAACATCCGATAACGGATAGGCACCTGAAGAAGAAGATATGCGAATTAAATTGGAAAGCGCTGTAAAAGAAGAAGTGATAATATAATTAACAAATTAATTTTTGATTTATAATCAGAACATAGTGGTACAAGATGGTGTAAAACTAAAATACAACTTGGAATAAATATTAAAGTGTGGAACGGACGTTGACAATTTGAAGACGTAGAGGTGCACCGATGCTCGGCTTGTTATACAATAATTATGACCCTTTGTTTACCTTTTACGATTCTGAAGCAGAAAAAAATTAGAATATTGAACCTTATAGGAAAGTTAAACTAAAAAGTTAAAAACAAATCGCCCACGGCGCTTCTTTGGTACAAGTTTTCCTACTTCCTACTAGTCCATTCAAGTAAGAGAAATAAATGGAAAAGAATTTTTAAATCATCAAAGAAAGTATGTGTAAACAGGTCCTTAGCCAAGAGGTGAGTCGGGAACGTGCCCCCCCCCCCCCCGCAAAATACCAAAGCCTCCTATTTTTAAGTGGGATTTCTGTCGAAAATTCGCGTCGTGAAGCTCTTTATCATTCTTATTTTTCAAAAAAATATTGCACCCCACCCGCTGTTACGTGGGGTTTCCCCAGCCCCTTAGCAATTATTCTTCGAAAAAAATCGTCCTTGGCTTCATAAATCGCGAGTTCTGTCATCCAAAACAATTTGGCTGCACAAATCCATATAAAACAATGTATTTGAGATGGGGGTATCTGAAGTATATGGAATGGAGTACTCCATGCACTGGGGTATTCCATACCCCCAGACCCCCGAGTCACGAATATATTAGTAAAACTCGTTTGAGGGATATAAATGATTTGCGAACAATATGAAATGTTGAAACGACATAAATTGAGGACAAGCAACTTCCTTTATAAGCTCTTGACGGTTATCAATTGTTTATAAATAACACCGCGGGTTTGAGACGGTCATTGGCCGAGTAGTTAGAGCAATCAACTACTGATGCTAAAGGCATTGGTTCGAGTCCAGTAGGAGTCAATTTTCTTTCGGACTTCCTGTCCTTCAATGACCGTCTCCGTGCTTCGGAGGGCACGTTAAGCCGGCGGTCCCCCTGATTTGACCTGATCTAATATGTCAAACAGGGTAATAAAAATCACCCCTACTCCCCATCGACTACGCAATGATTGACTTTGTTGAGGCTTCGGGCTGGGTGGCCTGGTCCAGGGGCCACCCATCGACTTCACCTAGCATTGGTGGGGTACGAATCGCGGGACTTCTCAGAGCTCGGTCATCGAGCGGACGTCCCTGGTTCGTAGTGCCGGCCATTGTTGGGGAGTTCTGGTCGGTGGTGAGGCCGAGAGACCGCCTAACGGCTGCGGTCATACTTAGCAGTGTCGACATTGTGGGTCAGGCTGGGGGTGAGCAACAAAGTGGAGGCAGTACAATGGGCCCGGTAGAGTGGCCTAAGTGCGTGCAAGTTAATACTTGCCCCTCCCCCGAATCCAGAATCCAAATCCAACACCGCGGGTGATTTTTAGAGCTTTAAAGTCGAATATCTCTTTAATACAAATTTTATGATAAAGTGATACCGTCATAAGCCAAAATTAAATAAATGTGTAACCCAGCGTTTCCCAAGCGTTTTTGAAAAAAATTGTAGCACCTCCTTTCCTCCCCATCGCCCCTCGAAAATACGCGTCGTAAAAAAAGTTGTCAAAGTCCGCCCTTGTCTTCATAAACCACGAGTGCCATGCTTAAAAACAACCTGTTTGCGGGCCTCCGCAAAAAATTCCCCCAATAAATGTAAAGAATTTTTAATATTAAATGCTATTATAGAAATAATCATCTAAACAAGTACGTGTAAACAGCCCTAGTCAAAGGGAGGGAAATCCGAGCCAGCCCTCCCCCCCGCCGGAAACAGTAAAATCTCTTCTTTTCTACCGATATCTCTGTCAAAAAATCGCATCATAAAACTCTTTATCCTCCTTAATTTTCAAATAATTTTCAAAAAGGGCCCCGAACCCCCTTGATTGGGAACCCCCTCCCCCCCCCCCGACCACAAAATAACTTTTCAACAAAACTATCAGAGTTCGCCGAAGAGTTCACCCAAAACAAACTTGGCTGCCCGGAAGAATTGAAAAACTTAAATATATTTAAGAGATATTGAATACCACCCCTCCACTCCTCACCCCCGCCAACGACAGGAATTTACATGGCGGACTGGACGTAGGGAACGCAGACCATTTTACTGAATATTTCAATTCTTTCAAAAATATTAATGTGTTACTAAAACAAAATTAACACCTCTTTTTGTCCATTTTATCGACTCAAATATCAAGGTTATGATCGTCAAGAAAACAACAAGCTGAACAAAAAATCTTAATTTTTTTCGTTATACTAACAGTTTTAAAGTAATGCGCTGCGTCTTATCAGTCAGTCCTTTCCTCCATGCAGTAAGGCGTTTTGCATACCCATACAAATTTTTTAATTTAAAACATCCAAGAAAGCCAGAAATGCTGCTGGCGAAAGCTAATGAATTAATTTGAATTTTAGTATTATTTTACTCAACATTTTTAAGCAACTGATAAATTTACATTACCCGTACAGTACGTGCTGACCTTGGTTGTGCTGCCTAAAGGCCTCACTGATTCCTCTTAGCCTCGGTTGTTCAGGCAAAGGCTGCACCGTTGGAGACAAAACAACGGATAAATTTAGCGTTACAAACACGCATACAAAAAAAGGGAGTAATTTTGAATAAAGTAAGGTGTAAAATGAAATGAATCTAAAATGACAATGAAAGCAATGAAATAAATGAAAATAACTTATGAGTGAGAAATATTGACGAATTTTTAATAAAAAGACAAAAATGTAATTAAAAGGATCGCAATGAAAGCGAGCCACCTGGTATTTATTATTTTGATCTCATACGCTTTATTAAAAAAAGCCAATAAAATAAACAAACATTCTTAGTTTATTGTATAACAACATGAAGTACCGGTCATCGTCAATATACTGCGTATTTTATTATTTTCATTTTGAACTTATGAAAGAATATACGATATACGAGGCACTTAATGTTGGTTGTACGTTAAATTTTTGTTAAATTGTGGTCCTCGTAAATATGAAATATGGATTTAGTTTCCCTAAAATGTATTTTCCTAACAAAAAGATTGCAGTTTTGCAAAGAGTAAATGCCTAAGCTTTATTTACTTGCAATAAAATTATCCCGGAAAATGAATAGCAAACACTAAATTACAAGAAACTACAAGTACTTATGGATTTTAAGTCCATTAAGACTTAAACAATTCATAATGGCGCATCCAATAACCTTATCAACTCGCAGAAATTCTATCAAGCGAGAAATTTAATAGCACAGTAATCGCAGAAAATCATTTACGTGTTGCATGTACACCAAATGTTTTTCGCAATTAACTTGAATGCATGCAATAGAGTTTTAGAGCAATAGAGCAATAAATCTTAGGTTGGATAACTATGTTGGATCATAATAAATTTATTTCTGGTTTTAGAAGAAAGTTAATCCATAAATCAGGTACTTAATTCTTTTCAATCGGTTAAAACTAGTAGTCGTATTATTACAACGATAATAATTAATGTGTTTGAATGGGGGGGGGGGGAGGTAACCATGTAAAATAATAATTGGTTGTGATATAAATTCATTATTAGAGTCTCTAAATTTTGTGAAAACCAAGCCTGCGGGATTTTCCACAAAATAAAATAAGATGTAATTCACAAATCCGTGCTAAACCATATACTGTAAAAAGATGCACGTACATATACATTAAAAAACGTGTAATTTTACATTCCAATTAACGTAAAAATACATAATTGGGTAATATTCGATTAATAATAGTTCGAAATAGCGGTTTCTCTGTAAATTTCCTTGTACCTATATGTAATTTTACATTACATAGTTTCATTGTAATTTTCCTTGAAAATGTGATTTTACATTAATCGTGTAATTTTTTACTTATAATGTAAATTTACTTCACTGTTCATTCATCACATTCATGGATTGTATTTACGAGTTTTTTGTAGAAATACTAAATTATTTTAAAGTTCATAAATAAATCAACTCAAATTATTCAAAATAATGTGAAAATCTTGTTTGGTTATAAATTTGGTTCTCAATTACCCTAAACTTTTTAATAGACATTATCCAATAATATCACTGAAAACTGTTATGTTGCCATGGAACTAGTGACGCCCCTAACCGATAACCTCAGTCGAAAACATTACATTGCCATGGAAGCACGAACGACAAAACAGTCGAACGCAGTTTTTATTCGACTACAACTCCAAATGGATTAGTGACGAAATTCCCAAAACCACAATCCGACAAGGGCAAAATTTCGACAGAGGAAATTCCGACATGGACAAAATAGCGATAAAGAAAATTCCGACAATAAAATCCACAAATGGGAAGTCATTATGATATTTCACCGTTAGGATATCTAACTTCCGGTGGAACGTGGGGGAGAGGGGGTTACCAGATTTCGCTAGCAGCTTCCTTAAGCCCGCATTTCATTATAGCTTCTAGCAGCCGAGCTTCTAGAAGCCCAAAATTTGTAATGCATTGACTCTTATGGAACCAAACTCACTTCGGCTGGTAGAAGCCAGGTAGAAGCAGGTCATAAAAGTATCGAATTTTAGCAGCCCGGCTGCAAAAATACTCCACGCGGAGTACTGTACTTCTAATTGGTTAATATTTAGAATAAGGACTTATTATTGGATAATATAAAATGGTCCGTAGTTGTAATTGGTTAATATTTAGAATGAGGACTTATTATTGGATAATATTTCTATTACGAAAATGTCTTTGCGACTCCACGTGGACTTGTGTACTTTACCTGATAAAAGATTAATTTTAACCAGGCCGCTTGTGCAGCCAGGGTTGTAAATTTTTACAACTGAAGCTGCACAAGCCAGATACTTCTACTTATTAGATAATATGTGTTGTAACACAATTTTGGTTATTCGATGTCATCGTTAATTAGATATTTATACTAATTTTTTAATCATTCCCATAATAAAAAGCAATAAAAGAAGGTGATTATTTTTGGATGTTTTTTTTTAAATAAACTTGTCCACGAAAAAAACCGACCTCCTGTATTGTTGTGCTAAATTAAAAAGCGCAAAAATTTTTTAAACGCAATATATTATTAGTTATTACATTTACCGGGTAGTATTTAACATTAAAAAATTAAAAAGAAGTACAGTACTCCGCGTGGAGTATTTTTGCAGCCGGGCTGCTAAAATTCGATACTTTTATGACCTGCTTCTACCTGGCTTCTACCTGGCTTCTACCTGGCTTCTACCAGCCGAAGTGAGTTTGGTTCCATAAGAGTCAATGCATTACAAATTTTGGGCTTCTAGAAGCTGGCTGGTAGAAGCCGTAATGAAATGCGGGCTTTACTGTGTCAGTAATTTAAATACTGTCCAAGAAGTATTGGAAAACTGTCGGTTTAACCTGTACGTGTTGAATGCGAACCTTAATGCTGCTAATACGATCACGACAAGGTGTACAAGTGCGAGGCCGAAGGCCGAGCGTATTGTCGTGGTTATAGGCCGCCAGTCTCACACAAAATATGTAGACAGTATACTAAGCGCTGTAATCTTCTCATTAATACCAAATACCCGTAAAAAGTTACAGTTTTAGACCACAACCATATAAAACTCCTAACACGATCACACTAAGGTGAACAAGTGCGAGGCCGAAGGCCGAGCGTATTGTTACGGCTATAGGTCGCCAGTCTCACATAAAATTTGTAGACAGTATACTAAGAGCAGTAATCTTCTTAATACTAAATACCCATAAAAAGTTTGAGTGCGACCTTTAGGTCACAACCATATAAGGCTCCTAGCACGATTACGCCAAAGTGAACCGGTGCAAGGCCGAGCGTATTGTTGCGGTTATAGGCCGCCAGTTTCACACAAAATATGTAGACAGTATACTGAGCGTAGTCATCTTCTTAATACTAAACACCCGTAAAAAGTTATAGTGCGGCCTTTAGGCCATAACCATATAAACGTCCTAACACAATCACACCAAGGTGAACAGGTGCGAGGTCTAAGGCCGAGCGTACTATTGCGTTTATAGGCCGCTACTCTTACACAAAATATGTAGACAGTATACAAAGCGTAGTAATCTTCTTTTTATTTTTTTATTGTTTTAATTTTATTAATTACGCACTTAATAGGTCATGGCAGCCGTAAGGCCACCTACTCAAGAAATAATTCTACTCAAAACCGTTACGATTGAACTAACAGCCACCCTCAGATTTATATCGAGGGCTGTTTACAGTTGTTTTCATTTATGAAAATTAATTGGACGGGGGGGGGGAAGTTAAGTAACCCCTTTTATAACCGTCATCATGTAGTGTAATGATTCTTAACCGGCGTTCCGCGAATTTATTGGTACTAATAATCCATGAAATTATGACATCACATTGCAGTCCGGATGACCTGAAAATAGGTCATTGCAAATTGTAAAGTAAATTTACAGTTTTTTTTCAGTAAATCAATTAATTTAAAGCATTTCAGATGGAACAATATTAATTAAAAAACTATATCAACCTACTCGTAGTTAAAATTTCCAACCAAAGTATTTGATACGAGCGTTTTAATTGATTTATTCGCGATAATGATTGCAGTTTCTTGCCGACCTGAAATGTAACATTAGCTGTTGTTAGGCGTTTCAGATGTCGAATCATTCGAATGGGCGGGTTTTTAAATTTTTGTATCGGCAACAGTTTAACAATTGCAATTGAAATGGCATGCCAGCAAAATGATGTTATGGATAATAAACAATATGTTCAAACCGAGGGGTTTATCACTCACAGTATTACACTATACCATTGTATTACATGGTATTACATTGTATTACATGCTATTACACAAGTATTATATGCTATTACATAAGTATTACATGCTATTACAGAAATACTACATTAATATTACATAAATTCATCACTTCATCACATAAATATTACATCAGTATTACATACTATTACATTTGACGTGTTCTAACTATTACATAATTAAGTGATAAACCCCTAGGTGAAAACGTTAACTATCTTGGCAGATACCTCCTGAACAAAGCCAGATTTTTGAAGGGAAGACGCACACGAGAGCATGTATTGAATATCCGAAAAAATATTGAGAAAGCAATGGGGTTCAGCAAACCATATGATATTAGTGCATTATAGAGGATGCTGAAATCGAACAATTTTTGAAATATTAATCCGCCATATAGGGTCCGCCATTTTGTTCCAGAAATGTTGATTTTGGAATTGTAATCAATCAGAGACTCGAAACAACTCTGGATATCAATTTTAGTTGAAATACGACATCTTTTAAATATACAAGTCCGCCATATTGGGTCCGCCATTTTGTGTACAGAATTTATAACTGTTAATTTGTAATCAGCGACCTAAAAAACCCTTAAATACCAATTTTAGATAAAATCGGACATCGTTTTGCTATATTGGTCGGCCATGTTGGATCCGCCATTTTGTTTATAAAAATTTTAAATTTAGATTCGTAATCAGAGACCTCAAATTTTTAAAGCTTTGGCCAGCTGTTTATGATTTCATCCCACAGTGCGATGGTCGCACAAAGTAAAAGAAATAAATAACCAATAGTTCTCTACAAGAGAGGCTAGCAGCAGAGAGAGGCACATAGCGTGGGATAGTGCGAAGGGTTAACGTAACCACGATTACGTAACATGGTAACCATGGATATCGCGTAACCATGGTTATTGGTAGGAGATTCGGACGGCGTAACCAATAATATTACGTATAAGCAATTTACGTTGTTATGTAACCGATTGGGCCGAAATATTTTTATATTTGCGATTTTGGGAAAACAAAAAAATTGATGACATGACATAATCCCCTTGACCCTATGAAACCTTCAAATGCTTTTTACGTCGCTTTTTTGCGTTCACAAATTGCCAGGAGTTCAAAAACGACGCTTAAAGTTTTGAATAAAAGATTCAAGTCTGCATTCTCTATATTGCCTATCCCGCCTCCTGACCAATCGAAAGAATAACGGGCATTCTTTTTTAAAAAAAAAAGACTGCGTATTTTCTTCTTGTTAGCAAAATATCTCAAGTTTCGTTAATAAATTCTCAATTATTTCTTACGAAATGATCGAATTCTTTATATTTGTGTTAATTAAATTTGGAAAAAGTGTTGTATTGTTTCGCAATTGTATTAATTAATTGAATTAATTAGTAAATTGAATTTTGAAGTTTCGCTGAAGAAAGCTCCTGTTTTTTATGATGTTTAACAAATCCTAAACTCCGTCGTTACATTTAAAGTGAGTTTGTTAATTCAGTTCGCGGAGACTAAGACAGCCAAAGCTACCAATCACTCGTTTTCCTAATTAAAATAAGTCGCATTGATGAATGGCAAACGATTTAACAAACTCGTAGTGAATTTAAAGTTTCTTTATAGAGATAAATGAAGTCGAAGCCATTCAAACTTTATCACATGTAAAGTATACGTGTGAACATGTCAAATTAAACTGTTTTTTAATTTTAAGGGTTGGGTCTGATGAAAATTGTTGGAGAGTTATTGATTCGTGGATAAGCTCGTGAAAAGGGGAAATAATTAATTTGATTCCTTTTCTCTGTAAGTAAGAGATTATCCTGGCTAAATAGCCGGGATAACTGTACCAACGAGATAAATAATGGCACGGTTTCTCTCTAACTTCCATATCCCACAACCTTAATCCACCCACCGACCTCGAGATCGAACGAACACCGAATGCAATCAGACCTCTTTCATCGGTACGCACCGAACTGCTTGCGCTCGTAAATTTACCTGTGTTTGACAACGTGCCGCTTCGACGAAGGAGTTTTTTACATTTTTAAAAAATGTTAAACGAAAAAATGAGTTTAACACGGCGTGAAATCAACACAAAGTTTCCTAAGTAATATAAACTACACGTTCTCTCGATAGCAGCAAAATATCAAAAGACAGCTTTTGGAGCTTTGACAATGTTCGTTGGGGTGTAATATTATAGAGCCCCAACTTCGATTGAAAATCGGTAGCCTATGAAATGTTGAATTTTTTAAAATTAGTACAAAAACAAAAGCGATTTTTCCTCAAACTGCAGAACCAAAAAGAATGCTACATCAAAAGTGTTAAATCAGAGATCATTGTTTAATGCGTGTTTAATGGTTCTTTAAGTGAGAAAGTAAACACATGCAAACTAAACTTTGACTTGTTCTTAGTCGTACTCGTAATAGCAGAGAGGTTGAAAGTTTGGAAACTTTTAGTTAGATTTAGGTAAACGCCATCATTTAAAGCAGAAGTGCACGTGTTGAAGTTAAATTAAAAGGCACTTAACAAATTTATCGATAATTATCGCCATCACATAATTAAAACTTGGAAAATCAGTTCGCAAATTATTTTACATTGTTCATTAACTTTACGAAACTTTTATTTTTTCGTTAGTTTGTTGATTTCTAAATTTCATTAACTTCCTGGAAGTTATGCAACCTGCACGATTATCATAACATAAACAAACGAACGCACGAACGAACAACTACATAACCACACTGTTTTTTTTTGTACAATTCCAGTTCCACCGAGAATACACTTCGTCACGTCGAATGGAAGGGTCGAAGTGAAAAAAGGAACAACGGTACGATTAGAATGCAAAGCGTCGGGGAATCCCGTACCGAAGGTGACATGGTCGAGACGGAACAACCTTCTGCCTGGAGGAGAACAAACTTTGGTGTCGCCGATCTTAAGTTTAGAACGAGTGGATAGGCATCAAGCAGGAGTTTATCAATGCATGGCGAGCAACGGAGTCGGAGAAGACGTCACGCAACAAATCGTACTTCACGTTCTATGTAAGTTGCATTAAATTATCCTATTTTAAAGTTTTTCAAGTTTTTCAAGCAATATTGCCGGTTAATAAAAAAGTAAACAGGATAAAATGTTAGGTTAGGGTATCGTTTATCATCCGTCTGCCTCCTTTAATTTGGCGAAGCCATAAAGCAGATTGAGTGGTGAGCTACGTTATGCACACCTAGGGGCCTCTTAACGTGCTACTTCGTGTTACCATCGTACCTACTTATCGTTCAAAACTAAACCAAAAACCTCATTATTATTTGACCACGTAATTTAACAAAACAGTAAATTCAGCTCGAATAAAATATTAATCAATAATATTACCTTAAAATTGTTTACTTTGTCTAATTTGGACGAGAACCCGGATGCACTCAAAAAATGACCATCCCTAACATCAGGCTGATTATTACCCCATGATGAAAGAGTAATAAATTTCGTTTTTAATTTTAAAGGAAATTAACTATTCTCTGATTGAATTATAAACTAATCTCGTCTGTTACAAGAATCAATTTAAAAAGAAAAGCAAAACAAGAAAGCGCTGAAATTAAGTTTTTAAAATGCTCCCATTAAACACTTGACAAACTGCTGCAGTTTCTATTGCATTTTGTAGAACTTCAACTGAAATTGCTAGCAATTGGTTACAAATTCTTCTTTAAAGTATTTTAAATCACATAAAATTGTTAATAGTTTACAAGTTCTTGCACTTTTGTATTTGTTCCACAAAATGTTCGTTCTGATTTTGCCAATAAATGGCACCTGATTATAATTTGCCCATAAAATATTGATAGGATAAATGTAGAGGTTAAGTGATACTCGTGCTGTATAAATTTATATAAACGAACGATACAAAAGTCGATTTTTGTAAGCTACTTGTATAAATAAGGGAGGAAAATTTTTTAACGGCGCCCCATGTTGGGCGCCACTTCTTTGAAATTGTTAAATCTGTGACAACATATAGTAGATGGATCATTAATTGATTACAAGAATTTTATTCCATAGTTAAATAATAAACTAAATCGTAAAGGCGGTTTATTTCACTGGATGTTAACCTAATGCCTTCGATTCGTTACTTCAATCCATTTGAGTTCACTAAATCAGTGGTTTTCAACCGTGACACATCTGTCTAAATATTGACTTAAATCCAAATATGATTAATTTGGACACGTCGGTTTAATATTATTAATATTTTATACAAAAGATGTTTAAAATATCTTGGTGCATGGAAAAAGTAGACTACGAATCCGAAGTACGAAATTAATTAAATTAATTGGATAAATTAATCACATAATATTCCTTTCCAGTAGAATCAACAAACTTGTGAGGTATGTTTTAGGTCATGAGCATCTCTCGAACTCTCTAAATTTTCTATTCAAATTATTCGTAAAATCATATGGTAATAAGAACCACATAGGTCGTTTTGAACCACATTTGACGTCATTATTCGTATAAACCACCAGTAATACGTTAATTATGACTAAACATAGTTACCAGGGTGACGTAAGCATATTAATTATAATTAAATATAGTTTTCGATTACATTACACTACATTGCATTGCATTGCATTGCATTGCCATGCATTCCATTGTAGTACATTACATTACAATAATTGACACATCTTGCACGTAAACGATTACACAATTTATGTAACTTGCACATTTTATGTATAAAGATTACACAAAAAGTCTGTAATTATTACACACGAGGGGTGTAAATTGACACAACTTGTAATGAGAATTACACAAGTTACTACAGTCGACTCTCGATAATTTGAACACCCGTTAATTTGAATCTCTCCATAATTTGGTAATAATTAATGGTAATTTGAAATTTTTCTCTGATCCTTCTCTGGTCCCTTGAGTTTCAATTTATCGAGAGTCGACTGTACTAGTACTACGCAACAGTTAAATTAAAAACCTCCTTTTTGTGTAAATAGGTATACATATTTATGAATATTAATGTGTAAAAATTACACAATATTCAAGCAAATAGCCTGATCAAAATGAAATCTTGAAATCCTCTATTAAGAAGATTCATTTTGTGGCCATTAGAATGCGCATTATAATTGTCCTTAAACACGTGTTTATTGGGTTAATAAATAATGTTTTGTATAATAAATTTTGTTACTGTGTAAAATTACACACTATAATAATATGTAGTTTTTAGGCAAGTTGTTACACAAATTAAGTAAAATTACACAATGTGCAAATTTACTAATAAGTGTGTGTTTTTTCTTGTGCTTTTGTGCAATATACCTAATTTACACAGGTTACATGTAATTTTGTGGAAATATTACTAAGAACTGGATGTAATTTTACATAAATTTTTTACAGTGAGAATTAATTGCACAAAAGCTCAATTTTAATCGTAACAAAAATTAAAAACACAGAGCAGTAAATACAAGCTGAAATATTACTTTTCAGAAGTCAACTTGCGAGTCTGTTAAATTCAAATAAATCGTAAAACTTCAGGTTTTCATTTTCACCAGGAAATTAATTAATACACAAAATTCTAAGCAGTGTAGATTGCAAATCAGTAAATGGCGCGATATTTTCCGTAGATTGCCAAATAAATTGCTCTGAATTTTCGGGAGATTTTTAAGCAAAACATCGGTAGATGATATTTTGTTTTCGATAGATGGAACTGCAGTTCTGGTAGACTGTTAAATAAAACTCGGCGCTCCGCGCCTCGCAAAGGGGGTCCGCCCCCTGGACCCCCGTGTTCCTTCTATTTTAGTCTCCGACTAATATCTTTAACATGGAACATGTTTTTCGGTACTAAACCGTTTATCATATTTTTCTTCGAGATTTAGGGGTGCCTATCTCGTTTCTTCTCCTTATTGTTTTCCGAAGTGCGGCGTAGTTGTGTCACCGTGTTGGTTATAATAGGATAATCCCTTATAATTTTTGTGTTGATAATAAATATTTACTATATAAGCAAATTTTCTTTTTGCGATCGGTTTCGGATTTAAATTTTTGGTAATAAAAATTTTGTTATTGAAAATTCATTATTGTGAATGCGAAGATGTTATTCGATAATCTACTCTATATTCAAATTATAAACTATAAATTTGAATTATACATGTGGTGCCGATTTTTCGTGTCGATTTTTGGTGTCAATTTTTGGTGTCGGTTTTTGGTGTCGATTTTTGGTGTCGGTTTTTGATGTCGGTTTTTGATGTCGGTTTTTGGTGTCGATTTTTGCGAGGTAACGACCGTAAAAACATGTTCCATGTTAAAAACTATAGATGGAGCTGTGTTTTCATAAGATTTCTCAGCCAAATTTAGGTATATTTTCATTTATCCTCTGTAAATTTCCAGCAAAATTTAATTTTCATGTCCCTCGTTATTTTAATCGGATATTGTTTTTGTGTACTAGAGATGAGATAAGAAGAGAAACCGAAGAATTTTAATTCTAACCTTATTTTGCGCAGACTTGATTGTATTTCGAAATGAATGAAAGAAAAGCCGAACAACATGAATAATTACAGATTAAACTTATGGTTTAATAAACCCCCAGTGCGGCCTTAGTCCGCACAACCTTGGCAATCTCGTTTTAGATGATTAAAGGCTCCATTAAAATAAGTTTTCTTAGCAAACCATAATTAGATTTCACTTTATCTCCTGTACTAAATTGCCAAAACATAATTTTGTGTTTGAATCCGAAACGACCACTTAATCCTTGATTCATTCACTCATTATTTTAAATGAGATAAGAAGAGAAGCCGAGGAATTTTATTTCTAACCTTATTTTGAAAACAAAATTGATAATTATGGTTTACACCTATGGTAATAATCCTCCTAGTGCAGCCTTTAGCAGCCAAACCGGTGACGTTTCTTCTTCTTTTGTAGTTGATGTTCGAAAATTTTGATTCAGTTGGGTTCTAAATGTGATCACATCGCTTGGCTGCGTTTTCCAAATTTTTGTATTTTTCTTTTTATCAGTTCATAGCGTAATGGAACAATTTATGATGGTTTATAATTTAAAACTATTTTATTATTAACACTAACATTTTTTTACACTTTCGATTAATTTGTTTATTTAATTTCTTAATATTTTATAGAGCATTTACAATACAGCGCGTTCTCCAAGGCGGAGAGACGGGCTCGCGAAGTTCTTATTCCCACACTTCACACTTACTTTGACAAATCATTATGACATCTATTGTTACATTTTAAAATTAAAACTAAAAAACATCTACATAAAGTCATTTTTATTCCGAAAATCAATTTGTTAATTAGGACGTTTTAACTAAGGACGACAGTTCTGTGTTTAAAACAAATACTAAACCTGTGAAAAAAATATTAACAATCTATGAATATAGCGATGATGAAATTTGGCACGTTACAATATCTCGTGTTGCTCTAGGTTAGAGCCGTTCGATTAAATACCTTCTCAAAAGAGTTTCAAAGAATTACTTAGGCTCAGCGAATTAGCAGATAAAATTTTAAACTGGCTTAAACTGTTTAAAATCCGAGCAAGCTTTTGATTGAACCTGTATGTATTGAATGCAAACCTCAAGGCTTCTAACACAGCCACCCTAATACTTAGGATGCGAGGCCGAAGGCCGAGCTTATTATAGCGGCTACAGGCTACTAGTCTAGCATAGCGAGGCAGTATACAGACGTAGTAATTTTTTTAAATAGAAAATACCAGTTTTCATTCATCTGTTCCTTAAAAAAGTTAGAGTGCGGCCTTTCTAAAATTTTGTTTGCGGGGGGGTACTAATCTTCAAAACAAAATCAATGGATTTAAAATTTTATACAATCTTCTTCTTCTTCACGTGCTTATCCGTTAACGGATGTTGGCGACCTCTCTCCTATGTACATATGTGTTGTGCATTTGTAGTACTATCACACACATAGAGGACCTACTTGTTTCGAACAGCGGGAAGTGTATACACTTCATCTCCAGAGAGGCTATTCTTGGCATATTACACCTCGGTGGTTTGCCATTGCCTTCTGAGGGGAGACGGTCAGACTAAAGTTTTTACTGAGCCCGGAGTTGAACCGGGCATTGAGCTTTAGCAGCAATGCACTTAACCGCTTAAGCTGATTACCGTCTCTATTTTTATAAGTAGTTATTTTTTTAAAAGTATTTATAAGGTACAATACTTTTCAGAATCCACTTCAGATGATGAAAATTACGTGTTAGGAAATTTCATTCGAAATAGAATTGTTCAGAAACTTTGTTTCAATTTACAAACAGTTTTAGAATATCAAAAAAATAGAATATTAGCACTTCAGTAAATTTTGAAGGACTCTATCTTGTAGGGAATTAGGGAATTTCATGGTCTTTAATTTTGGTCTCCTGATAATTTTCAATAAAAATGGATTCTGCGAGTTAATGACAAAAAACCGCTGCGATTTAATGGTGCATAGTAGAAAAACACGGGATTTTATGGTAACGTAGGGGGGGAACTCTAAAGGGCATATCTACCAAACTTCAGCTTGTCTGCTTTCAGAAGTTCTAACAAGTTTTCGTGCTGCTTTTCTTGTTATCTAAAAATTGATTTCGATTAGTAATTGCCGTGGTTGTGCGGCCTTAAGGCCGCACTGTGTAATTTTTAGGCTGGAAAATAAGAAATAAGAGAACAATCATGAGTGGATTACGGATACTCCAAAATGTAAATCTAATAAATCCTAGCAAAGAGATTCGATAATATGACTCTCTTGTGTTAAAAAAAAAGGCTTCAAACTAAAACAGATTTCTACGCCAAAACAGGCGTATAAATTACTTCATTAGGAAAGTTTCGGAAAGTCAAATTGCAGGTATGTAATTTTGCGAACAAATTTTCAAAAATCCCGCACCCATCTCCTAAGCGTAAACTAACTGGCTAAAGGCCGCTATTGAGGCACGCGCGCGCGCCTTTATCCAAATAAGTTTTGTGAAGTTTAAGGTTAATAGAGTGATATTCAAAAATAAAATTCTTGGATGGGGTCCTTTTAATATGAAAATTATTACTATGAAAATCGTAAATTTTACATGTTTCACTGACGCGCGGGTGGAATCTCACTCATTTTGTTGACGGTCCGTGCTGAAAGAACTAGTCTTAAACTTAGCCGTTTACGGACCGGCAGATGCAGCTCGTCTCTCCTACATGTAACATCGATTATTTTTTGTTTTTACGCGATTTTTTGGGGGTGAAACGTAAAAGATAACTGCCCCATACCGCGACTATACTTTTTAATGCTATTTCGAGGTTCTCACACATCCCGGTTTTCTTGATGGGTGGCGCTTCTTGTATGTTTAGCCTAGTAACCAGAGTCAAAGCCGCTCTGGAGGGGTGCAGAGCGGAGCGGCGCCCCGGAAGAGTAGGTTTTGACGGTGGATAACCCTCCCTATAGAATGCACACCCCAAAAGTCGAAGAAGAAAAATTTAATTTTTTCACTTTTTCGGCAATACACGTGTTATTTTCCATTTGTTTGCGAATATTTATTACTAATATCTACTAATCACACCCCCACCTTATCCGAATTTCAAAGAAAAATTCAAATCGGAGCGAAAATATTTCACTCGATTTCAAGGTACGACGGGCGAACGATGGAACATCTTATTTTCACACTTTTTTCGGATTTTTTTTATGATCACCTCCGCGACGACAAAAGTTATACATTCGGAACAAAACATACCCAAAAAGGCCGTTAATTACCCAAAATTTTGCTAAATTACATGTTGGGGGCGTGTCCGTAGTTCTCTAAACCACGCAAAAAATAGGCCGACAACCTATCCCGGCCACCGCATAGTGTTTTTACTTAAATTTCGGTATTATTTCCTATTGAAACTCAATAATCCTTGTATTAAATTGTAGCTAATGACTTTTTGGTTCGAAATATCAAGCCATTTTTATAGGGAAATTTCAATTTCGCAATCACCATTGGGGCTCCCGACCCAACTAACTTTAGTTTACACGCGATCCATGTAGTAAATACCCTACCTTGTATATAACTAACCTAAAAAGGCCGCTGATTCTCGTGTAGGTAAACGAAACACAAAAACAGTTACTGAGTAGGAAAAAACCCCTCGTCTGTTGATGTGATTGTTTGCAAAAACCAATTCAGTTTTATCTCCACAGTCAAGCGTAAAGGGTCATTCACATCCACGTAACGTACGTTCCGGACATAGAATACGTAACGTAAGGAAAGTTGAAATGCATTGTTTCAAATGGCACCATTCACATTCGAAAAAACATGGGAGACATAACGTAACGTAACAAAAAGTTCGTTCAACTTCAACTTGTACGTTATGTATTTTATGTTTGACCAATGGAGATGCTTACATTTTATTAGGCAACACCCCTTTTACTGTATTTTCAATTTTAAGGTTAAGTCACAAAAATTAATGCTGTCAAACTGTCAACCGATAGCCAATGCAAATACAGGTGCCCGTGCTTTTCGTTTCTATGGAAACATAGTAAAAACATAGTAAACTAAGTGGATGTGAATGGCAAATAAAAAACTACGTTTTCTACGTTACGTATTCTATGTCCGGAACGTACGTTACGTGGATGTGAATGACGCTTAATTAAAACTGAATTTTGTATTTTGTAAAATCTTCACCTGACAATTCCAAAAAGTTTTTTTAACTAACCTAATACATATTTAATAGTAAACACAAAACAAGTAAAACAAAAAAAAAATAAAAGGAAAATTTCGCTTTCCACGAAAACACTTTTCTCTAAATTATCGATATAATTTATTCTAAGCACCAAATTCGTTTAAGAAAGAGAAAAAAACTGAAAAATTAAATTTAGCAAAAAATATAATGATGGTAGGAGATGCAGAATACCTGCAATAGCAAAACAAAGAATTACGTAATCGAGAGGAAATGGAAGATATTATAAATTGATAATAATGGGGGATTTACCGGAGTAATTGAAGCATGTAAGATGAAATATGACGAGGGTTGCTTGTGAATTTTTAAGAAAACACGGAAACGTATTTGTGGTAATAGAATAAAACGAAAATGTGTTCCTAAGAGGTTTTAAATACCAAGTAAATAAGAAATGGGGAATTAAATTGTTTTCCTAACCACACTTTTCTTAATTTTTTTGATTTTAAAACAATCGCGGTGTTGTGTTTGTTGGAAAGTAATGCAGGTTATTAAAATAAATTCTTCTTATTATCGTGCAGCACAATACCTAACATTTAAATAACGTAAATAATGCTATCTTACATTTCTTGTAAGTTGGTTACAAGGAGTAAATTATTATGTCTCGTAATTTTAGAAACACATTTTAAGTTTTTGTTTATGAATAAAGTTTTATAAATAAGACCACGATAACAGTGTAAGAATGCAATAAAAGTCTTCGCAGAGAGCACAAAATAAGAGTTTAAGAACAAACTGTCGCCTTTCTGTGCAGTCACAGGTCGACTGGAAGGTGAATCGTGCTAACTGATACGAGAGTCAATTTTAAAGTTGGAAAAATATCTTCTCCTGGAAGGGAAACTTTTACAAATGATAAAAGAAAATTTTAATTTATTGCACAAAAATAAAACATTTTTTGAATCACGTTGCGAGATTACGGTCGCGAAAATTTGGTATTTCAAAACTTTATTCCGAAGCACTTGTAACCTTGTCAGGCGCTAATTATTTGCAGGTGTAATTATTTTAAAATCTAATTAGAAGCTCCCAGTGCGAAAAACTTATTACTTGCTAAATTATATGAGTGCTCAAGGCGTGCGCTCATTTTCTAATTAAACACTCTTCCTCTGCAAGTTACAATTTTTTAAGATTAAAACAAATATCTTAACGTTTTAATTGCTTAGAAAATTACCTTAAAAATAATTCCTTAATTAATTACTTTAATTGTTTCGTGCTTTATTACGCTTCTTCCAGTTAATCTTAGAGAAACGGCTTTGCTTTTTTTGCACGCGTGCGATGCGAACCTCAGATATGCCGCACGTCTCGTCCCAAATAGTTGACTGCCAATCCAACTTTGTTTACGTTTGAAACTTTTTGGAAAACTTTCGTCCCGGACCCAACTTTACCCACTTATTTAAGAAACGATTTATCATAATCTAAATAACTTTCCGGTGTATACCATAAAAAGCCCCCTTCGGATGTCCAATTAATCCATCATAACTTTAATTCGTCTGATTTCTTGTCAATTTAAATAAAAAAATTGGATATCTCAGCTGTCACTTTAGGTTTCTCATGCAGAAGTTGAACATCTCCCGCTGTCGGTTTCGACTGAAAATTTTAATAAAAAAGACTGTACGTACGTTCGGAATCTCGAAAATTAATTTCGAAAATAATTTAATTAGGCAAGAATATTGTTTAATAAATAATAAATTAATTCGCGCTAAGTTTGAAACTGTAATCGGTGTTAAGACTTGCGATTAATCAAACTTTTAGGCTAATTAATTAAGTTGATGCAGAATAAAAGTGATTTTGAGCATACGCGGCCCATTGTGTCGAAAAATTAAACACGATTAACCATTGTGTACAAATTTGTCAAACATAATGCCGGATCGAACGATCAAATTGTTACTCAATAAATTGTTCTAACATAAAAGACTTCTTTTGCTGCTGTTGTTATTTTTTTTCATCAAACAATTATAACTTTACAAATACGTACGAAACTTTCCAAACACATTTTTTGTATCAAATTGGTTTTCTTCATAATATTATTTTGTTATTTTTTGTGAATAACTTTGTTAGGATTATTACAAAAGTGGAAAATTAAGGAAAACTTTATAAGTATAATAACAGCTCCGAGCAAGTTCCGTATTTATTTCTAAATTTCAACGTTGAAATAATAAAATTTTTATTTATTTATTTTGTTTTTCAACAAAATCTTAAGAAAATTACATCAAAGTACGATTAATTAATTATTAAGGAGATATATGAGATATGACATAAAACTGTATGATTAATCGGCGCACATTTACATAATATGAGCTTAGTGATCGAACAAATATTGTACCTACCGCTTTAATCAATAAATATATTTTAAACCACAAAAAAACCCGAATCTGTAGGTTTTACTAATTGTTCTATTAAATTCCGAAGTTCATCCTAAACTTGGAATTCAAAGAAAGGCGATGGCACTAAGGAGGCCTACAGTTCGTGGTGTGGTCCCAAAGTTCTACCACAAACATAGGGTACCTACTGTTTAATGTAAGGATCTATATTCTATCAATTACGTGGTCAAGTTTCTTGACCAGTGAAAACATTTCAAACCGTACCCAACTTTCCAACAAAACAAAATTTATATTTTGTTAACTACAAATCAATGGTTGAAAAGTAGAATTTCTTAGTTTAATCGTTGATCACCTTAACCGCAAATTTGTTGGTATGTACACAATTATTTTTCTCACCCAGAAAAATTATGATGTGGAAACTTGCACGCATGTGCCTGTGGGATGATTAAATTTTGTTTACCAAATTTTTAATAACTACTGTTACTGACAGTTTGCAAACCTTTGGAAAGAGGAAGTTTCAGAAAGTTGAAAACACCTACCCCTGACTTCAAAAGCAACCAATTTGGTTGTTTCGAAGAATTGGAAAATTTATTTAAAAAAAATATAATAACTTAAAAACGTTCCGTTCTTATTAGAATTTCATCAAGCAAGCATAATAAATATATTTAATTTCCATTCGTATTTTCTTGCTTTTAACCCAGAATTTTGTTTTTTGTATTTCTTGCAATAAATTAAAATAAAATTATTTTTATAATTCCTCCCACCAAGAGAGAAACAACGATTTATTCGATGAAGTTGAAATTAATTGGAATAAATAAATTACTTTTTAATTCCCATTTGAGTTCTATTGGCATTTTCATTTTACCGACTCCTATATAATATTATATTATGGAATTTGAATAAATATATCTTTTTATGTTTACACTTCCCGAAGCCGAGCCGGGGGTACCAAAATAATGGTGCGGAAAAACTTTCAGCGACCCTCTGTTATGGCAGCCCTCTTTTAAATAAACAATATTTGGAAGAAAATATGAGAATAATAATTTTGAGGATAATACAAATATAAATTCTACGAGCAACTATTATTGTTCTAAACAAAGTCGGTTTTAAAATGAAATCATATTTCAGAATTAAATTTCATTTTGTACGTCTGATATAAGGTATTATGTATGTTTATAATGATGTTTATAAATAATATAATATAACATATACCTTTAAGGAACAGCGTCTACTTAGATATTACATAATATGTATTGCAGTGACCTATTCTCTATTTATACCATGAATTTTAGTTTTTTAATTTTTTTTACTTCCAAATTCGAATGTTAATTTGATAATAAAATATAAAGTACCCAACGTTTTCTAACTTTTTTTCGTTTTAATCTTATGCATTTTAGTTCTAAAAAGCGTTTGGTGTATTCTTAGGTGAATCTAAAACACAAATACAATGTGTTGAAGAATCTGTTGGGACTTCATGCTGATTATAGTTTAAGTTGTATTATAAGTTACCCACAATGGTTGTCTCATCGTTACGTGATGTTGAGAGGTTGTAAATATTTACATTTAGTTGTCGTTATGAAGGGATCACGGATTTAAATTGCCACTGTATCGTTACAATTTGATTTAAAACGGTTCAAGCTTCAGTAAACACATTAATAAAATATTACTGGATTAGTAAGTCACAAAAATCGTAGTAAAACAGTGAAATGTCGATGGTAAAATTTTTAAGCCAAACATAAAACGTAAATATGTCGTTTCAAAAACTTACGCTAGTTGATTTGTCAATACATGCTGCCATCTGTATTTTAGTCTATAGCTAACTATAAACTGCAACTAACATTTCGTTATGACAATCATCACTAACCAATCAAATATTTTAACGAGCAGTTAAATATCTGGAATTTTAACTAGAAGTGAAACGATTGGCCTAAATAAATTTATTCTATATTAAATTAAAAATTGCAAGATTCTACAAAAAGTGGCCCTTATGAGACCGGCCAATCTGAGATTTTCCGCTTTATTCGCATGATCAATCTACCCTTAAGTGTACTGGGGGGTATGGAATACGTTCGCGTAAATCTTTTCATTTAGAACTACGATGCAAACTTCTGTAGTTATTAAGCAACCAGAAACTTTAACCAACAGCGTACGGATTAGTTATGGAACTAAGATGCGAATTATCATAGTTATTATGTAACCAGAAACTTTAACTAACAGTGTACGGAATAGTTGTGGGACTAAGATGCGAATTACTGTAGTTATTAAGCAACCAAAAACTTTAACTAACAGTGAGCGTCTTAGTTATAGAGCTAAGATGCAAATTACTGTAGTTATTAAACAACCAGAAAATATAACTAACAGTGAGCGTTTTAGTTATGGAATTAAGATGCGAATTACTGTAGTTATTAAGCAATGAGAAACTTTAACTAACAGTGACCGTCTTAGTTATGGAACTAAGATGCGAATTACTGTAGCTATTAAGCAACCAGAAAATTTAACTAACAGTGAGCATCTTGCTTATGGAACTACGATAAGAATTTCTGTAGTTATTAAGCAACCAGGAACTTTAACTAACAGTGAGCGTCTTGGTTATGGAACTAAGATGCGAATGAATGTAGTTATTAAGCAACCAGGAGCTTTAACTAACAGTGAGCGTCTTAGTTATGGAAGTAAGATGCGAATTACTGTAGCTATTAAGCAACCAGGAACTTTAACTAACAGTGTATTACAAAATTTATTCCAATTTCGTAACAATTTGAATTTATTCAAATTCAAATCCTTACTTTTCGCGCCACTTATGTAACGCCCTGTATGCGAACGTGATTTGACCGAAAATGAGACGCGCATGCGAAGATAGTCAGTCTGGTTTAGAAAAGTTAACGGGCAGACGACATTTTGTAGTGATCCTATTTTTGCAATCGATTAATTATTCGATTATCGATCACCATTAGTTGTTTTATATCGTGCGTAATAGTGTTTTCGCCGTGTCGACGGATATTAGGAAAATCATACGTAGCGATCCCGTTAACAGCTAGTTCTACCGTTTTCAAGATAGCATTTTTTATCTTGCCACATTTTTCACTTGCGACTTTTGACACGCAGTGTTGCCAATTGTCATTTGGTGCGAACCGGCTAGTAATTGTTTTGACAGCCAACAAGTTGTTGATATTTTGGATGATCAAATATATTGTTTTGGAACGATCATCAGTGACTTTTATTTGGATTGTTGATTATACCATCCGACCACACATCATACTGAGGGGCGCAGTTCCATCAACGTTCGTCCTGCCAAAAGCTGTTGTTGCTGCCATCTCGTCGGTACGATTCGATCTGGGACTCGAGGAGGGAGCCGTAGTGTCAAGGATTTCATCCACCTATTCATTCAAGGAGCAGTTGTCACCCTTAAGTTTGTAAACTTACCGAGCTCGGGTAAAGTATTATTTTATTCTTGTTTGTTTATGGTGGTGTACATTTTTATTCAATTAAAGCCAACATTTGTATTGGCGGGGTTACCTTTTGGGTTCCCGATTTGGGTAGTATCTTTAACGTGGCATTCATAAATTCATTAACGTGCAATCTATTGTCAGCACGTCACGGCCACGTTCGTTTCGTAGTATTGTTGCTATTAAACATAGTCAAAGCAAATCTTGATTTATTTCGACGAAGACGTATCCTTTTACTATTTCAGCACTGCACGGAGTTGAATCCACGATCCTCGCTTCCAGCTACAGCGAGTTAGTTTATAAAAAACACCAGGGCTAAAACGTAATAATAGTAGGAGTTTTAAACCTTCTGCGTGGTTTGTTTTCTTTTCGGGGCCGTTCTCCCATTAGGAACGGGAAGAGGGAAAACATATCAAGTGAGCGTCTTAGTTATGGAACAAAGATGTGAATTACTGTAGTTATTAAGCAACTAGGAACTTTAACTAACAGTGACCGTCTTAGTTATGGAACTAAGATTCGAATTACTGTAGCTATTAAGCAACCAGAAAATTTAACTAACAGTTAGCGTCTTAGTTATAGAGGTAAGATGCAAATTACTGTAGTTATTACGCAACCAGAAACTTTAACTAACAGTGAGCGTCTTAGTTATGGAAGTAAGATGCGAATTACTGTAGTTATTAAGCTACCAAAAATTTTAACTAACAGTGAGCGTCTTAGTTATGGAATTAAGATATAAATTACTGTAGTTATTAAGCAACCAGGAGCTTTAACTAACAGTGAGTGTCTTAGTTATGGAACTAACATGCGAATTACTGTGGTTATTAAGCAACCAGAAACTTTAACTAACAGTGAGCGTCTAAATTACGGAACTAAGATGCTAATTACTGTAGTTATTAATCAACCACACACTTTAACTAACAGTGAGCGTCTTAGTTATGGAACTAACCTGCGAATTACTGTAGTTATTAAGCAACCAGAAAATTTAACTAACAGTGAGCGTTTTAGTTATGGAACTAACCTGCGAATTACTGTAGTTATTAAGCAACCAGAAAATTTAACTAACAGTGAGCGTTTTAGTTATGGAATTAAGATGCGAATTACTGTAGTTATTAAGCAATGAGAAACTTTAACTAACAGTGACCGTCTTAGTTATGGAACTAAGATTCGAATTACTGTAGCTATTAAGCAACCAGAAAATTTAACTAACAGTGAGCGTCTTAGTTATAGAGCTAAGATGCAAATTACTGTAGTTATTAAACAACCAGAAAATTTAACTAACAGTGAGCGTTTTAGTTATGGAATTAAGATGCGAATTACTGTAGTTATTAAGCAATGAGAAACTTTAAATAACAGTGACCGTCTTAGTTACGGAACTAAGATGCGAATTACTGTAGCTATTAAGCAACCAGAAAATTTAACTAACAGTGAGCATCTTACTTATGGAACTACGATAAGAATTTCTGTAGTTATTAAGCAACCAGGAACTTTAACTAACAGTGAGCGTCTTAGTTATGGAACTAACATGCGAATTACTGTAGTTATTAAGCAACCAGAAAATTTAACTAACAGTGAGCGTCTTAGTTATGGAAGTAAGATGCGAATTACTATAGTTATTAAGCAACTAGGAACTTTAACTAACAGTAAACGTCTTAGTTATGGAACTAAGATACAAATTACTGTAGTTATTAAGCAACTATAAATTTTAACTGACAGTGAGCGTCTTAGTTATGGAACTAAGAACGAATTACTGCAGTTATTAAGCAACCGGAAACTTTAACTAACAGTGAGCGTCTTAGTTATGAAACTAAGATGCGAATTACTGTAGTTATTAAGCAACCAGGAACTTTACCTAACAGTGTATGTCGTAGTTATTGAACTAAGGCGAGAATTACTGTCGTCACTAATCAACCAATTTTTTATTTAGTTTACGTCTTAGTTACGGAAATGGGACGGAAATTAATGTGGTTAAAAAAAAAAAAAACTAAAAAAAGAACAGTTAGGTATCTGGAATTTTAACTGGAGGTGAAAGCAGTCTATGATGACGATGCTGAAGAAATTCATGCAGAAAGATGCAGTTTGGAATATCAAACCCCGGGATGTATAATTTTTTCTGATCTACTATCCTTTTTAAGAACCTCAGACCACCTTACAGTGTTCAAAAAACTTACCAATTTTTTTCTTAATTTAGGACTTGGTTCTGTTATTTTCTTTTGGTACTTGGAGCTCTTGAATTATCAAGCCAGTAGAGGTTTAACCAAAGTAGAAGTTTTGATAATGGCAATTAATTATTCCTCCAAACGATCCCACATTCAAAATTTCTTGTTTTGTGAGTTCATTGGAGAGAGAATGGCGTTGCATATTTTGCTGGATAAAAGTGCGGTGTGCGAGGCGTGTGAGGTTATCACGTATTCACAGCCAAACATGGCGACAAAATAAACTCTAGAAACTTGGGTTTACAATGCAGACACCTTAAATTTGCGTTGATATAGAATAAAGTTCAATCGTTGCAAATAATAAATTAACAGCCAAAGAACCCAGGGGTCGCTAATATTTCATATTTATTTAAAAACGTAATATTTAAAGCAACTCCACGCTTAAGCACTAAAATAATTAGAAAAATAAGACAAACATAAATATAAATTGTTAGTAAAACGTGTTGTTCTTGAGATTTGTCTAATTGTCTGAACAAAGCTCGCACATTATTAAAACATGAAACACTTCTCTTTGTGTCTCGTACTTATTGCCCTTTTGAGATACAGCTCGACCTATGTAAGGTAAACTTCTTTTGGCATAACTTGAACACGTTTGAACTTGTTTAAATAATAAATTAAATTAATTCGGCAACTTGGCCGTCCACGTTTTAATGTCCCACGCCCTCTATTTAAAACTTTTAGATCTGCCTGTTACCTCATCATATTTATAACTTTATCGATTTTCTCATCGTCAACCACGTGTACATAGTTATCAATCTTCCTTATAGAACTGACATAAAATTTAAATAGATTGACTATAAAATAAACAAAAAAATTACAAGTTGAAGTCGGCTGCAAATTTTACAGTAATTTATGGCAGTTAAAATTTTTGCAGGAAAATTTGAATATCATATCGTTGTTTGACTGTTGGACCATAAATATTAAATAATGTAAGTGCGACAGCTGAGATAACTCGAAACTACTCCGGACGGTGTCAGTTAATAAAGTAATAACGCTCCTCGTGGGACCTGGAACACTGCACGAGGAACTTTCGTTCGTGACATGTTGCCGGTGTTTTACTTAAGGATACTTAAAACTTTAATCACAATGCGAGATAAAAAGCAGGGACCGCTTCAAAAATTTTGAAGGTTTTACGGTCGGTTTTAATTAAGACCGAGTGATGGGTTATCGATGGTTAAAATTTAAATTTGAATGTTCTAGTATTAAGGTAATAGTTTGTTGTAACGATATTGTATGTATCAAAATTCAAATATAAATGCAAATGACGGCTTATCACTGCTGTTATCGAGGTTCTTGATAATCATGCCCCGAATCTGTGAACAAAGTCCTAGCCGCTTATAATCTAATTTACCTGCAACTAACTGAATAAACATGTAAATTTCCAACCTTAGTCGTGTTCCTCTGTCACTCCAAACTCTTCCAAATTATCAAAATTTGCAATTTCTAACACATCTACGAGAATAAACCAATTGTTGGACACTAATGGAAAATTTTTCCATACTCCAAAACCCTTCTTATCCCAAATATGCCATTTTTAATGAATATAAGGGGGTTCCATTTAAAATAATCAGCTTTTAGCATCAAAATTAAATTGAAACCTTAAATAATTTAATTAAACAACAAACAATTAAAATCTACAATAAATTGTGAACGGAAGCTTCTCTTGCTGAAACTGAAAATATATAAAGAGGTTTTTCATAACGTATCTCGTTAAAATTAAAATGTCCTCTTAAAAAAAGATTAATAGTACCTTGTTATAAGCGAATTAGTTCAATTATAAATTGAAATTTCATTCGAAACTCCTAACAACTACCTGAACAGCTTAATCAAATCGGGAGTCCAATCGAGAATCGAACTCACAACCATTTAATCCGCATTCAACTATTTCGCCTTTGTTGCTTTATGTTACAGTTGAGTAAGCTATTATGCAAAGCTCCTTTTAACTTGTAGCTAAACTTGTGTGCTCAGGAGAATAACCAACGCTGAAAGATGAGGTAAAGTAGTATACTAGGGATGTGGTAACGATGCCATCTATTGGTGAATCATTACTTTTAAAAACTTACTTTATGACAAAAATAAAATTCTTACTTTATCCAGGATTAAACCGGGTAGAAATAGTTTCAAAACTCAAGAATCTTACAAATCGACGCAGAAGATTCAATTGCGTATATTTATGTTATTCGCTCTCTTCGTTCCTCTTCGCGCAGATTAGAGTTCTCGATCTTTGAAACTATCTCTACCTAAGTTCCATTTTCTCAGCGATAAAGTGGTTTATTAGTCTTGATTGGTTAATGGCTTTGCTATTGGTCATTTGATCTTGGTGGAGATGTACGTAATGTTCTGGGTTTTGAACATAATAATTAATAATTGGAGAATAGACCTTGACGTGCATGAATGAATTAACGAGCAGTCAAACTACATTAACGAATGAGCGTTATTGAGGCGATAATTTGATTACTGTCGATTAAACTTCGATTAAAGGTTCGATCAAAATAATCAGGCCGTAAATCGCGAATCACAGGTTCAGTGCTTACATAACGTCGATTAAAAGTATTAGTAGTAGAGGGGCTATGATCGTCCAAGGCCACTATTTATATTATCTCTACTGTAGATCTTTACAATTCAATTTTTTTCCCCCGATAGGAGTGGACGGTATAAAAATCGCCAATTACCGTGGTTCCGAATCCACGTTAAGCCTATGTTAAAACAGATAAATCGGAAAACGGCGTAGTGCGTTATAAAATGATCTATAGATAGATAGACAATATATAAATCAGTTATATTATGTTCCATTTTGTACGGAATCTAGAATTTAAAGTATCCAGTTCGACTCCTACATAGGTCAAAATATTATTTTAAGAATATCACTTAATAATATGGCAAATCTAAATCTGCTACTAAATCCGCAAAAATACGCTCGGCCTTCGGCCTCACATTGACGTACATGCTGTAAAGAATTCACGAGCAGTCAAAACCTCTCAAATTTAAGCTATGCCAAAACCAAAATAAAGAATAAGGAATTTACGGCATATTTCTCGATACTATCAGGTCATGCGATCCAACGACTTTGTAATCATTGTGGTTGTTCGGCCTATAAGCCGCATTGTTAACATATTAAAGAGGTTAAAGGTTTAAAAGTATTAGTTACATCCCCCCCAAGAATTTTCAAATATTAGAAACAAAACTGTAAAGAAATGTTTGGTTACTTCAAGACTAACTGGAAACCTGGCCCGAGAGGCAACAAATACGTTGAACAGGACAAAGTCAAGAAACTTTTGATGGAGACGTTAGGTGAGAGGCCGAAGGCAGAGCTGATTTTGACATCTTTATGCCGTCAGACTCGCAGAGCTATTTTTATCTGTAGAAACACGCCTAACAGTTTTTCAAGTGTGCATGAAATAACCCTATTATATTCTTTTATGTTGTAAGGTGGATTAAACGGGTTGATTCTCACCCCCCCCCCTTCCACCCCGTAATTCCACACTGACTTTTCAGAAATTAAAGATAAAACTATAAAGAAGTTATGTTTGGTCACTTCTAAACTAATTAATCAAAATTTCGATTAATCATGTCCGGATTTTTATTATGAAATTGTTTAATATTGAAAGACGAAGTGGGAATTTTTTTTCAATCTTACGGTTTCCATGACAACCGTGACGTCCATGACGTCCGTAAAACAGCATAATCAAAACTGACTACTTTTGTTTTTTTAATACCGACTTAGAAATCAACGTCACGGTTGTCAAGGAAACGATAAGATGAACAAAAGAATGTTTGAACTTGGTTTCGTAACAATGGCGGTTTTATGGTTCTTCCTATCATATTTTAAGATTTCCAAGGGGGAAATGTCATATTCCAAAATATTGACGTTGTTCATTTAGAACAATTTTAATATTGATATGAATTTTATTTCGGAAACTCCGCTGTGTTTCTGTCACACCTATTTTGTAGTACGAAAAGTTTCTCGACAACTGTGCGTGGTAATCAAGAAAATTGTGTTTATTATTAAAGGAATCAACCTGGATAGTATAATTTGAGAATAAAATAAGGAAACATAATTAGATAAAAAAATGAATTAACGAAAAATTAACACAATATAATATTATAATAGTGTCAATTAATTCGTGCCGTCAGTGCGGCCTTTAGGCCGCACAACAAATTACGAAAAATATGTTTCTTAGAAAATAATTTACTTGGATAAAAACAAAATTAAAAAGTGGATCTAGATTCTTTCAACACGAAATTTTACAATATTGAGAAAAGCGAAAAAAGGTCGGTTTTTTATTTACTTTTGAAACATGAATGTTTTTTACCCATGGCTCTAAGTTTAAATACATAAAAAAATTAAATTAACATAATACTTCAGTCAATCTGCCCATATTTAATCGATTGTTAAAGTTTTCGGTTGCGTTACTAAAGCGACCAAACCAATATTTGAACCTCTAACTGGAGTCGATTCAAAACCCAGTGGCGTACTGGCCGTGTGTAAAATGTGAATAATTCTAACATAAATGAGACGTTTTGGTATTTTCTTGAATTATTGATCACGGCGTTAGTTATAACTATAAAAACTATGGAATGCGGTGAGCGAGGGCGTGGATCCTAAAAATAATATCGATAAAACTGGGACATATTTGAATGATTTGAATAGAAAATTTTCTTGTGGCATCTCGCAATTCGTTAGTTTCTTCCGCGGGAAATCGACTGAATGTTTATCTTATATTGCAAGGAAGGGATCTATTTTGGGGGACCTCTGGCCTAACATAAATCTATCTAATAGGGGCATCACTGTTAAACCGATATTTGTGCAATGAGCATAACAGAACAGACTAAATGCAGGTGAGCTTGCTTGGTTGGATGACCGTTGTAAATAAATTGAATTTCACAATTGAGTGCTCTCACTTAACTGCGTCTTACTCTCAAACGATGGATCGTTTCTGCTCAAACGAAATAATTCCGAAATGTTTGTGACCAACCTGTGTAGGAAAATTTATTAATATCCAATTAAATACACTTGACTCGTCCGTATTTACATCGAACTTGACTGATCAAAGTCAAAGCTTTAAATTATTAACGCATTCGAAATAACTTTTATTAAATTTTCATTTTCCTGCAATCTCTTTAATATTTTGCAGGCAAATTGTTTAATTCATGGAAATGACGCTATCGCGAACAAATTTTTGAAACGATGCAGTAGCAGTCGCAAAGAATTTGTTATTTTAAAATTCTTGTATAGTTAAAAGCATATTTTTTGTGTTTGTTACCCTTTAGGGAATAGTTAGAGTAGATAAATGGAAAAGCTTTCAAAAACACGCCTAACGAATGACGATCACATGCAGGCTCAGGTGCTTCCACGTGAAAACCTGATAACTGTGATCCGAACCAATAATGAGCTGTCAATGGCAGGGATGCTTTGTTTAAAACCACTCTTACCTTTTCTGCTATGCATATTCACTCAAACAAATATATTATTATCTTTTGCCTTAGCAAATTTAACTTCTTTATTTACTTAATGAAAAATATTGCGGATGGACCGATGTTGTTCGTGTTATCGCTTGGCTGCTTTCAGTTAATTAAATACTTTCGACAATACGTTTTGTGGAAAATTATGGAAAAATTATTATCAGTGGGCGAGATATCTGCTCCATACATTAATTCAACTTGTAATAACATTATTTCCTGCAATTACCGCCATGATTATAGAAAAACAATCAATGGTTTTGTTTAACCTAGCATTTTCCGACGTTAAAAGTGGCAAACTTTAAAGAAGTGAAAAGACTTTTTAGTTTCCGCGGCGAGTGGCGGCGGGGGAAAATGTGAACCAAGGCCTGAACAATGCATATCGTGATCTTGACTTGGATGGGTGACCGTTTATGACTTTCCTCCGTCAAATCAGAAATCGTGGAACACCAGTTGTTATTATTATTAAAGGGCTGAAAATCGTTTATTGTCCAATTAAGAACAAATAAAAGTGTCAAAATTTATTTCATAATTATTTCAAATTATTATACAAATTTGTTTACGCTTGTCAATCAACAACGATCATCACCAAAACAAAATTGTGAATTTTATTTATGGTAGGTCAATAATAAGGTTGTTATTTTAAAAGCGATTAAAACTTTCAATTTTTTATTTTTCACTTATTTGATTGTTATTTTTGTGCACTGGAACTTTTTAGGTACCGATCATATTTTAATTACTAACCTAAAATTATTTCAGACCTGTCAGCAATAATAATCTTATATACAGCCTTATTTTAAACATTTTTACATTCAAATAATAGTCATAGTACAGATCCTTTTCTTTTTTAGTATTATCGCCTTGGTACTTTTCTAAAGACGTGAAATTTTCTACTAACTAGATTATAACATTTTTGGTGTGAAATCAACGGCTTTCGAGTTATGAATTAAATTAAGTAACAAAATGTAGTAAAAAACTAGAAATTTTTATTAATATTTATTTATATTCTTGCCAAACAACTTTGTTTTAATAAACATTTTTGAAAAACTACTCAATTTCGTGTTATGAAATTTACTACCGAATTCGCAGTTGCCACTCGAAAAAATCCGTATTTAGTCGACTCCTTTCGTTGATGTTGTCACGAAAGCATGCTATTGATCCAAATAACTCCTAATTTACTAATAACTATTTTTGTTTTGTGCAATGTACGTGATTTAAAAACTACAACCCCCCTCTCTTCCCCCACTCTAATTCAGTCTTTCTTCGAACCCGATGGATTTTTTTCTAAAGTTTACCAGAGCTATGTTTAATTTGCTATCGTATTAAAGTCAAAATACCATTAAAAATTGAACTTCTTATTTTTTAACATTTCTAGATTTAATTTTATCCATAACTCAAAAACCGTTGGTTTTAGGCAATCAATAGTACTAATCTAATTTATAGATAATTTCACGGTCTTTAAAAAAGTACTGAACTGCCACTACTAAAAAATCAATACTTTCGGTACCACAGCCATTTGAAGACAAAAATTAAGAGAATTGCTTTCAAGGGGAATCCCCAAATCTTTGAATTTCGTTGACAAAAAATGTAACGATTTTTTGAATCGTTACTTTTTCTACTTTGCATTTACAACTTTAGCAACGCCCTGTATTGTGGATTCATGCATCAATTCTAAGGTTGGCGGTATTGCTGTGTTTTGGATAACGGGGTCGCGATAGCGACTCGAAATGGAGCAAGTTTTGAAGTACCGAAGCGGAAGGTCAAGTTTTAGGGGAGCTGGTCAATTCCTGTTTGTGATGGAGCGATAGCCATGGATGGGGGTCAGGTGGCTTTTTGTTCGCGTAGGTGAGTGCGATATTTTTGCTATTCTATTGATTTCCGTTCTGGTTTGTCGTCTCTTGACCAAATTTGGGCATATGGCTGTGTCTTTTTGTATTGCTTACGCAATTACGCAATTTGTGCGTAATTGTTATTTTTTACTCCGTTTGGTACCGAAAATTATTTTCCTTGTGTGTGTAAATACAAGTTTGTTCTGTGTAGTGATTTTTGCCTCATACTGTATGTTTTTTTGATCTAAACGGTTTGTTTGGAGCCATTTTTTTGTGTAGTTTTAATACTGCAATTTTGATTAAGTCGAATTTATTTGAATGGGAACGCTGATAGCATAAGATACGACCGCTTGGCCTGCCAGATAGCAACGTTGTCGCTCGCTTGGACAATTCGATTACTTTCCCATGTTAAATATTTTAAGTAATTTTAAATATTTAAGCATTGTATTTTCTTATTGTATTTAAATACGATTACCATCTAGGGGTTGGCATTGGTGTGATGATTGTGGATTTATATTTGCTTTTAGCAAATCACGTTTGACGTCACATTTTATGTTCGCTTATAACCGGAGTTCTAGTCGATTGATGGTGGTTGGTTTCTTTGTGTTTTCTGGTAGCGGTCGATCTTGCTGTTTTAACACAGATGAGGTGATGTCGTTCGACGAGTCGTTATATATTTTTCCGGTCACGGGGGCATCGTCCGACCTTTGGTTATCTATTTTCGGAAGCACAAATTGTAATTTTTGTGTTTCTAAGTTCTCTCTTTATACGAGGTGAATATAATTACATGGCGCCCAGACTAACACCTTTTTTCGCTACGTTTGTGTATTCTTAGCGTCATCCCGTATAATTGTGTAACATCAACCGAGGGTAGGGGTGTTCCGTTTTCTTCATGGTCCGTGCTTGAGCTAGCACTTCGTGGCATTTTCTATCTTTGTCCGGCGATCCCCTGAGTTATCAACAAAGATCGTCGGGGCAGTTTTTGTCGTTCCTTGGAGTGGCAGAAATTGTTACAAAAATATACGATTAAACTGCGTGATTGACACGGTTGTACGGCCTAAAGGCCGCACTGAATCTTCTTTAAAACCCTTCCATTGGTTTCATTTTGAATTAAAAACTAAAAAAATGTTAAAATGCGGCCTTCCGATCGTTTTTTTACAATTTTACTTAAAAACTACGCTTTTGATCTCTAATTTCTATTAACTGTTTGCTAAAATTGTAGCCTGTTGAATTTTCGATTAGAAAATGGCCGTCTACGTTTTTTTTGTAAAATATTTTGTTTCGAAAAAATCAAAAATTACTTTTCCAATTATTTAACATTTCACCGCCTGAGAGGTTTGGAATGGTCGCGGGGACACCCATATGTGATTATACTGCGTGATTTCTACGGATGTGCGGCCCTGTTAGTTGTTTATTAACTCTTCATTGGTTCATTTTTTAATTATTAACCGAAAAACTCATTACAGTATGGCTTTAGAGTGTAACTAACTTTAAAACTACATTTCTCCCCTTTAATTTCAGTTTTTCGTTGAAACAAATTGATTTAAGAAAAAGTGAACTTAACAAAATTTGTAGACTAAAACAATAAGAATGAAACCTTAAATTTTTAAAGGCATTAAAGGGTTTGAATATAGTTTGTAGATAATTTCACATTCTTTAAAAAAGTATTAAACCATTAACACGCAAAATTCAGTGCTTTCAGCGCCATTCGTAAAAATAACAAAATAATTAATTAATACGGTTTGTATTTAAACAAAAATCAACTCAAAAAAAAATTTCAGTGCGGCCTTTAAGCCACACAATCATAGCAATCACGCACTAGAGCGCCATGGCGGCCATTGGGTCCACTAAACTACGACTATTACAAAAATTACATTTTTTTCATTTCATTTCAGTATTCTTCGAAAAAAATTGTTGGATTAAAAACAATTTATTAAAGTAAACTTTTAGCTCGTTAAATTTACTATCCAAAAATTGTATTTATTTTTTTGCAAAATATTTCTTTTAAAATATACAGGGTTTCCATTAAAAAGAATTAAAGTGAAACTTCGAATTATTTCACATTTCTTTACTTAGTTTAAATGATATCTTGAAAGATAGTAATTTTAGACAACAAAGGGTTATAATCTAGTAGTTTGTAGACAATTTGGCGGCCTTGAGAAAAAATACAGAACCATTTACACGAAAAATTCAATAGCTTCGGTGCTATTACCATTCGAAGGTGGATTTTACAAAAAATTCTTTAACATTTTGGCAAAATGTTTATTTAAAATTATTTACAGTGCGGCCTTTAGGCCACACAAGGAAGACAATCACGCACTAATATCTAATATATTATGTAATATTCCGAACAACTGACCAAATCTGACCAATAAAAGTGTTAATTTTTATTCCTTACATTTCCACGATTAAACTTTTTTTAGCTATATCTCGCTTAATTTTGTTTTTACGTAAAACTATCATTAGAGTAAAACTGAAGAAAATAAAATTCTCTACCCAATACAGTCATTAAAAATGGCATTAAGCGAGTTATCGGTGAAAAACTGCGTTGAGGAAGAAATACTTTCCACAATACGTTTTATGGAAAATTATCAAAATACTGATTATTTATTAGTTGTGAACATTAAAAGTTTGAGTGCGGCCTTTAGGCCGCACAGTCATGGCATTCATTCATTCATTAATATAATAAAAGTGTTCAGTTTTATGCCATACATTTCCACGATTAAATTTATTTTTTTGGCTATATCTCACTGAATTTTATTTTTACGGAAAATTATCATCAGATTAAAATTGAAGAACATAAAATTGTCTACCAAATAAAATCTTTGCAAATTTTCGTATATCATTTTTAAAATAGATTTTAATCACATTTTTTTGTAATTGAAATTTGAACAAAAGCATTGTATACTTCTTACTCCGAATAAAAATTCTTTCGATTCAGTGACACCAGTTGAAATAAGTAAACTAAATTGATTTTGTAGAGAATTTTATGCTCTTCAATTTTGATCTCATGATAATTTTCTGTAAAAATGACATTAAACGAGTTATGGGTAATACTCCGCGTTAGAAAAGTAAAATCCCCAATTAAGCGATTTTGCAAGGTTTTGGTGCGCTGATCACTGAAATTTGCGTTACCGTTTGACTGTTTTTCTAAACTTCATTGAACTTAAAAAGATATTTGGAAAATATATTTTAATATTTAAAGAATTTTACTGCTTAAGAAAGAAACAAAGTTCTTTCCTTATTTCGTTGAACTAACGAGATAAAGTGTATAGTTTTAAGTAATTAAACTTCAGTAGAAAAACATATTCATTTTGTTAAATATATAAATTTCAATTACGTTAATGGAATTAATTGTCCTTACCCAGTACATAAAGTTTATTTAAGTTTGTGTGCATAGAAATTTCAAAGGTTCTCACACTCGGCGTTAAAACTTTGCCATAATAACCAAGATTTTTTCTTCTACTTTCTTTGAGAATGTCGAATTAGAAAATGGGTATAATTTTCTCGCGACTAAATTATGAAATTATACGAAAACATAAAGGCAGGAATTGAATGATAATTTATAGCGATGAAAGGTGTACCAGTTTTAGGGTTTTAGGTCCGTGGTGTTAAAATGTCACATTGCATGTTGGAATATAAATAATTTTCCGTTTTGTAAAGGTCGACCTCGTCCTGACGTTTTGCTTTGCTCTATGAAGTTTGTTAATTAGATTTTCGAGTCAATTAAATTATTCTATATATTCAAAATTATATTTCTATTGTTTTGTGTGTTTGGCGCCATCTTTATGAACAACCCCAGAGGTTCGTTATTAATTTTCGTGTTTAATTTTTAAATTGTTCCGATATTTCCCCATTGCTCTAATTAATTCCTATCAAAAATTTCAAGTGATTCTGCTAATAATATTTCACACGTTCGTTGCCTAATTTTCTAATTTTATAAACCGAATTAAACAAATTGGTTAAATTTCTACCCCATTAGTATTTACCCTGCACAAGTATTTACTTAATCCTTTTTGAAAATTTCACCCCATTTAGCAGTAGCCAAGCGAAAAACCTACTCGACACTAGCACTAGTTTTTAATAGTGGCAATTTTTTACGATAATTGAATACTGTTATGGCAAATGAAAACTTTCCCGACCAAAACTAAATCCTATTAAATAAGTAAATTTGGTTTACAAGCAAAGCTACCGTTTAAAATCGCATTAATTAATATTAACTGTAACGTAGCCGAGTATACGTGGTCTTTGATCGCGGTTTACAGATCGTTAATAATCATTGCGTCTAGTTAGTGACCCGTTATTGTTGCTACCATTATTATTTGCTCGAGGGTGAGTACCTATCGATATCAGTTTTACATTATACGAGGTTCGATCAATATTACCGAAAGTTTTTTTAAACAAGAATATCTAGGTTATTTTAGCAGGCACGAAGTTCGTACAAGTAGATAAAAGTTGCGTATTTTTATTCAGATTAATAATCCGAAAAGAAATTGAGTTGTCAATTTTAGTTTTTGAGATATCTAAAAAAAATTGAAACCGTAATTAAAAATAAAGAAAATTACGGTTTCTCGTTTTTTTTAGATATCTCGAGAACTAAAAGTGATAGGCCAAATTTCTTTCGATATTATTAGATGCAATAAAAATATACAACTTTTATCTACTTGTACGAACTTCGTGTCTCTTAAGATAACCGAGATACAAACGCTTAAGTTAAAGAAATTCTCACCGCAAATTTACGAAACTTTAAAATTAGACGCCATCTTTTGTTGAAAAACCGCACGAAATTTATATATTTTTTCGTACATCCGCAAAGATAATAAATTTTAGAATTTTTTTAGGGCGGATGCGATAATGAAAATCATAACTTAGCTTGCTAGTTTATCCACATATTCTTATTTATGTTGGTGTATTGTACAGAATTTTAGTTAGCAATGTTTACTTCACTGGAGAGTTATAAATCAGGTTGGCTTTTTGTCGCGGTGGGAGTATCGCGAACTAACCGTTCCCAGGAGCAGCGATTAGTCCTGATAAGCCGATCCACTTCGTTTCACGTTTGTTACTCTCTCCCCATTGTGCCCACATTTTTACCTGACGTCGTCAATTTAATTTACAATATTAAACGAATACCAAGAAAGAGAAACAAGCTGTATTTATAAACTGTTGGAATCAAACATGGAGATTGTTTTCATTAGTTCTACTCGAGTTTTAACGGATGAGAGATTAAACGAGGCTTTCCGGTCGTTCAGTTTATTTGACCTGTTCCGTTTAATACCAACCTCCACTCGACTCGACTCCAATGTTATTTTGCAGCTACCAACACTTACAACTTTCAAATCCTTTTAGCTCAATACACTTTACCGTTAGTTATTTCTACAGAGAGCTCAAATTATTTCTTGTTGTATTCCAATTAAAAATCTTTAAACAGTTTTATTTTCAAATCCGTTCCGAAATGATTTATACTATACACAAAGGGTGATTCCGCCTCCGCGTCAGCCTCCTTCGTCGTTATGATAGGTTTGTGTAAACGTAATCACGCACACTTTAATACCAGTAGTTCGCATTTAAATTATATAACATGTTGCACCTGATTCACTTTCGTCAATTTATCCCCAAAATTTTCACCCCAGCGATTTAAATGTTGAACAAGAATAATAAAATTTTGCTTTGAGCATGCAACGTTTTCCCTCGGGAATTAATAAAATAAAAACACAATTTTGTTCAAGCAGATAAATATTAAATGATCGAGTAGGATTTATATACAACGAAGATGGAACTGGAGATATTAGTGATTACGTAACAGGAAGAAAATTAACGTAAAGCGCGTTCGCAATAAATCAAAAAATTTTATTTGGATGTCAGTTTTAAAGAATTTTATGGGTGTAAATTTTACACTGGATCAGTACCAGGAGAATAATTGACAGGGGAATATATCGATTGGTTTTATATTTTTATTTTGTGCGTACGTACATCTGAGGTTCTGTTGTTCCCAATCGGAAAATTTTAGTTTGAATTTATTATAATATATTACGCTTAAAGCGAAGAAATTCGTTTCATCTTTCATTTAAAGTTTTAAGCGGCTTTGTAATTTGATGTCAGACTCCTTGTAATTCATCTGGTTAAACCGGGCCATTTTTTAAAGAAAACTTCAAGGTCAAACTGTTTATGCTATTGATTTTCCGGGATTTATCCCGTCAGGTGCTATTATACTATTACTATAGACTATACGAGCGGTCAACCTAGTTCCAATTTTCTGCAGGATGAATTAATAATGTGGGCTTTTTCGATAGCTCCTACCATTTAAAATATCAAACTATAAATATACATAGTGTTTCCATTATTTTCATGTTATACTGGCAGCTTCTCGCACTTTGCGTACCAAGTTTTGCGGCCTTTATAGTTATCCGAGTTTTAAAAGATTTTTTAATTAAGTAAAGAATTAAATGCAGATTTGCAGATTGATTTTTTACGATTTCCCGGTTTTAATATTATCTCATTTTTATGAACGCTTATTTAAGATAACAAAAATCTATCGTGTATTTTTTAAGCACAGTAGAGCTCCGTTTATCTGAGCTGGGATTACGCAAAATTTCCGGAAATCCCTACTAATGACGTCATCATCTCATTTGACAGGTCAACAACAACGCGTCAGTATACTATAAGAAATAATTAATACGTAATCAATAAGGCTCACATAAAGCGACTTTAAATCTTATGATGATACCTTGAATACCACGGAGGTTATTTTGAGAGGTTCGGATCAGTCAATGCGAAAGATCGGATCGCCTGTAATATAAATTAATAATAGTACAGAGAGTGCCAAACTATAGATTATAGTTATAGAAACCGGGGAGTCTGGGTCCCCAGTTACACATAAATTATAGAGGAAAAATTTGTTACTTTTTATCCTTCAGTACCTGGTGGTCTACAGAATAAATCTTGAAAAGTGAAAATTTCAACAGAATTAATAAAGAACTATAAATATTGGATGCTACTTAAATATAACTTTTACGACTTTTACGAAAGGAACGAAAGGAAACGGGTAACGAAGAAACGAACGAACAATCAATCGAACGAGTCAACTAGCCAACATAATATAAACGAACAAACAAACCAACTAACGAGCGAACAAACAAACTAACAATCGAACAAATGAACGAACGAACAAATAAACAATCAATCAAACCGACCTACTAACAAACCAACAATCAAAGGAAAGAAGGAATGACAATCTACCGAACAAATAACCAAACTTACGAACAAAAAATAACCAGTTGAGCAAACAAACAATCAAACAAACCGACCGTCGAACAAATGAACTAACAAATTATCGAACGAATGAACGAACAACCCAAAAAACAATTGAATCAACTATCGAATGAACATACAAACAATAAAACGAATAAATAAACCATTCAATCAACCAGCGGACGAACAAACAAAGAAACAAACAACTAAACCCTCCAACGAACATACCAACAAATACAAATGAACGAACAGTTAAGCAAACCGACTTTCAAACGCACAAACAAACTAACAATCGAACGAACAAACAAACGAACTAACAAATCAACAGACAAATAAACCGACTGACGAACAAATAAACTAAGAATCGAAGGAATGAATGAACGAACGAACAGACAAAGAAACAAACAATCAAGCCCACTTACGCAAAACAATTGAATTTTTATTATAAACTTCTAAACTCAAACAACGGAAATAAAAACTCATTGAAGTTCAAACGATTGACACCAATTTTATTAAAAAACATTTGCTTTTCGCCACTGACAGATCCTACACCCCTATTTTCTTACAGTCCATTAAGAAATTTTGTAGGGTATTCGTTACCCCCCAACCCCTCCGGTCAAGGTATAACCACGGTTTTATTTTGTGAATTTTGATTTTGTATATTTTTAATTTAACGATATCACACATTTTCTTTGGCACCTGGCCACTGACAGATTCCACACCACGATTTTCTTATAGTCCATTAACGAATAGGAATAACCACAGTTTTATTTTGCAAATGTTGCATTTGTTTCTTTTTAATTTTACGATTTCACACATTTTCTTCAGTACCTGGCCACTGACAGATTCCAGACCACGATTTTCTTATAGTCCATTAACGAATGGGTATTCCATACCCCCCAGACCCCCCGGTCGAGGAATAACCAAAGTTTTATTTTGCAACTTTTGCTTTTGTTTATTTTTAATTTTACGATGCAGCGCCTGGCCACTGACAGATCCTACACTCTTATTTTATTACAGTCCATTACAGAATCTTGTAGGGTATTCCATACACCCCAGCCCCCCGGTCAAGGAATAACCACAGTTTTATTTTGCAAATTTTGCTTTTGTTTATTTTTAATTTTACGATATCACACATTTTCTTCAGTACCTGGCCACTGACAGATCCCAGACCACGACTTTCTTATAGTCCATTAACGAATCTTGCACTGGAGGGTATTCCATACCCCCCAGACCCCCCGGTCTAGGAATAACCACAGTTTTATTTTGCAAATTTTGCTTTTGTTTATTTTTAATTTTACGATTCAGCACCTGGCCATGACAGATCCTAGACCCTTATTTTCTTACGGTCCATTATATATAATAGATCTTTATTCTTCTACCGGAGGGTATTCCATCCCACCCCCGCTCTAAAGCTCGTCTTACATCAGGACATTTCTGGCGTCATTTCTTGCGCCATTTCCTGAGACATTTCTGGCGACATTTCTGGCGTCGTTTCTGACGCCATTTCTTGCTCCAAAAATAAAGCCTGTATTATATCAGGCCATTTCTTGCGCCATTTCTTGCGCGGATTTTGCGCAGTAGGTAATTTTAGCAAATTACGTGAAACATTTTGTAGGCCAAATATATAGAACCTGTTCTATTATGAGGCAATTTTCAACGCAATTTGCCTGCGAGCGTGCGCAGTAAGATTAAACGAAGGATAATTTAGTGTTGTAAATTGTGAAAACTGTGCTACGTATAAAAATTGAAATGGATAAAGAAAGCGATTTAATTGCAGAAAATGTGATTGCAGCAAACATAATAAGTATTAAAAAGATTACTGAAAAGACGTTTGAAAAACAAACCAAAACCGAGGGTACGAAAGAATTGGCAGGAAAAGTGGCTACATAGAATTTAAATTGAATAGAATTGTATTTAATAATTAACTGATTATATATATTTGTTTGCTAGTTTATTTGACAATTCACATTTGACAATTACTACCAGCGCATTCAATCTGTACTGCGCACGCTCACAGGCAAATTGTTCAAGAATAGAGCACGCGCTAAATATATTGCCTACAATCCGAGCCAGGACATTTTTCAAGACATTTGCTGTTTTAAACTAGGCAATTTATATTGCTCAAGAAATGGCGCAAGAAATGACGCCAGAAATGTCCTGATGTAAGACGAGCTTAAGAATAACCACGGATTTATTTTTCGAAATTTTCCTGTTCATTTTAAATTCTACGATATCACAAATTTTCTTCAGTACCTGTCTACTCCCAGATCCCAGATTTTAGATGTAGATTCCATATTACCGCAAGAGTAAAAAGTTAAGGGGTTAGTGCTATTATTACAGATTATTGGGTATTATGAGTTTTATGCAGCAGTTGCCTTCTCACCTTTTAAATTATATCGAGATATGGCACCATAGGAAAGTATGTGACCCAATACGGTCGTTGTAAAACGAATTGAACAAAGAGGCTCGGGTGGCCGGGGGGTCTGAGGGTATGGAATACCCGGTGGGGGGGTTTTATTCCAGAATTCCATACCATTTTTTGCCTCCATTGTTCTTTAAATAAAATTTTATATCAATATTAACGTAGTACTTTTAATGCCGACACTTCGTAGAGTGTTGACAACAAATTGCCATAAAATTGTAGCGAATTAAATTAATATTACACCTTTTGTAGTTGAAACGGCAATCAACAGATGGCGCTTCTTAACATAAAGTCTTAATACATTGTTTTATTATTGTAATTCTTCATTTGTATTATAATAGCGATAGATTTTTAAGAGGCCCATAAAGCCGGAGTCTCACTGCACCACTTCCTACCACCAAATAAAATATTAACTAATGGAAGCTGCTGGTTTGTGGGTGGGTGGGTCTTTGAACTCGCTTTGAACCAATTGAATTAGTTCAAATTGGATTTAATAGTAAGAAGTGGTACAGTGAGACTCCGGCCTAATTGACACTCAAGGTATTTATTGCGCCTTCCAATTTAGTGGCGCCATCTCTGCATAATCTTTCGAACTCCGTCAGATGTTTCGAAAACTTACATATTAGGGTTTCTTTTTCTGATACTACAGTAATCAAAGCTTATAGAAAGCATGCACCAGGTTCGGTGTGGATGAAAACTGGGTATAAAGCAAGACTTGTCATTGTGTATTGTGCAAGACTCTGCATCTCTGATTCCAAACGGAAGGACCTAAGGAAGCTTTGGAAAAAGTAATGTTGGGGGGATGGGGGCCTCTTTCCCGAAATGTTATGCCAAAACTGAACTTCTCGCTGAGATTGTCGGTGGGGGGGGGAAGGCGATTTTTAATATATTCATATTATTAATTGTTATGAAATGACAAATAAGTGAAATTTAGAAAAACTAAAATTGATATAACTCAATGTTTTCTAAAAAGAACACCCTATATATTATATTTTATGATGTATACTTCAATTTCTATTTAAGCTGCTATATCTTAATCCGTATAGTCTCCGAGTTATTTTGTTTTTAACAAAATATTAATGCATTTCTTGCATAAAGATGGTCTAGGAATAAAAGAAAAACGTAAAAAACAAAAGACAAAAGACAACTTAATAATAAATAGGTCAATTAAAAACTTTTTCTAAAAGTTCTATAAAAAAATTAATGAAACAAAAACATAAAGAATACTAACCAAACTAAACTGATATTATTACTTTCATACATCCATTTATGATTTTCTTTTGTTTTATCCTTTTACTCTCTTTTCTTTTTCTTCTTTTGTTTTGGAAAGTATTGTTTATTTTAGAAGGAGCGCCTTCTATTCACGTTATTGTTTTAATATTGGATACTTGTTATAAAAATAACAAAAACAATAAAATTCGGTTGCTTTATATGAAATTATTTATTGTATGTTTAAAATTATATTGAAACTTAAAGAATTGGCAAACTAAGAACATTTTAGTTCGTTTTTTATGTTTGTTGCTTTTTTCATGTGGCTGTTGTTACTCATATAGGGGACCTACAGTTTAACGTGGACTCAAACCACTTGGAATCTTGGATTATGACTTCAAAATTCGTCATATAACTGTTTAAAAAAAGCGTAGCTAAGCCATGTTTCGATCTTATTAGATCTCGTCAGAAGGAAATCCCTGAATTTATCTTTGTTTATATTTTACTGAAAGGATTAACACGATAGGTACTCATAATCAGTAATCCGTGCAATGTTTATTAAATGAGACAATAAATTCTAAACTGTGTGAACCTCATTTATTAACTTTCCGAAGCGAACGGCTTAAGTACTACGACTACGGCTAGCATGAACAGTCGTTCGTCGGGGTTGCTTTTACGTTTTTCTTTTAAATTTTGTTATAAACTATCATTATTAATTAGATAGGCAACTTTAGTTTAAAATTGGTTTGTTTAAAATGAGTTGAACAAAATGCCCCAACTTCTGTTCTACATAATATAATAATTACGGTGTTAAGTTAACCGAATAATTTGGGTTTAACTTCGCCTTAGAGAATTCAAACCCTCCCGAGTTAAAATTTAGTTTATCAAAATCCATAAAAGAATACTTGTTAAGGCTCGTCTCAACAAATGGCTGGAGAGCGGAATTTTTATATGGAGAGCAAAATAAGATAGTCTTTCAGCTTCATCCTTTTCTCTCATGGTGATAATTCCACACAGGGTCATATTTATTATGGTCGTTTCAACGAATGAGCGTGCGCTATTTTACGTTATACATTATCATAGATATACGTCATGCATCGTCGACCTATACCCACTGATACAGAGAGCCCTTGGGCAATATCCAGTTATACAGAAGCTCTTGGTCAATATATCCGATATTTATAGGGGCTGTTAAGTAATTCATACGTGGCGAGAGCACCCTTAAAAGCTCATAGTATTTGTACCCCCGAAGCGAGTACACTAAACGTGTCTTTCAATTTAAACACACATTGAACATTGAACATTCCCGGGCTATACAAAATTATATTTTAATTTGAAAATAATATTAATTTTAATACAATTTGTAAATCATTCTACAATAACATCCGAACTATTATATATTTCTTGTTTTGTTTTCTAAAATAACGGAAAAAGTTACATTTATTACAATTAAATAAGAAAACTAAATACACTATTAGAAAATGGTGTACGGGTGGTTGCCTATGCGCCCAAGCAGTATACGAAAACTAAAAATATTCATTTGAAATTGTAACATTTTTGTGTAGCGAATTTTGTGCGATTATGCTTCGTCGAATTATCATACAAACAGCAACTCGTGCTCGAAAAATACACGAAGATTTGTCGCGTACAAGTTTTAAGTCACGCGTTTGCTATTTCATTTCGGCAATAGAATAGAGTGTGCTTGGCGGTATTTTCCTCTTCGCTACAGCGACTGAATTTTGGGTTTTTGAGGTCGCTGATTACGAATATAAATTTAAAATTTTTATAAACAAAATGGCGGATTCAATATGGCCGACCAATAGAGCAAAAAGATGTCCGATTTTATCTAAAATTGATATTCAAGGGGTTTTGAGGACGCCGATAACGACTTCAAAGTTATAAATTCTATAAACAAAATGGCGGAGTTATTAACGTCATAGTTACAGTCACAAAAACTTATTATTAATGGCCTACCCCTACGGTTACCAGAAATACGGAGATTTAGACAAACTACGTGAGAACTTTGAACAGAACAGAAATTGTTATTTCCGTGGTTCGGAGCCCACGTTAAACAATAGGTCATCACATCACATGCATAGGTTAAATATTGAAGTCAATTCGTCCCTAACAACTCGCAGACAGCTTTCCATTTCAGGACCACATCCTGAATGTTTAAAAGTGAGACGTAAGGTTAATTAAAACCCCATCACATACTTTGTAAATAAGGAAAAAAACCTATAAAAGTTTATCGGTTTCTACGTACTTAAACGTTTTTAGGATGGTTATATTGAGTTGTAGGAATGGTTGATTAATCAATGATTCTAAACAGGTACCTTGTAGATATCCACTATAAAACATTTTGGTTTATTGGTCTTTACTTTTATTGGCTGATAATAAAAGTAAAAAATTAAATTACTAGCGAACGATCTTCCTGCTAGGGAATCAAAGTATTTTATATGAGAAGTAAATGGTAAGACTTAAATCACTTTCGAGCTCTTCATATTTATTATCTCGTCCTTTTGGTTTAATGTATGCGCAAACGTGGATACGTTTGATGAGACCAATTCTCGTCGTGATAATTTCCGTAGGAAGCGAACCATTTTAAAGCTTAATTTAGGCGAAAAAAAATTGTATGGCATTATGTGGAAGAAGAGTTGAAATAAGTTTTTTATTTTTATTGCGCCACATTGGCGTATTCTATTGAAACGCCAATATAACCCAATGTTGTGGAAAGATAGCTAGGTGTAAATATTTTAGTGACTACCATTTTCGTCTTTTATCTAAAACGTACGTCATTTGTAGTAAAGTGGTGATAACTGGCCAAGTATCTGTCGGTAGAGGTTGTAACGTAATATAAAAAGGGATGCCAGGATTTCGATTCAACAGTAAAGTTGAAAGGATGCTACTTTCTGAGCGTGGTTTTGCTTTTAGCTACCAATCATAACTTAATACACTTATAGTGACGATAAAAGCCTCTTATATCAAATATAAATGACTCAATACGGCCGGGTCAACTTGACGTTGTTACAAAGTCTTAAACATTCAAAAATAAAATAAGCCGCACCGACTGCGCCAACCGAAACCAAAACGAACTGACAACTACGATACTACGATGTAACTCTTATCGACGATTTTAAAAAGACAAAATTTTCTTTCGGAAAGTTACTTCCCCGATGTAAATGTCGTTCTAAAAATATAATTCGTTGCACGTTTAATAAAAAATATTCTTTTGTATATGTGAAATGTATATCGATAAAGTTTTCCATTAAATACGAATTTCTTTACAAATTATTAAATTTCCTGGCCTGAAATACTTGACAGCCGAAGAACTCAATTTCAACACTGAAATTTTTATTATAATCAAACAATTTTTGCTAAGAGTTCGCAACAACCCACCCAATGATTGTTTTGATGTTTTGTGTTGAGATTTTTTTCAAAAAGTTTCTTTGATTGTTGAATTAGTTGGAAGTTATGGGGGCTTTTGTGAAACTTCAGAAACGTTAATGTAAATATTTTACTGCAACAAAGTAAAGAAAATTTAATTACTTTGTAGCAATTAATTTTTGAAGTAGGCAAAGTAATCCTGTATTTTTAGACCACTTCTAAAATTTATAAATATCAACTCATTTTATTGCTATGAATTTGCGTTATTGCCGAAAGACAGGAAGTGCGCGAAAAATGGCGAAAAGGGAGTAAATAAAAATGCAATAAAATTACGATTTACTTTTAATCTGACAGTCTACACTTCGGGGGTTGTTAAACAAGCTCCATAAATAAAAGAATCAAATTTACTAATAACTAATCGAATTATCTACTAAAAGTAATTGGAAATATTTTTATTTTACTTTCCTCAATTTCAACCTCATATCCGCCAGGCCCTTATTTACATAACAAAACATTTTATTTTTTTCAACTAAATATAGAAAATCTAAGATACCAGGGATGTTCACAGAATTATGCTATGCTTTAAAGTTTAACATAATTTTTATTGGCCTATTAAATCTATCTAATACACGTTACTAACGACGACGGATTATTAATATTTTTCATCAACTTGTTGCGAATGACATCCATTTATTTATATTTTTTCATCAACTCGTTACTAAAGACGGCGGATTATTGATATTTTTCATCAACTTGTTGTGAATGACATCCAATTATTTATATTTTTTCATCAACTCGTTACTAACGACGACGGATTTTAATATTTTTCATCGGCTTGTTGCGAATGACATCCATTTATTTATATTTTTTATCAAGTCGTTACTAACGACGACGGGATTATTAATATTTTTCATCAGCTTGTTGTGAATGACATCCAACTATTTATATTTTTTCATCAACTCGTTACTAACGACGACGGATTTTAATATTTTTCATCGGCTTGTTGCGAATGACATCCATTTATTTATATTTTTCATCAACTCGTTACTAACGACGACGGATTATTAACTTTTTTCATCAGCTTGTTGCGAATGACATTCGATTATTTATATTTTTTCATCAACTCGTTACTAACGACGACGGAAAGGAATGGTAATTAAATAACAAAATCAAAAGGAATTTCGAAAAAGTTTCAGTCGGGTTATATAAATATTAGCTTGATGACACCTTAATCACCAGTCTAGCATCTGTTTGCACTTTGTTAAGCTGGGCGGTATTCCATACCCCCAAAACCACCCGCGGAACGGCCCAGTCTTCTGGAATGTCAGACCTCGACATAAATATTGTTATAATTACTAAGATTTACTAACAACCTCTGGCTGTCTTCTTGACTTTACATTAAAAAGCAAACTTTTAATATAAAAAAATCGCCTGCGGCGATATTTGTAGATGTAACGAGCTGGATATAAAATAGAAGGTTAGACAATTTACTTTGAACTATCTTTCGAATTCATTAAAACTGCATTCAGTTAATATGTCAAGGTAAAACCATAAAGTTTATACTATGGTCCTGTAAAATAATGGTTTTATGATTTTAAAACTTACAGAAAAATCCGTGCTTAATGCTCAAATTATTCGTTATGGAATACGTCAAATTAAAGTAAGCCCTTAGAACCAGGGGTGGGCTGCCAAATTTTGAACAACCAGCTCGTTATTATTTCGAAGCAAAAAAAAAACGGTAAATCATATAGAAAATTGTAATAAATTTATATTACGTAAATAACAAGGTGGCGTCATATTCCGGGGGAAGTACAGACTTAAAAATGCAAATCGCGTGTCACGGGTGACACCACCTTGTGGATCCAGGGTTAAAATGGCTTATTTTTTGGTTTTAGGGGTAATTTAACAAACGGCTCGCCGAGCTTCCAAAATTTTAAGAACCGGCTCGCGCGAGCCGGACCGAGCCGGCTCCAGCCCACCCCTGCTTAGAACCAGAGCCTTGTTAATGTAAAATAGTAACCAAAATAATATCATGGTCACCAAAATATTCTAATAACTTCTGGTTTTAATACTTTTTTATATGCCTGAAAAAATATTAAAATTTACTGTGAATTTAAAAAATCTCCTACGGCGCGGAGAGTTATTAGTATAAGTTTCCTTATTTAAATAATCTGATTTGGGCAGTCAATTCAAGTAAAATATAATTTAAAAATCTACGTGAATCAATATATTGGAGACCGGGGGGTCTGGGGGGTTACCCCCCAGTGCATTGGCAATAGAATGGCTCATTAGCAGATCATACATATGGTCTACGAGGAGCATTCCTATAAATCGGTATAAATTTTAATTTAGTGTGAACTAGAAGTCGATGCCATTAAATTCAGTATACATTGAATACATTAAAAGAGGGAAGCTTGGTTACCCCCCCCCCCATACTCCCCGGTCCCCAATACACTGTTTTATTCGTGGTATCTGATATGGTGATTTTGAAAGACGTGTTTAATATTAAAAAATCTTTTCGTTTATTTCTTTAGCTTGCCAACGAACATATCCAAGATTGTATTAATTGGTAATGCCATTTGGTCTAGTTAATTCCCCCACCGCATTTCATTTACACATTATTCGTCATAATAACTGCACACAAATAGCAACACTTTAACGAAACAAAAGAACACTGTTTTTTTGCTGTGAGGAGGGTCAGAGTAAACTTAAGTTTCCTATCACTGCTGACATTCCTTTCGGCCCCAGACTCGCCCCCCCCCCGGTTCCCTCCTCTAATATACGTTCGCATGTCGCATTTTTTCACGCTGGACAATTTATTGTTGTATTTTCAATGCAAAAAATACTAAATAACACGTCCGACTTTAGTAGATACTCAAAAATTATTTGCAGATTTCTATATTATGTAGTGTTAACCACGGCAGCTCGACTATTACTCGAATCAAGTTTTTTTAATAACTCAAAAACGGTGAAAGGTATGAAAAATGTTGAAAAGGCCGAAAGTATTTAGCGTAAAAAGGCGGGCATTTGCTGTTATAAATATTTTTGATATCACGAGTTATAGATAGTTATACTCTAGCTCTCGTGGTTAACACTTTTGAAAAGTGTTTTCCTTTTGGTTTGAAAACGCTACAAAAAATAAAAGAAAAGAAGAAATTCCTATAGAAATGTTTCAAAGAGTTTAATTCGACTTATTATACAAATATTGGCTTAATGACAATTTGCCGCCTTAACCAGTATCGTTAAGCTATTTCGTGCAGCTGGGGGCTATTCCATACCCCCCAGACCCCCGGTAAATATCAAATATGTTTAAAATGTCACACCTTGACATAAATATTTTTAAGATCACCATCTTATTCTAATAACTTCTGGTTATCCTAGAAAATATTTTTTTATCAAAAAATCGCATGCAGCGCTATTTATAGATATGATGATTTAAGGAATTCATAAAATTCAACATCAAAAATAATGTGAATTTTCCCTAATTATTGTTATTTCATTTTTTCAATTATTTATATTTTGTCATGAACCCTTTGCCAATGACAACGACTTATTACTAATTTTTCATCAACCCATTGTCCATGGCAACCATTAATTAAATTGTTTCATCAACCCTTTGCCCAATAGTAATGAATTATTAATATTTTTTAATCAACTCGTTACCAACGATAACGAATTATTTATAATTTTCCAAAGAATTATTTTCATCCTTTCATCAACTCGAGAAAATCCCTTCATGAAAAAAAAGACTTGGTGAAATTCCTACGTAAACATTTCGAAAGAGTTTTGAAACAAAAGCAATTATGAACAATGTTCGTATCAATCAGTTTTTGAAAGAAGTTATTAGCACTTTTAAAGCCAGGCTCCCCTGACCTGGGGGTTATGGAATACCCTCCAGGTGCAGGTAAACTAGATAATCAAATTTTACCTTGATCATGTTGGATCTTTTTAGAAAGCTGATAAAAGATAAAATTTTATTATATAAATTGCCCTGGGGAGTATCGAATACTCCCCAGGTATGGAATACACCCCAGGTGCAGGTAAAGTAGATAATCAAATTTTACCTTAATCATCTTGGATTTTTTCAGAAGGTTGGTTTCCCTGCACCTGGGGGGTATTCCATACCCCCCAGACCACCCGGTCAGGGGATACATATTTCGTAAACTAGACTTTGGATCCCCACCCTCAAGTGATTTATTAATCAATATACCCCTCAGTATATTCTATCCCAGGAATAAGCAACCTGTTTTTACAATGGGCCCGATACACATTTAATGTATGCAGTGTAAAACTACCGGATGTATGTGAAAAGAAAATTTTATTATCAAAAATCGCATATGCGGCGCTATTTATAGATATGATAGTTTTTGGGATTAATTGCATAAAATAACCTAACTTCTTCGGAATTAATACTACGCCAAGTTTGGTGGGTCGGAAAATCAGGTATAAAATTAACCCAGACAGATCAACTTTGCCCAATATTCCTAACATTTAATAATAGTAACCCGTAGTATTTACAAATTTATATCTGTAATATTTATGATAAACTTGAACAGAGTATAACCTGTAAGAAATTTACAATATCAATTGTTATCTCGACCCTCCCCTTAGTTGAACCGCCATCTGTTATCGCTTTTTGTAACCTTTCGGCGCGAAATAACTCAAATTTCAAATAATCATTACAACTTTTTCGAAAATTATTCCTGTCGGTCGCTTCTTAATATAGATAAGAAACCATGACGCAGTGGGACAAAATCACGAAAATCTGGCCAATAAAATATACAAAACATACATCGGGTACTTACTAGTAATTTTATATTGTTAAATAACCAAAAATTAGTTTAACTTTGGCCACAAAGCTTACCATTTATAGTGAATAAATCAAATTACGGTTAAAAGTATAGAATAATTTGTGAAATATGGGAATGCAATTAATAATCAACTATGTAACACATCGGTTAATTTAATTAAGCAACGTAATATTTATTATAAACCTTTAAATATATTAAAATTATTGTATTGTAACAAATGCGTTATTGATTAATGAAATAAATAGGTTTACATATTGCAGTATCGGTGTTCGGTGATTGCAAATATAATAAATTGACGAGTATACAAAGCAAGCCATCATTCGATAAATTTAATGCTTGCTAAGTAATGCACTTTATACATTAGCAAACAAATCATTGACGTTGCCTAATAATTCTGTTAACTACACTTTCATCAAACTCTAGATTAATTGTACCTCTAGCTGAAATAATAATAGGATTCTGAGTAGTAACCTGTGTAGAAAACGCCCAAGGTAAAAATGAAACCGTAAAGGGCTGAAAATGGCTCCATCATTGAAATACACTACCTACACAAAGATCCCTGTCTCAGCCTCTTCAAGGGAGAACTACACATGTTAAACATGTGTCTCTTTCCCATAGCAGCTCCATCACTGTCACTTGATTTTCTACAATTCCACCTTACAGTCCAAATCGAACCTCTCAGGTTTGTCGACCACTCGGTATACTCAAACTTGGAGTCGAAGAAAAAACCTGAAACGACAAGGAAATTCCATCATTTGTTATGTTAAAAAGCCATAGACGCTTTTTTGTACTTTCTGCAGTAATGCTGTAGTACTAATGACGACTAATGAGTGAAAGAAGTTGCCTACCGTTGAGGATTGAGAGTGAAAAATTTTATCGATTGGAAATTCTTTGGTTCAACTGAACGTAATATCGCTGGAAATTACTGTACGTATATGTATAGCACCACCAACATGTATTCGAAAAACATGGAAAGCTGTAAGAAATGTCTGCTTTTAAGAATTTTACGTTCACCATCTGTGCGTTTCTTTGCAATTTAAGTGTATTGTCTTAAATACCAATTGCTTACCCTTATAAAATTGTTACTTCTTTCAACAAAATAAGAAAAGTTTGCAAGATAGGATGGTGGAAATTTTTCAAATTGTAACTGAACTGATTGAAATAAAGGAACAATTTAAAAGTTGTAGTTTCTTCAGTGGCGTTCTACTATAAAGGCTAATAGGGGGGTGAAAATTGTTTATTAATTATATTATAATGAAAACAACTGAAAAATTTAAATTTTTAAAGGGACACAAATCTGTTTGGACCTCTGAAAGTCTGATTATAATTCAATGGTAGTAATAATGTAAAGTTAGATACAAAAATTAATTAATTATTAAAATTAATATACTTAGCAATTTGGGAATAATGTGAATATTTAATGCAAAATAATCTTGCGGTCTTATTATGTGATATCTGTGATATCTTTGTCTCCAGAAAAGCAATCAATACATCTTATTTGTAACTTACGTACTTGTTTATGGGAAGGTTCTTATCTCTCCAACCTCAATTTAACATTTCAATTGTCTCATTAGACTTTAGGTCGTCTTGTCTCCATTATCAAGTCCGAAGGAGATATTTCTTATCGTTGTTTTAATTATATTTTTTTTTAGAATAATAAATTATTTTTTTGGAGATTATTTTCGTCGTTACTTCATCCCACCCCCCACCCCCCCATCTTCCCCGATGAAAATTGAATGCTTTGATGGTCGCATAGACTTAGATCAGAATCTCTATTTATAAAAGTCACAAATTAATGATTTAATTTCTTAATCCTCCATTGTTTGAATTAATTTTTAACTATTTATTCATTATTCAAGTATTAAAAACACTAAAATTTGGATCTAATAAGTTTTTTTTGTAAGCCCTAAGCACAATCTAGAATAGGCAGCCAAAGCAACTCTATGACGGATTACTGCAAATAATATAACAACTATTGATTGCTATTTGTTGAAATTGTTATTTTTTTCAATTTAACATTGTAATTTTGCAAATTTCCCGCTTCCATCTCCCAAACCAACTTCAGGCCTGAATGTGCAACCCCAACCCTAAACGCGACCTCCAGGGTCCCCAAGCACGTGATCTATCAAATTACCCTACGTTGTGTATTAACCTAAAAACGCCGCTGATCGCAAACATTACCCCAAATTCGTTGGATATCCCTAGTGCAGGTAAACGAACACAAAGAAAGAAAGAAAGAAGCATAAAGTTTTTATAACGGCATGTAGATCCTTTATTATAACACACTAAAATATTTGAAAATTCTTCCTCAAATTCCAAAAATTAATCCTGATATCACCGTGCCAAAAAATTAGAGCGAGTATGGGATAAAATCCCGTCTTCGGTGGCACAAAATTTAATAGAAACTACATATGCCTAAACCATGAGAACTCGAGTGGAACGCGTAGCTAAAAAGTTATGTAAATGAATATATTATAGTTTCACATCTAGTAAACTCCCTCCTACTCTTACTCGAGCTCTCGTGGTTATGGCTTAACCAAATAATGTCATATTTACTTTCATAATATGTAATACAAAGGTTTTCATCATAAAATAAAAACTTCAGCACTGGAATTTCCGCTAGAAAAGTTTCCCCATTATCATTATTAGTCATTAAATAGAATTTTATCGTTTTAAAACTCTTAATTAGCAAAGCTTTCAGCATTTATAATCTCAGGTTAGTAATCTCTTTTGCAGAAACATGCGGGCTATATAATATTTGTATTATTTTTATCGATTATCCAGGAATTATGTTTCTGGTTTTGTCTAAAAGTTTCCTTGATGCTTTTAATAAAAATAAATCTCGTTAGATATTTCAGAGGAAAGCTTGTTTAGAATAGGCCGAGAAAGATATTGCCGAAAGCGAACACCAAATCTGTCAATGGAAAACTATTTAAAATCCATTATGGAAAAGTTCCTCGACTACAAAGAGACACAAAATCAATTTAATGGTGTAGACAATGTGAGTTACATATAATTGCATTCCAACATGTATAGGTGTCATCAAATCGATTGACTAAAAACAAACAACTGCACATGCGGTTTCCTTTGTACATAATACTATTATAACTCTGCATTATTATTAGTATACGAACCAAAATTAAACTGATTATTTGTCTATAACAAACAAAATCGATATTAATTGTGCTATACTTACCAAATGTATTTGCTAACCCCCGTGATAATAGCAGTTTTGTGTACTTCATGTTTTGACCATCCCATAAAGAAGTTTACAGGGTGAACGCAGGAAATATACGCTTAAAAATACGCAATAGCGTCACGTCCACGATGGACGTTTTTTTTGGAACGGGGAAGAACAACGTTATCGTCTATTTTGTTTAGGCAAAAAAATTAATTTTTCCCACCCTTAAAACCGAGAAATGGAGGAAACTAAATTATGTTTCAAGACCCTAACTCAAAAAATGGTTTCCAAGTTTAGATCTGATATATGCGAAAAGTTGCGTTTTGGGTTAAATCTAATTAAACGCAAATCTGAATTGTTCTAAAAGTGATCTAGCCCGCACGTAACTATAAATCATATATTTCAATCTGTTTTGGGATAAAATGTGGACGACGAGGGTTATACTCGTAATTAGTATATGGTTACAATAACCGCGTCATCTTGATATAAGAGGGCATTCACGAATATAAATGAGAAGATAAGAGGATTAAAGATAAAGCACAAAAAATTATTAATGTAAATAAAAGTGCATTCATTTGTCCGCTTACTTTTTATTACTTTATATGGGAAACAAAACGCGGAAGATATAACATCGCTTAAGCACTTGCAGGTGGATGAAGTTTTATTCATGTAGTAAAGGCATCATAAAATAGCCAGCTTTTGTGTACGTATTTAAATGTTTTTTCTCTTCTTTTCAGATCCGCCTGAAATCTCTGTTGAACGACCTGTGGTACACTCAAGCGATGGCTACGAAGCTCATCTCGTCTGTATTGTACATGGAGAAAGTCAACCGGAGGTAAATACTTTAAATATTTAATCCAAATTATTTATACAGGAGATTCTCAATAAATAAGCGTTCGACAAACTTTTAACTTTAAGATCGACATTCTTTAAAAACATTCCGAGATTATTATAAATTAAAATTAAATTAACAATTCGAGATTTTTATTGACCCAACACTAAACACAAATGCCGTTTATGCGTCACTTTATGACGGCGTATTCATAAACCAGGCCTTAAAATTACATCTTTATCCTTACAACCTTTAGAAATATATTTAAAAATATTCAGTTATGGCCGATTATAAGATGCACGAATGTCATTGCAACGGGGAGATTGCTAGTTTAAAAGATTCCTTTCAAAAATATTTCTTAAAATTAAAATATTAGTTCAACACTGGAGGCTTATTAGAAGGCTTAGAAAAACGATTCTACTTAACTTGTCTACACTAATACCGAGTGGAGAATGGCAACTTTATTGGCGGATTACTAAAAATTATGCTTTCGATTGTCCGGCAACGAAATATCCCCAAAACGTGTGAACTCGTTTGTTAAAAAAGAGCACAAAATGTCATAGCGTTATGACAGACCAGTAAAGATTTTTAGTTTCCAAGCAATCAAATATTTCTAATTTAATGGTCTCCTTTCTTGTTAGCAACTATGGCAACTTTATGGCGAATAACTAAAAATTACGTTTTTGGTTGCTTAGCAACGGAACATCCCCCGAATGAATGATTTTATTTTATACAACGGTGCTAGCGCTATGGAGAATAGGAAATGACATGGTAACTTTGTGAAGGCTTTTGCTTTAGTTTCCAAGTAACGGAATATTAACAAATTAATGGTCTCGTTGCTTAAAATAGCGCAACGGTGAAAGGAAAACGGCAAGGCTGGACCACGATTAATTGCCAAAAAATTACCGAAAAGTTATTACTCGAGCTCTCGAGGTTCCGACTATACCAAAGAACGTTATCATTTTTGGGTTTTATACGAAAAAGTCATCTGGTGAAACAACCGCCTGAACAATTTATTGTTAAACAATTTTGGGTGTTAAAGCGCAGCCAATTTTTCGGAGATACTAAACTTCAAAAATATGATTGTGAATGATCTTCGTACCAATCATATTTTACCAGGAGGAGTATTCCCCTCTAAATTTTGTTTTACTTGATTAGAAAACTAATTTCAGTTTTAGATTTAGTTTTTACTTCGTAAATATAAAGTATTTGCTTATGTTAACCAGCTTTTGCGATTAAAAATTAGTTCTTTTTTTCATAAAATTAGCATTTACTATTAAAATTTAAAAGGTTTGCTCTTGAAAACCAACCCTCGCTTTTAAAAATTAGTTTTTGCTTCAAAAAATTAGCATTTACTAGAAAATTTTTAAGTATTTGCTATTGATATTTTAAGTATTTGCTATTTAAAACCAGCTTTTGCTTTTAAAAATCAGTTTTTACTTGTTTAAAATAGCATTTACTAGGAAAATTTTAAGTATTTGCTATTGAAAACCAGCTTTTGCTATTAAACATTAATTTTGCTTCGTAAAATTAGCATTTACTATTAAAACATAAAGTAGCTGCTATTGAAAACCGTCTTTTGGTATTAAAAACCAGTCTGTACTTGTTCAAAATAGCATCTACTAGAAAAATTTTAAGGATTTGCTATTGAAAACCAGCTTTTGCTATTAAACATCAGTTTTTGCTCCATAAAATTAGCATTTACTAAAATTTAAAATAGCTGCTATTGAAAACCATCTTTTGCTATTAAAAATCAGTTTTTAGTTGTTTAAAATAGCATTTACTAGAAAATTTAAAGCATTTGCTATTGAAAACAGCTTCTGTATAAAAATTACTTTTACTCCATCAAATTATCATTTACTAAAAAAATTTAAAGTATTTGCTAATTCAAACCAACTTTTACTATTCTAAAACAGTATTTACTTCATAAAATTTGTATTTTCTAGTAAAATTTAAAGTATTAATTTGCTTTTAAAACCAACTTTTCCAATTAAAAATTTGTTATTACTTAATATAAATAGCATTGACTAATAAAATTTAAAGTAATTGCTATTGCAAACTAGTTTTTGTCGTTAAAAATTAGTTTTACTTTGATATAAATAGCATTCACTAATCAAATTTAAAGTATTTACTATTGCGAACCAGCGTTTGCTATTAAAACTGATTGGGGGTTTTGGAATACCCCACAGTGTAATATTGAAATAATTCACCTTTGTAAGTCTATAAAGATCCTGGATTGAGATATTACTCGATAACATAGATATTTAGATCATTTGCATTTCAAATTGATTATTCAAAAATATTTAAATTGACTTTGTAGTCTTGTCAAAGCACAACTACTTGCTTTAAAAGCTCTTGACTTTAGAGCAAAGTCAAATTCGAGCTCTCGACGTTATGACTATAAGCAGACTATAATAGTTATTTATGTATCAAGGGCACAATCAATAGATTATAGCACCGAGGGCTATAATCTGATTGTGCCCGTGGTACATACAACGTTTTATTTCATTTTGGTACTTGGTACTTGAATTGTCAAAATTGAAGAATTAAGTATTTTGAGAAAAAATATCATGTCATTTTGTTTGTGCTATGAATTTTTGGTGTGCCATGGTTCCTATGGCGAGAAACTTGGAGGGGCGAAAATTAATTTTTTTAATTAGCAATAACTCGAAAACGGCACTAGATATCGAAAAATTAAGCAAAAAAATCTCCCCCCTCGCAAGATATCCCCTCCGTGAATTGTCGGTAGGAAGGCATATGCAAAATTTCAGATCGATCGCGCAAAAAAAACATAGTCTGGACCATGGACTTAGAAGGTAAGGACTGGCATCTCTATTGTTAAAATGCTAAAAATGGCGTGCGCTTAACCGTATCAACCCAAACTGAACCGCCAGGATCGCTGTGATAGAAAAGTGTTGATCGGCTGTCATCATGAGCTGTCATATGGCTGTCATTAAGTTTTCTTGGTTATGATCATGGACTTGGAGGGGAGAGAACTGGAAACTAGTCCTAAATTAGCGTGCGCTTAACCGTATCAACCCAAACTGAACCGCTAGGGGTTGTGTTGGTAAATGTTTATATCGTGTAAATTTATTATTTTTAAATTGGTAAATGTATCATAACCAAGAAAACTTAATGACAGCCATATGACAGTTCATGATGACAGCTGATCAACACTTTTCTATCACAGCGATCCTGGCGGTTCAGTTTGGGTTGATACGGTTAAGCGCACGCTAATTTAGGACTAGTTTCCAGTCCTCTTCCCCCCCTCTAAGTCCATGGTCTGGACTAACTATTTTGTTTTGATATTGTTGTCATTGCTTAGCAACTTTATAGGCCCTCGGGCTATAAAAGCCATATTATGCCCCCATTTCCGTGCTAAAAAACAAGGTTATGATACCAAAATGAAATAAATTATTAATAGGCTACCTAAAGTAATAAACAGTGCAATTGTCTTCATAAGGTCCACTTGTGTTAACCCTTATCTGCGAATAGAAATACCTTTTTGAGAAGTAATACTTATTGTGCCTTATTATAGTGACGAAACAATGCTTATAAAAATCCTTCACAGACCTACAATACCTCACATAATCATGTAGAACGTGATTGCTTTGGTTGTGCGGCCAAAAGCCGTAAATTAGTCACGACGTAAATTACGAGGTACACAAGGCTCGTAAACTTGTGGCAATCTGCACGTAGAGATCCCATTTGTTTTTAAATATAACATTTATTAGTCCACAGCTCTGCAATAATTTCATTCATACTGTCAAATTTGTTATATAGAAATAATTATAAGTAAAACAATCAGATACAGCTAATACGACTATTTTTCCGTCCGTTACTAAGGACGGTTTGATTTTACAGTCCGTTGCTAAGGACACTTTTATTTTTCCGTCCGTTGCTAAGGACGCAACGAAAACAATGGTGTCATTATAACCTCAAAAACAATAGGGAAGATGCATAAATTTTTTTTATAGCGTAGTTGGAACAAAAATAACTAAATATACAAATTAATGCTATTTAATTTATTTATTTTCGTTTTGATAATAATTTAAAAAATATTTAAAAATCCGTCAATTTGAATTGAACGAAACGACCGCGCAATTTGCCAAGTGACTGATGACGTCACAAGTTAAATTTTACATTCATTTATGTTATTTTTCTGTGGTTTTGTGCTTTGAAAGTTGAAGTTTGTTAGTGTTAAAGCTGTTATTTATCATAATTAAATCAATTAAAAACAAGAAAGTTAAAAAAGTACTTTACACGAGTAGAATAAACATGAAAGTGAGGTTATTGTTATTGTGCCGGTGACTTCGTTGCGTTTAAGGTCATATGATTTATTTTAAATTATCATTGAATTTTAAAATGGATTATTTATAACAAAATACAATAAATAGAAGTTATTTTTGCTGATTTGATATTTAATATATAGGATTAATCGGAAAATACTGTTTTAACTAAATTTTTTTATTCATGCATGTTCCCCATTAATTATGACGCGATTTGTTTGAACTGCTGAATGTAGTAAATACAGATACAATGTAGATCGTATTGTTGAAGTTGCACTTTGACCTACTAAACAATGGGACTGTATATGGTATGCCGTATCGGCTGTGAATGACTGGAGTTTTCGCAAGCTTTATAAAAACAGATTGAAATAATTTCATGGATGTCAATAAAAGAAAACTGTTGAAGAATAAGGTGAAAGTATTACGCGGTAACTTTTTCGGATTGTTACGATACTCTTTTGTTATGGTCACGTGGCGTTCCAACAAAAACTTTTGTTTTGAAAGTTTTATATGAAACGCGCTATAAAATTTCGATTTAATTAACGTAAAAGTTTGATTTGATCGAAAATAACAATAAATTACAACATTTTCATGAGCGAGTATCGATTCTATACAAATAAAGACGTATATTTTATTCCCACAATATAAAGGCGTCAATCTTTCCGAATTTTCGCAATTTTCTATATAAAATAGATGCCAATAATTTTCTTATCAATTCGTTTATTATTTCTGAAAGGTCTTTAACGGTCGAATGGGCGCCATAACAAAGAATTTAGTGTTGAATACGAACAAAGTTTGGAATTTAATTCGCACTCTGAAGTTTTAAATCAGAAAGTAAATGACACTAGTTTTGCTCATAAAATGTGTTTTTCCGTGCGGAAATGATGTTAATAATGTACGAGTGGCACATAGACAGCTTAACGCGTACAAAACTGCGCATGGAAACTCCTGTCAACCGCAAACCCATTTTCATATAAATTATATATTTTTATTTACTGTTTCTTTTAAATACATCACCGCGCGCGCGGAGGAAGCATGGAATTGAAATAATACAAAATCGTTAACCTGCGGCCACATATCGAAAGGCTTTTTTAATACTCGAATAAAATATAAAACATTTTTTTGAAGGTTACTTACCGTTTTCCGAGCTTTTAAATCTACTTTAATATATGTGAAAAGTTGCGCTACCGTAGATTGTATATCACATTCGGGCTCCATTTTCCGCAAGTGTGAACACATTCTTTGAATTATTGACTTCATATATACTCGCTTATAAACAACCCACTTTTTATTATTGTTCAAAAGTTAAGCAAGTATTTAATGGATAATTCAAAAAATTTTGATTTTCACACTTTCGCTTTATTTCCATTCTTTCCATTTTACCCGGCTTTATGTTAGGTGTATCTTTTCACGCTTGAGAGTTGATACGTATTTCGAATCGTTCAACTGGGTTAATGAGACAAAGTTATAATTATGCAACAAAAATATTATGTCATGAATACTCAACTTAAATCACTGGAAGGTTTGCACATTTCTGAAGCAAAACCACCGAGATTGTGTTGTTATAGTTCGTCTAAATTACGATTATGAACGACATTTTTGTTGTCTTCTCCGGATCATCGGATGATGATGCCAAAATTGCTGAAGGTGTTAATATTTGGTATCGATTGTTTCTTCATTCTGTTTGTTTCTTAATGCAAATAAAACGCATCGAAAATTATCGGACATCTGTTTTAGATATTGGGTCCGCCATTTTGTTTTTAAAAATATTGAATTCGGATTCGGAATGAGCGAGTCGAGAAAATCTTGGTTATCACTTTTAAGTGACATCGGACATCTTTTTAATTTAGGGGTCCGCCATTTTGTTTACAGAAATTTTGACTTCGGGTTCGTAATCAGCGATTTGATTAAACCTATATTACCAATTTTAAGTGAAATCGCACTTCTTTTTAATTCAGGCGTCCGCCATAGTGGGTCCGCTATTTAGTTTTTAGAAATTTTTACCACGGATTCGTCACCAACGACTCCAGAAAACCTAGGTTACCAATTTTAGATTAAATCAGACTTCTTTTTAATTTAGGTGTCCGCCATATTGGGTCCACCATTTTGTTTATAGGAAATTCAATCATGGATTCGTATCGTCGATACGAAGCTATTTCGATCACCAATTTTAGTGGAAATCGAACAACTTTTCAATATCGACGTCTGCCATTTTGAATATTGGAGTTCTGACCTTGGATTCGTAATCATCAATTCCAAAAATCCTTGGTTACCAATTTCGGTTGAAATTGAACATATTTTAATAATACTGAATGTACATTTTTGTACAGTGAAAGCCCTGTTTTAAAGGAGGCACGCGTGGCAGACTTCATTACGAAAGTCACTCGAATTGTTGAGGATAAACCATCAAACGTAACCCCATACAGACATATGGGGTTTAGGCAGAATTTATATAAGGGAAGCAAAATCTTGTTACAATCAAATCATTTCAAATATACGCCACTGAGGAGATCTAATAAGATCGAAACATGTCTGTCGTTGTTGGAATGATTTGGTTGTGACTACATTTTTATGTTGAACATATTTTAATGTATAAGGGCGCTATATTTAGTCCGCCATTTTACCATTTTATTTAAAGAAATTTTCCGTTTAGATTCTTAAGCAAGGATCCGAGAAAACCCTGTTTCCAATTCTGATTGAAATCGGACTTGGTTTCAAAATATAAACCCGCCATATTGGATCCGCCATTTTGTTTTTTTAGAAATTTTAACTTCACATTCATAATCAACGACTTCATAAGGCCTTCCATATCAATTTTAGTTGAAATCGGACAACTTTTTGACATAATATAGGTCAGCCATATTGGATCCGCAATTTTTTTAATATGAATTTTGGCTTTGGATTCATAATCGCAGACATCGAAATTCCCATTATACAAATTTTTGTGCAGATTTGAAGTTTTAATCAGTGCGGCTTTATTTTATCGTCCGTTGTTACGGACGTTTTTATTGTACTGCCCGTTGCTTAGGTACGGATTCATTTTATATCCCTTTGCTAAGAAACGTTAAAGACGGTTCTATTGTAGAGATAGTTTTAAAGGTCAAGAACCCTAATCTGCGCGAGGAGGAGCCAAGAGGGCGAAATACATACATATACGAATTTGAGCCTTCCGCGTCGACTTTTAGGGTTCTTGGTTTCTTCCATTTCCTTCAATCTCCTTAGTTTGACAATATTTTGCCCCCCCCCCCCCCTCACAGATTTCTACAGAACATTTTGTTGCGTTTTGATGGAACGGGAAAAGTCGGATACGAAAATATCATACTGAATTATATTCTTGGCGCTGATTGGTCAATGTCGCGCTATGTAACCAATAGAAAATGTTCGTTTATTAGTACTGATTTAAAACAGTTACAGTGCGGCCTTTAGGCCGCACAACCACTCAATCGCTCACTACACCTTTTCCAGCAGTAATTCGGAAAACCTCACCTGCTGTACAGAAATCGTGAATTGTAATTCAAATTTATCGACTGATATTCAGAAATGTGAATTGTAATTCAGATTTGTCAACTGATATTCAGAAATTGTGAATTGTAATTCAGATTTGCCAACTGATATTCAGAAATCGTGAATTGCAATTCAGATTTGTCAACTGATATTCAGAAATTGTGAATTGTGAATATCAATTGACAAATCTGAATAATGGTTGACAATTTCTGAATATCAATTGACAAATCTGAATAAGGGAGCGTTCAAGTATTACGTAACGAATTTGGGGGGAGGGGGGGTCTTGTAAAACGTTACGATGCGTTACAGGGGCGGGAGGGGGGTTTGAACTACGCGTTACGTAACATTGGTTTTTTTAATAACAAAGGTATTTTAGCGACTTTCCGGTACTTTACGCCACATAATTGTGACTTTTAGGTAAAAATGGTCACTTGGTGGTTACGTAACGTTTTACTAGGGGGGAGGGGGGGTACAGAAAAACGTTACGGCGCGTTACATGGGAGGGGGTCAAAAATCTCCAAAAATTGCGTTACGTAATACTTGAACGCTCCCTAAGCGTTGATGATTTCTGAATATTAATTGACATCTCTGAATAACGGTTGACGATTTCTGAATATTAATTGACAAATCTGAATAACGGTTAACGATTTCTGAATATCAATTGACAAATCTTAATAACGGTTAACGATTTCTGAATTACTGGTGGAAAAGGTGTAGAAGGCGAACGAGGCTGTATACAATATGCAATATATAAAAAAAATTTGAAGACGTAAATTTTTTATGACTCTAATTGGCTACAAGTAGCACGCTTATGTTCAGTCTTGGACCAATCAGTGACTTTCATAATTGATTTGTTTACAAGTTAAAAATTTATATCTTATGTCTCCGGATTTAATATTCTACAGTTTAAATCTCATGTAAATGGTCGGCATTAGTCTTTGTGAAAAGCTAAAACTTTAGGTACATAACTGATGATTTACAGTAATGATGGAGCAGATTTTAGCATCGTATTAAAAAGAAAGGAGAATATGTAGAGAAAAATTTAAACAAATGTTTTGCGTACTTTCCAATGCGATAAATGGCTTTTCACGCCCCTTGAAGGACAGAATTATCCTTAAGTTATTGTTATGCTACTGTCAGCTGTTGTAAATTGTAACATGGGGATAACCCTGTCCACCAGAAGGCGTGGAAAGCCATCTATCGAATTGAAAAGTACGCAAAATATTTGTGAGATAAATTATAACAGAAGCAAATCCGTAAGGGCTGTTCTATTTGGCTATGAATAATAAATAATATTAATAAATTATGGCGCCCAGCGTGGGGCCCGTAAATTAAGAGGTTTCGAATCCAGATCGAGAAACATATTTTTTAAAAAAGCACCGTTCAGAGCGTTAAATTATTTTATCGTAAAAGAAAGTGTAATCTTGTAATTTCAACTTTGAATGTTTATATCTCGTGAAAGTTTTGAAGTTATCGGGATGAACAAAGCATTCCTTGGTCCATCAGGTCAGGGAGAAATTTTTTACCAAAACATTGTGACAAATTTAATTCATACGGACAAAACAGAGAAGCGTTATATTAATAAAAGGGATGGAGGGTTTAAAAGTAATTTGTCCTAAGATTCGAGATTGTGTAAGTGCAGCATTGAAGAGTAAGCAACAAGTTAGAGTTGAAGTAAACTATGCACATATGCACCATGCACTTCGTTCCTTACTGCGTCTCTCTCGAGAATTTAATTAAGGAAATCGAAAAGAAACGAGAGAAACTAGGAAACTATTGTAGCGGTCCTCGAAAGTTTAATTCCGGCTAAAATATGAAGGATTTTAATGAAATAGGAGGTGAGCAAATAAATGTTTCGTTACGTGAAGTGCGAGTTATACATTTAATGAAATAAATAAATCATAAACAGAGGTAACAAAAAGTAATGCATTTTTAGTAATAAAAAAATGTATAGAGCTACTTGAAGTATGCAAAAAGGCAAAACCATTTTCTGCTACTTCACAAAGCCAACAATGAGACTCCTGTAAAATATGACATCACTACCTAAACCCTATTTTCTTTTTCATTTCTCATATAGCTTCGTTCATAAATAATCTTGTCGTTTCTTTTTTGTTCTTGAGTAAAAGTCACAAAATGTGGCTGTCTTTGTTTGCTTAAAATGTTTTGTATATTGTTAATAAAAGGAATCTTTTGTAGTAAGCAAAATAAATTTTTTTATTAAAATAAAAAAATTCCTATTTGCAGTAGTAGGAAACTGGAAGCCCATTAGACAAAACTCGACTGTCAAATAATTTTAAAAATATTTTTTTGTTTTCCTCAAATGCAAAAATAAAATTTAGGAATAATAAAAAAAGAGAAGGTCGAGATTAACGATGAACGTCACTAACAACTTTTCGTGGGGGAGACTAAAATATGATCTTCCTTAAGACGTGTACCCTCTTGACCCTGATGCAGTCAAACAGAGCCTGCGACTTTCATATTCCGGAATTTCCTGTTCCGGAGTTGGACATCTGTAAAGGGAGCCAAAATGACAAAGAGCTTCTATCAGCTCGATGATACGTGGAGCTATTACCTACCTCTTTTCCCACTTATATACCATTTTACATTTTCAGCACGAAAATTTTTTATTTGCCTGCATTTTTTTGCTTTAATTTTTAAACAGCATAAAATTAATTAAAATTGTTATTTTGACAACATTGTCTAGTTAATTTTGACAAATTGCCGCATAAGAGTAATTTATCTCCTATGTGTCATGTATTTAAAACGAACGAATTTTTATATCATAAAAAATATATTTTTCGCTCATCCGTTAACTTATTTATCACTCTCGAAACCGCACTAACAAAGACAATCTCATATCCTACACCAGACTGACGTTAAAACATGCCACAGTAAAGCGCCAATTTTTTGACTCTTTATACCAATGAAAAAATTCATCAAACCTGTCACATTACTTCTTTTCCTCCTTACAGCGTGGCCCGCTACTTTATGTACTACTCAATTTTTTTTTATTGTCAAATTACGAAAGTTATAAAAGAATATGACGAATTCATTAAGTAAGCTGTAAAGGTGAAAACAGTTGGAGGTGTCAAAACTTTTTTAAAGCAACGTTTTAAATGACGTGAATGCGTTGAACGAGTTCTTAAATGTTACATAAATTGACAATTTATACATATAAATAAAAGCCTTAATTCTCTCTATTTTTTTCTATTTTCTGATTGTCTTCAAATGGAGCGCCGAGGTGAAACCCCATATCTCCTTCATCTCGTTTAGGTAGCTGGCTGTTGGCTTTTTGGAGGCCTTTTGGCCTCGCGGTGGTAGTCCTGGATTTAACTGGTTGGTTCGATTTGACCTGGTTTTGAAAACATGATTGTAGAGGGTTATTAAAAATTTACGTATGGAACAATGGGAACGCATCTCATTTGCTGCTTGCTTTGCTTTGCTTTTGGTGGGATTGTAAGATAATTTGCGTGTGACGCTCGCCTTACTTCCTTCATTGTGTGCTTGAGAAGCTGACTTTGAAAGATATGTAAATTTAATAATTTATGTTTGGGCTTCGAGGTAGATTACAACCTCGGCCAGACTGATATAGTTTAAAACAAAAGGATACAGTAAACCGTGATGCGATTTACCAAGCAATTCTAATTGTTGATGAAGTCAACCCCCTCCACGGTTTGAAAACTTGAGACGGCTAAGTCTTTTATTTTTGGTCGCACATATTGGAAGGTAAATATCGAAGGCTCCAACCCCTAAAAAGCGGTGTCCCCCATCTTTGAATCTCAGCAGACCATCGTGAAAATCAAACCTTTCAACTCCTAACCGTGGATTCGATCTAATTGATGAACACCTTGAAAAAAGAGGTTATTTACGTCTGTTTTTGTCTTCCATCGATTTGACCTAGTTAAAAGTTGCAGCTATTTTTCAAGTTCAACGACGAACACAATCACATTCCAAACTTGGTGATTGCAATATCTAATCGCAATGTTATCATTGCGATAACATTGAATTGGAATTTACAACCACTTCGACTCGGAATGCAATAATGCTCATTGTTAAAACAACCCACCGTACACTTCACTATTACAATTTTCCAAAACCTTTTTAATTGGTGCTCACCGTGTTTATAAAATTCTAGGAAACCGCCTCTTACGAATTTCACTACAAATATTACGTAACCATAGCAACGGTTTAGTAACCAATAAAATTGTCACGTTACCGTGGCAACGGCCATTTCAATATTATATTAAAAACTTTCGAAAGTCCTGACCGATAAAAATGGACCACCATAAAACGGGAAATGTCATTGGTCAGAAAACAGTCAGTGCCCCCCCCCCGGTCACTAAATCTAGAGTCTATGGGTCAGGTCTCGGTCAGGTCATATCAAGCCGCCAAAAGAAAATACCTGACCGAATCGTTCAGGTTAAATACCTTGAAATAATTGTGTACACAATACTCGGAATTCCAAGTCACAAGGCATTCCAGAAACTTCCAGACAATTCCTAGCGATTTCAAATAAATTCAAAGCAAACAATTTGTGGGGAGCCCCCCCCCCCCCAGCAACCGTAAATGTAATTTTTCAGAAGCATTCTAGATTTACTGTTTTGGATTTTGTTGAAATTTTTTCTTTGCATTATTTTCAAGATACCTGATAATGGGTGAGCGTAAGGTTGTAAATATTTTATTTACTAAATTATAAGATTTTTAATTGGGTATATAAGTCTGTAATATTTTAACATTTTCCAACGTTTTGGGCTGTTTACATTTGGCCCATTTTCAAAGCTAAAATTAAAGTATTATTAATTAAATTCTATAAATTGTAAGCGCTTTTCAGGAAGTTAATTGACATTGACAATTAAAAAGCGCTTACAATTTATAGAATTTAGTTAATTAATAATAATAATAATTCATTTTTAGCCTTGAAAATGGGCCAAATGTAAACGGCCCATTACCCAAATGTAAACGGTTGGAATATATTCAAATATTACAGACCTATACCCAACTAAAAATCTTATAATTTAACAAAAAAGGTAAACTATAATACAAAAATATAATATTTCATTTACGATTGCACAATTTATGCGTAACTGAGGGGTGTTCCATACCCCCCCCCCCCCCCCCGATCTCCCGGAGAGCGAGCCTATAGATTCAGGTAGGCACTTTCTTTATTGCAATTATTAATTTATTTTATAGTACATCCGATCTTTCGCGTTAACTGATCCGAACCTGTGAAAACAGTCTTGAACCTTCCCGATCGACACATTATTATTATTATTTCTTTATTTTTGTCAATGTGCGGGGCCGAAAAGCTGCACTCGGGAGGGAGATCAGTTTTACACTACAGGCGCACAGATAAATTTAGGTTATTATATTTATCGCGTGGTGCGGAATTCGCGTGGGTAAAATCCTTACCGATAAAAATAGACCTCATAAATCGGTGGTTCTGGGGGTATTCCATCACAATGTCGGATCTAACTTTTTCAGGTCCTTTAGGATTGTTTTATTGTAAGGAGTCTTCAAGAGGCCCCATAGTATTAGGTTTTGTAATTCCAATGATTCATCCCTCCGCACAACCTAGACAATCTTGTTTTAGTATAAAATAGCCTAAGTTGGTAAGTGAGTGTGTGTATCTGTAATGCTAAATTGATCTTTGATCAATTTCTTTGCTGCAAATCCATAGCCATGATGAATCGGTGCGGCATTAAAATCCGCACAACTAAGGTCAACACGTACTACATGGCTAACGGTTCGTTACTTAATAATACCCTAATTGTGTTAAATTAGTCCATTGAATCAATGACGTGTCCCCTCTCAGGTAGGCCTGTAGGCCTCATAACTGAGGTAATCGTGTACCAGACAATTAATAATATCGGGATGGCTGCCCTGACTTGTTAATATACTAATAGACCAACTAATAGACCAACTAATTGGATCAACTAGTTGGACCAACTAATTGACATCCAATCCAATCCAATCTTTAGTTGAAAACCGATGACTTTTTAATATACGCGTCTGCCATTTGAGTTCACAATATTAAAAGTTACAGTGCGGCCTTTAGGCCGCACAACCACTTAAATCACGTACAAAGCAGGTTAAATATTTTGTAACATAATATTCTAAAATTACGTAACAAGAAAACAGAGATTCTGATTGTATTATAGGATTTGTGTCGATATGCGGCAAGTAATCAGGAATATAATAACAGTTACAACAGGCTGAGGTGCTGTCATTGTCATTGTCGTAGCTTGACGACGGTCGGTAGTTTTCTGTATTGTCGTAGACCATGAATGTGGAAATATAATTTAGTAGGTGGAAGTAAATAAAAAAAATAGGCTCGATATAAGTTAAAATCGTTGAAAGCAGTTAAGGTAGGCGTTCAATATGATAGAACGGACGTAGTGAACAAAGCGCATTTTACTATTATGTTGCGATTCCTTGTTACGAAATGTTACGAAAAAATCTTATCGTTTTCTTGACGAACGTATACAAATAATCACTGTAGCAAAAAAAAGTAAGTAACCTCTGAAACTTGTTATTACTTTTATATGGACAGAAAAATCAATGGTAGAATTAGAATTGATACATTATATGTATTTACCAAATCTGTGGGAGCTATTGACAGCGCACTTTGTTAAAATGGAGTGTTGGTTGGATTAATAACAATTTCTTTACCAATCCAGGAGCGGTCCAGGACGTTTAAACGCGGCCGTTGGAAAGCAAGGAATTTTGCTCAAAATTTTGTGCATTATAAACGGAAATTCTATTCTTAGGATATCTGTTGCCATGTGATATGATCAGATTTTTTATAGTGCAACTTATTTACACCATATATGTATTTTAATCGAATAAAATCCAAAAGTTATCATTGCGTAAAATTTCACTACAACCTCCTACCACCATCTAATAAAATTTATCTAATTCGATTCGTTAAAATCGAGTTCAAAGATCCATCCACTCATAAATCAGTTATTTTCATTAGTTAAATTTTAGTCAGTGGTTGACGGTGGCCACAATGAGTTTATAGCTTAATACATTATTTTTTATCACGCTCTCATAAAAGTTTGCACGTGGTGGGCGCAATTCTTGCCGTTAACACGTCATTAGCCCATAATCAAAACTTTTCTTGAGCCGAGCCTGCTTATATTTCACGTTAAAATAACAATTGCCTAATAGGATTTGTTTATTTTTAAGCACTTATTGTGTTTTAAACAAAATGCAAAGATTTTAAAATAATAAAATAATTGCATTTCTATTAAAATCATTACATATTTCCCCTTGATCGCACAAATTTATTTAAATTATTTGTGTCAATTTATTATGCTCTCACTGAGGAACCAAAATCTTTATAAATAAATATATAGGGTGTTCCATTGAATAAATGCTGGTTGTATTATTATCAGTCTCGAACAAAACACTTTGTATCGACAAAAATATTTGGAAATCATAGGAAATTCACAGCAAGTTTTTGTATTATACTTTTTTCTATTGTTAAGTGGTCCACCATGTATCGCGGGAGTAATGTAGCGAAACAGAACAAAATTCGTGCTCATCAATAATCACAATCTCAAAGATAGTTTTTCTCTATTGTAACCATTAACTTTCAGAGCTCAACTTTTTGTTTCGGATCAATCAAAGCAGAAAATTTCTAATTTTTCTTTGGTCGTCAACACCAAGATTTATTCGTGGGCCATTTTTTAATTACTTTTTTTTAATGAGAACCAAATTTTAGAACTACTGGTTCGCAAATTAGTTATCATTGTTGACCGACTATAAGTTTTACATTCCACAAATGAAAGGGGTAATTGAAATGATGGAATATCGATGTAAAGCCCGGGATGTGAATTCTACGTCCAAACAAATCGGCATAAATTACATTGTTTGCTAATTAATAATTATCAACGTCCAATTGACTTCATTATCAATCGATATTTTACAACAATTCATTTCATTTGCTAATCTTAATTGGAAAACGGAAAATGGTAATTATTGGTGATTAAATTTGTTGCATGTTTTTGAAAAGCCGAATTATCTCGTCTGTTACAATAGAAAAAATAAAGTGCGTGTCAAACTTTTAAAAAAATTTGATAAACGATCATCTATATTAAGCGGTAGCATTCCTTTAGCAGGTCAATTTAAACTTGTCAAGCTTTACATCAGATTATGTTTTATGAACCGACTAACACAGTTTTTCCATCTAGCATAAAAAATTTTCCAGCTGTTCTCGCAGTTGAAGGTGTCTTAACCGACGTGGTTTATTGCTTCTGACTAAAAACAGAAATCGATTTTACAATACTCGTCAAGACTCAAATTTTGTTATTTTATCAGGTGTTGTGGTATCGTGACACGATGCAATTAGACACGACCGAACGAAGAAACATGGAATCGAGAGGATCTCGCCACACTCTCGTTATACGAAAAGTGGAGCACTCAGACTTTGGAAATTATACTTGCGTGGCGGATAATCAGCTAGGAAAAACTAGGAAAAGTATTCAATTGACGGGTAATTAATTTTTGTCACAATTTAAACGTAGTTTATATTTTCGTGTCTAATTGCAGGCAAACCTAACCTCGCTAAATTTAGCAGCGCGTCGAGGGGACAATGGAGAGACAGTTACAACATAACGTGGGCCGTCGAGTCTTTGAGTCCTATCGAAGAATTTAAATTACTCTACAGACGATTGCCTGATTTAAGCGGCAATTCTGAAGACGGACATCCCAGGCCACTTCAGCATCAAGCGTCAAAAAAGGTAAGCTTTCCTCTTACGAAAGGTAAACACTTATACATTTGATTTCAACATGAATTCAAAGCAGCTCAGTACATTAATTTATACATAGCCATTCTTTTTAAAAATAATTATTTTGCACTGGAATACCCATAGCCACTCTACTAATTTTGAATTTCTAAACTTTTTTGGAAATAGGAAACAGTTGGTATTTAAATATCCCACCGCTGCCACACCATTGTGAAAATCTGGTTTTTGTACACCCCGAATATAAAATTGTCAATTTTGCTGATATTTTACGCTGAATCGTTAATTTGTATACTTTTTATACTACCGGCATCCAATCTGAAGAGGTATTGGAGAATTCATAACAAGGGTTTTTTTTTGCAGCAATGACTTAGAGTGGAGACGTTTGATGGGTAAATAAACTTCATAACCCAGGAACTTATTTTGGCCAGCTTTTTCATACATTTGTCCCACTGTGCGCCAGTTGCTAAGGACGATTTTATTTTCCGTCAGTTGCTGTGTGGGATTTTATTTTACAACCGAATTTTAAGAACGCTTTCGTTTTACCGTCTGTTGCTAAGGACGATTTTATTGTACTGCCGGTTGCTAAATACGGTTTGCTATTACAGCACGTTGTTAAGGATGCTTTTATTTTACAGCCGGTTGCTAACCACGATTTTATTTTATGTTCTCTTGTAAATGACGGCTTTATTATGGTACTCTCTGTTGTTATAAGTACGGTATGATTTTGCCGTCCGTTGCTAAGGACTGTTTTATTTTACCACCCGTTGCTAAGTACGATTTTAATAGTTTTATTTACTGCCTGGAAAACTCAAAACAGTAAGCATTAGTTTTTTATACTATTTTTTTTCGGATAATGTGAATATGGGACCAAAAACAAAATACCGCCCGTAACATTAAAAATGATTAACCTTGAAAGTTTACAACAAGAGATCTATTAGGTCTACAGACAAACTAAACACTACGTGTTTTGTTGTGCATTTCGCCAGCTCCTCCCCCCTATCGAATTTTTAATCCAAAATAGTCTAAATCGTTTGTACCTCTTATATTTTCGTTTTTACCTGTTTAGATATTTAAAAATTCGTGGGGGGGGGGCGAAATGCACCACATGTTTTGGGAACAAAAATAAATGGCGGATCTCTGATGGACTGTACCATGTAAAGATTTCGTCGACAAATTTGTCTCTGTTAAAGTCCTAGCTTGGTCTATGTAGACTCTCTCCAGATCTAAAAACGCGACACAAATTAATTTTTCGCCGTCGAAAATATGTATCTCATACTTTTTTTGTTGAATCAATTTAATTTTTTGAAGTCAGAAAATCGAATGAAATTTTTAAACTGTCAGTGATATGACACCAAATAAAAAACAGGCGAACTGTTGTTGGGGTGGATGGAATACCCCCCAGTTCTGGTAGGTACATAATAGTCAATTTCAATTCTACCACCTCTCGATTTTGCTCATCGTTCAACCACTTGCAACTTCCGCATCCTCGCATCCCGCATAGCTCGGCTCCATTATTTTAAACGGTTTTTGACGCATATTTTCAGAAATAATTTTGATCTGATGACGATTTTCCGTCAAACTGAAATTAAGCGAGTTATGGGCAAACAACTGCGATACGGAGGCTAAAATCTCTAATCGGAGAAGAAGCCGACAAAGGATTTCAAAGAAATTTTTGAGGAGTTCGTGAATTGGTTTTGTAAAGAATGTTATGCTTTTCGATTTTGGCCTAAAATGTAATTAAGCGAGCTATAGGCGAAAAACCACATTAGAGGATCTAAAATACTCAATTAGGGGAGAAACCGACAGGGGATTTTAGGCGCCCTTTTTGGGGGGTGTATTCGGATAAGTTCTTGGCTTATCCTTGATTTCTTATCTTGGTATTGATTAACTTTATACAATTTTCTTAAGTAAATGTGACTTTAAAGTCGAATAATAGAATGGAAATAAAAAACTGTAGTGGTATGGCACCAAAGAAAAAATAGATGAAATTATGGTTAGAGCGACCGGGGGGTCTGGGGGGTATGGAATGCCCCCCAGATTTGGTAGAAGAATTGTTATCAATTCTAATCTTCGGACCCCCCTCTAAGAATGTCCTATGGTCACAAAGCAAGGACCCCTCTCATTTGTCTAAAATCGAACTTGACACTACCTTATTTACACATTTGGAATTTACGGAGTAAATAAATATTTTTACAAAATGTTACATAAAAAAAATATTCAAACGCAATTTTCTTAGAAATCCCTAAAATGAGATGTTATGAGGACGTCACATTTGTCCAACCCCCCTCCCCGCTGATTGCACTTGATCACATTTTGTAACCCCCCTCCCCGCATTCGTGGACGTCCTTTATTCCACCCCTTATTAACCTCACATACAATGTAATGGCATTTGAACAAATGAGAGCTCTATTTGTCGTTGTACATAAGTGAGAACCCTAGGGCAATTTTTTGTTATTAGCATAAGTACCAGTGCGGCCTTTAGGCCGCACAACTATGGCAATCACACACTAGCAAATGACTAAAACGATTTTATTTTAGGCCCTTTCTTTTCTTTAAAGTTTAAAAGCCTTATGAGATAACGGAATGACCAGAATCGACGTATACGTAACCAACCGCTTTAACTCACAGTTACAGGAACGGACTGGACTGAGGAACGAAGTGCAGTTAATAAAAACCTGAGTTTTGACTAACCCTCATAAAGAAAATTTCTTTATAAGAACCCGTTTTCTTGGGATCCGAGGTGATTCAGAACTTACTTGGTATATTCTCACAATGACAAGATTTTGTAATCGCCTGGCGGGAGGGGGGGTACTGTGATGACTTATCACGATATCGGCATGATTCGATTGTAGAAACTACGAATCGCGAGCTCTGAATATTTGATTTGGTTCCGCACAAGCTCGAATTTGGCAGAAATATATGTACATACTTGCTTGTCGAAATGAACTCATCGAATCTCCTATTATTCCCTATCGACTTCGTCAATTGAGGATTACTAACCATTAATAAGATTTTTCCTTCTAATACCAAAAATTACCATCAGATTACAATTATTAAAATCCACAACATTTTCTTAAACATTTGCATAACAAGTCGTCCATAAAGGACGTCCGCAATTTTCCGACTTTTTAACCCCTTCCCCTTCCCCCTTCTACAGTTGGTCACAATCTTCGGACCCCTCCCCCTCATTTGTCTAAAATCGAACTTTACCTTTTAAACTAAAAAAACATATTCATTAAGTTTTAATTTTTTATGGCTGTAATAAAAATTGGAATAACAATCAAGAATTTTATGTGGACGTTGCATCCCCCCTGATCACACTTAGTCATATTTTGCAAACCCCCAGATGTGGACGTCCTTTATGGACGACCCCCTTAGTACAGTTCATCATGCAATACGACTGCAGAGAGATAGAGAAAGAAATATAATTATAAATTGTTAACTAATTCCTGGAAAGCGTTACTAAATCTGAGGGAAGGAAGCCGATTAGTTTGCGAAACTTACATATCTGCCTCATTAACCGTATGAAAGTTAGATTGATTTGCACTGGAAGGGGATAAATTTCGGATAAACAAAACTTCTTAAAACAACCGAAGTTTAATATTTGTTTAAACAACACCAGCGCCGTAGGAGATTTTTAAAGTTTTACCATAAAGTATCTTTGTTAATCAACAAAAATTTGAGTCAAATAAATATTTTTAAATCTTGTCCATATTTTTGACCTAAATCTTTGAAATTGCAGGAAAATCGAACGTTTACATCCACGGGTTATTACAACACCGGCTATGGTCGCACTCACATTGACAGACGATCGGAATGGCGCGATGTCATCCTGCCAGCCCTTTCCTCCAAAGTTTCTGGCGTTCAAACCATGAGCTACGTCATTCGAGCATTAGAACCTGCTCAAATTTACGAAGCTAAAGTTCAGTCTCGTAACAAGTATGGATGGAGTCCAATTTCGGATGCTTTCACCTTCCAGACAACTGATTCAGGTTTGTAAAAATTAAACTTGATGTTCCTGCGCTAACAGTTACTTTTGTTTCCGAAGATCTGACTTTTCCTGATCGACCACAGCAACCTCGACAAATTTATAACGGTAAGGGTGTTTTTAAATTTACCCTTCAAATTTTTAATGTTCTCGAATTTCAGATAACGAAGTACGAGATATGGGAATCAGAATATTCTCAGGAAGTGTAAAATGGAATTTGTCCAGTTCGCTGGTGTTAATTTGCAGTGTTTTAAAGACGGTAACATAATTAGAATAGGGTGAAAATGGAAGAGAGAAAAAACATAAATGCAAGTGCTCTACACTTTATTTTAGGTATAGTTTTTTCTATAATTCAAATCACTAAATGGAAATTACACCAAAAATCCTTGCTATATTTCCAGTTTCGTATTTAAACGAGGAACTGAAGATGTAACGCTGTAACAACTATTTTGCTATTAAATGTGTATCTTACTGTATAATACTTCAGTTTAACATTTTGTTAATATTAACTTTCTTGAAGGTAATTTAGTACTAAGAATTTGTATCTCCTGAGCTGAAGGATTGTACAAAGGTCCCTGATCGTTTAGAACGGTACGATAGTGCTAAAGTCCTTCGGTTCCATTTGTTTTAAGTAAACTACATTCGTGTATACGGTGTGGCCAGAATAAGAACTTCGTAAGCGGTAAAACTAAAATCCCTAAAAATTTAGGGCAACAAAATTATTGTAATATCTCGAAACCTGAATGATATATAAAAAATTTAAATTGATATTTGATATCTGCATGAAAAAGGCTCTCAAAACCATTCAGAAAGTTTTGCGCTACTACCAATAATAAAAAAGTTCTATGCACATAACCAAACTTACCGTTTAAGCGATGCTCCTCATTTTGGCAACACTGTATTTATATCGTAATTTTTAAGAGAAAGTATGAAAAAAGCAATTCTTATTTGTTGTTATAATATTTCGCACATTTTATAATCAGCACCTCTGTTGTTCATTGTTAAAAATTATTTCCAGTGGCGTAACTTCCGATTTTGATTTGTATTCTTCAATCATTCGTTACGTCACTGTTTTTTTGGAATCAATTTTTTAGACGAGGGGAGCTTATATTTATATCTTACCGACACCTCCGTTTGTTATTTATCTACGAGGGAAATTCAAATAAATGTTGTCGTGGTTTGAATTTCCCTCGCATAACGATAATAATTTTATTGATCTTTCCTATATGACAAAGTTAACTATCAACCACTTAAGTTTGTTTGGACAAGTGGCCAATAACTAGTAAATGCAATAATCGGTTTCAAGTTGGGTGCTTTGATGTTATAACAAGAGTTTATTTACGTGAAAGGGTCCAAATAGCCTAAAATGCTTAAATGTTTCATTATTTACCATTTTCTTACGTAACCAATTGAGTACGTGGGTAAAATGAGAAGGTTGTAGAATTTTTTCAAAATTCCCTTAACTGTAAACCTGCCATTGTTACATACGAGTGCTATTCTGAATGTAAATATTATAGCTTGAAAATTATTATACCGATCTATTTACGAGAAGCTTTTCCGTGTTGTTTTTTTGAACTTTTGAGGTAACGACTAACATCGCCAAAGGTTACCGCAAAAAGTGAGAAAAAGATTTGTTTGCTTTTGGTACATAAAATTGTGGGATTCCCCTATTGATTACAGTATTATTGTAAATATTTGTAAGTGTATCTTTAAGATGTGAATTAATAATTTATAAATAAAAACATTTTAATGTTTTAAGCTTAGATTTATTTTTGAATAATTTTAAAGCGTGATAGCTTATAATGTAAATGGCGCAAATTGAATGAAAGAGTCAAAAATTCTCTTTAATGTCTAATTAGAAAAAAATTATTTTTGTTATGTAAATTAAGCAGCTTTTAAATGTCGTGATATATAACATGATAATCAATTCTGTAATGTCGAAAGCATACGCTTGATAAAACTAAAAAAGAATTGATGCGTTTGCTTAGGACACCAACATTATCGTTTTTAAACACCGATCAAATAAATTGTGTAAACGTGTAGAAATTCACTAACAGTCACCTTATTAATGCAAACTTTAAAAAACATTTTCTTCCTCAATCCAATAAATATTTCCTTACTTTTTGTTGTAAAACTTCATGATTTCACTTTGCTTAGATCATTTTTACCCCATGACTAACAAAATGTGCAACCAAATGGCATTACTCAATTACTGCTAGTGGATGGAAAAGGTTTAACATTTATGTACTGAAAGAATTATATGTTAAATAAGGAACTGAGACTAAATATTAGCATAGTGTACAAATAAATCATGTTTATATTAAATGTGTGTATAATTAAATAACTAACCCTATTTACACCATTCGTCTTGGTAATTTTATTAATCCGGACCTTGCTATTAAGACCTACTTGCACCATACATCGACATACTTCTTGCTGTTATTACATACCAATTTATTTTCCTTAAACCCTGAAAAAGAGCCCCTAAGCCTTGGACATCAGGCTCGGTCTGAAACAAAAGAAAATTTACGAAAAAAGCACCAAAATCGCAAAAATGAAAATTGCTCGTTTCTTGTGCATCCTACACCTAAAATACTGATAAACAAAATTATTCTAGATGAAATTCTAAGTAAGATTTATTCACAAAATAATGTTCTAACTCTTATAATTTTCGAGATACAGCCCTCCAAAAAATCGTTTAATTTAATAAAACTAACGAACTAAAATAAATTTAAATTTGAAAAATATACTGCAAATTATAAATATGCTGTAGTCTCACCCCCCCCCCTCATCTTGAGTGAAACGATGTAATTTTGCAACCAAGTATTTGAATTTCCCACTACCATCTCCCTAAGCGCAAACCCAACTTCACGCCTAAGCGAGCGCACCTAACCTCAAACGCGGCTGCCGGGGGCCCCCGTCCGTAAGCTCGTGATCTAGCTAAGACGCCCATGTAAACCACCCTACGTTGTGTAATTAACCTAAAACCCGCTTGATTTCAAAAATTACCCCAAGTTCGTTGGAAGCTCCTCATGTAGGTAAATGAATACAATGACAGACAATTGCATGAGTCAAAGGGAAGAAAGAAAGTAAAATCCTTTACACAAAAAAATACACACAGTCTGTTGTTAATATAATTTTACCCCTTGGGCAATTTTCATACAATATAAATTTCATATTAATTATCAATCATAATCATGTGGGGTAAGATTTCGTAACTTTGTTACTTAAAATTCATAAACATTTTGTTTTACATAATAATAATTATTCGTATAGGCTTGATTGTCCCGCTGTTTTCAGCTAAGATACAATCGCCACGTTCTTCAAAAGAATTTCAAACAAAGCAAATATTTTCTTTGTGAACCGTTTACTACCTGACAAGGGTTATACAAAAGTAAAAGTCGGTAACTCGACCCTGCCAACAATAAGCGTTACTAGCACTTATTTTATAAAAACGGAACACCACATTTAATCAGATTCCCATCACTGAGAGGGTGCATGGATCAAGCTTATTGTCATCAAACACGACGCTATGCGCAACGAGATTAATTTAAATGAATGGCATCACTGGCGTAACGGAGGACTGCCTGGCAGGCTCTCTTCGGTAATCTGATTAACATTACGGTGATATCTGGAGGAGACGCCACTGGCAATACGTAGAGGAGAAGGCCCGAATATGGTCCCTGCATTTAATATGCCCCCCCCCTCAAAAATCCAGTTGGACATCAAACAAAATCTGTGTAAACTAGCTGAAAATACACTTACTAGATAGCCAACTGTTTTACCGATACTCTTCTATAGAAATGTCATTCTGTTGTCAACAAGTGGTCGTGAATGTGTTTATGAAAATCTGAATATATATTTAGAGGTAAGTTGCGTAAGATTATTGTGTATATTATAAGATGACTAGGTTTGAAATATTCGCAACAGTGTGTTGTATTAAGATCACAGTTTGTTATATCCACATAGAAATTAAAGTCACTCAACCTCAAAAAATAATTTTACATTTTGTTTGAATGACACGCTTTGCTGGTAATATGGGCCTTTTGCTGGTCCGAATATGGGCCCATATTCTGACCTTGTTTATAGTTTTTTCCAGGATCACATCATGCCACGTAATCAACCAAAGTACTCACCAAAGAATTTAAGAAAGAAATGGAAATTCGAAGATATGATTAGGGCTTTGGACAATGTAAATAACCAACGCATGGGTTTAAAAAAGGCCAGTAAATATTTCAACGTACCAAGTTCAACACTTCAAAGAGAAAGACAATTTTGTTTGTGATTTTTGCAGATAATTTATCTTTTTCATTTGAAATTTATTAATATGTAAGTAAGTCTATTTCTTGAAAATAAAGTTTATTTTCTTACTCCTTAGCTTTTTGTGTTATTTCTGATAGGGGCTCATATTTCACACAGTCTGCCTTCCTCTGTGAAATTGACATGATTTCATATTTCTTCTCAAATTTAAGTAATGATTGCCTGTTTGCAACTTTGTTGCTTCTACAATTACATGGGAGTCTTTGGGCTAGGTGTATGCCGATTTTTAGATTTTTTTTCCAAAAAATCTAAAAATGGTTATTAAAAAACAAAATGGGGCCGATATTCGGGCCTTCTCCTCTACATTCATTTTGGTTTAATAGAAAATTAATAATGCATGGAAAGCGTTAACTTAAAGAGGAGGTTCACCGTTATCATAAAGTCAATACAAAAAGAATCGTTTAATAATAATAATAAAGAATGCAAGAGTTCATAAAATAAAAATTAAATGTTCACTAAAAATCCGTAATGATATAAATTGTTGAAATATTATAATAAAAATTGTTTAGTTTGTAAGAGATTTATAAACTGTATTGAAATTTATTAGTTAAGATGTATTAGAGATAATTTGTTAAAGCGTTGCGTATATAAAAATTAAACAATACATGTTGTGTCGTCAAAACGCATTAAAAACAATGTGATAGGTCATCCAGAAACCCATCGGTGAACACTTCGAGTGATAACAATAAACTAAGTGCTTCAAATCAACTATTTACCTAAAACAATAAAAAGAATATATTAAATTAAAAGACAATTTTGAATTTCGCGCCACTAAAAACATGGTGTCAACTTACCTACAAAATTGATGGTTAAAAAATGAAGTAGTGAAAAATTTGGATCACCTTGACAACAAAACAAACAAAAGGAGGCTTCCAGATATTTGCAAAGGGCTCGCACGTGTAATTTTCGGCGGCTCCAATAATAATTAATTAATTGTGAAAAAGTATCACAAAAAGGGAAGTTCTGGAAAATATATAGTGATTAAAGATTAGTGTGAACGTAAATAAGGTAAAAGCCATAAGTTTTACTTACCGATTGCGAATATTTTTGGGAAAGTAAAAATTTTACCACGAGGATTAAAAATTATCGAAGCAAGGATTGATCTGGAAATATCAATGCAAGTAAGAGACGATCGACACAAAGAATCAACGATCACGGCACATGCGCGACACCAAGAAGGTGGACACATCAACATTTATACCGAGGTAAGAGTAAATTTTACAAAAACTTACATTCGTGCGACTAGTGCGGGAAATTCAAAAATACGACGCCGCGCTTTTTAGATATAATCGTGGGGATTTAGATAATAAGAAATTGATAATATTTGTACATGTTTATTTACACCAAAATTATTTATAATAATAATAATAAAAATACAGTCATTACAAAACGGATTATTTTTGGGGATTCTTGTATTCCCGGTTATTTATTTTGCAGCATAAAAAGAATCAGCATAAAAAATTTCCTAAAGACACCACTCCTGAGGTAAGCAAGTCTCCATGCAGAAAAACCTAGCTAGCCGTGACAATCATTAACAACAAAAATTTTATTAAATTTAGATATTGCGATTGACGGGGTCCATCCGTACCTGATCATCGTAATAATAATAATAATAATATTTATTTGTGCTATTACACAGAGAGGTGCTTACACAGGTCATAAAAAGAAACGATTACATTAAATGATAACATTAAATAACATCAGCAAAGTCCACGAATGTGCTCTGCAAAAACTCTTCTGTGCTATAGAAAGCCATTTCCGTGAGGTAGTGTTTAATTTTGTACTTGAATCTGCATTCATCCAGCCCTCGGAGGTCACCTGGAAGTTTGTTGAACATCGCAATAGCCAGGTAGCCGACGCCATCTCGGGTACGCTGGAGTCTGTGGAAATCTGCTCGTAGATCTTTGGCATTTCTCGTAGGATAATTATGATAACTACTGTTTGTCGGTAGAGTGTTGATATGCCTCCTAACATACATCAGGCATTCCATTATGTAGACACATGCCGTAGTCATAATTTTCAATGATTTGAAATGGGTTCGGCAATCCTCACGATACCCCACTCCAGCCAGCATTCGCAGACATCGTCTTTGGATCTTGAACACTTTTTCCGTGTGAGCAGAATGGCCCCAGTTCAGGATGGCGTAGGACATGTTGCTGTGGAACAGAGCAAAGTAAGCGAACCTCAGATATTTCTTCGAGAGACAGTTCTTCAGCATTCTCAGACAGAAGATAGCTTTTGATAATTTCGTGTTTAAATAGTTGATATGCGGCTCCCAGGTTAGAGAGCAATCCAGGTATACGCCCAGGTACTTCACCGGTTGGTTTGCATTATCGTCAAAGGCCCTTCGAAGGGTGAAAATTATTTTTTGCAATTTATCTTCATTGGAGCTCAGTTTATTGCATAAAAACCAATTTTTTATTTGCAATTCAGCTGATTGTGCACTGTCTTGCAGGTCAGCCGGGATGGAGCAGCTTTGAATTTTGGCAGTATCATCGGCAAATTGAACAAAATCAGATTCAGGACTGGCGTTATTTATGTCATTGATGTAGATCAAGAATAGTAAAGGGGCGAAAACTGAGCCCTGTGGTACACCCATGTCGGCAGTCATCCATGCGGAGGTAACGTTTTCGATTTTTACACATTGCTGTCTGTTGCGTAAGAAGGAATCTATCAGCAAAACACTATCTGCTGTAAAGTTGTAATGTAACAGTTTTCGCGTTAGAATCTCGAAGTTGACGCAGTCGAAGGCCTTCGAGAGGTCATAGAAGGTAACATCAGTGTATTGGCGGTCTTCATAATTTTGCATTATAGTTTGCACCAGTTTGCTAATGGCAAGTGTGGTTGACTTTTTGTTCCTGAATCCAAATTGACTGGGATTAAACAGGTTGTTCGACTCAAAGTGCTCCGATACTTGTTGCTTCAAAATAACTTCGAATACCTTCGCAAAAACAGGCAACAAAGAAATTGGGCGATAATTATTAGGATCGTTGGTGTCACCCTTTTTGTGTATAGGTATGACTATTGCCCGTTTGAAAGCTTGTGGAAAGAGGTTGGCACTACAACATTCATTGATCAGGTTTGTAAGAGGTGACATTATAATATTCTTAATAGTGTTGATTATTTTAGAGTTCATACCATATATGTCCCTGCTGTTTGAGTTGCTCAGATTATTGATTGCCTCTCTGATCTGGTTTGGGCTGACCTGACAGAAGGAGAAACTAGGGCAGTCGGTTGTAGCCATGTAAGACATGGCGTTTCCACTTGCATTTGGAAGATTCTTCACTATATTTGTGGGAACATTGATGAAGAAGTTGTTGAGTTTGGCAGCGCTCAGTTCACTTGGTGGATCCGGTCTCAGGCCGGGACGATTTTGTTGTACAATCTTCCACATGGTGGATTGTTTGTTTCTGGACCTGGCTATAAAGGTGTCATAAGCGTTTACCTTAGCTCTTCTCAGTTCAGATCTGTAGAAGGTCTTCGCTGCCCTTAGAGCATCCGCAGTGATAACGGTCGGATAGCGTCTGTTCAACTCTCTCATGGAAACCAAATTTTCGCGTAAATTTTGGAGGTCGGAGTTATACCAGTGTATCACTGGTTTCTGTCGTGCGATGGATCTAGTTTTGGAAGGGAAGCAAATCTCCATACTCATTGAGATGGTGAGTAGGAACCAGTTCACTTTTGTGTCTATGTCGATCGTGGGGCTTTTCACAAAATCCCAATCGACAGATTCCAGAGAGTTATAAAGATTGAAAAGTCCATGCTCGGTGATGGGTGTAAATGAAATCTTCTCGTTCCGTCCTCTGGTATTCTGAGTAGGCATTGAGCGTAGATCGAATATTAAGCCAAAATGGTCCGAGTTAATCGCACTGTCAAGCTGAACCTGGGCTGATGATCGGTGGGCGTTGGAGAAGAAATTATCCAAGCAAGATTCCCGACGTGTGCGTTGGAAATTAAATTGCGACAGGCCGTATGATTTCATAAGATTTTTCAGAGCATTAGTGGATACGTCGTTAGATAGAAAGGCAACATTGAAGTCGCCAGATATCACGATAAGTGGGAAATGAAATAATTTGTCCAGAGCCTGAGACAGTGAGTTCAGAAAGGCATTAAAATCTCCCGAGGGTGATCTGTATACTGTAACTATTGCCATGTTATTATATTGTACCGCCGCTAGTTCGATATCAAATTCCTTGTTGTACTCGCTGAGGTCAATAGGAGAGCACTCGATATTCGTGCGAGCAAAAATCGCAACACCCCCGTGTATGCTATGTGATCTGCAAAAATGAGAAATTAAATTAAAGTTGTCGATTTTAGTATATACCAATTCGTCGGATGACAGCCAATGCTCATTGATGCAGAGAAAAGACACACCAACATCGCCCATTAGTAGTTCCAATTCCAGTGTCTTCCTTTTAAGGGATTGTATGTTTATATGGAAAATTTTGAGGGAGTTATCCATTTTTGAGATGGGTTTGGATGACTTAATCTGTGCCGATTGTTGGTTGTTTATTTCGAAGCCGCTGTTGTGCTTCGATTGTCTAAAAAATTTCTTCCCCGACCAAAGTCAAAACGAGCCCAGGCAACACCAGTAGGCCAGAAATCAGGTTTGTACACGTCATCCTTTATTGCAAGATCTACTCCCACCATAAATGTTTTGTTGTCCTTCATTGTTGACGGAATTTTAGGTGTTAGAGTCTTCACATACACGTCCATATCTGGAGTTCCACTTTTGGCTTTGATGTAGCTGGATATCATCTCTTCAGTAACATGATCTCTTGTTCTTGATATATATAACCACGCCTTACCTCCGATTTTTTCTCTTCCAGAAAAGCCATTCTTTTCTTCGCCTGACAGTGATGCACAGCCCAATTGCATTTTCTTTTTTTTGTACACAAATGTTTGTGAAATTATTTTCGGTATCGCACCGCTATTTGTGGAAGGGTTGGCCACTCGATTAGGTGCTCGCCGCATTTGTTGGACAGCAGATGCGTAGTTCCTTTTAGCTGCACCATCTTTCGCTTCGTCTTCCCCTCGTTGATCGAGCTCCAGAGTATTCGATTCATTTGTGTTTGTGGCACATGTCGGTGGTGGAGTTTGACTATTTATTGGGAGTCCATTAACCGAGCCATTAACTTTCAGATTATTCGATTCACTTGTGTGTGTGCTTGACATCTTTACGATTTCACGTGTAATCACCTTGTTATCATTTACATGTAAGTTTAAGTGACGTAAGTTACCAGAGTTCTTTGTGTTGCCTACTGCATCAGCTTTGTTTGCTTTATTATTATATTTTGATAATTCACTTTCTAAGTAACATACTCTATCTTTCAAAAGGTTTCCGTTTTCTATCAGTAATTTATTTTTGTCTTCTAGCTCCCGAATAATTCTTTGCAGAAACTGAACTTCGGTCTTTTGAAATTTTTCATATGTTAGTACTGCGTTGGTTGTTCCATGGTGGGAATTCTCGTTATATTCCATTCCGATATTTGAACCTTCGTTCACAATTTCTTGTTCCGCACTTAAAATTACGGCAGTTAATTTATCTTCTGGTTTTGAGGTTATGCACATGTCACACTCCCATCTTCCGATTTGGGTGTTTTCCTGTTTCTGGGAATCTTCGACTCCAAGACACAACATGTGATACAAAACTTTGCACCCTGCGCATTGTATCTTATCATCGCAGTTCCTATCTATAGATTTTTTGCAAATAGAGCACAATGAACCACGTCCGCCCGCCATGCGGTTTTACTATTAGTACTATTAGTAATATTAGTATAATATCTTAATAATATGCAGTAAATTACGTTACCGAATTTGGAAGTGACGAGTTTACCCACTTTGAAATAAAATATACAAATAATATTCACCTTATTATAAATAGCTAACAAAAGCTTGCACATAAATGAAAATGGTAACATTAAATTATATCACAAATGACTCGAAAAACAACCATAACTACGTTAAAATACTTTTGTTAAAATAGGTCATATTTTAAAATTACCCATCTATTAAATAGTTACATATTTATTTACCCAATAAACGAATAAGACAAATCTGTATGTAGTATGTATTGCTGTGTCTCAAAATGTACCCACACAATGCAAATGATTAAAAATCTCAATAAATGATCATATTTAAGAAAATTCAAACTTGACTACAAATTTTAGATTGAAAAGATAAACACATCCACCTTATTTCATGATATTACAAACTTATAAAGATCTCTAAAGATAAGAATGCTACATTAAAACCTGTTAAATAGATTCATTAACAAGATGACCATATCAAAATCTTATAATGAGACACTTTAAATCAGAAATGATGAAATTTATTAAAATTTGTTATCTATGAAACATAACCTGTACATTTTACAAACTTTAAATTGAAATTTCTCTGTAAATAACTTATTGTGTGAAAATCTATTTACAACCAAAATTATCTCATATTTAACTGAATGTGTAAATCATAATTTGATCTTCGAAATCGATAAAAAGGTAAATAAAGCTCAAAATCCATTGAGCACTTCCTATCCCTCAAGTAGGAGGCCGTAAGCCGGACCAGACCTGGTGGAATCTTGGCCTGGAACATCTTAAAAGTTAAGCCGTTGTGTCATACCTTGTCGAAAGCCTTCGACACGTCCAGCAGAACTGCACCCGTAGACTTCCCCCTTCTTGTTGCAGGACGACGTGATCTTCTCGACTGTTTAGTAAACGTGCTGAGTACGCCCCTGTGGTATGTTTACACTTGTCTTGTCATTCCATATTGTTCCCACTTGCATCTTAAGTGTCGATCTATGCAAATTCAAACTCATTCCATACGGTAAGTAAGCGACTTCCATACATTACCAAGTTTGCATTATTACACTTGTAGGTGTCAAAACAAAACTTCTCGACAGCGCCGTAGCAAGCTCTTCTGGCGCCTGAAGCAAATTTGAATATATGCGCCCCCCTCTCAAAAGATTCTTATCATTTCGCGGCGCTAACTTAGAGTAATAAAAACAAATGGATGCTTATCAGGAACTCATTTAGGACCCGGGAGTATGGGGGGTATGGAATACCCCCCAGGTACACTTAATTTATTGCGAAAGAAAAACTTTCACTTTTACGTCCCTCGGTATTAAGAAAAACGGTATTGGGATAGTTATGAAAAATGTCACCTGCTGCTCCCCCCCCCCTCCCGGATTACAAACGAAAATTGCAAAAGATTCAACGAAAAATAATAAAGTTTGATGGTTCTGAATAATGGTAAGTGTACCTGGGGTACAGTGTACCCCCCAGACCCCCCGGTCATGTGATATCGATTTTTATCGTTAGGAACTTCTGACCCAGACAACACTCAATAACTAATGGATATCTAGTGGATATTGGATTTTCGATGTCCACTGGATATCCACTAGATTTCAGTGTTGTCTGGGGAAGATCTTATATAAAATACGCATCGTATGTCAGAATCGCCGTTTCCATGGTAACGTAACGCAGTACCCCCTCCCCCCCCAATAAATGAAGATTATTTTTATCGGTAGGAATTTTCCTTTTCTATTTAAATATATTTGAATAATTGTCTCGATGATAATGTAATATTTTTGTTTTATGTATGAAATTTTTATTCAGAATAAGAATTATTCAAAACTTTTTTCAATTGTTTTCTCTGGATTTTCTTTTTATTTCATAAATACTTACGTTAGTATGATGTAGGCAAATTTTGTTAATCTGTTTTAAGGAGAATTTTGTACTCTTCAATTTTGATTTGATGATAATTTTCACTAAAAATGAAAGTAAGCGAGTTATAGACGAAAAACTACTGTAGAGGATTAAAATCCCCATTTGGGGAAAATGCTAGCAGGGAATTTTATTAGGCGATGTTGCAAATAAAATCGTGGTAAAATTTTTGAATTCAGTCAAATTTGAATATATGCGCCCCCCCCCAAAAGATTATCTTTTTGAAAATTTTAAACTATTATTTATTGGGGTTTGTCAAGGTTTAGCGCCCCCATTGCGATGGCGCCTAAGGCAAAAACCTCAGTCGCCTCACCCTTGCTACGGCTCTGCTTCTCGATAGTAACCTAACCTCACCATAGCACTGCAGGTTAACTTTGAGCTAACGTTTTGTCGATGATATTGTGCTCTACAAATTTGGCCTGATCATAATTTAACGTAAAAATAAAATGAAGTGAGTTATAAGCGATAGACGGTAATTTGCATTGAAGGAAATAAATTACCAATTGGGGAAAAAGTCGACGTAAGACTTTTGGACCTTTATTCGAACCATTCATTATCTATGACCAAAACACAATTCATATTATAAATTTATTTCAAATAAAATAAATATATAATTACAGATAACCCTTAAAAAATTATAGACCGTAAAGCTACGTTAGCTTAAAAATATAATTTTGGGTCGGGTTCGCTAACCTTAACCACCCAAATCAAAATCTCCTATTGACTATTATAAAGATAATGGTTAATAGAGTCTATAGAAAAATTATTTTGAGTGAACCCCTGATAAATAACCCTTATTTCGAATATTTAAAGTGCGTACATTTAGCATTGAAAACCGGGCGAATAGGCCACGCCCACCACAGAAGTTATAGATATAAGTCACGACCGGCTAGCGGGAGTTTATTTCGTAACCGGCAATCGAACAGTCAACATGAACGCAAACGATTTTGTGAACAGTGACGACGATGTCGCGTTAATATTCAATAGCGAGGATCGTGAAATAGTCGAAATTTTGCAAATATTCAGAACCAAAAAATTTTTTTTTAGATAGGTATATTTTTATTTTATTCGGGATTCGATTCGAAGGTAATTCCATTGTCAAAACCGCCCGGAGGGCCTAATGGAGCGGAGCGGTAGGCCCGTAGGGTAGGTGGGTAGGGTAGGTTACTTGGGCTAAATATACTACACCCCTTTTCCAGCAGTAATTCAGAAAACCTCACCTGCTGTTCAGAAATCGTGAATTGTAACTCAGATTTGTCAACTGATATTCAGAAATCGTGAATTGTAATTCAGATTTGTCAACTGATATTCAGAAATCGTGAATTGCAATTGACAAATCTGAATAACCGTTGACGATTTCTGAATATCAATTGCCAAATCTGAATAACGGTTGACGATTTCTGAATTACTGGTGGAAAAGGTATAGAGGCATATTAATCCACCCCAACCGGGATCCAAAAAATCGGGATCATAGAAAACCTGGATATAGGATATAAGTTTTAGGGTATATAAAAGCACGCGGACCGACAACAGAATGGGCGAGATTCCACAAATTTTCATCATGCGCGTCACTGTATGTGTAAAATTTGCTAAGTTCAAATTCGATTTATTCAAAAGTTTAACCCCCCTTCACGCAAAATATCTTTACAGTATACTATATAAACCTTAAACTATCCAATAGTCGATAGAAAATTTTGATTTGGGTGGTTAAGGTTAGCGAACCCTAGCCATAATTTTTATCAGCAAATACTGGAAGCCACATGGCCAGCTGGTTTTGAAAGATGTAAAACTATTTCATGAGAATATGAGTTTTCAAATGTAATTTTAAATTTCCTTTTTGCGTACATTTGTACTCGCAAATTTGGCAAGAGAACGGTTTCTCGCCTGTATGAGTTCTTAAATGAAGTTTTAAATAGCCTTTATCCGCACACTTGTAGTCACAAATAGCGCACGTAAACGGTTTCTCACCAGTATGAGTTCTTAAGTGAACGTTAAGTTTTCCTTTGTCTGAAAACTTTAAGGAGCAAATTGTGCACATAAACGGCTTTTCGCCAGTATGCATTCTTAAATGTTTATTTAAACTTCCCTTATGTGCACATTTATAGTCACAAATATCACACATAAACGGTTTTTCGCCGGTATGTGTTCTTATATGCTGTGTTAAATCTTTCTGACGTACAAATTTTAAGTGACAAATTTCGCACCGAAACAATTTCTCACCTGTATGAGTTTTTAAGTGAAACGTTAAATTTCCTTTCTGTTTACATTTAAATCCACAGATTTCACACATAAACGGTTTCTCCCCAGTGTGAATTCTTACATGAATATTTAAACTATTCCTTTGTGCACATTTAAAGTCACACAGCGAACAAGTAAATGGTTTCTCGCCAGTATGAGTTCTTAAATGAATGTTAAAACTTCCTTTATGTGCGCATTTATAGTCGCAACTTTCACATGTAAACGGTTTTTCGCCAGTATGACTTACCAAATGCATTTTTAAATCGTCTTTACGTGCACACTTGTAATCACAAATTTCACACTTAAACGGCTTCTCGCCTGTGTGAATTCGGGAATGAAATTTTAAACTTTCTTTACGTGGAAATTTGTAACCGCAAATTTTGCACGTAAACGGTTTCTCGCCAGTATGAGTTCTTAAATGAAATATTAGACTCGACTTTTGTGCAGATTTATAGCCGCAAATTTCGCACTCGAACTGTTTCTGGCCCGTATGAGTTCTTAAATGCTGTTTTAAAGTTCCCCTTTGTGCCGATTTGTAGCTACAAAATTCGCACTTGAATGGCTTATCGCCTGTATGAGTTCTTACGTGATTTGTTAAATTTTTATTGCGTGCACTTCTATAGTCGCAAAACTCACACTTAAACGGTTTTTCGCCGGTATGAGTTCTTAAATGAACTTTTAAGGTACCCTTTTCTGAACATCTATAGTCACAAATATCACACTTAAACGGTTTTTCACCGGTATGAGTTCTTATATGACTCTTTAAATGGTCCTGACGTGCAGATTTATAACTACAAACTTCACATTTAAATGGTTTTTCGCCCCTGTCAATTTTAAAATTTTCCTCTTTTGCAGTTTTTTGGTCGAAAATTTTAGATGTAGACGGTATTTGGATTGTTTCCGGCTTGCATCCAGTGTCTAATAATAGAACCTCTTCTTTAATGTCAATAGAATGATGCAAATCTTCCAATTTGAATTCCACTATTTCTTCTTCTTCTGTCTTAATTTGGGAGCAGTTGATTGAAGGACTTGGAGTGTCCTGCAATAAACGTGTCATTATTAAGTAGTATAATCGATACGCCAACCTTATCGGGGTTGGATAATGACCACTTAGAGCTTGAAACTTTTATCAAGATTTTGTGTTTAAAGTGGTAATTTTATTTTGTTCCACCCTGTTGGAATGCTAAATTCGAAATGGATTTTTGAGGTTTTCAAATTTGTAGCGGGACGTTTTGTTGTGAACTGTCAATAAGAATTTTAAGTTCAGTTTGTGCAGAAAATATTGAATTTGAGTTTTTGGGATCGGGATGTCAGATTTTTGACGGTGTTATTGATTTTATTTCATATGGACGGTCAACTAAACAATTTCTTTTTTCGGTCTCCTTGAAATTATTTAAAATGTAAAAATCACATTTAAATCTTACCATTTCTTGGGTAAACTGTATTATTTAAAAAAAAACAATATTCTTCCAATTAAATGACCGCCTGTCGGTTTAATAGGTTATATATCAGGATGAGGCATCGCATTTTCACCTAATATTGTTTCTTGCTGCCATCTCTGAACGGTATCCGATGACTAATATTATTCTCTTGTGCATTCGTCATCTTATTAGGAATTTGTGTAATTTTAATTTAATTCTTTTTCAATTTTTGTTTTCATAACTGTAGTGATATTTTTTAAATTTGAATTTAAAATATTTCGCGCCAACAATATTCCGTACCTCGGATGTGGTGCGCGACTCAAAGAAAAGAAGGAGAGTCCATGAATAAGCATCGAAAGGAAAGCATTATGTAAAAGTATAAATAATTGTTTGAATTTTACGAAATCCGTCAAATCCCCCAGCACAGCCGCTAATTTTTTAAAGTTTCATTTGCCTTCTCATTATTTGCCCGCTATTGACACCCACAAATGGAGTAACGAGATTCCAGAATTCCATATTTACTTATTAGTAAATAAATCAAGTTGTCTATATTGGATTAAGTTATTGGGGTACTCTACCACTAACTCAGCCACTCGAAAAAATTTTTCGAGTGCTACACACTAAAGAACATGCTTATATCTGTCTATTAAAACAATAAAAAGTGTGAACATGGTCAAAACAGCCCCAATATCGAATTTTGAACTTAGCTAATTTTCATGTAATTCAGTGGTGGATTAACGAGATTCGGAGCGCGTCGCTCATTCTGTTGACAGTCCGTGCGCTATGAATGACCCTAACATCTCATATTCACAGTCACAGCCCAGGTTTCTAACCAGTCAGTCCGGCAAGCGCCAATTCCCAGAGACCCACCGGTCTCTACAACTTCCAATGTCATTAATGTATTCTTTCAGATGAAGGAGAAGGCCGGCCATGCCGGGATGCTCCATCAAATACATATCAGGTAAAGGTAAAGGTAACGGTTTGGGCACGCACAAACCCTCTGCCGCGCTCCACCCAAATGCGTAAAATGCGCAGGGGATCATCTCACTTCGGCTTGTCAAAAAATCCGCGAGGACCCGGCCACCTGTGCTAACTGCGCAGGAAATTACCCCGTAAACTACAAAGGTTGCGTTTCGTTCCCCAAGCCCAAGAGGCGAGAACTCCCAGCCCGTGAAGCAGCTTCCCGCTTTACCGGCCGCCCCACTTACAATTTCACCTCCTCCCAAGGCCCCAGTCGACCATCCTATCTAGGAGTCGCAAGCCTACATGCCCCCATAGGGAAGTAACACATGTCACCCCCACGCCCACCACCTCCAACGATGAGGCCCCCTCCCGACAAATAAGAGCTATTTTTGATCGACTCCACAGCTACAATGTCAGCCACGAGCTCATCCGTGATGTCGAAATAATCACAAATTTCAAAGCCATTAACACCGCCCCCGTTAATGTCTAAACCAAGATTCCAACCCACCACTTTTCAGACGGCTTTTTGGAACGCCAACGGCCTTTCTGCCAAACGAAATGAATTTCTCGCGTTCGCGCACGCTCACGACCTTGACGTAATCATGGTCAACGAAACCCATTTCAGAGCTGGCCAACTGGCAAAACTCCCTTGCTACTCACTTTATAGGAACGATCGCGACGGACGCGGCGGCGGAACCGCAATCTACGTAAAAACGTCCATCGAACACATCGCATTACCGACCCCTGACCTAGAGAACCTCGAAGTCACCACGGTGAGCATCCACACCGCACTTCACGGTTGGTTGCAACTCTCCTCCGTTTACAATCGCCCTAATAAACGCATCCTCAAAGAGGACCTAGAAACCCTCCTCGAAGGCCCCGACGCGAAGATCATCGCCGGCGATTTCAATGCTAAACACTCCAACTGGTTGTGTAGACACACAAACTATGTAGGACGTGACCTACTTTCACTAGCAAACGAGCTGCACTTCGCGATCATCGCTCCCACCTCCCCTACTCACTATTCTAATGCAGGTACGCCGTCCATCCTGGACATAGTCATTTTCAAAGACGTACAACTCCAATATGACATCTCCACCAGCGAAGAGCTAAATTCAGATCACTACCCGGTCCTACTGACACTCGGACCGCTGTTACCTCCAAAGGGCCCTCCCACGGGAACGACAACAAACTGGACCTCTTTCAAAGACACTCTTTCAGAAAATCTTGGACCAATCCCATTCTTTGAGTCCCCCACTGACCTAGACCAATTCATTGCCAATTTCCAAGATAACATCAAAAAATCCGTTGACGAAACTTCATTCGAAGTCAACACCACTGACGTCAGAGACAAACTCACTCCCTCCCTCAAAGATCTTATCAGAGCCAAAAACCGCGCGAGGAAACTCTGTTACGTTATCAAATTTTAATATTATTTTTCGAACAACAACAATTTTCTGTTTCCAAATGTGTTATATTCAATTATATCCCACAGTCATAATTTTTATTTTATTTCAACATTCATAGAAACTACCCCTATTATAGTAATTTATTAATTTGTTCAGATTTTGACAAGAAGCAAACAATTTTAAAATTAAAAAGTGTTCTGAGAACACATGTTATATACAAAATAATTTTAGTGAATAGGAGTTTACAAGTATTACAAAAAATTCAATTATTTTTCACCGAATTTTTAGTTGCATGAAATCAGTTAACGTCATATAGCACCATTAGGAAACCATAAATTTGTCTATTTATTGTCAGTTTTGAACAGTTTATCGTCACGTTATATCTTGTTCAATTCAATTTTCTGTTACGTGTAGAACCAATTTCTGTGATTGGCTGTAAAGAAATATGTTAATATCATTGGTTCTTCTATTTTAAAAAAGGATTTCTTAAATTTTAAAAAGAAAAGATAAGGTATGAAGTTGACAATCTCTGAAGAGGTGAGATGTAGAATTTGTACATCTTACATAAAAATCAACTTATTCAATTTTTCACAGTTCTAACTATTTGTTAATAAGTTAATCAACTACATACTAGAATAAACCAATAATATGTAATCAACAAATGTGCAAAACGCCAAAATATATAATAAATTATATTGGCTAATAAAAACGCGTTTCAAATGGTAAAAAGGAGATCATTTGAATTTTTCCTAATAGGGAAGATGCATAAATTTTTTTTATAGCGTAGTTGGATCAAAAATAACTAAATATACAAATTAATGCTATTTATTTTATTTATTTTCGTTTTGATAATAATTTAAAAAATATTTAAAAATCCGTCAATTTGAATTGAACGAAACGACCGCGCAATTTGCCAAGTGACTGATGACGTCACAAGTTAAATTTTACATTCATTTATGTTATTTTTCTGTGGTTTTGTGCTTTGAAAGTTGAAGTTTGTTAGTGTTAAAGCTGTTATTTATCATAATTAAATCAATTAAAAACAAGAAAGTTAAAAAAGTACTTTACACGAGTAGAATAAACATGAAAGTGAGGTTATTGTTATTGTGCCGGTGACTTCGTTGCGTTTAAGGTCATATGATTTATTTTAAATTATCATTGAATTTTAAAATGGATTATTTATAACAAAATACAATAAATAGAAGTTATTTTTGCTGATTTGATATTTAATATATAGGATTAATCGGAAAATACTGTTTTAACTAAATTTTTTTATTCATGCATGTTCCCCATTGAAGTGAAGCGAGAAAATTATAAATTAATAATTAATAAATGTGCGTGACGCTAAAATAATAATTTAGTGGATACAAGTGCGAAATAAATAAATAAACAATATTAATTAAAAATATGTTTCCATTGTGACAACAAAAGACAATTTTAAACTTTTGCGTGTTGGAATAGTGCAAGCAATAAGAACTTTCGATTAATGAAAATTATTCTAAGTTACAACATTACAAAAACTTACCAAGGTAAATTTTTAATTTAATTTTAAGATATATAGTGATGATAGAACATTTTTTAATAATTGTTTTTGTACAACTTAATTTTTATTTATTTATTATATTTAAATTTTTGTAGTTGTTATGTTTTTTATTCTTCATAAAACCTCTCCTTATTTAGTGAAACTTATAAACATAAGAGCCTGAGATAGTAAGAACCGGTGAGTATTTTAGCCAGGGTATAATTCACATATGTGAGATTATTAAAATCTCTGATTGCCAATTAAAGTCAGGGGTTTGTAACAACTCGCCCGGCGAACTCGCAACCCTGATGACCAAAGGTCATACAATCGACTCAAAGAGCAAGTAGACGTCAAAGTCAAAGAATTTCATGACAATGAATGGTTAGACACCATCAACTCCCTATCATTTAAAGACATGTCCGCCTGGCGCATGGCCGCCGCCCTCCAAGGGAAAAAGAAAAACACCATCCCAATTCTCACCCGCCCTGACGGCACCACTGCCCGAAGCGATCTTGAAAAGGCTGAAATCTTCGCCGACAGCCTCCAAGCTCAATGCTCCCCCCAACACCACAAGATTAGACCAAGACCATATCAATTCGGTCGAAAATTACGTCACCACCACCCTAAACACCTCCGATGACACACATATCACCCCCGCCTCCCTATCGGAGGTCACCATTGCCATTAAACGTCTCAAAAAGAGAAAAGCCCCAGGTCCTGACGGCATCACCAACACTGCCCTCAAAGAACTCCCCCAAAAAGCCAAAGTTGCCATCACCGGCGTAATAAACGCATGTTTTCGACTCAACTACTACCCACAAATTTGGAAAACCGCTGACGTAGTGGTAATCCCCAAACCCGGACAAAACCTCAAATGCCCCAAAAGCTATAGACCAATCAGCCTGCTCCCCTCAATCGGAAAAGTAGTTGAAAAAGTCATTCTCACCCGTCTCCAAGAAGCCATGTTCGATAACAGTATCATTCAAAACGAACAATTCGGCTTCCGTGCTGGACACAGCACCACCCACCAAGCCCTCCGACTAGTTGAGCACGTCACGCAGGCACTCAACAAAAAAGAATTCACTGGCCTAGTGCTACTCGACGTATCGAAAGCGTTCGATAAGGTCTGGCACGAAGCCCTCCTGTTCAAAATGCTTCAATCTAAAATCCAACTTCCACTAGTCCGACTTATTGCCTCCTACCTTCAGGACAGAAAACTCCAAGTCAAACTCATGAACACTAGATCCACAAAGCGCCCCATTACCTCCGGGGTCCCCCAGGGTTCGATCCTTGCAGCTTCACTGTTCAACATCTTTATGAGCGACATCGCAACCCCCTCAGATCCCGCAACAAAAATCTCTTTATACGCAGATGACACTGCAATATACACGTCCTCAATCCACCCGGACATAGCCACAACCCGCCTCCAGGAGGCGATCAACGATCTCGAGAGATGGTACGAAACTTGGCGCATAGAGGTTAACTCGAGCAAAAGTTCCGCGATCATGTTTCGAAATCGCTGCAAGCTTCACAACTCCAGCGTCTGGATGTTTGAGGAGCAAATCCCCTGGAAAACCAAGGTCAAGTACCTTGGAATTACCATGGACCGACGTCTCAATTGGAACGCTCACATTACTTCCGCAACCGGTAAAGCCAAATGCCTCTTCAACAAATTGTTCGTTCTCATGAACAAGAAAAGTACCATGTCCCACGCTAACAAACTAAGAATATACAAAGCCATAATCCGCCCAACAATGACATATGCCGCCCCAGTCTGGGGATACGCACGCCCCAGGGCCATAAATAAACTTCAAGTTATTCAAAACAAAAATCTCCGAGCTATCTTCAGCGCCCCCTATTACGTCACTAACAGGCGACTACACGCAGACGCCAAACTAGATCTCATTAACACCCTAAACCGCAAACACGCCACCAATCTCTACAACAAATCCAAATTTTCAGAAAATCCACTTGTAAACCAACTAGGTCAATACAACACAGACGACTTTTTCATTCCCCGTCCCAAATCACTCCTGACCACGGACAACTCCTGACCAAAACCCACCCCCGCACAGATTAATGTATGCTCACAGGTCTAAATTACACAAATTCTCTTCGAAAGTGAATTTATTCACTAGATTTGTGTAATTTTTCGTTCAATTTCTACAAGCTTCGACAATTCACCCCCCATAGCATCTTCTGCAATCCCACTAGTCGCCAATTCTGACTAGATCCAAGTAGAAGCCACCCACTTCGAGGTCATCAATAGAAATTAATCCATAATTTCTACCTTCGAATTAAGGACTCTACTGTATCGGTAAACGTAAAACTTTCTTTTTCTTCATATATCTCATATCCACAGACACAGCCCAGGTTTTTGCCAGTCAGTCCGCCAAGCGCCAATCCCCAGAGACCCACCGGTCTCTACAACTTCCAAAGTCATTTTTTCAGCTCAGATGAAGGAGAAGGCCGGCTACGCCGGGATGCTCCATCAAATACATATCAGGTAAAGGTAAAGGTAAGGTTCGAACCGGCAGATGCAGCTCGACTGTCGTACATGTAACATCGATTATTTTTTGTTTTTAGGCGATTTTTTGGGGGTGAAACGTAATAGTTTACTGCCCCATACCGCAACTATACTTTTAATGCTATTTCGAGGGTCTCTCACATCCCGGTTGCCTTAATCCCGGTTTTCTTGATCAGAGGCCCTTCTCGTATGTTTAGCCTAGTAACCAGAGTCAAAACCGCCCTGGAGGGGTGCAACGCGGAGCGGAGCGCAGCGGCGCCCCGTAAGGGTAGGTTTTGACGATGGATTACCCTCCTTATCGAATGCACACCCCAAAATTCGAAGGCAAAAATTTTTTAATTTTTTCACTTTTTCGGCAATACACGCCTTATTTTCCATTTTTTTGATTTTATTTATTACTAATATCCACTAATCACACCCCCATCTATCCGAATTTCAAAGAAAAATTCAAATCGAAGAGAAAAAATTTTACGCATTTTCAAGGGACCACGGGCGACTGATGCACATCGACCGTGGTCTGCCGCCTACTCGATGCGACTTTCCCGTACTTTTCAAAAGTCGATATTTTGGTTGTTTTGACCATGTTCACATTTTTTATTGTTTTAATAGACAGATATAAGCCTGTTTTTTAGTGTGTAACACTCGAAAAAATTTTTCGAGTGGCTGAGTTAGTGGTAGAGTCGCCGTATTTGTCGGTACCCAGTTAGATTCAATCTTAAAACTTTTCGCAAACACCTTGTATTTGGTACAAAACGACGAGCTTCTTGTGGCGCTATCTAGAGACGCCCCGGGGGGTGGTAATGTAGTGAAACATAATCTGTCCTCACTATCTCTAATGAGAAGGTAGCTCGGATCAGATATGTCCACGCAGAAAATAAATTTCTACTTAATTTGCGTGGGGCCCTGATGTTCGGTATAAACCAGCTCGTTATAGCGGCGGCGAAGGCCGTGGGTCATCTCAAATGAATGCCCCGAAGAAGATCCAAGGAACAGCTTTGCTAACATAACAAAAATAAAGTAGCAACTAGATGGTCATTGCCTTAAGGTGATAATATTAGCGATGTCGGATGGAAAGTGCATTAGCCGACCAGGACCAGTACAGTAGCAAAGACATTACCACCAAGAACCCCTACCCGAATCAATCAAAAGAACGTTCGAGTGGTCATTAAAAATCCCACGACGGTGGAACCACAACGAACTTCCAAACAATCAACCAAGCGGAAGCGCCCCCGATGAAACTCAACACCCTGTACTTTGGTCGTGCATCGCTACCTTCTTTCAAAAAAAAAACATAAATAAAAATAAACACAAAAAAAAAATCGAACATAGAATTTCAAATACGAGATTTGAACTCATGATGACCACTTCGGAATCCCTATGCCAATGCATTCAGCCAGCACTGCACGATGTTACCTAGTTAATTATACGCAGTTTAAATTTAATACATAAAACATTATAATTAATAATTTTACAAACATAAAATTCAAACATTCATATCTACGCGTGCGAGCGTGAAAGATAAGATTGCCTTTATCGCCACGATGCAGAGACACAAAACCTGCAAACTAATCGTAATTTCGGCAATCACTTTGCAATTTAAAAATGCGAGGCAAAAAGGAAAAACCAAAATGTTAAAACAATAAATTAATTAAATCGAAATGATACGAAATACCTTAGACGTCTGGTCAGGTCCGCACTTCCAAAATTCTGCGTCAGAACCCCAAAATATTCCAAAACGGACGGAACCTCGGTGCTCGAGAATTGATGCAGTGGAAATCAACAGAATCCCCAACTACAGTGGGTGGTTGATCTTCTAATCTGACTTGGATCCACCACGATCACTTCATTCGATGTACTCCAAAACACAACCTTTCGGCTCGACAGCCCTGACCAGAGTGACCGATTGCGCCGATTCAAATGCCTTATCTTATCCCAATCTCTCTTCCCAGTTCGACCGCTAGATGGAGCAAGAAATGCCAATTAAATAATTATTGGGAACGAATTTGAAGACAACAATTCGTTACAGTAGCCGCATGTAATTTTTTTAAAGGGGCCATGGCCACTGACTCAAGTTTAACTTTAAATGTCGAGGGATTTAAAAGGAATTTTAATTTATTTTATTTTGAGAAGGTTATGACAATAAACATTTTTATTTTAATCACACGAAATAATTTACAAGAACGCCAATTTTTTTAACAATTAAGTGTGCCCTCCATCCAGTGGTCTAAACTAAACTTGGCGTTATTCGATTTTGACTCGTTTTTCATCCTGAACAGTACTAAAACACAAACAAGTGATTACAAAATTCAGTAAGATCATATTTTTTTCCTACCGGTCATTCTTTTTATTTTAAGAGCGCACAAAATAAACAGCTCAAAATTCAGCTCGTAGTCTTGGTTACCATAACGGTGCACGAGATCTATCAAAATTTTATTATTTACGCGGTATCCTCCGGAATTTAAGGCTTCACGTAGTTCCAAACCGCTGAAAGTTCCCGAATTATCCTTGTCGTGTGATTTAAAGACTGCCTGAAAGAAAGCTATGATTTTATATGTGTAAATTCAGTAGTATAACAATGGGGATTATGGTGCAAAGATTTTTATTGGTAATAAATTTCCGGATTATTGTTTACTGTGTCTTAAATATTAATAACAGATCGGTAAATAAAAATTCTACGTAAAAACTAAAAGAAACGAACTAATTATGGTTTCCAAAACAATTTTAAATGGTTTCTATTTTATTTTGTAGAATAATAATGGGGAAAGTTATGCAATGTACACATAACCAATTTTTTACCTTCCAATGATTGATGTCGATCCAAAGTTTTCTAAATTGTAGGTAATCCAATTTACCTGAACGATCTTCATCCGATAAAGCCACTATGCTTCGGCAAACGTCTTCGCTAAAACCGCTGTTCTTTGTTTCTGTATAAAGCAAAAATTTTTAGTCGCAAATCTTTAAAATAAATTTAACTCCCGGGAAATGCGAAATAAAATAAAGTGGAAAAATGTTGATCAAATTTTTTTTAATCAATCATACCAGCTTTCATAGTAGAATCTAAAATTTCTTTAAGCTCCAACCAGTTGATTTCCATATCTTTACCAGCGACTTTCAAAAATATTTTTTGTATGCGTTTATCACTGTCTTGTTCTTTGCTGGGCAACGTTTGGCTACTTGTCTAGAATCGAATTTTTTAATTATATTTACTTGTACGAAATAAACGCCTTAATTTGTGTATAATATGTCCGTCACGCTCAGGAACGCATCTCATAGGTTTAATATCACAATATATGTACTATAATAACATGGTAAGAAACATAACAAGGGAGCAACGAATGTCACGCCATCGGTCGTGTAAATTTTAATGGTATATAGATTTTAGGCCTTTAGGCCGCACATCCAAGGCCGACTAGTTGTTTAAATATGAAGCTACGACAACGTCCTTTCGTCCTCATCAAGACTTTTCAAGCAACTGTAAGTCCCGGTGAGGACGAATCAACGTTGTCGTAGTTTCGTGCTTAAACAAAAGATAAATCATTAATCCATTAATTAGGAAATGAAGGAAAATTACTTACCATACCGCCCAATGTTCCTAGTGACATGTTCTCGTCGTACAGTCTGAAAATGAAAACGTCAAGGTAATTCAAGAACCAAGCAAAAACATTTTAAACCGTACTCCATATTGCTTTGGTTTTCAGAAAAAATTCGCAAAACAAACGATCCATCTTGGTTTGAGTCCATGGTCCAAGGTACAATACAGTACGTTCCACATGGAAGCTTAAAACGGCAGGTGATATCATGATTATTAATTATGTAAGGTGGACGGGCAACTTCCGTGTTGTTGTGAAAAAAATTTTTCTTCAGCGGTTTTTCCATGTGATCTGGCTCTGGAAGCTATAACAAAAAATTGTAACAACATGAAACGTCAGTTTTGTAAACTCACGTAAAAAATACTAAAAGAAATAAATAATAAGCTGACGCCGATAGGCTGCATCGGTCTTCTGTGCTTCTGCGTCAAAGATACAATCAAAGTACAGTTGGAATCATTGTCACCATCATCTGGATGCACTAAATTTATTCGGTATTGCGGGTTGTAACATAGGGTATCTAATTTGTTTCCACCTGCGGTGAGCCCATGTAGCCACAGTCCTTCAAACATCGACATATTCCACTTCTTGTAACCTTTGTTAATTGACTCTTGCGATAGTGTCTCGATAGTTAAATTACAAATCTCCACTTCTGTAAAATAAGTTTCAAAATCGTGGTACGTCATCCAAAATTCTCCCTCATCGTCGAACGTCAAACCAAGTTCTCTCTTTACTTCTTCAGTAATGTTTTGCCATTCTAATGACCTAACATATAATTAAAAACTTATCATACCAAAAGAACGAACCGTACTTGGTACTCCAAGGACCGTTCCATTCGGTTCCATCACCCCACGGTTGACGTATACGTAAAAGAGGAATTTTCCTGGTTACGTATAACGGTTGCACGTTCTTCATATTCGAGATGGTGTAAGTATGATTTCCAATTAGACCTTGCTGCGTTACCGCTTCCTCCTCGGAGGTAGGCTGCAAAAATATCCCAAATGAAATCAATTCAAAAGTAACCGCTCTTAAGTTCCAACCGTAATATTAGCGGATATCAGAGAGCCCCGTTCAAAAGATTTCAGTAACATTTTGAAGATGTTTTGTGGGTTCTTGGCCATGTCCTTTAGTTTATATCTTTCGGTCACTCCTCCGGTGAAGTCTTGCATGGCGTCACGCGCGGAACCGCTGTTTAAGGCTTCGTAGGATCCGTACAGCCTAAAAATAAAGTATGGTCAAATTATTGGATCAAATGGTCGAAGGAAAAGTCAACTTTGCGTAAGCTTTTTCCAATAATGCACCCCAAAACTCATTTTCTTCCTTTGAGTGCAGGTAAACTAGTTTTCCATTGTGGGTTGGGAGGCGGTCATCTATAACTACGTATATCCATCTTCCATACTGCCAAAATCTGAAAGAAAGAGTATAATAAATTTACAATGTTAATATGACGAATTGTTTTCGTAATTAACTGAGAGAACAAGAAATTAAGTTAATTGAATTTTAGATTAACCTGTAGAGAAAATCGCGACTATGGATCTACTACTTAGGTACCTGGTAATCAAACAAAGGAAATCATGTTCCTGTCCCTACGGGTCTGTGCATGGACCTGCCCTAGTTGGGTATCAACCATGCGATATAACCCCAAAAACATACCAACAAAATTAAGAAGAAGGTCGTAGTTTATTCATTTTTGATTTGTTTCCAAACTTCCAATCTCAACATTTCAAGAGGTCCAGAGGATGAACTCCTATCATCACTCCAGAGCTATTGGCGGATACATTCGGCATGTAAGCATACAAAATGACCTTCAAAATCATTTGGGGAGATTTCGACTCCCATCAGGTACGTCGTAGTTTGTCCATTTTTGAATTGTTTCCAAACTTCCAATCACAAATTTCGAGGTCCAGAAGATTAATTCCTGCCATCACTGCAATCAAACCATTGACACCCAATTCGAGCCAAAATTCAAAATGGGCGGGGCGGAGGAAATAAACCTAAGTTATTTTGTTGAATATATTTCGCGAACGAAAATAATGAATATACAAACGATTGACATCAAATTCGACTCGAAATTCGCAATGGGAGGGGCTCGCATTTCCCCAGCCTTGCCCACTTAAATTGGAGATATTTTTCGAACGGTGCTAACACAAACGAAAATAATGAATACACAAACGATTGACACCAAATTTGACTCGAAATTCGTAATGGAAGGGGCTCGCATTTCCCCAGCCCCGCCCACTTAAATTGGAGATATTTTGCGAACGGTGCTAACACAAACTAAAATAATAACCACACACAAGCGATTTTGACATCAAATTCGATCCGAAATTCGCGATGGGCGGGGCTCTAATTTCCCCAACCCCGGCCCATTTAAATTGGAGATATTTTGCGAACGGTGTTGTCACAAACGAATATAATGAATACACAAACGATTGACACCAAATTCGACGCGAAATTCGCAATGGGCGGGCTTTGCATTTCCCCAGCCCCGCCCACATAGATTGGAGATATTTCGCAAACGTTGTTAACACAAACGAAAATAATGAATACACAAATGATTGACACCAAATTCGACTCGAAATTCGCAATGGGCGGGGCTTGCATTTCCCCAGCCCCGCCCACATAAATTGGAGATATTTTGCGAACGGTGCTGTCACAAACGAAAATAATGAATACCCGAATAAAATAATGGTTACCTGAAATAAAATATTCCGGCATATTTTTCTTCAAAACTTCGATTATCATCGGGCACTATTTTTAGAAATAGACGGGGATGCATGGCCAGACATGCCATTGCAGTAATCACCCAAGAGTTTCCTAACCTGCCCTGTATGACGTCAAATCTGGTATATCCACGGACAAACAGCTCAGGAGTTTTGACGATTTCCTAAAAAACAAATTACGAAATAAAGTTTTCAGAAAATCAAATATACAAACTTTGGGTCTCAACCATACGAACTCATTGAAATCGATTTCTTCAACATCGGGTTTTATGGTATGACGCAAAGACGTTGCGTCTGCCGGAAAATCGGGATCCTCAAACAGAGTTCCATTCCGTAAATTCTCATTGCGTAATTTGTAAAAATCTTGAGGTTGTGCTTTGGGTAGAAAACTAGAAGAAGATTCACCGTACTAGACAAAAATCGTTTTAAACCTTAATTTAATAACCTGGCCCTGAGAGAAACTCACCTTCAAAGAAATGCTACTTGCATCCTAACGAAAAGAAATAATTAGTAAAGAGTTTTGCCAAAAAAATGGAATGATGCTTGCCACTGGTGGGTTGACGTCAAATATAGGAATATCTGGTACTTCAGTTCCTTTTTTACGTGCGGTGCTGCTTTTTGGCCCGGTAAAAGACTCCATCTGCCATCCATATCCGCTGCCACGCCAACCGTAACCATTTTCTGCAGTAGAAGTTTCGACATGAGGAATCGGTGGATACGGTTTTTGTAGCTGCCTTTCGCTAATGCTCATGTTAGATTATCTGTGAAAACTTCAACATCCAGGTTGTTACTGTCAAAAAATTATCAGTTTGTCAGTCAAAAGTTGTTACACAATTTTGGAAGTTTCGATAACCCTTAATATATTGCTTCTTTCTTTTCGTATCGCTTGCAGTTTTCTTTTAAAAACTTTTCAGAATATTGGTTTAAAATATAATTAATTATGAACCCCAGACCGCGTCGCAATGATACGCAGTGCACATAAACACAGCGTTCTGGATTCTGGAACTGACATCGATGCTCAAATGCATTTAGAAATTTGAGTTACAAATTTTTACTTAACTCATAAATGGATAATAAATGGTAACACTTATACTGAAAAGTTTCAAATAAAAATTATAGAGGATAAAAAAATACAAATTTATGTATAAATGTTTTTTCTATAAATCTGTTCATAAAAAGTTCATATTCTTATGGCAACAATCTCATTCAGATTTTTGACCTCCGAAATGAAAACACATTTTTGATGGAGGAATTGGATCTTTTTGCATCTCCTGTGATTACTGTTCGTACCGATGATCCATTTCCTGAGTTTGCCACGAAAGTTAAGATCTCACGAATGTGGTCACAAAGGTTCTTTAACCTCAAGGACTAAATTCCAAGAATAAAAACTCCAACAGTTAAATATTATTTATTTATAATATCAATAATCATTTACAAAAACTACAAAGCCACAAACGTTTTTAAATGTCAAGTGTGCACAGCATCCATTCTTCAAAACTAAACTTGGCTTTACTAGATTTGTCATCCTTTTTCGACTTGAACATCTCTGAAAAACCAAAAAACCGATTACAAATTCAGTCACAACTGTAACATTGCTGTATTATACCAATCAACGCTTTCATTTTGAGGGCACATAAAATAAAGGTCTGATAAGTCAACTCGTTATTTTTGTTACCATATCGATGCACCAAAGCTATTAAAATTTTATTGTTAACGCGGTACCCTGCGGAATTGAACGCTTCGCGTAATTCAGAACTGTTCATAGTATCTGACTTGTCCACATCATAAAGTTTAAAAGCTTCCTGAAAACTAAAGTTTTAATTTGTCCTGTCCTTTGTTTTATGGTTTTTACCGTCCAGTCCTTGATGCTGCTCCAAAGTCTTTTAAATTCCTCGAAATCCAACTTACCCGAATTGTCTTTATCCAATAAGCCCACTATGCTTCGGCAAATATCTTCGTTAACACCTTTGCTTCTCGTTTCTAAGGAAAAAATTGTTTTACTTTGTTTGGAAGATTTACAGCGGAAATGGTGTAAATCTTCCCCCAGTTTTTGTTGCAAGTTTGCCATTCCGCTCGCGGTAAGGTGCGGCTCGCAGTTCCGCTCGCTGGTTTGTAAGAGTCATAATAATTACCGTTTTTTAATGTGGCATCTAAAATCTCCTTAAGTCCTTGCCAATTGACTTCCAAATTTTGCCCGGCAAATTTCAAAAACATTTTCTGTATGCGCCGATCGATCTCCAGGTCTTTGTTGGTAAGCATGCGGTTACTTATCTGAAATTGATATTTTGTTACAAAAATGTAAAGATGTGAGAAGAAACTAATTCGAAAATGTATGTTCTATATTAATTTATGCCTTGCATTATGGAGTGTCTAATATATTAATTATTAATTCAGGCGATTGGGAAAAATTACTTACCAATTCATCCAATGCTCCGAAACCAACGTCGTCATCATATACTCTGAAAATAAAATCGTAAAAATAATGGAACAACACAGCTATGAATTTTAAGTACTCAAAAGAAGACGTAAAGATAGAAAACGCTATACAAATTTGTATTTTTTCTCCCCGAAAAGTACTCGTGTTAAATATAAATAGCAAAACAGACAATTGGTGAAATTTTCTTTGAGTCTCCGTACGTGAGTTTACTCCCCCCCCCCCCCCCCCCCTTTCAAACAAAATCAATTTCTTTGGTTGTTTCGAATATTTTCTTTGATTCCTTAAAAATACATTAAGAAAATCTTATAAACTATTTTTTCCCAGGTACTTTTTTTGAAATCTCAACTTTTTTCTAGTAACCGACGCGATGGTTCAAGAAAATGTGCGAAGATTCGGACCAATCCCCTTTTTTGTAATATTATATCGTTCTTTGTTGTAAAAATAAATGGTTGAAGTCCAACAATATGACGCATATAAATTTGTATAAAATTTACTATCTTCGGAACTCTTATAATATCTTTGCTCGAAAGCAGTGGCGGCTAGTATGGGGAGGGCGATGGGGCGCCGCCCTCCCACGCCAAAATAATGTTGTTTAATGAATTTGTATGGTGCGCCACACTTCAAACGTGTTTATCGTCCGTAGTCAACAGTACCACCGCCACCGCCGTTAAGTGGATTACAACCATCGATTTTATATTTACTAGATATGCTACAGACGCATTTGTTGTGAAGCAAACATTAACAGGTATAAAGTTTGCTTTCTTTGTTAGGTGCCAGATAGGTTGCATACTATTAGGGGTCAAGGTATATAGAAGAAAAAAATTCTCTGGTTACCTCCACCTTCGTACATCTGTGCTTCAAAACAAACTGTTTATAGTATATGGTTATGTCCTATCTAGCAAATATAAGATCAACGATTACAACTTGGATTTATTAAGTTAAAACATTTCAAGCCGAACCCCATATTGGTTTTCCTTTCAGAGAAAACACGCAGCATAAACGATCCTTCCTGATTCGGTTCCTCAGTCCAAGGAACGACACAGTACGTCCCACATGGTAACTTAAAACGGCAGGTTAGCTCAGAGACGTTGGTCAAATCCGTGCGCCCAACAGCCATATTTAATACAAAAAATAATTTATTTAACGGTTTCGAGGCGTTTTTTGGATCCGAAAGCTGTAATAAAAAGAAATCAAAACACCATATTATTATTGTCAGCTTTATATATTTACGTAATAAATACTAAAAGCAATGAATAAGAATTTGGCCCCCATATGTATCTTTACTCTTGTGTGCTTCTGCGTCAAAGATACGATTAAAGTACACCTAGAATCGTCGTCATCTTCATCCGGTTCTGTTAAAGTTACTAGGTATTGTGGGTTTTGGCTAAAGGTTCCCAATATCTTATACGGGCCACCTGCGGTAACTCCGGGCACCCAAACTCCTTCAAAGATCGATACTTCCCACTTCTTTAAACCCTTCTTAATTTCTTCTTTGGATAACGAATCAAAATTTAAATTACAGATATCAAATTCCGCAAAATAAACTTTAAAGTCATTATACGCCATCCAAAATTCGCCATCATGATCAAACGTCAAACCAAGTTCTTTCTTTACATTTTCGGAAATGTTTTCCCATTCCGTCGAACTAAATGAACGATTAAAAATAAGTCAACGAAAAGAAGAAGTCATACTTGTCACTCCAGGCACCGTTCCATTCTGTTTCATTACCCCATGGGTTACGTAATCGTATCAAAGATGTTTTCTCAGCTGTACTTGAAGTTCGGATATTCTTCACACTTGAGATGGTGTAACCGTGATTATTACGTAAACCTTTACTCACTATTGCTTCTAGTCTTTTCTCATCAACCTAAAACAATATTCCAAATGAAATTGATCCAAAAATAGACATGGTTACGTCACAACAATAACGATAGCTGTCATCAGAGAGCCTCGTTCGAAAGCTTTCAGTAATATCTTGAAGCCGTTTTGATGGGGTTTCTTCAAATCATTCGTTTTAAACCTTTCGCACACTCCTCCGGTGAAGTCTTGCATTGCTTCGCGCGAGGCACCAGCTTCCAAAGCTTCATAAGATCCATAGTACCTAGAAATAGAGATTGATCACATTTAATCCACAAGCTGACGAATTGCCCAACTTTGCGTAAGCTTTCTCCAACAATGCAACCCAAAACTCGTTTTTATCTTTCGAGTTAGCATAAACTAATTCGCCTTTGTGCGTTGCCAGACGGTCATCTATAACTACGTCCACCCATTTTCCATAATGCCAAAATCTGTAAATAAAAGTTTCAATAAGAAAAAAAAATAGTTTTGGTGTACAACTTGAAATGAAATATTCCGGCATAGTTTTCTTCAAAACTTTGATCATCGGGCACCACTTTTACAAACAGACGGGGATGCATGGCGAGTTGGGCCATTGCTGCAATCGCCCAACAGTTTCCCAGCGTGCCTTGTTTGACGTCAAACCTGGCATATCCATCAACAAATAGTTGAGGAGTTTTGACGATTTCCTTAACAAGCAATGATAAATCAAATTTTACAAAATTTAATTTTTTATTTACAAACTTTTGGTCTTAACCATACAAGCTTGTCGAAATCCATCATGTCGTCGTGACTTTTTGGACTGTAACGCAAAGATGTAACGGTTGCAGGAAACTCGGGATCCTCAAACAGGGTCCTATTTTGCAAATTCTCATCGCGTAATGCATGGAAATTTTGGGGTTCTGATTGTAATAAAAGGGCAGATTCATCGAACTGAAAATATTTTTGGGCTTAGAACGTTCATGCAGAGAACGGTGTAATGGTCTGAAGGACGGTTACCGTAAAGAGATACTCACCCGAAATGAAACACCAGCTGAACCCTAATAATTGGAAGAGATGACCATTATTATTGTTAAGAGTTTCGCCCAAAAAGCGAAATCGGTTTTACCTGTAGTGCATCTATGTCAAAGCTTGGGATTTCCGGTTCTTCGGTTCCTTTTTTTCGTTCGGTACTGCTACCAGGTCCGGTAAAGGAATCCAGCTGCCATCCAAAGCCACTACACCATCCCTGCCCGTTGTCCTTTTCTGCAGTACTCATGTTTTCACAAATATGAGACTATCTATAATATAACCAAATTACAGTTAAATAGGATAGTTTAACGTGGAATTCTAACCACGGTATTGTCTGAAATGCAACTTCCAAACTGCTATCAGATTTTCTAAAAATCACTGGTTCCTGAAATGTCAAATGTCAAGGTACCATAAATATTATTTTAGAAAATCATCTGGATATTAAATATTGTGATCTATGAACTCAGCTTCCTAGATCCTGTCTCATGCTATCCTGTAGTTTTTACAATACAAAAAGGTGAGTGTGAAGTTTAAGCGACCATCAAAAATCGATATCTATAATTTTAGATTTAAAAGCAAAAGTTAAATTATAATGTTAGTTGTCATTGATGTAACTGGTCAATTGTAATTTGCATGATTGTCAGTTTGAGTTCATGTAGAACTTCAGCCACATTAAATTCAGTAGGCGATTTTAGAACTTTTCCAAATAGGCCAGTGCTTTTTAGTCCAGGCAACGAAGCCGAAATATTGGCTCAATCTTGCAAAAACGCAAGCTGAATTTTGGCAGAAATTTACATTGGAGTGTTCTAATGAACCCCCCAAAAGTCCCATTAAATACCACGCCGGCGTCTCCCACAATCGGGGGTTTTAGCTCCCCCAACGTGATTTTTTGCCCATAACTCGCTTATTTATGCTTGTATGAAAAATTATGATCAGACCATAATTGAAGATCATAAAATTCTCTATAAAATAGTTCTTTTTCATATTTTTCCATGGCACACTAATACTTAAATTATTGACCGAAAACACGACCCACCCTTAAAATGGCACAATATTGATTCGTTGCAGGGAGAGAAATGTTTTCGGGCACGGGAAATGCTTTTAATAGCAAATTAATTGAAATTGTGGCCAAGGTTGGAAAATGAAGACAAAAATATATTTTTTCCAAATTTGCCCAAGTTATAGTATCTTCCAAGTAACGAGACCGAAATTTTGGTTTGAGCTGACAGAAGGTCCGGGCAAGCTGAAATTTGGCAAAGATGTATATTGAATTGTTCTAATAAACCCCCAAAATGTCTCATAAAAATCCCAAGCCGGCGTTCCCCCGAATGAGGATTTTAGCCCCCTAGGTGCGGTTTTCGCCTATAGCTCACGTATTTTTACTTTTACGAAAAATTACCATTAAAGAAAGTTTAATTTGCCTATTACAGTATGTATTGTAGTAATTACTACCTACTGCAGCACCACAATTTATAGAGAATTTTATGTTCTTCAACTTTGCTTAATGGTAATTTTTCGTAAAAGTAAAAATACGTGAGCTATAGGCGAAACACCGCACTTAGGGGGCTAAAATCCTCATTTGGGGGAACGCCGGCTTGGGATTTTTATGAGACATTTTGGGAGTTTATTCTGCTTCTTCTAGTGCCCTATCCACTGTGGACGTTGGCGATCATCATAGCCCATTTCACCTTGTCAGCCGTTGCTCTAAACAACGCTGAAGACGTCATTTCGGTCCATTGCCTTAAGTTTCGTAGCCAAGAAATTCTTCGTCGTCCGGGTCCTCTTCTGCCTTCAAACTATTCTTGCAGAATCAGTTGGAGTATGCGGTACTTATCATTTCTCATCACGTGACCAAAGTATCGGAGTTTTCTTTCTCTTACTGTTTTTATTATTTCCTTGCCTTTATCCATACGTTGCAGTACAGTATCGTTGGCAACCCTATGTGTCCATGATATTCGGAGCATACGCCTGTAACACCAAAGCTCTAGACGCCTTTAGACGTTTTGCTGAGTCCTCTGTCAGAGTCCATGCCTCCGCGCCGTATAGGAGTACAGAGAATATATAACATCGTAGCACTCTTACCCTGAGATGTAAGCTTAGGGTCATGTTGTTAAGTATCTTCTTCATCTTCATAAATGTGCTTCTTGCTCTCTCTATTCTGATCCTAATCTCTTGGGCATGATCCCAGTTTGCGTTAAGCGAGCTGCCCAGGTATGTAAAAGATGTAACATTCTGCAATGGTTCTCCATACGCATAGCATTGTGCATCAAGATTCGACGTTTTGCTGATTATGATGACCTTTGTCTTTTTTATGTTCAATCGCATACCGTATTTCTCACTCGCCGCGATGACTCGGTCTATCAAGCTCTGTAGTCCCTCTGGGCTGTCCGACAGAAGGACTGTGTCATCTGCATATCTTAAGTTGTTTATTATTTCACCATTTACTATTATGCGCGCTGTGGTCTCTTCTAGGGCTTCTCTGAAAATATATTCTGCATATATGTTAAAGAGTATCGGTGGCAGTACACAGCCCTGTCGGACTCCCCTCTGAACTCGAAAATCCTCCGAAATATAATCTTCTACGCGAACATTTCCCATCTGTCTCCAGTAGAGATTAACAATAATGCGTTTGTCCTTTTCATCTATGGTTGTTTTGTTCAGGCACTCAATTAGGTGTTCGTGCTGAACCATATCAAAAGCCATCTCAAAATCAATAAAGCAAGCGTAAACATCGCAGTCGACATCTCTAGCCCTCTGAACCAATACCTGCACACAGAACAGAGCCTCTCTCGTACCCATTCCATTCCTGAAGCCAAACTGAGTCTCACTTAGATGTTCTTCAATTTTTCTAAAAATTCTCTCATGTATCACGTTTAAAAAGATCTTAAGTATGTGGTTCATGATACTAATGGTTCTATGCTCCTCGCATCTCTTCGCATTAGGTTTCTTCTGTATGGGTACAAATATTGAAGTTAACCAATCTTGAGGGATATCTCCCATGTCATATATTCTCTTAAAAAACCTTACTAGGAATCTGACCCTATTCTAGTAGTTTTAAGAGTTCCCCGTGTACTTCGTCTGGGCCTGTTGCCTTGTTGTCTTTCAGTCTTTTCACTGCTTTCAGTACTTCAGTCTTTGTAATGGGTAACCCTTCTACATCGTCAATGATCGGTCTTTCTCCCCTCTTACTAACTCCAAGCAACTCCCTCATGTATTGTACCCATCTCTTTTTCCTTTGGTCATGGTCCACAAGTATTTCTCCTTCCCTGGTCGTGAGGATACACATACTTCTAGGTTTCCACATACTTGCCGCCTCTTTCACTCTTATATTATGTAGGTTGAAGGTGTCGTGTTTGCTTTCTAATAGTTCTATCTCCTCGCACATTTCCCTCAGCCAATCTTCCTTTGCTTTTTTAACTTTTTTGCTTGATTATTCTGTTTATTGTTTTATATTGGCAGATGTTTTCGTTTCTATGTGGTCTTCTTTTATCTATCAGTTGCATGATCTCATCAGTCATCCATTTCTTCTCTTTTTTACCGTTCTCTGAATTTAAGTGCTGATTTGCTGTTGAGACTAACATATCTTTGATTTGCTTCCATGACCCTTCCGTATCTTCATTATTGTAATCATTTAGTTGTATTTCCATAATTTGCTCATTCATAGTGTCTTTCATTTTCTCTCTAATATCTTTAACCTTGAGCTTCCTCATGTCTATCTTTGATGATTTTGGTCTGTTATGTACCTTTTTCAAGCGTATGTTTATGAAAGCTACTAACAAATTGTGGTCAGAGAGCACATCTGCTCCCGGATATATTTTTGCAGATGAAACTGAGTTCCGCCAACGTTTTGGTATCAGGATGTAGTCTATCTGATTTCGTACAATACTTATGTCATTGTCTGACGGTGCTTTCCAAGTGTATAATCTTCGGGAGGGTAATTTGTAGAAGGTGTTGGTAATTATGAACTGATTTTCCACGCAGAGATTAATCAATATTTGTCCTCTTTCATTTCTATTTCCCAGGCCATAATCTCCTATTACCTCTTCGGGTCCTTTCCTTCCAACTTTTGCGTTAAAATCGCCTATTATCATGGTAAGTTCTTCTTTTTTCGTTAGTTTTATGGCTTTGTTAATGTCTGTATAGAAATTCTCCAACATTTCCGGACTGCTTTCTACGGTTGGGGCATATATACTTGAATGATATTTGTCTTAATTGGTTTGTTGTTTATTCGGAGAATGATGACTCTATCTGATATCGGGACGCAATCTTCAACTGAGTGTAAAATATCTTTGTGGATTATTATGGCTACTCCGTTTCGATTTCGTGGGCTATCATCACCCGAATGATATATGACGTACTCTTCAATTCTTCCATTTCCTGGCCATCTAACTTCGCTGCACCCCATCACGTCAACTGCAAGTCTGCGCATCTCATTTATAACGTTGTTGATCTTCCCGGCTTGGAAGAGGCTACGTACGTTCCACGTACCGATGTTTACATGGTTGTTTCTGTTGGCGTCATTCAAAACTTTCCCCCCCGGAGATCCGATTGGGGGAATTGAAACTCCGGATACTAATTTAGAATCGAATGAAACCATGATGAAATTTCCTGGGGATATCCAAATGGATCTTTAATGTAGTGGTTTCCCGTTGCCTTCTACATTCTATGCCGTTAACCGTTACGAGTGGTTCATTCGCCTTTAGAGATAATTTCTTGTCTCTAGGGCAAGAGAGTGCCCTTGTCTCTTGAGAGAGATACTTACACCGGTATTCGTTCGGTTATTAGTGCCTGTTTGGTCCGCGGGAGGTATTTCATTTCCCTCCTACCACCCATATCTGGGAGGCTTTCCCCTATCCGCCACCTGGGGACGCGCTCTCTAGGGATACTTCATTATACATCTTTGCCAAATTTCAGCTTACCCGGACCTTCTGTAAGCTCAAACCAAAATTTCGGCTTCGGTACTTGGAAGATACTAAAACTTGGGCAAATTTTGAAAAACTTTAATTTTCACTTCATTTTCCAACCTTGGCCACAATTTCAATTAATTTATTATTAAAAGCATTTCCCTGCCCGAAAACATTTCTCTCCCTGCAACGAATCAATATTGTGCCATTTTAAGGGTGGGTCGTGTTTTCGGTCAATAATTTAAGTATTGGTGTGCCTTGGAAAAATATGAAAAAAAACTATTTTATAGAGAATTTTATGATCTTCAATTATGGTCTAATCATAATTTTTCATAAAAGCATAAATAAGCGAGTTATTGGCAAAAAATCGCGTTGGGGGATCTAAATCCCCCGATTGTGGGGACCAAAATCCTACTCACACCTCCTCGGGGTGGTCCCTGGTAACTTGCGGAGGACCCTCAGAGATCTGGTGCGAACCCCGGTGGATGGGGGAAATCCGCAAGGCTGACGTGAGAGGTAAAATCAAGGAGACCAACACCAGTCTCCCCCAACGCCAAGCTGAGGGAAGTCGACCCGACAGCGGTCAGCACTACCTAGTGGCTCCCAACACGCACCAGTACATAGCGATTCGGGTGATGCCGGGGGGTCATTGCGATCAGCCCGGGCCACGTACTCCGTTGGTGCCCAGCGGGAGCCAGCTAACCGGTGACGACGGGAGGCCGATGAAAAACGACATGCCGCAGACCATCGCAGACGACAGCAGAAGTGATGCCGAGAAGGTAAATCCCGCTGCTCGTCGGGGAGGGGGTTTTAGTCGGTAATAATCCGACACTACCACCCCCAGAATATCGGGGTGGTGTCTTTTGAATATTTCCCCCTTCCCTGCATTAAAACAAAACAAAAAAAAACCGATTGTGGGGGACGCCGGCGTGGGATTTTATGGGACTTTGGGGGTTCAATAGTACACCCCAATGTACATCTCTGCCAAAATTTAGCTTGCCCGGAATTTTTGCAAACTAGAAACTTTCCTTGCCTGGACTATCTAAATAATATAAAGCTGAGCGTGACACTCATTTACTCACTTACCATTTACAGAGCATATCTACGGACGTCGTGGAGAGTTGAAATTTTGCATACCCGTGTGGTTTTACGAGGATTGAACGGGAAAATTGTCCGTTTTTAAATGGGACGTTGCGGAGGTGGTCAAGTGGCGGTTCAAAGTGGTAGCAAAATTTTAAAATTCACATTAGAGAGTTGAAATTTTGCAGGCAGCCCCGGGCGGCGGCGGAGGGGGCGAAACAATTTTTTTTTTCGGGCGCTCGGAAAAACGGCGCAGCGCGATTTTTCGTATTTTTGTATCTATTTCCGGGGTTTTCGTCCGATCGACCTCAAATTTTCGAGAATAGTGGGCGCCGCGAAACTGAAAAATCGGTAGGGCCAAATTTTTGAAATTTTGTCCCGTTTCCGTTTTAGGGAGGCGTTTCGAACGGATCGCGAAAAAAATACGTCGTCGGCGAGCCGACCGTATGCCCGACAAAATTTGTGCAAATACTTTTTCTCGAAAAATGGACCGGTTTCGAGTAATCGTGATATACAAATTAAAAAACAGCAAATTTTAAAAATTCATTGAAATATACATTTGGACATCTCACATAATTTCGGTAAAATCGATGGGTCCGTGCTAATGAAATAATGATGGAGCAAAAATGTGGAGGCCGCAGGCCGACCCGTGTTCCTAAAAGCAAGTGGGAGGCCGTAGGCCGACCCGTATCCATAAAGGCAAGCGGGAGGCCGAAGGCCGACCCGTGTCTTTAAAAACAGGGGGGGGGAGGCCAAAGGCCTCCCAAAAGCCGACTCGTGTTCGTTTCATCGTTGTCGAGAAGCCAAAGCCGGACCAAACTCAAACAAACCAAAGTCCTGCATGTACTTTGAAGTGATTTTTTTTGATCGAGGAAGAATAATTTCCCAACAAGTTTTGCATCAAAAATTATTAAAATTGCTCGCCAAATCCGATTCCGACGTTAAAATTTTATAAAAAAAAAAATTTTGCTATTCGGTTTTGAAGGCACTAAACCCTTGGAAATAATTTTGGAAAATTACTTTTTCATTTTATAGCCGTACGGAGCGAGATACGAAAAAAGCTATAAATGCAATTTCGTGCATCCCCGGAATCTGCCTCGGTTGCCGGCAAAAAATTAAAAATCCTCCCGTAAATAAGGACCCCGTGGCCGTTTGAAGGATTCTCAAAATTTCCACCTTAATGCAGTTCTGGCGCGACGACCGCGAAAAAATTTTTAATTTAGAAAACGGTTTCGGGCGCCATCTTTTGGGCCCCGCCTTTTCGAAATCAACACTTTTTTTCGTCGGACGTCCTATAAGCCGGCAAATTGCGGAAATGCAAATTTTGAAAAATTTCGATTACAAACCTCCACCTTTTTGGTGGAGATTAAAATTTCGATTTTTGGATCGTATCGCGACGGCCTCAAATTTGGATTCGCGTTTCCGCAAAGCAATACGTAGGTCGTAGATAAAGTATTCGACAGGTAACTAAGTAAGTTGTAGCTTTTTTTTTTAAGTCCACAAGGTCAAATTAGAGCCTCCATCAACTCTTCGGCATTTTGCGGTGGATGCGCGTTCGTTCTGCTGTTGAAGTCTTCCCTGAGAGCCTCTTGATCCATTTTATAGGATGACCATCCTTCTGCCGGTATTGCTCTGGCACGAGCTACTTTTCCTAGGCAGAAGTGGATGTACCTATGGTCGCTCAGGGTTTCTTCTTCTAGCACTCTCCAGTTCTCGATTCTCTGGAGTGCCTCGCTGGTGGCAAGCGTGACGTCGATAATGGAGGTCGAGTTTCCCCTTACAAAAGTAGGGGTGCTTCCGACGTTCCCCACCTCCAGTCCCGCCTGGCCAAGGATGTCCGATAGGGCTTCCCCCCTCTCATCTTCTTCTTCGAGAGCCCCACTCCGGGGACTTTGCGTTAAAGTCCCCGCCAACCACTACCGGTTCGCCGTGCGCCCGAGCCGCTCTGACCTCCGCGGCTAGAAGGTCTAGCTGGGCTCTGAAGTCGTCGATCGGGTCGTTTGGCGAGTAATAACAGCTTACCACTCTCACCCCCCGAATCTTCGCCCAAGCGTAGCCCTCTCCGCTACCTATCCCCTCCGTTGGTGTTGTGGGTGGCAGGTAAATGGCCGCCCTGCCACTGGGATCCTTAATGAAGTTGGCCGATCCCAGGAGGTTTGGTTCGGATAGGAGCGCTACGTCTATCTTCAGTCGCAACACTGTTTCTAGCAGTAGATCGTGTGCCGCTCTGGCCGTGTGCAGGTTCACTTGCAGGAACCTGAGCCTGCCGCTGTTGCGGGAGGTTGCTTCGCCACCCGATGCCTCTTGGGACGAGCTAGGAATATCGTTGAAGGCTGTCGGCATTGTTGTTGCTGGTGCTGTTGTTGTAGTTGCTGTTGTTGCCGTTGCTGTTGTTGCCGTTGCTGTTGTTGCCGTTGCGGTTGTTGTTGCCGTTGCTATTGTTACCGTTGCTGTTGTTCTTGGTCCTCCTCCTTGGTCTTCATCACTCGCGTGATGAAGGCCGCTGCAACCCGATTCCTCTTCGCCCTGCAGCATGAAAGCGGTACGAGCTAGGAATCTCGTTGTTGGCTGTTGGCATTGTTGTTGCTGTTGCTGTTGTTGCCGTTGCTGTGCTGTTGTTGCCGTTGCTGTTGTTGCCGTTGGTGTTGTTACCTTGTGGGCACCCGCGGCTGGTTGTCCTGTGGGTACCTGAGGGTAGCGAAGTGGAGATGAAAACCAACGATATGGTTGTCAAAATACCGAAATTAAAAATTCTTGATTCTAAGATTATAATGAAAGGAAGAGACAAAAGTGAGGATTCGAACCCAAAGAAGAAACCGCCAGATTCAACAAGAAAGACTCGAAGTCAAAGCATAGATGAGTCGCGAAAAATCGCGAAAAACAAAAGAGGCCGGGAAAGTCCCGAAAATACTGAAGAAAGCGAGGATGAACGCCCGTTCATCATGAAAGCAAAGAGAACGCGAAAAAAGAAGAAAGAACAAACGGAACATATGGACACCACCGACCCCTCGTCGAGCGAGGACAGTGACGGATGTGACTTTGAGACGATGCTCAAAGAAAAACAAAAGGAACTTGGCATAGCCCAAGAGAAAGAAAAAGAAACCGAAAGCGATGAAACGAAGAAAAACAAAAGGACCAAAAATCAACGAAAGAAAGATCGAAAAAGAAAAATAGACGAAGAGTACCAAAAGGAAGAAGAAACCAAGAAAACGAAGACAACCGACAGCCAAGAAAAAGAAGAAGAAAATGCGAGGGTGAACGAAAGCCCGGAGCAGACCGTTAAGTCTACTCCGGACTTGGCCAGTAGCCAGACATTGGACGCTGATTCAGAGATATGGTCGGACCAAAAACTAAAGGAAGCATCAAAAAACGTAATGAACGACGTACACGAAGTACGTAGATTCTTGATGAGGAGTAAGGAGGCCTTCAACTTTCGAGAAGAGGCCCTCGAGCGAATGAAAAACGTGGAAGGACTAGTCCAGGAACTAGTCCAGGACGGAATCAGAAGAAACAAAATGGGGACGGGAGCGCCTTCAGCCTCCCCTCCTCAAACAAAAGCAATCATAGAAGAGGTGGTCAAGGCCATCAGCAAGACCACCCCTCCAATAGTGCCGACCCTTCAGGTCGCGCAGAGTAAATTATCACCGGAAACTGACAAACAAAACCCCCCCAGGGACTACCTGGAGGCGGCTAAGAAGGTGGCCGCTGGCGGCCCTCGTAGCATGCCCACTAGAAAATTCAAGGTCATAGTGTACCCTGACGAAGGGAACACTAATAAATCGGCGGACGAAACTAAAATACAACTTACCAGCATCAAGCTAGCCGACCTAAAAATTAAGCCAGACAGGGTATACCCCATCAAAAACAACGGAGTGATGGTTGAGTCCTCTCAGCCTTCGCTCAAGAACTTGATCGGCAACTCGTTTTTAAAAGAAAAGAAATTGGTGGCCCGGGAGCCTTCAGCTACCTGGCCATCAATCTCTATCCAGATGGTGGACAAATCTTTGTCCAAAGAAAGGGTGGTCGAGGAATTCACCGCGAACTACCCTGAAGCAACAAAAGCGGCCGGGAGCTCCTGGCTCAGGAGCATCAACCCGGTGCACTCTAAGGGTAAGACCCACAACAAGTGGATCCTGGAGGTTCACCCCGTGGTCAGGGAAGCGGCTATCAAGGACGGGAAGTTCCGCGCTTCCTGGAAAAGCTACCGCATCCATGACCACATTACGATCACGCGCTGCTATAAGTGCCAGCGCTTTGGACATACAGCCAAATACTGTAAAGGGAGTGAAGCATGTGCATTCTGCTCCTCCACGGAACACGCTTCACGTGCCTGTGGGGTGCAGAATGATTGTGCGAAACATGTGTGTATCAACTGCGTCAGAGCTAAACACAGCGATGCCAGGCACACTACAGGATCGAACACGTGTAGGGTCTATAAAGCAAGACTTATGGATTACGCACATTCAGTTTTAACGCTTACAGACATCAGTAATGAGTAAGCCCTTTAAAGTCTTGCAGGTAAACCTGAGGAACTCGGAGGCCGCCACGGCCGACGCGCAACGCTTTGTTGCCCAGGAAGAAATTCTCTTGGCCATTCTTTCGGAACCCTACTGCTACCCCGCGGCAGCAGGAGGGTTTCGTCTTCCCTTCTCCCCGAACACTCGGACGGCAGCAATCTTCGGCGACCACTTCCGAACTTGCATCATGGTTAACGATGCGGTAGGAAATGAATTCACGTTCTCCTTCCTCCCGCAAGTTTCCAGCAAGTTCGTAACGGTCGTGTCAATTACCTTCAGTAATAAAGTGACCTACTATTTTATAGGCACGTATTTTCCTCCTTCAGAGGATATACAAATTCCACTCGAAGACCTCCGGAAAGCACTGAGTGTTTGCGGAAAGGGGAAGACATACATTTGTGGAGACTTCAATTGTCGATCAAGGGTGTGGTATGACACCGTGGATTCCAACTCCAGGGCACAGGCAATGGAGGAATTCATTGTACAGCACGAGCTCTTCGTGTTCAATCGACCTAACAAACCGCCTTCGTTCGAGGACTCCCTCGGCAGGAAGAGCAACATAGATCTAACGTTGGGCACTTGCGACACCGTCAATGCAACCCACTCATGGGACATTGCGGAACATGTCATTATCACTGATCATAAAGCCATCACATTTGAAATAAGTGCACCTAATAATCCCATCAGGATTAGTAGGAATAGAAACCCGGATACCATCCAAGCGGAAACCATCGAGACAGAGTTAACTCGGTGGGTAGAGGAAAACGGCCCCAGGTCGGACAATCTAACCACCGAAAACGAAATCGAGGACATGGTCTCCGATTTGCACGGAAGGATCCAGGATCTAATAAATAGGAAAGCCCAAATGAAGAAGATCTACGTTGGCCGTCCTGACTGGTGGACCGACAATCTTGAAAGAGCGCGAAAGAAGTATCTCTCGCGGAAGACGGCTTTGTATAGGAACCACATTGAGAACGAACAGAACGGGCTGTACATTGCAATGATGGAATCTAAGGACAAATTCCTGGAAACATTGAAAAAGGCCAAACAGGCCAGTTGGCAAAAGTTCGTCAACGAATTAAGCGGATGGTGCAAGGACATGAAACTCGCTCTCTCGGAAACGAAGACGAAGATCATGTGCTTGTATCCGAAGCGTGTTCATAATTATGATTTAGATGTCAGACTTAACGGAAAGAAAATAAAGGTGGTAAGGGAATATAAGTACCTTGGGGTCCTTATTGACGAAAACCTATCGATGCAACCGCATGTAAACTACGTTTGCGGCAAAGCCAGTAAACTAGTCCATGCGCTGCATCGAATGGCAAAAAGCGGTTGGAACCTGGACACCTCGAACTCTATGCGAAGGATCTACCAGGGGGCGGTAGTCCCCATCTTGGCTTACGGAAGCGAGATCTGGATACATAGAATAGGGGATAAGCACACGTTGGCCCGGCTGATATCGTGCTATGGATTTTGCTGTCGCGTGATAGCAAAATGTTATAGGACTGTGTCGACCATAGCCGCGGGTGTTTTGGCAGGTATCCACCCAATCGACTTAGAACTCTTACGATTACTGTCATGGCGTGAAGCCAGAAACAAGAAAGTAACCACCTTTATGGGGGTAAGAATAGACCCGAAAGATTACAAATACAGAGTGGACATCAAAAGAAAAATGGAGGACATAATCCAAAAAAAATGGCAACAAAGATGGGACGATGGACTGGTAGGTAGAATTACCTACCAATTCATCCCCAAGGTAAGTAATAAAATAATGAACAATTCCTTCCAGATGACGCAGATGCTAACCGGACATGGCGAGTTCGGCCGACACCTCAAGAGATTGGGGAAATCGGTGGACGGACTATGTCCGGCGTGCGATATTCTCGATGAACCTACACATCGGATACGGGAGTGCGATTTGTACATGCAAGAACAGTTGGAGCTGGCGGCCTATCATGGCATCCATCTCCCTGCACAACTGGACGAGCTGTACGAAGAAACACCACCCGACCTGATGTGTAAGTTCCTCGAGAACAAGACCATCAACATAACTGAAAACGAAGATCTAACCATATAAATTAACAACCCGACAAGGAAAAAGGTTTGGGTGTAACCTAAAAATCGATAAAAGTGATTAAATGAAAAGAGAAAAAAGACACCAAACCAATACATGAAAAACTTATACTTAACAAACAAATCACGATGGAAAAATGCCCACGCAATCCCGATATGGAAACCTAAAAAAGAAACATTATTAGAACCACAAACTACACAAAAACCAGGCAGATTAATTGTTAGTTACAATAGTAAATACGATACACGGTTTGAAACCCGGAGAAAATTCATACAGAAACCTACTTGAACCAGCAATATTAATTTTGATAAATTATTTTTATTTTTATTATGACAACATGAATGTCCTGCCAATATGCAGGATTAAGTTTTAGATTGGCAATGCTAATCCGTTTTTTATTCTATATAATAAATAAACTTCAATTGGTTGTCCTGTGGTTTTGTTGAAAGTCGAAATCGTCTAATATGGCCTCATCAGCAAAAATCGAAGAAAATGAAAAAAAACGTAGAAACAATCCTGAGACAGACGAAGAAGAAAGTCCCCACGAGTGGCCCGAAGAATGGCCCACATTTGAAGATGAAGAAAGTAATAGCTCGGACAACGAAAAACAAGAAGAAATTCGAAAGGAAGCAAAAAAGAAACCAAACAAAAACCAAAGGAAACGTGCCAGATTGGCGAAACAAGAAAAAGAAAAACATGAAAGACAAGTAACGAAAACGCTAAGTGAAAACAGTAACGAAACTAAGGAAAAAAATTATGAAACTGAGAAAACACAAAGCGAACAAAAAATGGAAAAACTGCTCGAAGCATTGTCCGAAATCAGACAGGCAATACAAGAAAAAGAAGAACTTGGAATAGAAGAAACACCAAGTAAAAACCATACGGAAGCAACAAAATGGGCGAAAGAAATACTTTCCAATGTATCGAACGCATCACATAAAGTAATGAAATTCATCAACCAAAGCAAAGAAAAACTCGAAGATAAGGAAAACGCACAAAAAAATGTTGAAGACATGAAAGAAAGCACCTTGAAACTTGTAGAATTTATACTGAAGGGCAATGACAACATACGAGGGACGGGTGAGCCTTCAGCCACCCCTCCCCCGTCCAAAGTAAACACAGCAGAGGCGGTCCCTGCCCCTGCCACCCCCGCGAACCTCCTCAAGGTCCGGGTACCCAAAGAAACAATTTCTTCCCCTCAGGAAGAGCCCAAAAAGCAGGACCCACCTAAGAAAGAATTGGCAGAGTCCAACACCCCGAACCTCTTCAAGGTCCGGGAACCCAAGGAAACAGATTCTTCCCCTAAGGAAGAACCCACGAAGTACAGCCCACCCAGGAGGTACCAAACAGCAATGAAGAGGGCTGCCATCAGCAGCCCCCGGAGCACGCGCAAGAAATATAAAGTGATTGTCTACCCTGGAGAGGGTAGCTCATTCCTGTCAGCGGAAAACACAAGGGCCGCCCTGACTAGCATCAGAGCGGAAGATCTTGGAATAAAAGCAGATAGGCTCTATCTGACAAAAAACAAAAGTGTCGTGGTGGAATCCTCCCACCCTTCGGTCAAGAAACTAGTAGGCAGCACTCTACTAGCTAAGAACCAATTGATGGCACGGGAGCCTTCAGCTACCTGGCCATCAATTGCTATACAGATGGTAGACAAATCCGTCTCTAAGAATCAAATCATAGCGGAAATAGAAAGAAATTTTCCCGAGGCGGTCAATATGGCCGGGAGTTCGTGGCTCAAAAGAGCCAATCCCGTACATACCAGAATAAGAACACACAACAAATGGATCCTAGAGCTTCACCCTCTGATCCATGAAGCAACAATCAAGGAAGGTAAATTCATAGTGGCTTGGAAAAGCTACCGAGTGCGGAACCACATCGGAATTGCCCGATGTTATAAATGCCAACGTTTTGGCCACACAGCCAAATTTTGCAAAGGAAATGAAACATGCGCCTTTTGCACCTCAACAGAACACGCTTCACGTGACTGTGTAGTACAAAAGGAACCTGCTATGCATGTATGCGCCAACTGTGTCAGAGCGAAGCTCAGTGACAATAAGCACTCCACAGGATCAACCCTGTGTAAAGTATATAAGGACCGTCTTATGGCCCTTGCACAATCCATAGCAACCACTATTGACAACGAAAGAAATAACCGTGACCAATAAGATCTAATCCTAAAAACTAATAACCGTGATAAGAAATAAGGTTTGAGTGTACCCAAAAAAAGTCAAATAACTATCGAAAATGAAAAATAGATTACAAATCAAGACATGAAAACCGATACTTACCAAACATTGATGAAATAAAAACGCCCACGCAATCCATTGTTAAGACCTGAAACAAACAAAACAGAAACCAACATATCAAAAACAGGCAGATTATATGTATGTAACAATATACCAAATGACACGCGGTTTGAAACCCGATTAAAAAATTCATAAAAAAACGACCAGAACTTGATAAAAACTCTAAGAATGATTTTATAATTGTGATGAAAACATGAACTCCCCGCCAATTTGCAGGGTCCATTTTATGATGAGGTTGGCAACAACCTCAAAATGTTTTTTTTATTTTATAAATAAATTAACTTCAATTGCCCTCGCGCAGATATTAAAAGCACCATCATTTTGACCTTGAAATCTCTTTCGAGGGCCCAGTTACGGCCCTTAAGGCGAATTTTTGAAATTTTACAAAATTGTCCAAATTAAGGTTCTCGATAGACACCGTCGTTGGCTTTAAATTGTTCCAAGACACGTGACCTTGAAAATTATTTTTAAGGCCGAAATTTGTCCCCAAATCGAATTTTGAATTTGTACCGCGGATATGCAATGGGATGTCGGATCTGCAATATTCGAAATATTTTATTCTGATTTATTTATTGTTATATCGATATAATAAATTATATAGTACGCTCTTTTTATTGATACAATACGGTTGGCTGGTGAAATTCGATACTTTTATTTATTAGCTGCTTCTAGAAGCTCAAGTGAGTGCGGTTCCATATAAGCCAATGCATTACAAATTTTGGGCTTGAAGAAGCTGGCTTCTAGAAACCTAAATTAAATGCGGGCTTTAATAAAACTTCTACAAAATCTACAAAAATGTAGATGACGTCATCCATCTAATACGAATGACGTCACTGATTTACCATTGACATTACAAATTGAGCAATAATTCGAGCGAGGTCAGGAGCCCCTGAAGTTTTTCAAAAATGGTAATCTTTCGAAATTGTCGAGTGTTTGAAATCCCAAAAAGTTGCACTGGTCTTAAAAAACAAATATAGCAAACCCATCAAACCCATCAAACTTTTTATATTTTTAATGTACAAAATTACAAAACAATTCAATGAATTAAAAACGAACGCCTTCGGACAATCCTGAAGGTCAGGCACAGTGAATAAAAGTCTTCTGCTCCTCGGGAGATTATTTTAAAACAAATTTTCGAATCAGAAAGACACTTAAGGCCGACGAGCCCAATACAACAAATCCTCCTACAAAATTCCAAAATTTGTTACTTCGCTTTCCCTTTTTCTTAAGTTTTTGTTCCAACAATTCTACGGTGTTCTCAAACGAAGACAAGTAATTTATCAACATCTGGCTCGCGTTGTGCAAATTAACATAGCATAAAACCACATTTTTCCTCGCAGTTGCATTAAGTATACAACCGTTGTGCAGTCTCAAATTGGCCGAGACTTCAGTTAAGACTTTGAACATGTACTCATCATCAAACACGAGCTTCGTCTTTATCCTGTAAAGTAACAAAATCACCGGTTTTTGATGGATTTGGAAAAAAGTGGTGACTTACTCTCTAGGTATTACCAAAGTGGACGTCCGTTGAAGGATCAGTAGTCTTAATTCGTGTTGATCGACTCCAATAATTTCTAGATCACGGTAGGAGAGCGTTGGGAGAGTGGAACAATCGACGCGAGATTTTTTGAATAATTCCAGGTACGACTCGGCCTTAACGGTTTGTAGAATTGTCTGCAATAAATCCATGTTTTCCGTGCTTGAAACCATCTTGACACAGAGTTTAAAAAACTAACCTAAAACTTAACAGAAAATTGACAGCAGTTCTCAAAAATTATTATGTTGTGAAGTTAGGTGTAGATTCGAATTTTAGATTCTTCTACAGCCGCCTAAACTGGTTAACAAAAAAATAATTATCAGTGTCAGTCCCCTTCCGGATTTCAAACTATAAAGGTTATAACTTGAGGGGTGGAAAAGCAGAAAATAAACTTTTACAGCTAACTTCAAGAGATAAAGAACTGCTGTCAATTTGTAACTTAACCTCAAAATTTTCGTGTTTGATGCGAAAAGCAGCTTTGATACTTTCCACCGTTAAAATGCCAAAACGATGCTTAACAACGATAAATGTCGAAACAGTTGCACCTCCGGAAGACGCTAGTAAAAAACAAAAGACAGGTCATTGGTCTTTTGGATTAGTCGACACCATCAAAGACGAATCAAACCACGTGCAATCGGACGATTCTGTGATCACCATCAAGGATAAATTCCCAAAAGCTAAATTTCATTATTTAGTAGTGCCTAAGGAAAGCATCAAGAGCCTTGAACAGGTGACAAACAAACACATTCCTCTCATCGAGCACATGAACGAGGTGGCAGAAAATTTAATACAAGAAAATCATCCGGACATAACCTTTCGGATTGGCTTCCATGCTGAACCCAGCATGACCCCATTACACTTGCACGTCATCAGCGACGACATGATTTCGCCATGCGTGAAAACAAAGAAACATTGGAACAGCTACACCACCAAATTTTTACTCGAATTATCAGGCAAGCTAAAAAAACAATTGCAAGTTTCGAATTCTAACCCAACTTTTTTCAGATGTTCTTCAGCAGCTACGCAAAGACGAGAAAGTTAAGTTGCCTTCCAGCGAGGACTGCAAAAAGTTGTTGAATTTAGCTTTAAAGTGCCACAAATGCGAATACAAAGCAAAACATATGCCAGATTTGAAAAACCACATCTTGGAACACTAATCAACATCCCACTTCTGATTTTGAAATTCAAAAAACCGTTTATTAAACTATTTTATTGCTTACAAAAAATTAAACTTGCAACACATATTTATTCCTGTTTGTTGTTTTTATTATACCAAGTCCCGCATGAATTCGCGTGCGTTACGCGATGTTTAATCAAATTTCCCACACAAGAAAACCGCGAACCGCAAGCTTGACAAACGTGCGGTTTTATTCCCGTATGCAGACTGCTGTGCGTCACCAAACTCTCGCGATACGCGAACGCTTTCGGACAATACAAACACTTAAATGGTTTTTCGCCGGTGTGACTCCGCTCGTGAATTTTGAGCTGACCTTTCCACCGGAACTCCTTACCGCAAAATTTACACAAAAACTTCTTCTTCGGATCGTGAATTTTCAAATGAGAAGTCCGAGTGTAAATACTGCTAAAACCCTTTCCACAGACATCGCACGGGTAAATCGGCCCCGTCCCGCAATTGCTGCTCTCATGGTGCAACAACATCGCCTTTTGACGAAACTGCAGGCCGCATTTTTCGCAGATGTACAGGTAAACCTTCCGTGGTTGCCCCTTGTGGTAAATGTTCTGATGAGACCGCAAAGAATCCATGTTGGAGAAGACCTTCTCGCAATCATTACACGCTAAAAACAGAACAATCACAATCAAACAAACAAAATTCGGAAGGCTACAACGAAAATTTACTCAAAATATCGACGTGTTCCTTCTTTTGATGAAGTCTGTGCTCTTGTTTCGTCTCGAATTTACGTCCGCAGCACTTGCAGATGAACCGCGCGTCTTTTAGTTTCGCTTTTACAAGTTCGCCCTTTTCGTGGTCCTTTTCGTGTTTCCTCAGCCACCTCCAGTTGGAGTACAGTTTACCACAGTGTTTGCACGGCGCTTCGGAAACGTTTTCTGAAAATTAATAATTCTGTTGGCCAATCAAAACCGGCGACATAACTCACCTAAATCGCGCTCTTTCAGAAAATTCTGGAACTCTTCCTTGGTTTCCTTTTCACTTTCGAATTTAATTCTCACTTTTCGCACCTTTCTTATGTCTTTTTTGTCGTCAACGTCGGACAAGTCGTCGTTTATGGCAGTCTTATCGTCGGTATCGCTTTTTATTGTATATTCAACGATGGTTTTGTCCGTTTTGTCCACCTAAAAATCCTAAATTATTATTTGGTACATAAAAAGTTTTTCGTTGAAATGGATAGGTTTTTCAAATAATGTTTAATCCGTTAAATTTGCTTCCAGAAAAGGGATAAAGGGGATGTCGATAAACAAGGCCATGACGGACGGCCCAAAACAAGGACGGAGTACAGGCCGGGAAATCGCTAGAATCCAGCCAAACCTGCTACCAAATGAGCACAATAAATGCCTGATGGAGGGGAGGCACCCTGGAAACTGGAAAAATCTGATGTGACAACACATTACTTTCCCATTAATAGATTCCACTTCATTTTATATTAAATATTAATAAAAAAATATGTAATTAAAATCATTGCCTTGCTTAGCGGTCGAAAACGATCTGCGACCTACGCATTTTTTTGCAGAAATGCAAATCTAAATTCGAGAGGATCCAAATGAGACCAAAAAATCGAAACTTTAATCTGAAAATAAGCGAGCCAGGCGCAAAAAACTATTCAATTTTTGACCCTGTAACGATATAGACCTATTTTTAAACATCGCGCCAAAGAATTATGAGCTTGACAACACTGCGGTAAAATACAATTGACAACGTAGCGAAGAACGACGAATGAAAGACAAGTTATGATGCTATGACCGAGCGAGATTACTACGCTAGGGCTTTCGAACGATAGTGGTGGTGTTTTGGGTCCAGTCATTTGTAAAATAATTTAATGTTACCATTTTCTTTTATGTTCAAGCTTTTGTTAGCTATTTACAATAAGGTGAATATTATTTGTATATTTTATTTCAAAGTGGGTAAAACTCGACACTTCCAAATTCGGTAACGTAATTACTGCATAATATTATTAAAATATGTATTTAAATGTTCTCCGAAACGCGAGTGGTGAGATTACTTAATATTAATCCGCTGCGTATAGCGTCGGGTTTAGATGGCACAGCTTGATACCATGCACCCCTAAATGATGGTGATCTGATTTAATTTGGTGTTCGTTTTATATATAAAATAAGTGAAAGTAACACATATGGTTGGAAGGGTCGAATTACCGACTTTCACTTTTGTATAATCCTTGTCAGGTAGCGACCGATTGACAAAGGAAAAATATTGCTTTGTCTGAAATTCTAAGATGGCGATTGCATATCTCAGCTGAAAACCCAGCGAGACAATCAAGCTAAACACGAATAATTATTATTATGTAAAACAAAATGTTTATGAAATGTTAGTAACAAAGTTACGAAACCTAAATGCACTATACTCGTAATTATGACATATAATTAATATGAAAATTTTATTGTATGAAAATTGCCCAAGAGGTAAAAAATTATATGTATCATTTATAAATGACAAGACAAAACAAAACAATCGAGACATTGAATTAAAACAAATCAACAACTGACTGTGTGTGTTTTTAAAAGCTTTTATTTAGCTCGTACAAAATTGACCTCGCGCATATCCTATACGCGCAACTTGAAAATGGCTTCGCGAATATCAGATAGTTTCACAAAAGCGCGCTTTCTGTAAGCCGTTGTTATAATTTGGTGTGTTGTCTTATAATTTGGTGTATTGTAATAATTTTTGTGTTAAAATCAGATAATCAAACTAGTTTTGCGGCAAATATCTATTTTTTATTTTGTTTTATTATGGTTATGTGATAAACTGTTGTGACATTTGTTGCTATCTCTTTTTTTTTAGTGGTCAACTCAAATAATCCCATAGGCGCAACAGTGGTTTTGTTTGTTAAGGAACCCACGTAGGAATATTTTTCAAATAAAAACATATTACCTATATAAAAATTTTTGGAAGACTAAAAAGAAATAAATAAAAAATAAATAAAAAAAAAAGCTTTTATAAAAACATGCACTAAAAAGTTAAAAATAATTTTTCGTCACAAAAAGGAATAAAAGCGTGCGGCTGTTTAGCAATTACTTAAATTAAAATTAACAGCCGCACGCTTTTATTCCTTTTTGTGACGAAAAATTATTTTTAACTTTTTAGTGCATGTTTTTACAAAAGCTTTTTTTTAAAATTTTTTTTTATTTTTGTGTAATGGATTTTACTTTCTTTCTTTCCTTTGACTCATGAAATCGTCTGTCTTTGTGTTCATTTGCCTACATGGGGAACTTTCAACGAATTTGGGGTAATTTTTGTAATCAAGCGGGTTTTAGATTAATTACACAACGTGGGGTCTACATGGGTGTCTTAGCTAGATCACGGACTTACGGATGGGGGCCCCCGGCGGCCGCGTTTGAGGTTAGGTACTCTCGCTTAGGCGTGAAGTTGGGTTTGCGCTTAGGGAGGTGGTAGTGGGAAATTCAAAACTTGGTTGCAAAATTACAACCACCCCTCAAACGGTAACGGGACAAAATTTGGCCATACAGATTGTCCGTTTTCGCCGCCCCCACCTCTCTCGCAAATTTCAGGTCGATCGGACGAAAACTCTGGAAGTAGATACGAAAATGCGAGCGCTCGAAAAAAATTTCGAGAAAGAAAAAATTATTTCGCCCACCGCCCGGTGAAAAAATTCAACTCTCCAAAGTGAATTCCGAAATTTTGTGACCACTTTGAATCGCCATTTCACCCCTTCCATTACGTGATATTGAAAAACGGGAAAATTTTCCCGTTCAATCCTCCACACCGGTAAAACCACACCGGTATGCAAAATTTCAACTCTCCACGACCCTACAATACGCACTAAATTATGAATGAGTGAGTGAGTGATTTGCTCAAATTTATATGTGTTTAATACAAAATTTGGATCGAAACTTGGATCAAAATTATCCAAGGCAAACCATATTTTTTTAATAGCGCTTATTTTATTTTTGCATTTGAACAATAATTTAAGAGGGAAATATCAAGTGTGGGGTATCATAAGATGCGGAAAAATAATCTCTTTCGATTGATATGATTTTCAATCTCATATGTTCCACCGGGAAGCGGGAATTCTCTTTAACAATTTTCATTCTCCTAAAAAGGGGGTTAAAAATGGACGGTTTTCAACCAAAATCTAATCAGCTCTTTAGACAGCTACTTAAAACTAGTGTAAAAAATTTCAACGCAATCGGTGCACGCGTTTTTCTGAAAACGTTGACGATAGAATGACGAATTAAATTTACAAAGAAAATCAAATAATGTATTTTTGGTTCAACTGCATTGTCATATTATGATAAACTTTTTATCAAAATTAGGGATGGTGTGGTCAACTTATATATTCAGATAATAAATATTTATGATGAAAATCTATACAATTAATTGAAAATCGATTCCGACCTTTTTAAATAAATATAACGGTGGTCGCGCAACTTAGCTATACTTTGAGCTGTTATTGCTATGTGAATACGAATCTGACGAAAAATTTGTATAAATATTTTTTTGTACAGAATTTAATTAGCGTTAATTTCATATTAACGCTTTCTTATTGTAAGAAAGATTATTGTAAAAAGGCTTAGCCGTATATGAAATAAATAAATAAATAAATAAATAAATATTAAACTACGAGTATTTTGTCATCAAGTTCAAAGAAACTTGAGAAATCGGCGAAAAACTGATTTTTATCCGTTTCTGCCTATGCTTAATTAATTTTTAGTAACCGAACCCATGCTCATCTCATGATAAAATTTGGCACGCATGCTCAGCACATTTGTACAAAAAAACTGTAAAAAAATTAACCAAAATAAAAGACCCCTTTAGAAATAGGGGTTGAAATAGGGTTAATATTAAAAAATTAATCCAGTTAGGGGTTGAAAATAAAAAATGTGGTTAAATATTTGAACAGAAGGTTCGTAAGTACAACGCCAAAACAAGGTTAATTAACCTTCCAAACATATTGTTTTTGTACGCATATAAAAGTCAAATTCACCGATAATCGCAACATCAATACGCATGCAGCTGATGGGTCGTAATTAAGATTAATTCTGACTCATTAACTGCATTCGTGTTTACGACATCTATTAACCTATAATTATATAACCATACTATTTACTAACCTCAACATCTTCAACTTTAACTTCCAGTCCCTCATAGGAGGCTTCAACCACTTCTTCCTTCACCACACACTCACTCCCACTTCTGATCTCCTCCTTGTACTGCAAACTGTCCTGCTCAGTTTTCTTCAATTTTTCCTTATACGCCGCCAATTTCATTTCCAATTGTTGCTCCTTCTGCAACGTCTTCAGTTTCACACACTTCGGCGTGTTGATTTGAATTTTCATTTTAGTCGACGGATTGTTGACCCTATGAGTGGTCACGGGAGTGGAACCGCAAGTATCGGGATGCGTGCGCCTGTGTTTCATCAAATTTCCGACGCAACTGAACGCGTGACTGCAATTTTCGCACTGAAACGGTTTCACCCCCGTGTGCAGGGTGCTGTGCGTGATCAAGCTCTGTCGGTGGCAGAATCCCTTACCGCAAACCTAAACCGCGAAGTTATAAAACCGATCATTTTAGCACGACATTTTTTTTTTACCTCACAAACGAACGCCTTGTCTTGGGTGTGCGTCCTTTCGTGCACCTGCAGCTGGCCGATCGTCAAAAAACGTTTGCCACAGTAACCGCACATGTGGGAACGTTCGCCGTTGTGGATCAGCATGTGGTTGTGTAACGAACCCGCCGTCATCAAGTTTAAATTGCAGATTTTGCACTGGAACAGCTTTATAGTTCCACATTTCGAGTTGATGTGATGGGTGAGTTCGCTCTTCGTTTTGAACTGTTTTGCGCAGTCGCTGCACATGAAACAGGGGTTTAGATTGTCGGCGTGGAGGACGGTGTTGTGGAGGAGGAGCTCGTCTTTTGTTTCGAATAGTAAATCGGGACACAACTTACACTTTCGCATTTTGACCTAAAAATAGAAATCAATCGTATTTATTTCTATTTGCATGAAAAATAAAAACATAGTTAATAATCGGGGTTGAAAGAATGGGCACAAAAAAGTATGTCACGGCTTTTCGCTCAAAACGCAGCCATAACCGTAAGAAATATAAACAATTATGTAGGAACTAGGGATGGGCGCGTGACGTGATTTTCGTCGTGTCACGGTCTTTTAACGTAACACGTGAATGTCTAAAATAGAGAATCACGATAAAAACCGTGATTGTGCGTGAGTGAAATTAAACAAACGTGATCGTGCGTGAGCCGCTAAATGTCGCGAGTATACGTGAAAAACCGTGAGTAGTCGTAAGTGGTCGTGAGCAGCCGTGAGTGTTCGTGCGTAGGCGTGAGTGGTTGTGAGCAGTTGTACAATTTTGCAATCTCTAAAGTTTTATACAAAAAATTTTCAATATTGCTTTTCAATAATAAAATTTGTTATCTTTTAAGTAAATTAAAAAAATGTGCATGTGTGTAAAAATATTAGCCTGATCTAGTATCTACTAAAAATGGGCGCGTAACGTGATTTTAGACGTGTACGGTTCGTGAGTAAATGGAAAATATCGTGAGTGTGCGTGAATGTGATTTAGCCTTTGCATGATCGTTCGTGATTGTGCGTGAGCAGCAAGAAAAATTCGTGAGTGTGCGTGACCGTGAGTGAAAAGTGACTCGCGCGCCCATCTCTAGTAGGAACAGTAGAACCACAATTATCAGCGTCTTGGTTATCCGAACTTCCGCGTTAACCGGGCCGAACCGCTTAAAACAATTTTCCGTGTTATACGAGGCACCAATATAACATCCGCTTTATCCGAGTCTTGAAGATTGCACGAACTGCGCTCTATAAATTAGAAACACGGACAAATTTTGAATTAAATAAAATTCTCAACTGAGAACAAAATATGTAAAATTAAAAAATATGCAAATGCTTTTATATTCTATATGTTGGACCTGTAATGTTTAGTATCAGATGGTCAAAGCCTATGGGAGTATTAGAAATATCTGGCAGACTTCAAAAAGTTATCAGCAGATGGCGCTACTAAATTCGAAGGCGGTGTAAATGGCTTGAGCACTAATCATGGACTTCTTAACCCTTTCACCGGTGTACCCACAAATTTGTGGGTAAAAAATGAAGAAAATATTTTCAGAAACCCACAAAATTGTGGGTAAAAAATGAAAAATGTTTAGTTCCTCTCAGTGTTTTTGGTTGCTTCGAAGAATATCACAATGGTCCTCGTAATTAAAGATTTATCAATTTATTTTCCCTTTTAAAATTTTTTAAATAATTATTATTTTTTTAATAATTAAAATTTCGAAATCATAAATTTATTTTTCTTGATTCTAAATAAATCCATAAACTTAAAAAAATTTAAGAATAAAATAACCCCTTGACCCAACATTTTGAATGCCTTTAAGCATAAATATTTTGGACCCCCAAATTTTGATAAAATCGGTAAAAGGGTTAAAGATTCGTGGCACCAAGACACATTAATAAAGAAATTTATTACGACTTCAAATTAAGTAACATCATTTGTTGATTGTCTTTTCAACCACAGCAGGTGCTTACAAAACTTTTGCCAATCTGATACTATAAAATCAAAGGTTAGACTGTCCGACTAATGACATTATCATTATATTTTTAGTATATAATCGGCGAGGCTTAGACAAACCGGATTTTCTATTGGTGCTTCAAATACCAAGTATAATTATTTTCAAAGCTTAGTCTTGGGGTATGGAATCTATCCCCCCCCCAAGCACCGATTTTTGGGGGACTTTATTTGTTGAGACGTTTGAAAGTTTTTATTATTAATTAAAAAATTGATAATTGTCGAGGGAATGCCTACCCGAAGACCATACTTTTACTGACCGGGGGGTCTGGGGGGTATGGAATACCCTCCAGTTACGCATAAATTGCAGAAGAAAATTTTATAACCTGTTGACCTTACGCCCGGCAGTAGCAAGCAAAATAATGCAAACTTAAAATAACAACAGATTCCAGAAAGAATTCCGTAACCCCCCCCCCCGCGCCGATAAGAAACAATAGGAACCTTTGAAGGTTGCAATTCGCAATTTACATTAAGCAAACGCCACCATGCGGGAGAATTTCATATTAGTAAAGAACGTATTAAATGACGATAAAAATATGTTCTAGACTCAAAACATAATAAATTGAACTAACTAACAAAACATATTACAATAACTTAAACAACACAATAAAAACGTTTGCAAACTTTCACCTTAAAATGACTTTGAATTTTGAGATATACGTCCAAACACAGCCATGTTATTGCTTGTGGCGCCACCAACGGTAATGTAAATTGCAAATACACTTGAATGACTGTCATTATGGTAACGTGCCAATTTTACCTGTTACCCCATCGTTATTATGGTAACCCGACAATTTAACCGGTTACAAGTCTGCTACTATGGTAACGTAATATTTGAATAGCAATTCGCGATTTACATTACCGGTGGCGGCGCCACTAACAACAACAACATGGCTGTATGTGGACGTATAACTCGTAATTCCAAGTCATTTTATGGTGAAAGTTTGCAAAACATTTTAGGGCATTATTAAACTTATTATAATATGTTTTGTTAATTCTTAATGAACTTTATTATATCTTAATCCTAAAGAAGGTATTTTTATTTTCATTTAATACGTTACTTTCTCATTTGAAATTCTCCCGCATGATGGCGTTTGCTTAGTGTAAATTGCGATATTTGATAAAAGGAAAATGTGAATTTCATGTGAGTGGAAGATATTAATTTGTTAAACATTTCTGGAAGGGCCTTTGCTATGGCAACGTGAAAAATTTTATAATATCTTAATCCTAAAGAACGTATTTTTATTTTCATTTAAAACGTTACTTTCTCATTTGAAATTCTCCCGCATGATGCGTTTGCTTAGTGTAAATTGCGATATTTGATAAAATGAAAACGTGAATTTCATGTGAGTGGAAGATTTTAATTTGTTAAACATTTCTAGAAGGGCCTTTGCTATGGCAACGTGAAAACTTTTATAATATCTTAATCCTAAAGAACGTATTTTTATTTTCATTTAATACGTTACTTTCTCATTTGAAATTCTCCCGCACGATGGCGTTTGCTTAGTGTAAATTGCGATATTTGATAAAAGGAAAACGTGAATTTCATGTGAGTGGAAGATTTTAATTTGTTAAACATTTCTAGAAGGGCCTTTGCTATGGCAACGTGAAAACTTTTATAATATCTTAATCCTAAAGAACGTATTTTTATTTTCATTTAATACGTTACTTTCTCATTTGAAATTCTCCCGCACGATGGCGTTTGCTTAGTGTAAATTGCGATATTTGATAAAAGGAAAACGTGAATTTCATGTGAGTGGAAGATTTTAATTTGTTAAACATTTCTAGAAGGGCCTTTGCTATGGCAACGTGAAAACTTTTATAATATCTTAATCCTAAAGAACGTATTTTTATTTTCATTTAATACGTTACTTTCTCATTTGAAATTCTCCCGCACGATGGCGTTTGTTTAGTGTAAATTGCGATATTTGATAAAAGGAAAATGTGAATTTCATGTGAGTGGAAGATTTTAATTTGTTAAACATTTCTGGAAGGGCCTTTGCTATAGCAACGTGAAAAATTTTATAATATCTTAATCCTAAAGAACGTATTTTTATTTTCATTTAATACGTTACTTTCTCATTTGAAATTCTCCCGCACGATGGCGTTTGTTTAGTGTAAATTGCGATATTTGATAAAAGGAAAATGTGAATTTCATGTGAGTGGAAGATTTTAATTTGTTAAACATTTCTGGAAGGGCCTTTGCTATAGCAACGTGAAAAATTTTATAATATCTTAATCCTAAAGAACGTATTTTTATTTTCATTTAATACGTTACTTTCTCATTTGAAATTCTCCCGCACGATGGCGTTTGTTTAGTGTAAATTGCGATATTTGATAAAAGGAAAATGTGAATTTCATGTGAGTGGAAGATTTTAATTTGTTAAACATTTCTGGAAGGGCCTTTGCTATAGCAACGTGAAAAATTCTATAATATCTTAATCCTAAAGAACGTATTTTTATTTTCATTTAATACGTTACTTTCTCATTTGAAATTCTCCCGCACGATGGCGTTTGTTTAGTGTAAATTGCGATATTTGATAAAAGGAAAATGTGAATTTCATGTGAGTGGAAGATTTTAATTTGTTAAACATTTCTGGAAGGGCCTTTGCTATAGCAACGTGAAAAATTTTATAATATCTTAATCCTAAAGAACGTATTTTTATTTTCATTTAATACGTTACTTTCTCATTTGAAATTCTCCCGCACGATGGCGTTTGTTTAGTGTAAATTGCGATATTTGATAAAAGGAAAATGTGAATTTCATGTGAGTGGAAGATTTTAATTTGTTAAACATTTCTGGAAGGGCCTTTGCTATAGCAACGTGAAAAATTTTATAATATCTTAATCCTAAAGAACGTATTTTTATTTTCATTTAATACGTTACTTTCTCATTTGAAATTCTCCCGCACGATGGCGTTTGTTTAGTGTAAATTGCGATATTTGATAAAAGGAAAATGTGAATTTCATGTGAGTGGAAGATTTTAATTTGTTAAACATTTCTGGAAGGGCCTTTGCTATAGCAACGTGAAAAATTTTATAATATCTTAATCCTAAAGAACGTATTTTTATTTTCATTTAATACGTTACTTTCTCATTTGAAATTCTCCCGCACGATGGCGTTTGTTTAGTGTAAATTGCGATATTTGATAAAAGGAAAATGTGAATTTCATGTGAGTGGAAGATTTTAATTTGTTAAACATTTCTGGAAGGGCCTTTGCTATAGCAACGTGAAAAATTTTATAATATCTTAATCCTAAAGAACGTATTTTTATTTTCATTTAATACGTTACTTTCTCATTTGAAATTCTCCCGCACGATGGCGTTTGTTTAGTGTAAATTGCGATATTTGATAAAAGGAAAATGTGAATTTCATGTGAGTGGAAGATTTTAATTTGTTAAACATTTCTGGAAGGGCCTTTGCTATAGCAACGTGAAAAATTTTATAATATCTTAATCCTAAAGAACGTATTTTTATTTTCATTTAATACGTTACTTTCTCATTTGAAATTCTCCCGCACGATGGCGTTTGTTTAGTGTAAATTGCGATATTTGATAAAAGGAAAATGTGAATTTCATGTGAGTGGAAGATTTTAATTTGTTAAACATTTCTAGAAGGGCCTTTGCTATGGCAACGTGAAAACTTTTATAATATCTTAATCCTAAAGAACGTATTTTTATTTTCATTTAATACGTTACTTTCTCATTTGAAATTCTCCCGCACGATGGCGTTTGCTTAGTGTAAATTGCGATATTTGATAAAAGGAAAATGTGAATTTCATGTGAGTGGAAGATTTTAATTTGTTAAACATTTCTAGAAGGGCCTTTGCTATGGCAACGTGAAAACTTTTATAATATCTTAATCCTAAAGAACGTATTTTTATTTTCATTTAATACGTTACTTTCTCATTTGAAATTCTCCCGCACGATGGCGTTTGTTTAGTGTAAATTGCGATATTTGATAAAAGGAAAATGTGAATTTCATGTGAGTGGAAGATTTTAATTTGTTAAACATTTCTAGAAGGGCCTTTGCTATGGCAACGTGAAAACTTTTATAATATCTTAATCCTAAAGAACGTATTTTTATTTTCATTTAATACGTTACTTTCTCATTTGAAATTCTCCCGCACGATGGCGTTTGCTTAGTGTAAATTGCGATATTTGATAAAAGGAAAACGTGAATTTCATGTGAGTGGAAGATTTTAATTTGTTAAACATTTCTAGAAGGGCCTTTGCTATGGCAACGTGAAAACTTTTATAATATCTTAATCCTAAAGAACGTATTTTTATTTTCATTTAATACGTTACTTTCTCATTTGAAATTCTCCCGCACGATGGCGTTTGTTTAGTGTAAATTGCGATATTTGATAAAAGGAAAATGTGAATTTCATGTGAGTGGAAGATTTTAATTTGTTAAACATTTCTGGAAGGGCCTTTGCTATAGCAACGTGAAAAATTTTATAATATCTTAATCCTAAAGAACGTATTTTTATTTTCATTTAATACGTTACTTTCTCATTTGAAATTCTCCCGCACGATGGCGTTTGTTTAGTGTAAATTGCGATATTTGATAAAAGGAAAATGTGAATTTCATGTGAGTGGAAGATTTTAATTTGTTAAACATTTCTGGAAGGGCCTTTGCTATAGCAACGTGAAAAATTTTATAATATCTTAATCCTAAAGAACGTATTTTTATTTTCATTTAATACGTTACTTTCTCATTTGAAATTCTCCCGCACGATGGCGTTTGTTTAGTGTAAATTGCGATATTTGATAAAAGGAAAATGTGAATTTCATGTGAGTGGAAGATTTTAATTTGTTAAACATTTCTGGAAGGGCCTTTGCTATAGCAACGTGAAAAATTCTATAATATCTTAATCCTAAAGAACGTATTTTTATTTTCATTTAATACGTTACTTTCTCATTTGAAATTCTCCCGCACGATGGCGTTTGTTTAGTGTAAATTGCGATATTTGATAAAAGGAAAATGTGAATTTCATGTGAGTGGAAGATTTTAATTTGTTAAACATTTCTGGAAGGGCCTTTGCTATAGCAACGTGAAAAATTTTATAATATCTTAATCCTAAAGAACGTATTTTTATTTTCATTTAATACGTTACTTTCTCATTTGAAATTCTCCCGCACGATGGCGTTTGTTTAGTGTAAATTGCGATATTTGATAAAAGGAAAATGTGAATTTCATGTGAGTGGAAGATTTTAATTTGTTAAACATTTCTGGAAGGGCCTTTGCTATAGCAACGTGAAAAATTTTATAATATCTTAATCCTAAAGAACGTATTTTTATTTTCATTTAATACGTTACTTTCTCATTTGAAATTCTCCCGCACGATGGCGTTTGTTTAGTGTAAATTGCGATATTTGATAAAAGGAAAATGTGAATTTCATGTGAGTGGAAGATTTTAATTTGTTAAACATTTCTGGAAGGGCCTTTGCTATAGCAACGTGAAAAATTTTATAATATCTTAATCCTAAAGAACGTATTTTTATTTTCATTTAATACGTTACTTTCTCATTTGAAATTCTCCCGCACGATGGCGTTTGTTTAGTGTAAATTGCGATATTTGATAAAAGGAAAATGTGAATTTCATGTGAGTGGAAGATTTTAATTTGTTAAACATTTCTGGAAGGGCCTTTGCTATAGCAACGTGAAAAATTTTATAATATCTTAATCCTAAAGAACGTATTTTTATTTTCATTTAATACGTTACTTTCTCATTTGAAATTCTCCCGCATGATGGCGTTTGCTTAGTGTAAATTGCGATATTTGATAAAAGGAAAATGTGAATTTCATGTGAGTGGAAGATATTAATTTGTTAAACATTTCTGGAAGGGCCTTTGCTATGGCAACGTGAAAAATTTTATAATATCTTAATCCTAAAGAACGTATTTTTATTTTCATTTAAAACGTTACTTTCTCATTTGAAATTCTCCCGCATGATGCGTTTGCTTAGTGTAAATTGCGATATTTGATAAAATGAAAACGTGAATTTCATGTGAGTGGAAGATTTTAATTTGTTAAACATTTCTAGAAGGGCCTTTGCTATGGCAACGTGAAAACTTTTATAATATCTTAATCCTAAAGAACGTATTTTTATTTTCATTTAATACGTTACTTTCTCATTTGAAATTCTCCCGCACGATGGCGTTTGCTTAGTGTAAATTGCGATATTTGATAAAAGGAAAACGTGAATTTCATGTGAGTGGAAGATTTTAATTTGTTAAACATTTCTAGAAGGGCCTTTGCTATGGCAACGTGAAAACTTTTATAATATCTTAATCCTAAAGAACGTATTTTTATTTTCATTTAATACGTTACTTTCTCATTTGAAATTCTCCCGCACGATGGCGTTTGCTTAGTGTAAATTGCGATATTTGATAAAAGGAAAACGTGAATTTCATGTGAGTGGAAGATTTTAATTTGTTAAACATTTCTAGAAGGGCCTTTGCTATGGCAACGTGAAAACTTTTATAATATCTTAATCCTAAAGAACGTATTTTTATTTTCATTTAATACGTTACTTTCTCATTTGAAATTCTCCCGCACGATGGCGTTTGTTTAGTGTAAATTGCGATATTTGATAAAAGGAAAATGTGAATTTCATGTGAGTGGAAGATTTTAATTTGTTAAACATTTCTGGAAGGGCCTTTGCTATAGCAACGTGAAAAATTTTATAATATCTTAATCCTAAAGAACGTATTTTTATTTTCATTTAATACGTTACTTTCTCATTTGAAATTCTCCCGCACGATGGCGTTTGTTTAGTGTAAATTGCGATATTTGATAAAAGGAAAATGTGAATTTCATGTGAGTGGAAGATTTTAATTTGTTAAACATTTCTGGAAGGGCCTTTGCTATAGCAACGTGAAAAATTTTATAATATCTTAATCCTAAAGAACGTATTTTTATTTTCATTTAATACGTTACTTTCTCATTTGAAATTCTCCCGCACGATGGCGTTTGTTTAGTGTAAATTGCGATATTTGATAAAAGGAAAATGTGAATTTCATGTGAGTGGAAGATTTTAATTTGTTAAACATTTCTGGAAGGGCCTTTGCTATAGCAACGTGAAAAATTTTATAATATCTTAATCCTAAAGAACGTATTTTTATTTTCATTTAATACGTTACTTTCTCATTTGAAATTCTCCCGCACGATGGCGTTTGTTTAGTGTAAATTGCGATATTTGATAAAAGGAAAATGTGAATTTCATGTGAGTGGAAGATTTTAATTTGTTAAACATTTCTGGAAGGGCCTTTGCTATAGCAACGTGAAAAATTTTATAATATCTTAATCCTAAAGAACGTATTTTTATTTTCATTTAATACGTTACTTTCTCATTTGAAATTCTCCCGCACGATGGCGTTTGTTTAGTGTAAATTGCGATATTTGATAAAAGGAAAATGTGAATTTCATGTGAGTGGAAGATTTTAATTTGTTAAACATTTCTGGAAGGGCCTTTGCTATAGCAACGTGAAAAATTTTATAATATCTTAATCCTAAAGAACGTATTTTTATTTTCATTTAATACGTTACTTTCTCATTTGAAATTCTCCCGCACGATGGCGTTTGTTTAGTGTAAATTGCGATATTTGATAAAAGGAAAATGTGAATTTCATGTGAGTGGAAGATTTTAATTTGTTAAACATTTCTAGAAGGGCCTTTGCTATGGCAACGTGAAAACTTTTATAATATCTTAATCCTAAAGAACGTATTTTTATTTTCATTTAATACGTTACTTTCTCATTTGAAATTCTCCCGCACGATGGCGTTTGCTTAGTGTAAATTGCGATATTTGATAAAAGGAAAATGTGAATTTCATGTGAGTGGAAGATTTTAATTTGTTAAACATTTCTAGAAGGGCCTTTGCTATGGCAACGTGAAAACTTTTATAATATCTTAATCCTAAAGAACGTATTTTTATTTTCATTTAATACGTTACTTTCTCATTTGAAATTCTCCCGCACGATGGCGTTTGTTTAGTGTAAATTGCGATATTTGATAAAAGGAAAATGTGAATTTCATGTGAGTGGAAGATTTTAATTTGTTAAACATTTCTAGAAGGGCCTTTGCTATGGCAACGTGAAAACTTTTATAATATCTTAATCCTAAAGAACGTATTTTTATTTTCATTTAATACGTTACTTTCTCATTTGAAATTCTCCCGCACGATGGCGTTTGCTTAGTGTAAATTGCGATATTTGATAAAAGGAAAACGTGAATTTCATGTGAGTGGAAGATTTTAATTTGTTAAACATTTCTAGAAGGGCCTTTGCTATGGCAACGTGAAAACTTTTATAATATCTTAATCCTAAAGAACGTATTTTTATTTTCATTTAATACGTTACTTTCTCATTTGAAATTCTCCCGCACGATGGCGTTTGTTTAGTGTAAATTGCGATATTTGATAAAAGGAAAATGTGAATTTCATGTGAGTGGAAGATTTTAATTTGTTAAACATTTCTGGAAGGGCCTTTGCTATAGCAACGTGAAAAATTTTATAATATCTTAATCCTAAAGAACGTATTTTTATTTTCATTTAATACGTTACTTTCTCATTTGAAATTCTCCCGCACGATGGCGTTTGTTTAGTGTAAATTGCGATATTTGATAAAAGGAAAATGTGAATTTCATGTGAGTGGAAGATTTTAATTTGTTAAACATTTCTGGAAGGGCCTTTGCTATAGCAACGTGAAAAATTTTATAATATCTTAATCCTAAAGAACGTATTTTTATTTTCATTTAATACGTTACTTTCTCATTTGAAATTCTCCCGCACGATGGCGTTTGTTTAGTGTAAATTGCGATATTTGATAAAAGGAAAATGTGAATTTCATGTGAGTGGAAGATTTTAATTTGTTAAACATTTCTGGAAGGGCCTTTGCTATAGCAACGTGAAAAATTCTATAATATCTTAATCCTAAAGAACGTATTTTTATTTTCATTTAATACGTTACTTTCTCATTTGAAATTCTCCCGCACGATGGCGTTTGTTTAGTGTAAATTGCGATATTTGATAAAAGGAAAATGTGAATTTCATGTGAGTGGAAGATTTTAATTTGTTAAACATTTCTGGAAGGGCCTTTGCTATAGCAACGTGAAAAATTTTATAATATCTTAATCCTAAAGAACGTATTTTTATTTTCATTTAATACGTTACTTTCTCATTTGAAATTCTCCCGCACGATGGCGTTTGTTTAGTGTAAATTGCGATATTTGATAAAAGGAAAATGTGAATTTCATGTGAGTGGAAGATTTTAATTTGTTAAACATTTCTGGAAGGGCCTTTGCTATAGCAACGTGAAAAATTTTATAATATCTTAATCCTAAAGAACGTATTTTTATTTTCATTTAATACGTTACTTTCTCATTTGAAATTCTCCCGCACGATGGCGTTTGTTTAGTGTAAATTGCGATATTTGATAAAAGGAAAATGTGAATTTCATGTGAGTGGAAGATTTTAATTTGTTAAACATTTCTGGAAGGGCCTTTGCTATAGCAACGTGAAAAATTTTATAATATCTTAATCCTAAAGAACGTATTTTTATTTTCATTTAATACGTTACTTTCTCATTTGAAATTCTCCCGCACGATGGCGTTTGTTTAGTGTAAATTGCGATATTTGATAAAAGGAAAATGTGAATTTCATGTGAGTGGAAGATTTTAATTTGTTAAACATTTCTGGAAGGGCCTTTGCTATAGCAACGTGAAAAATTTTATAATATCTTAATCCTAAAGAACGTATTTTTATTTTCATTTAATACGTTACTTTCTCATTTGAAATTCTCCCGCACGATGGCGTTTGTTTAGTGTAAATTGCGATATTTGATAAAAGGAAAATGTGAATTTCATGTGAGTGGAAGATTTTAATTTGTTAAACATTTCTGGAAGGGCCTTTGCTATAGCAACGTGAAAAATTTTATAATATCTTAATCCTAAAGAACGTATTTTTATTTTCATTTAATACGTTACTTTCTCATTTGAAATTCTCCCGCACGATGGCGTTTGTTTAGTGTAAATTGCGATATTTGATAAAAGGAAAATGTGAATTTCATGTGAGTGGAAGATTTTAATTTGTTAAACATTTCTGGAAGGGCCTTTGCTATAGCAACGTGAAAAATTTTATAATATCTTAATCCTAAAGAACGTATTTTTATTTTCATTTAATACGTTACTTTCTCATTTGAAATTCTCCCGCACGATGGAGTTTGTTTAGTGTAAATTGCGATATTTGATAAAAGGAAAATGTGAATTTCATGTGAGTGGAAGATTTTAATTTGTTAAACATTTCTGGAAGGGCCTTTGCTATAGCAACGTGAAAAATTTTATAATATCTTAATCCTAAAGAACGTATTTTTATTTTCATTTAATACGTTACTTTCTCATTTGAAATTCTCCCGCACGATGGCGTTTGTTTAGTGTAAATTGCGATATTTGATAAAAGGAAAATGTGAATTTCATGTGAGTGGAAGATTTTAATTTGTTAAACATTTCTGGAAGGGCCTTTGCTATAGCAACGTGAAAAATTTTATAATATCTTAATCCTAAAGAACGTATTTTTATTTTCATTTAATACGTTACTTTCTCATTTGAAATTCTCCCGCACGATGGAGTTTGTTTAGTGTAAATTGCGATATTTGATAAAAGGAAAATGTGAATTTCATGTGAGTGGAAGATTTTAATTTGTTAAACATTTCTGGAAGGGCCTTTGCTATAGCAACGTGAAAAATTTTATAATATCTTAATCCTAAAGAACGTATTTTTATTTTCATTTAATACGTTACTTTCTCATTTGAAATTCTCCCGCACGATGGCGTTTGTTTAGTGTAAATTGCGATATTTGATAAAAGGAAAATGTGAATTTCATGTGAGTGGAAGATTTTAATTTGTTAAACATTTCTGGAAGGGCCTTTGCTATAGCAACGTGAAAAATTTTATAATATCTTAATCCTAAAGAACGTATTTTTATTTTCATTTAATACGTTACTTTCTCATTTGAAATTCTCCCGCACGATGGCGTTTGTTTAGTGTAAATTGCGATATTTGATAAAAGGAAAATGTGAATTTCATGTGAGTGGAAGATTTTAATTTGTTAAACATTTCTGGAAGGGCCTTTGCTATAGCAACGTGAAAAATTTTATAATATCTTAATCCTAAAGAACGTATTTTTATTTTCATTTAATACGTTACTTTCTCATTTGAAATTCTCCCGCACGATGGCGTTTGTTTAGTGTAAATTGCGATATTTGATAAAAGGAAAATGTGAATTTCATGTGAGTGGAAGATTTTAATTTGTTAAACATTTCTGGAAGGGCCTTTGCTATAGCAACGTGAAAAATTTTATAATATCTTAATCCTAAAGAACGTATTTTTATTTTCATTTAATACGTTACTTTCTCATTTGAAATTCTCCCGCACGATGGCGTTTGTTTAGTGTAAATTGCGATATTTGATAAAAGGAAAATGTGAATTTCATGTGAGTGGAAGATTTTAATTTGTTAAACATTTCTGGAAGGGCCTTTGCTATAGCAACGTGAAAAATTTTATAATATCTTAATCCTAAAGAACGTATTTTTATTTTCATTTAATACGTTACTTTCTCATTTGAAATTCTCCCGCACGATGGCGTTTGTTTAGTGTAAATTGCGATATTTGATAAAAGGAAAATGTGAATTTCATGTGAGTGGAAGATTTTAATTTGTTAAACATTTCTGGAAGGGCCTTTGCTATAGCAACGTGAAAAATTTTATAATATCTTAATCCTAAAGAACGTATTTTTATTTTCATTTAATACGTTACTTTCTCATTTGAAATTCTCCCGCACGATGGCGTTTGTTTAGTGTAAATTGCGATATTTGATAAAAGGAAAATGTGAATTTCATGTGAGTGGAAGATTTTAATTTGTTAAACATTTCTAGAAGGGCCTTTGCTATGGCAACGTGAAAACTTTTATAATATCTTAATCCTAAAGAACGTATTTTTATTTTCATTTAATACGTTACTTTCTCATTTGAAATTCTCCCGCACGATGGCGTTTGCTTAGTGTAAATTGCGATATTTGATAAAAGGAAAATGTGAATTTCATGTGAGTGGAAGATTTTAATTTGTTAAACATTTCTAGAAGGGCCTTTGCTATGGCAACGTGAAAACTTTTATAATATCTTAATCCTAAAGAACGTATTTTTATTTTCATTTAATACGTTACTTTCTCATTTGAAATTCTCCCGCACGATGGCGTTTGTTTAGTGTAAATTGCGATATTTGATAAAAGGAAAATGTGAATTTCATGTGAGTGGAAGATTTTAATTTGTTAAACATTTCTAGAAGGGCCTTTGCTATGGCAACGTGAAAACTTTTATAATATCTTAATCCTAAAGAACGTATTTTTATTTTCATTTAATACGTTACTTTCTCATTTGAAATTCTCCCGCACGATGGCGTTTGCTTAGTGTAAATTGCGATATTTGATAAAAGGAAAACGTGAATTTCATGTGAGTGGAAGATTTTAATTTGTTAAACATTTCTAGAAGGGCCTTTGCTATGGCAACGTGAAAACTTTTATAATATCTTAATCCTAAAGAACGTATTTTTATTTTCATTTAATACGTTACTTTCTCATTTGAAATTCTCCCGCACGATGGCGTTTGTTTAGTGTAAATTGCGATATTTGATAAAAGGAAAATGTGAATTTCATGTGAGTGGAAGATTTTAATTTGTTAAACATTTCTGGAAGGGCCTTTGCTATAGCAACGTGAAAAATTTTATAATATCTTAATCCTAAAGAACGTATTTTTATTTTCATTTAATACGTTACTTTCTCATTTGAAATTCTCCCGCACGATGGCGTTTGTTTAGTGTAAATTGCGATATTTGATAAAAGGAAAATGTGAATTTCATGTGAGTGGAAGATTTTAATTTGTTAAACATTTCTGGAAGGGCCTTTGCTATAGCAACGTGAAAAATTTTATAATATCTTAATCCTAAAGAACGTATTTTTATTTTCATTTAATACGTTACTTTCTCATTTGAAATTCTCCCGCACGATGGCGTTTGTTTAGTGTAAATTGCGATATTTGATAAAAGGAAAATGTGAATTTCATGTGAGTGGAAGATTTTAATTTGTTAAACATTTCTGGAAGGGCCTTTGCTATAGCAACGTGAAAAATTCTATAATATCTTAATCCTAAAGAACGTATTTTTATTTTCATTTAATACGTTACTTTCTCATTTGAAATTCTCCCGCACGATGGCGTTTGTTTAGTGTAAATTGCGATATTTGATAAAAGGAAAATGTGAATTTCATGTGAGTGGAAGATTTTAATTTGTTAAACATTTCTGGAAGGGCCTTTGCTATAGCAACGTGAAAAATTTTATAATATCTTAATCCTAAAGAACGTATTTTTATTTTCATTTAATACGTTACTTTCTCATTTGAAATTCTCCCGCACGATGGCGTTTGTTTAGTGTAAATTGCGATATTTGATAAAAGGAAAATGTGAATTTCATGTGAGTGGAAGATTTTAATTTGTTAAACATTTCTGGAAGGGCCTTTGCTATAGCAACGTGAAAAATTTTATAATATCTTAATCCTAAAGAACGTATTTTTATTTTCATTTAATACGTTACTTTCTCATTTGAAATTCTCCCGCACGATGGCGTTTGTTTAGTGTAAATTGCGATATTTGATAAAAGGAAAATGTGAATTTCATGTGAGTGGAAGATTTTAATTTGTTAAACATTTCTGGAAGGGCCTTTGCTATAGCAACGTGAAAAATTTTATAATATCTTAATCCTAAAGAACGTATTTTTATTTTCATTTAATACGTTACTTTCTCATTTGAAATTCTCCCGCACGATGGCGTTTGTTTAGTGTAAATTGCGATATTTGATAAAAGGAAAATGTGAATTTCATGTGAGTGGAAGATTTTAATTTGTTAAACATTTCTGGAAGGGCCTTTGCTATAGCAACGTGAAAAATTTTATAATATCTTAATCCTAAAGAACGTATTTTTATTTTCATTTAATACGTTACTTTCTCATTTGAAATTCTCCCGCACGATGGCGTTTGTTTAGTGTAAATTGCGATATTTGATAAAAGGAAAATGTGAATTTCATGTGAGTGGAAGATTTTAATTTGTTAAACATTTCTGGAAGGGCCTTTGCTATAGCAACGTGAAAAATTTTATAATATCTTAATCCTAAAGAACGTATTTTTATTTTCATTTAATACGTTACTTTCTCATTTGAAATTCTCCCGCACGATGGCGTTTGTTTAGTGTAAATTGCGATATTTGATAAAAGGAAAATGTGAATTTCATGTGAGTGGAAGATTTTAATTTGTTAAACATTTCTGGAAGGGCCTTTGCTATAGCAACGTGAAAAATTTTATAATATCTTAATCCTAAAGAACGTATTTTTATTTTCATTTAATACGTTACTTTCTCATTTGAAATTCTCCCGCACGATGGAGTTTGTTTAGTGTAAATTGCGATATTTGATAAAAGGAAAATGTGAATTTCATGTGAGTGGAAGATTTTAATTTGTTAAACATTTCTGGAAGGGCCTTTGCTATAGCAACGTGAAAAATTTTATAATATCTTAATCCTAAAGAACGTATTTTTATTTTCATTTAATACGTTACTTTCTCATTTGAAATTCTCCCGCACGATGGCGTTTGTTTAGTGTAAATTGCGATATTTGATAAAAGGAAAATGTGAATTTCATGTGAGTGGAAGATTTTAATTTGTTAAACATTTCTGGAAGGGCCTTTGCTATAGCAACGTGAAAAATTTTATAATATCTTAATCCTAAAGAACGTATTTTTATTTTCATTTAATACGTTACTTTCTCATTTGAAATTCTCCCGCACGATGGAGTTTGTTTAGTGTAAATTGCGATATTTGATAAAAGGAAAATGTGAATTTCATGTGAGTGGAAGATTTTAATTTGTTAAACATTTCTGGAAGGGCCTTTGCTATAGCAACGTGAAAAATTTTATAATATCTTAATCCTAAAGAACGTATTTTTATTTTCATTTAATACGTTACTTTCTCATTTGAAATTCTCCCGCACGATGGCGTTTGTTTAGTGTAAATTGCGATATTTGATAAAAGGAAAATGTGAATTTCATGTGAGTGGAAGATTTTAATTTGTTAAACATTTCTGGAAGGGCCTTTGCTATAGCAACGTGAAAAATTTTATAATATCTTAATCCTAAAGAACGTATTTTTATTTTCATTTAATACGTTACTTTCTCATTTGAAATTCTCCCGCACGATGGCGTTTGTTTAGTGTAAATTGCGATATTTGATAAAAGGAAAATGTGAATTTCATGTGAGTGGAAGATTTTAATTTGTTAAACATTTCTGGAAGGGCCTTTGCTATAGCAACGTGAAAAATTTTATAATATCTTAATCCTAAAGAACGTATTTTTATTTTCATTTAATACGTTACTTTCTCATTTGAAATTCTCCCGCACGATGGCGTTTGTTTAGTGTAAATTGCGATATTTGATAAAAGGAAAATGTGAATTTCATGTGAGTGGAAGATTTTAATTTGTTAAACATTTCTGGAAGGGCCTTTGCTATAGCAACGTGAAAAATTTTATAATATCTTAATCCTAAAGAACGTATTTTTATTTTCATTTAATACGTTACTTTCTCATTTGAAATTCTCCCGCACGATGGCGTTTGTTTAGTGTAAATTGCGATATTTGATAAAAGGAAAATGTGAATTTCATGTGAGTGGAAGATTTTAATTTGTTAAACATTTCTGGAAGGGCCTTTGCTATAGCAACGTGAAAAATTTTATAATATCTTAATCCTAAAGAACGTATTTTTATTTTCATTTAATACGTTACTTTCTCATTTGAAATTCTCCCGCACGATGGCGTTTGTTTAGTGTAAATTGCGATATTTGATAAAAGGAAAATGTGAATTTCATGTGAGTGGAAGATTTTAATTTGTTAAACATTTCTGGAAGGGCCTTTGCTATAGCAACGTGAAAAATTTTATAATATCTTAATCCTAAAGAACGTATTTTTATTTTCATTTAATACGTTACTTTCTCATTTGAAATTCTCCCGCACGATGGCGTTTGTTTAGTGTAAATTGCGATATTTGATAAAAGGAAAATGTGAATTTCATGTGAGTGGAAGATTTTAATTTGTTAAACATTTCTGGAAGGGCCTTTGCTATAGCAACGTGAAAAATTTTATAATATCTTAATCCTAAAGAACGTATTTTTATTTTCATTTAATACGTTACTTTCTCATTTGAAATTCTCCCGCACGATGGCGTTTGTTTAGTGTAAATTGCGATATTTGATAAAAGGAAAATGTGAATTTCATGTGAGTGGAAGATTTTAATTTGTTAAACATTTCTGGAAGGGCCTTTGCTATAGCAACGTGAAAAATTTTATAATATCTTAATCCTAAAGAACGTATTTTTATTTTCATTTAATACGTTACTTTCTCATTTGAAATTCTCCCGCACGATGGCGTTTGTTTAGTGTAAATTGCGATATTTGATAAAAGGAAAATGTGAATTTCATGTGAGTGGAAGATTTTAATTTGTTAAACATTTCTGGAAGGGCCTTTGCTATAGCAACGTGAAAAATTCTATAATATCTTAATCCTAAAGAACGTATTTTTATTTTCATTTAATACGTTACTTTCTCATTTGAAATTCTCCCGCACGATGGCGTTTGTTTAGTGTAAATTGCGATATTTGATAAAAGGAAAATGTGAATTTCATGTGAGTGGAAGATTTTAATTTGTTAAACATTTCTGGAAGGGCCTTTGCTATAGCAACGTGAAAAATTTTATAATATCTTAATCCTAAAGAACGTATTTTTATTTTCATTTAATACGTTACTTTCTCATTTGAAATTCTCCCGCACGATGGCGTTTGTTTAGTGTAAATTGCGATATTTGATAAAAGGAAAATGTGAATTTCATGTGAGTGGAAGATTTTAATTTGTTAAACATTTCTGGAAGGGCCTTTGCTATAGCAACGTGAAAAATTTTATAATATCTTAATCCTAAAGAACGTATTTTTATTTTCATTTAATACGTTACTTTCTCATTTGAAATTCTCCCGCACGATGGAGTTTGTTTAGTGTAAATTGCGATATTTGATAAAAGGAAAATGTGAATTTCATGTGAGTGGAAGATTTTAATTTGTTAAACATTTCTGGAAGGGCCTTTGCTATAGCAACGTGAAAAATTTTATAATATCTTAATCCTAAAGAACGTATTTTTATTTTCATTTAATACGTTACTTTCTCATTTGAAATTCTCCCGCACGATGGCGTTTGTTTAGTGTAAATTGCGATATTTGATAAAAGGAAAATGTGAATTTCATGTGAGTGGAAGATTTTAATTTGTTAAACATTTCTGGAAGGGCCTTTGCTATAGCAACGTGAAAAATTTTATAATATCTTAATCCTAAAGAACGTATTTTTATTTTCATTTAATACGTTACTTTCTCATTTGAAATTCTCCCGCACGATGGCGTTTGTTTAGTGTAAATTGCGATATTTGATAAAAGGAAAATGTGAATTTCATGTGAGTGGAAGATTTTAATTTGTTAAACATTTCTGGAAGGGCCTTTGCTATAGCAACGTGAAAAATTTTATAATATCTTAATCCTAAAGAACGTATTTTTATTTTCATTTAATACGTTACTTTCTCATTTGAAATTCTCCCGCACGATGGCGTTTGTTTAGTGTAAATTGCGATATTTGATAAAAGGAAAATGTGAATTTCATGTGAGTGGAAGATTTTAATTTGTTAAACATTTCTGGAAGGGCCTTTGCTATAGCAACGTGAAAAATTTTATAATATCTTAATCCTAAAGAACGTATTTTTATTTTCATTTAATACGTTACTTTCTCATTTGAAATTCTCCCGCACGATGGCGTTTGTTTAGTGTAAATTGCGATATTTGATAAAAGGAAAATGTGAATTTCATGTGAGTGGAAGATTTTAATTTGTTAAACATTTCTGGAAGGGCCTTTGCTATAGCAACGTGAAAAATTTTATAATATCTTAATCCTAAAGAACGTATTTTTATTTTCATTTAATACGTTACTTTCTCATTTGAAATTCTCCCGCACGATGGCGTTTGTTTAGTGTAAATTGCGATATTTGATAAAAGGAAAATGTGAATTTCATGTGAGTGGAAGATTTTAATTTGTTAAACATTTCTGGAAGGGCCTTTGCTATAGCAACGTGAAAAATTTTATAATATCTTAATCCTAAAGAACGTATTTTTATTTTCATTTAATACGTTACTTTCTCATTTGAAATTCTCCCGCACGATGGCGTTTGTTTAGTGTAAATTGCGATATTTGATAAAAGGAAAATGTGAATTTCATGTGAGTGGAAGATTTTAATTTGTTAAACATTTCTGGAAGGGCCTTTGCTATAGCAACGTGAAAAATTTTATAATATCTTAATCCTAAAGAACGTATTTTTATTTTCATTTAATACGTTACTTTCTCATTTGAAATTCTCCCGCACGATGGCGTTTGTTTAGTGTAAATTGCGATATTTGATAAAAGGAAAATGTGAATTTCATGTGAGTGGAAGATTTTAATTTGTTAAACATTTCTGGAAGGGCCTTTGCTATAGCAACGTGAAAAATTTTATAATATCTTAATCCTAAAGAACGTATTTTTATTTTCATTTAATACGTTACTTTCTCATTTGAAATTCTCCCGCACGATGGCGTTTGTTTAGTGTAAATTGCGATATTTGATAAAAGGAAAATGTGAATTTCATGTGAGTGGAAGATTTTAATTTGTTAAACATTTCTGGAAGGGCCTTTGCTATAGCAACGTGAAAAATTTTATAATATCTTAATCCTAAAGAACGTATTTTTATTTTCATTTAATACGTTACTTTCTCATTTGAAATTCTCCCGCACGATGGCGTTTGTTTAGTGTAAATTGCGATATTTGATAAAAGGAAAATGTGAATTTCATGTGAGTGGAAGATTTTAATTTGTTAAACATTTCTAGAAGGGCCTTTGCTATGGCAACGTGAAAACTTTTATAATATCTTAATCCTAAAGAACGTATTTTTATTTTCATTTAATACGTTACTTTCTCATTTGAAATTCTCCCGCACGATGGCGTTTGCTTAGTGTAAATTGCGATATTTGATAAAAGGAAAATGTGAATTTCATGTGAGTGGAAGATTTTAATTTGTTAAACATTTCTAGAAGGGCCTTTGCTATGGCAACGTGAAAACTTTTATAATATCTTAATCCTAAAGAACGTATTTTTATTTTCATTTAATACGTTACTTTCTCATTTGAAATTCTCCCGCACGATGGCGTTTGTTTAGTGTAAATTGCGATATTTGATAAAAGGAAAATGTGAATTTCATGTGAGTGGAAGATTTTAATTTGTTAAACATTTCTGGAAGGGCCTTTGCTATGGCAACGTGAAAACTTTTATAATATCTTAATCCTAAAGAACGTATTTTTATTTTCATTTAATACGTTACTTTCTCATTTGAAATTCTCCCGCACGATGGCGTTTGCTTAGTGTAAATTGCGATATTTGATAAAAGGAAAACGTGAATTTCATGTGAGTGGAAGATTTTAATTTGTTAAACATTTCTAGAAGGGCCTTTGCTATGGCAACGTGAAAACTTTTATAATATCTTAATCCTAAAGAACGTATTTTTATTTTCATTTAATACGTTACTTTCTCATTTGAAATTCTCCCGCACGATGGCGTTTGTTTAGTGTAAATTGCGATATTTGATAAAAGGAAAATGTGAATTTCATGTGAGTGGAAGATTTTAATTTGTTAAACATTTCTGGAAGGGCCTTTGCTATAGCAACGTGAAAAATTTTATAATATCTTAATCCTAAAGAACGTATTTTTATTTTCATTTAATACGTTACTTTCTCATTTGAAATTCTCCCGCACGATGGCGTTTGTTTAGTGTAAATTGCGATATTTGATAAAAGGAAAATGTGAATTTCATGTGAGTGGAAGATTTTAATTTGTTAAACATTTCTGGAAGGGCCTTTGCTATAGCAACGTGAAAAATTTTATAATATCTTAATCCTAAAGAACGTATTTTTATTTTCATTTAATACGTTACTTTCTCATTTGAAATTCTCCCGCACGATGGCGTTTGTTTAGTGTAAATTGCGATATTTGATAAAAGGAAAATGTGAATTTCATGTGAGTGGAAGATTTTAATTTGTTAAACATTTCTGGAAGGGCCTTTGCTATAGCAACGTGAAAAATTCTATAATATCTTAATCCTAAAGAACGTATTTTTATTTTCATTTAATACGTTACTTTCTCATTTGAAATTCTCCCGCACGATGGCGTTTGTTTAGTGTAAATTGCGATATTTGATAAAAGGAAAATGTGAATTTCATGTGAGTGGAAGATTTTAATTTGTTAAACATTTCTGGAAGGGCCTTTGCTATAGCAACGTGAAAAATTCTATAATATCTTAATCCTAAAGAACGTATTTTTATTTTCATTTAATACGTTACTTTCTCATTTGAAATTCTCCCGCACGATGGCGTTTGTTTAGTGTAAATTGCGATATTTGATAAAAGGAAAATGTGAATTTCATGTGAGTGGAAGATTTTAATTTGTTAAACATTTCTGGAAGGGCCTTTGCTATAGCAACGTGAAAAATTTTATAATATCTTAATCCTAAAGAACGTATTTTTATTTTCATTTAATACGTTACTTTCTCATTTGAAATTCTCCCGCACGATGGCGTTTGTTTAGTGTAAATTGCGATATTTGATAAAAGGAAAATGTGAATTTCATGTGAGTGGAAGATTTTAATTTGTTAAACATTTCTGGAAGGGCCTTTGCTATAGCAACGTGAAAAATTTTATAATATCTTAATCCTAAAGAACGTATTTTTATTTTCATTTAATACGTTACTTTCTCATTTGAAATTCTCCCGCACGATGGCGTTTGTTTAGTGTAAATTGCGATATTTGATAAAAGGAAAATGTGAATTTCATGTGAGTGGAAGATTTTAATTTGTTAAACATTTCTGGAAGGGCCTTTGCTATAGCAACGTGAAAAATTTTATAATATCTTAATCCTAAAGAACGTATTTTTATTTTCATTTAATACGTTACTTTCTCATTTGAAATTCTCCCGCACGATGGAGTTTGTTTAGTGTAAATTGCGATATTTGATAAAAGGAAAATGTGAATTTCATGTGAGTGGAAGATTTTAATTTGTTAAACATTTCTGGAAGGGCCTTTGCTATAGCAACGTGAAAAATTTTATAATATCTTAATCCTAAAGAACGTATTTTTATTTTCATTTAATACGTTACTTTCTCATTTGAAATTCTCCCGCACGATGGCGTTTGTTTAGTGTAAATTGCGATATTTGATAAAAGGAAAATGTGAATTTCATGTGAGTGGAAGATTTTAATTTGTTAAACATTTCTGGAAGGGCCTTTGCTATAGCAACGTGAAAAATTTTATAATATCTTAATCCTAAAGAACGTATTTTTATTTTCATTTAATACGTTACTTTCTCATTTGAAATTCTCCCGCACGATGGCGTTTGTTTAGTGTAAATTGCGATATTTGATAAAAGGAAAATGTGAATTTCATGTGAGTGGAAGATTTTAATTTGTTAAACATTTCTGGAAGGGCCTTTGCTATAGCAACGTGAAAAATTTTATAATATCTTAATCCTAAAGAACGTATTTTTATTTTCATTTAATACGTTACTTTCTCATTTGAAATTCTCCCGCACGATGGCGTTTGTTTAGTGTAAATTGCGATATTTGATAAAAGGAAAATGTGAATTTCATGTGAGTGGAAGATTTTAATTTGTTAAACATTTCTGGAAGGGCCTTTGCTATAGCAACGTGAAAAATTTTATAATATCTTAATCCTAAAGAACGTATTTTTATTTTCATTTAATACGTTACTTTCTCATTTGAAATTCTCCCGCACGATGGCGTTTGTTTAGTGTAAATTGCGATATTTGATAAAAGGAAAATGTGAATTTCATGTGAGTGGAAGATTTTAATTTGTTAAACATTTCTGGAAGGGCCTTTGCTATAGCAACGTGAAAAATTTTATAATATCTTAATCCTAAAGAACGTATTTTTATTTTCATTTAATACGTTACTTTCTCATTTGAAATTCTCCCGCACGATGGAGTTTGTTTAGTGTAAATTGCGATATTTGATAAAAGGAAAATGTGAATTTCATGTGAGTGGAAGATTTTAATTTGTTAAACATTTCTGGAAGGGCCTTTGCTATAGCAACGTGAAAAATTTTATAATATCTTAATCCTAAAGAACGTATTTTTATTTTCATTTAATACGTTACTTTCTCATTTGAAATTCTCCCGCACGATGGCGTTTGTTTAGTGTAAATTGCGATATTTGATAAAAGGAAAATGTGAATTTCATGTGAGTGGAAGATTTTAATTTGTTAAACATTTCTGGAAGGGCCTTTGCTATAGCAACGTGAAAAATTTTATAATATCTTAATCCTAAAGAACGTATTTTTATTTTCATTTAATACGTTACTTTCTCATTTGAAATTCTCCCGCACGATGGCGTTTGTTTAGTGTAAATTGCGATATTTGATAAAAGGAAAATGTGAATTTCATGTGAGTGGAAGATTTTAATTTGTTAAACATTTCTGGAAGGGCCTTTGCTATAGCAACGTGAAAAATTTTATAATATCTTAATCCTAAAGAACGTATTTTTATTTTCATTTAATACGTTACTTTCTCATTTGAAATTCTCCCGCACGATGGCGTTTGTTTAGTGTAAATTGCGATATTTGATAAAAGGAAAATGTGAATTTCATGTGAGTGGAAGATTTTAATTTGTTAAACATTTCTGGAAGGGCCTTTGCTATAGCAACGTGAAAAATTTTATAATATCTTAATCCTAAAGAACGTATTTTTATTTTCATTTAATACGTTACTTTCTCATTTGAAATTCTCCCGCACGATGGCGTTTGTTTAGTGTAAATTGCGATATTTGATAAAAGGAAAATGTGAATTTCATGTGAGTGGAAGATTTTAATTTGTTAAACATTTCTGGAAGGGCCTTTGCTATAGCAACGTGAAAAATTTTATAATATCTTAATCCTAAAGAACGTATTTTTATTTTCATTTAATACGTTACTTTCTCATTTGAAATTCTCCCGCACGATGGCGTTTGTTTAGTGTAAATTGCGATATTTGATAAAAGGAAAATGTGAATTTCATGTGAGTGGAAGATTTTAATTTGTTAAACATTTCTGGAAGGGCCTTTGCTATAGCAACGTGAAAAATTTTATAATATCTTAATCCTAAAGAACGTATTTTTATTTTCATTTAATACGTTACTTTCTCATTTGAAATTCTCCCGCACGATGGCGTTTGTTTAGTGTAAATTGCGATATTTGATAAAAGGAAAATGTGAATTTCATGTGAGTGGAAGATTTTAATTTGTTAAACATTTCTGGAAGGGCCTTTGCTATAGCAACGTGAAAAATTTTATAATATCTTAATCCTAAAGAACGTATTTTTATTTTCATTTAATACGTTACTTTCTCATTTGAAATTCTCCCGCACGATGGCGTTTGTTTAGTGTAAATTGCGATATTTGATAAAAGGAAAATGTGAATTTCATGTGAGTGGAAGATTTTAATTTGTTAAACATTTCTGGAAGGGCCTTTGCTATAGCAACGTGAAAAATTTTATAATATCTTAATCCTAAAGAACGTATTTTTATTTTCATTTAATACGTTACTTTCTCATTTGAAATTCTCCCGCACGATGGCGTTTGTTTAGTGTAAATTGCGATATTTGATAAAAGGAAAATGTGAATTTCATGTGAGTGGAAGATTTTAATTTGTTAAACATTTCTGGAAGGGCCTTTGCTATAGCAACGTGAAAAATTTTATAATATCTTAATCCTAAAGAACGTATTTTTATTTTCATTTAATACGTTACTTTCTCATTTGAAATTCTCCCGCACGATGGAGTTTGTTTAGTGTAAATTGCGATATTTGATAAAAGGAAAATGTGAATTTCATGTGAGTGGAAGATTTTAATTTGTTAAACATTTCTGGAAGGGCCTTTGCTATAGCAACGTGAAAAATTTTATAATATCTTAATCCTAAAGAACGTATTTTTATTTTCATTTAATACGTTACTTTCTCATTTGAAATTCTCCCGCACGATGGCGTTTGTTTAGTGTAAATTGCGATATTTGATAAAAGGAAAATGTGAATTTCATGTGAGTGGAAGATTTTAATTTGTTAAACATTTCTGGAAGGGCCTTTGCTATAGCAACGTGAAAAATTTTATAATATCTTAATCCTAAAGAACGTATTTTTATTTTCATTTAATACGTTACTTTCTCATTTGAAATTCTCCCGCACGATGGCGTTTGTTTAGTGTAAATTGCGATATTTGATAAAAGGAAAATGTGAATTTCATGTGAGTGGAAGATTTTAATTTGTTAAACATTTCTGGAAGGGCCTTTGCTATAGCAACGTGAAAAATTTTATAATATCTTAATCCTAAAGAACGTATTTTTATTTTCATTTAATACGTTACTTTCTCATTTGAAATTCTCCCGCACGATGGCGTTTGTTTAGTGTAAATTGCGATATTTGATAAAAGGAAAATGTGAATTTCATGTGAGTGGAAGATATTAATTTGTTAAACATTTCTGGAAGGGCCTTTGCTATAGCAACGTGATAAATTTGGAAGGCTGTTTTCAATTCAATTTTTGTATTGAATGGGGATTTCAAGTTAAAAACTTAAAATTTGAAAACTTGAATATCCCTAAAAATTAATTTGATCTTAATAAAAGAAATTTACGTGTTAAAAACCTCCCCCTCCCGTTTCCACGCCACAGAGTTGAGAGCTCACATTACGCATACGATAATGTGATAACAAACAAAAACCCAAACGATAAAAACTTTTAACAAAAAGGAGAATATTGTTTGTATATTCAAGGAAGACGTTCAAGTCGGAATAATTTCTCAAGCATACACGTTTCAACCATAGGTTTGTAATAGTGAGGGCAGTATAATTATGAAAAAAAGTTCACCATTTTTATACCCTTAAATCCAGATACAAAATTGTATCTGGATAACCATGCGGCCAATTAAAAAAAAAGTTTTTGTTCAATAAGCAATTGAATTACCTTCCCAGGTGTGCACTTGATATTTGTAAAAAGTACTAATTTTACCGAGTCATAAATAACAATAATTGTTATTTATTTAATCACAGTTTTTGAATTTTGATCTTAAATATTTACAAAAGCAATGACGTTTGGTTAAACAAGTTAGGTGATACAAGATAGTACAATAAATAAATTTTACATAAAATGAGCGGTATTCCAGCTTGGTATATTTGACCTTGTTATGAAAGATATTTTCAGTATTTCGGTTTTTCGAAATTTACTCGTGTGGTGCATCTCACGAAAAAATGTATGATTTAAAATTTAAAGTAAATAAAATTCTGCGTGAGACTGTAAAGAAAATATTCTTCTAGCCCTAGTCGTTTTGAAGATCTCTGCGCTCTAGAAAAACAATTATTTCTAGAAAACAAAATGTTATCGTTTTCAGAAAAATTAATTGAAAATTGGGTTTTTTTGGAAAACCGTTTCTCCAAATCTATTAGGGTTTGTTTCTGTTTTATGTATAAGCACTAAAATTGAGTTATTTGCAAAAATGTAAAAAGTGGAACAAAAAGTTAAAAATTATTAACTTGGAAAATTTATAGCTATGGACCTATTAGCGCTAGAAGGTTGTTTTATATGGGGATTTACAGATAATAAGTGTAGTTTCACTTATCTGAAGACAAGTTTTACGTCAGATGAACAGAAAAAAAGTATACATCAAAATCTGAAAACTACGTTATTTTGGGCAAAAATCGAAATTCTTTGAGGAAACTATAGGGGCTAGAACAATATTTTTTTAAGCTTTTGTTCAGAATTTTAATTACATTAATTTTGTCAATACCTATTTTGGACATAGGATGTGCAAAAATCAGCAAACTCGCGACGTTTTGAACAAAATTACGTAATGACTGATAGTCCAGTCAAATTAGACGAAAAAAAGGGTTCAGCTCGGAAAAATTCCCACCTAGCTGAATTTTGGTACACATCTTTATGACATCGTTGTAAACAATATGTAAAAAGTCGATCTCGATATCATGTACGCGTTAAAGGTTATTCGAGGTCAAAGGTCACGAAATTGGCCTTTTTTTAATATCTCGTTTTTTATTAGTCGTACAATAAAAAGTTTTAGATACAATTTGTAGAGGAGGTAATTATCTACAAAAATGGTCTTATGACATTTTCATGTTAAGTTAATAGTTTTTGCGTTATAAGGCCAACAAAATGGACACTTTTAATGAAATATGATTTTTCAAATTTTGATCGGAAATTTTGTGAACGATATTAATTTGCAAATGCTGCCGTTATTTATCGTTTTTCGTCCACCATCGCCATATACTAAATCAAAGACCGTCGAAAACCGCATCCGACTCTTCCATAAGTTTTACTAAATTATCGACGGTTCTCGCGCCGGAGGCGAATTAAGGCGAAAATTGTGCAAAAACTTTCAACGTCTCTGGAGCTCTTATTTACGAACCGATTCTTAATTTTTAAGATGCAACGGAAGCCCATCGCGAAGGTCTACCAGAGCCCTTATATAAGCTTCCTTCGTATTTTCAACACCAAAGGCGTGAAATCGAATTTAAATTTCAAAAATTTTTTCAGAAGGGGGTAGCCTTTTTTCAGAAGGGGGTAGTAAAATTACTTTCGAAAAATTGGAAATTGGCGCCGGAAACTTTTTATTGTACAACCAGTATAAAGCATTTGCAAATTAATATCGTTCACAAAATTTCCGATCAAAATTTGAAAAATCATATTTCATTAAAAGTGTCCATTTTGCTGGCCTTATAACGCAAAAACTATCAACTTAACGTGAAAATGTCATAAGACCATTTTTGTAGATAATTACCTCCTCTACAAATTGTATCTAAAACTTTTTATTGTACGACTAATAAAAAACGAGATATTAAAAAAAAGGCCAACTTCGTGACCTTTGACCTTGAATAAGTTTTAACGCGTACATGATATCGAGGTCGACTTTTTACATATTGTTTACAACGATGTCATAAAGATGTGTACCAAAATTCAGCTAGGTGGGAATTTTTCCGAGCTGAAAACCTAATTTGACTGGACTATGAACCAACCTACAATAAAACGACGTTGACTCACCAATTTAAATGTAATTCGTTAACGGTGAAACTTACGACAAAATATCAAGAGGTCAATTTTATAGACAATTAAATTTGCGATAAAATGATGTTTCGTTTTTTATTCTACGGTAAATACTTAAACGGTAACTAAAATTTAACGAATGTCGCAGTGAAAACAATTTTATTTTGTGAATTACCAATTTTTGGGTAAAAAATTTGTGCAGACCAAGCAGAAAAAATTCTAGATTGATCACGAATTTTTTGTACAAAGCAAATTACTAAAAAGTCCATGGGTAGTCGTTAAAAATGATTTTCTAAATCAGTGACTGTGAATCCTTCGCGCATCTAAACTATTGAAGATAAATATAACCTGCCCAGAACTTTCTTGTAGGAAATTTAATAACCTACAAAATTATTTTTATTTCTTACGATTTCAGAGTCTTTGTTAGTCTTAAAGGTGGTGCTGAAAATCATACCTTGATAGGGTGAACATTCAAACTATGCAGTTTCTTTTCCTCCAGAGAAGCAAAATTCTGCATGCAGAGTTTACACCAGTAGGGATGCTCTCCTTTATGCATGGCTGCATGTTTTTCCAAAATTTTCTTATACTTGAAAACTTTCCCACAGTCCTCACAGGAGTTCTCCTTCGTCGCCTTTCTTTTACCCACTATTTTTACCTTGACACTTTCGTCGACCATCTAAAATAATTTTAATCATCAAAATCAATACCGCGAGCCATAAAAAATCCCCACTTACCTCGAAATCTTCCAACTTCAAATTAAACAATTGTGAGGTTAAAAATCAAAATTTGTTTACGTTAAACGTCAAATCTACACTATTACGATCAATTTTCCATCATTCCATCAATCACTCCGGTACACTGCTAAATAAAAACGCCATTTTCGACGCTTCGTCTTTTGATCTCGCCCACGCTGCGCAAACTCCTCCACTTCGGCGTCAAGTTTTCCCAAAATCGGGAATTTTCTATCCTTCCGTGATCATCAATTTGATCAAAATTTGCGAAAATTAAACTAAAATCTCGAAGCTTCACTCGGCATTTTTTAATTATTGACCTTCCGTGTCCTTCACTGTTGAGGGTAAATCCACCGACACGAACCATAATTTTATCATTCACCCAGTACCCAATTTCGACATTTTAATCGAGAAAACTCGTAAATTTATTTAATAAATAACACAAAAACTAAAAAAACCTGCAAAATAGCATTAAACAGAGGTTATGTTCGACAGCTGTCATATAAATACAATAAAAACAAAGGTACGTCAAGTGACGTATGAATTTATGAATGTACACCAATGCAGACGTCTACAACCGAAAGGAATGTCATTCTATTGTTTCTTGGAAGTTACGCTATCGTACTACAGAGTTCATTCGTAGTACTGGAAGCCATTTTGATTATATTTATGAACGAATATTCAAATTGTTTGTTTTTTCTTCACTTTTTTGTAAGAAAACATTAAAAAAATGGAAATTTTAACGTAAAATTCTATTATTAATTAATTAAGTATATTTTTCAAATTAAATTAGACAAATTAATTAATAAAAAGTTGATTTTTATGTGGGTTTTGGTTGGTTTTCGGTCGAATAAAATAAAATAATTGAAATTTGATTGAATAACCATTAGAAATAATTTAGCGATTATCTCATTGTATTCGCTCCTATTAACAGAGTTACGGTCGGGTGACTAAGGTGGCGTATGATATTGAAATAAAATTAGATTAAGTGATAAATTGGCGTCTTTTATAGAAAATAAAATGTAATTCATAGTCGGAATGACTGGATAATGATGAAAATTCGTGGTATGGTAACGATTGAGCCCCCAGCCTCTATCACCACAAATTTTACTATTTCGTCCGATTTTCGGATTTTGTAAAAAGACGAGATAAACGATGGACAAAGCGACGACTGGGAAGACTACTACTAGTGGTATAACAAGGATCATTCTGGCTCGCCTTTTTAAAAAATTTGTTTAATACAATTTTGGATGAAGATAATCCGTAATTTACATTTGAATTTCAACTGCCGAAGATGTAAGATGTTCTTGTGGCTTCTAAACTCTTGGAGTTATATCCTTCGCTTATTTTAATTTTTTCTAGTACCTACCTCATTTTCCGTTCTATATATTTGCAACAATTCAGCTTATTTCACTGAGAATGGCCTTGTTACCGCCCTCCAAATAATTTTCGTAAAATAATAAAAGCTTCGTTCTCAACTCAGAGCCAAAGAAAATCATCTTCTTTATTCACGCCTTTCTGTTCTTTTCCAGCAGCTCAACGCCAAGGTTAATTATGGAAGACCTCAAATTATGAAGAAATACCGTGAAGCGAAATTCTTCAAGCGAAAAACTTGGTAGTAGGGGGGGGGGGAGTTTAGTGAATGAAGTCCCACACTACCAGCCCCGATTTGGCTGGTAGAGATTCTCGAACTCTCTCGGAGTCTCGGACGAGATTCTCACCTCCCTACATAAGCTAAAACAGGCTTCTGGTACGTGATTTCCTATGTTGTGCGGCCTGAAGGCCGCACGGAGAGACAATATTATCAGAAGTGTAAGCCATAATTGTTCGATTTCTTTGACTTGTCCCATGTGACACATTACGGCACTTTTAAATACAATTTTTTTCCCAAATTGCAGTATAAGTTCAGGTTCTGATTCTATGTGGCATCCTTATCTGAGATGGCGAACCCTCCAGGATAATATCAATTCTGGGAACTTCATATTGATAATGCCTTAATTTAGTTTTGCATTGGTTCATTGTAAGCTAGATAAATTTTAATATTTATTTTCTATGTCAATATTTCTTCCGCTGTTAGTTGGGATAAATTTAAATGTGCGATAAACCCGGATTTATGCAATTTCTTTCAATTTCATCACTTCCTCTTCAAATCTGTTAAGTACAGTTGTGTTAATATATTTTCTTATTACCTTAAAAATATAGAGATGGCGAAACTCGTTAAATAAAACTATTTTGCCCCTAGACCGGGTGGTCTGGAGGGTATAGAATACCCTCCAGTGCAAGAGTTATAAATTGCATCTGTAAATCTCTTATTGTATGACATGTTTCGGTGTTATTTCGTTGTTATTCCACAGTAATGTGTTGTTAGTCGGGATACGGTATATCCTTAGGCTCTACGTGTCGATAAGAAGATGCGAGTAGCTGGACAGTAAAGAACATCACGAGTATGTTGGAGAATTGGAATTGACAATCATTCATATATAAAAACGGGGGGTTTTCCCCTAATACATCTATTAATACCATCAATACCCCTAATACATATCTAATACCTACCTTGGGGGTATTCCATAACCCCCAGACCCCCCGGTCAGGCCGACCATACTTTTGAATTATTTCTTCCACGCTGATACCACATCCCCATACTGTTAAGAGGGTGGCTTGCTTTCAAACGAATTACTGGACCCAAATACGATGCACCAATTTTTCCCTACATACACAGGGGGGGAGTTATGGAATGTTGCCCTAGATCCCCCTGACTCCGCCCGTCCGCGGTTTTCATTCGACTAAACGGAGTTCCAATCCCATGCAAGGATTCGGTAACCGTCCTCGGCGTGAAGATAGACAAAAATCTAAACTTCGCAGAGCACATCAGGGAAGCGGCAGCAAAGGCAGGAGCGGTCACGACGTCGCTTGCCCGCCTATTGCCTAACATGGGTGTCCCAAAACAGGACAAAAGAAGAACCCTCGGACTGGTGACGCAATCAATCATATTATATGCGGCACCGATATGGCACGAAGCACTCCGAGTAAACAGGAACGCACAGAGATTGCTAAGCGTCCAGCGAAGAATGGCGCTACGAGTTTCCTGCGCCTATAGGACGGCGCCCCCAATCGACCTTCTCGCCTTGGCAAGAGGCAGAACATACGAAGGAGCAGAGGATGCCGGGAAGGAGATGGCCGAGATTTGGCAGGCCAGATGGGAGATGGCAACTTGCGGCTTGTGGACCCGACGACTAATCCCCAACATCAAAAGATGGATCGAAAGACGGCACGGACAAGTAAGCTTCCACCTCACACAAATGCTGTCAGGGCACGGCTGCTTTGCCCACTACCTACACAGATTCGGAAAGTTGGCAAGCCCCCGTTGCAGGTATTGCGAGGAAATCGATACCGCGGAACACTCCCTTTTCCACTGTTGGAGATGGGAACGCGAGAGGACAATGGTCTCCCTAGCACTGGGGTACACGATGACTCCCGAGGACCTAATCGAAGCAATGCTCGTCGACGAGACTCAGTGGCAGCGAATAACTACCCTCGTCACCACCATATTAAGATGTAAGGAGGCAGCCGAGAGAGCCGAGCAACAGGCAGCCGCCGCCGCTACTCTAACGGAGGACACACAAACGGAAGACGACACACAAATGGAGGACTAACGGTTCGACGCGAAACCCGGACAGGTAGAAGAGAGGCATGCGGAAGAGCACACGCCACACGCGAGTTCCATCGCATTGCCCCCTACCCGGCCGACAAACTAGGACGACACTATCAAAGGAGAAGAACGTGGTCCTATTCTAGGACACATCATCCCGGAAGCAATGCCTGACGGCGGACACCCGGGAGGACAGGTAAGGAAGAAGGTAAGTAAAAAAAAAAAAGATCCCCCTGACTCTCTAGCCGACAAATTTGCCTATTTTTTCTTTGGTGCCATACCACCACATCTTCAAATGTTTCGTTAAATTATCTCCAATAGACCTACAAAAATTTATATTATTTATACATTTGTAGATCTCTAATGCGGTTATTGGTCTAATATTTAAAATGGTCAACCCTCCAGCTCCATGAGGTGTCAAAACAAAGAGGCAATACTTCTAATGATGAGACGGCCTACGTCCAACAGTGGGTGGGAGTAGCTGGATGATGATCGAAGGTAAAGTATGATAGAATTATTACGTTACCTTGGTAATAGTTTGATAACTGGTAAATTTGTCAGGTTACCATGGTAACCGTCTGGTAACGTGTAAAATTGTCACGTTACCATAACAACGGTCATTCAGATGTTATAAAATTGTCAGGTTACCATAGTAATATGGTCTGGTAACATATAAAATTCTTACGTTCATTAAGAACGTTACATGAAGTCTCTCAAACTATAATCTGCAGGTAGGGACTTTCTGTATTTAGATATATTAAAAACCTTAAAAAAATTCGTACCGCTAAATATGGATCCCATTGTTCAGAAGCATTCAAGATTTACTGTTCTTTGTTGATTCAGTGTAATTTCCGATCTGCACTATTTTTATTATATCTTCTCTGCATTACCTGATATTGAGGGGCTTAAGGTTATAAATATTTATTTTAAAATTTATCCGTAACAAGGGGGTATATGTGGGAGAAGTGGGGGGAACAACCCCAAGGCCCCCGATCTCTTAAACTATGGTCTACAGGCAGGTCTCCAGATATGGTCTCCAGATATTTTAAAAATGTGCAAAAAGTTCTTACCGATTAAAAAGGACTTTATAGACTGGGCGGGGGGGGGGTGATGAAGTAACCTTCAGTATCATCAGTTGATCTTTGTTAATTCCAATTCTAGCATACTTCCAATTTTCTTTATCATCCATCCTCAGATACGTGGATATCCGGACTTCTGTACCATTTGCAAATGTTTTATCGCCTGATCACCAAATATTGGGGGGTATTTAGGCTATTAGTTTTTTTTTAGAATTTAAGAATAACGGGGGGGTTTCCCGTCCCCCAAACCGACCCTTTGGTCTCTCAAACTATGATCTGCTTGCAGACACTTAAAAACCCTCAAGAAGTTCCTATCAATAAAAGTGAACTTCATAGACCGGGAGGGGGGGTAATTTTAAGATGCTTTGCAATATTTCCAGTTCTTTGTTGAATCTATTGTAACTTCCACTCGCCATTATTTCCACTTTATCTTCATTACTTGATACTGGAGGGCTTTAGGCTCTTAATTTTTCTTTTACAATTTACGCATACTTGGGGGGTTTTCCCTTCTCCCAGACCGACCCTCCCCGGTCCCTCAAACTATGATCTGCATGCAGACACTTTCTGTATTAAGATATTTTGTAAACATTTAAGAAAAGTTTCTAGCAATAAAAGTGAACCCCGTCGACCGGGAGGGGGGGATTTTTCAGATGCATTCAACATTTCCAGTTCTTTGTTGATTCTGCTTTAACTGCCACTCGCCATTATTTCCACTTTATCTTCATTACTTGATACTGGAGGGCTTTAGGCTGTTAATTTTTCTTTTGCAATTTACGCATAACTGGGGGGTTTCTCTTCCCCCAGACCGACCCCACGTCAATCAAGCTATGATCTACATGCAGACGCTTTTTGTATTTAGATATTTTTTAAAAAACATAAATAATTTCCTATCAATAAAAGTGTACCCCATAGATCGAGGGGGGGGCTCGGGGGTATTTAGAACCCCCCATTTTACATACGCGTTTAAAATTTCTAGTTCCTTGTTGATTCTGTTGTAATTTTCACTCGCCGTTATTTCAAACATATTTTCATTACTTGGGGACTAGGCTGTTAATTTTTCTTATAGAATTTACTCATATGTGGGGGGTTTCCCTTTCCTACCAGACCGACTCACGGTCCCTCAAATTATGATCTACATGCAGACACTTTCTGTATTCAGATATTTTAAAAACGTTCGAAAATTTCCTATCAATTAAAGTGAACCCCATAGATCGGGGCGGATCGGGGGGTATTTCGAATCCCCCCATTTTACATACGCGTTTAAAATTTCCAATTCTTTGTTGATTCTGTTGTAATTTTCAGTCGCCATTATTTCAAACATATTTTCATTTCTTGGGGACTTTAGGCTGTTAATTTTTCTTATAGAATTTACTCATATGTGGGGGGTTTCCCTTTCCTCCCAGATCGAGTCATGGTTCCTCAAATTATGATCTACATGCAGACACTTTCTGCATTCAGATATTTTAAAAACGTTTCGAAAATTCCTATCAATTAAAGTGAACCCCATAGATCGGGGGAATCGGGGGTATTTCGAATCCCCCCATTTTACATACGCGTTTAAAATTTCCAATTCTTTGTTGATTCTGTTGTAATTTTCACGCGCCATTTTTTCAAACATATTTTCCTTACTTGGGGACTTTAGGCTGTTAATTTTTCTTATAGAATTTACTCATATGTGGGGGGTTTCCCATTCCTCCCAGATCGAGTCATGGTTCCTCAAACTATGATCTACATGCAGACACTTTCTGTATTCAGATATTTTAAAAACGTTCGAAAATGCCGATCAATAAAAATGATGCCCATAGATCGGGGGTATTTCATACCCCCCATTTTACAGACGCGTTCAACATTTCCAGTTCTTTGTTGATTCTGTTGTAATATTCACTCGCCATTTTTTGTAACATATCTTCATTGCTTGATACTAGGGGGATTTAGGCCGTTAATTCCTTTTTAACATTTACACATATAACTGGGGGGGGGTTCCTTCCTCCCTGATCCCCCCACCCACTTTCCCCCACTTTCTATATTTAGATATTTTGAAAACTTTAAGAAATTACCCTTTCAGAAAAGGATCAAACTCTACTTGAGAGACAAGTAAAAATATATTATTTCATGATCGAAGATCGTCCCAGAACAGACAGTGGTTTCCAAAATGTTAATTGAAAGTACGGCGAAGTCTAACCGCGAAATTGTGTCCCAGTACGGTTAATCCCGACCAATTGACTTGAATTGTGAGTATTTGAATTGAACAGTAAATTAGATCTCAAGGATAACAGTGTGCACAAACTATCTGCGTGCGAAGGTACTAGGTTTCGGGCGCCACTCGAAAAAAAATAATAAAAATAAGGTAAAATAAGTGGCAAAAATTGTATTAAAATTAAACTATACAAAAAAATAATTAAAAAAACAATTTTCTACATAACTTAACAAATATACTACATTTTGTCTTATCTACATAAATAAAAATTATAAAATTATATTCTAAGTGTTACTGCAAATTGATTCTTTTGCACAACTCTCTTCTTATCTATTTGTATGTATATTTATTTTTTTAATTCATTACAATTGATAAATACATCGATATGATAATAGATACCTGATTTTTAAAAATAAGTTTTATTTTTTACAATTAAATGGAATCCATTGACTAGTACCTAGTCAGTTTTAATTTTTTTTATGTACGTGCGCGTAGGTACATAATTTGGTAACTTCAAGTATTGAACTCATATTTTAACGACGACCATTTCAATTATCAATAATCTAAAAAAAATCACAATACTAGTTAAGTAAAAAATGGCAATAATTAAAGTGACGAAGTATTTCGCCACCTCGGAATCGCGTCCACTTAAGGGCTTCTTCACGACGCGTCGTGCGGCACAAAGCGGACGGCTCCATTTTTATTCGAGTAGCAAAAAAATTACAAATAGAAAATATTCGAACTTTTTTCTTGTAAAGTGGGTAAGTACACTGAATAAAGGCCACAGTTGCATTATAACAGCATTTTAAGGCAATTTTACTTTTTTAAAGCTAAGTTTATACGTTAAAATGCAAGAAAACATCCGATTCGTTTAAATTTTCGCTTTCGAGCGCTCCGCTTGCCGAAACATTTTTTTTGTTTTTTTGAAGAAAGCTAAGATAAAATCCACCCGTTATTCCGCTCGCGTTTCGTTCCTAACAAATTAGCAATCTTCCTACTATTAAAAATATCTCAGCTTTTGTTTGATTTTTCGAGTTTTCGGCTTTATTTTCCGGTTTTTGGAAGGTGTCGTTTCATGTGTAAGGCAAGATGATCCGATCTGGCAAACGATCGCTCGCAAACAGCGCATTTGAATGGCTTTGCGCCCGTGTGTTTTCTGTAATGGCGTGTTAGTTCGTCCGATCGTGCGAATCTCCATTCGCATTCCGGCCACTGACATTGGTACGGTTTTTCACCTGCAACAAAATTACTTTAGTCCCGGCTTTCCCTCCTGCAAGTCCGAAACCGCTTACCGGTGTGTATTCTTTGATGAGCTTTCAGATGTGAACTTTTAGTGTAGACTTTAGTGCATCCTAAAATTATAAAAGGTTAAAAACGGGACTGGTTTGGTGCGACCACTACGAACCTATAAAATCACAATGGTGTATCCGTCTTTTCTCTAATTCTGGATTATTTCTTCTATTATATTTAACTAGCGACGTGTTAAGTCGATGAGAGTTTCCGTGTGGTGTCGCTGAAGTTTGCTGACAACCGGGATTTGGGTAGGGCGGTGGTGGGGTGCGTCTGGGCAGCGTTCCGCCCGGTGAGCCTGGTTCTGAACTTGGAGGTGTTAGAGGAGAAGCGTACATCAAACGAGACATTGGAGGGTACAACGCGTTGGCCGGAGCCGGTCCTGGAGTGGCCACACTATTATATTTGTACTGATGCGGATGAGTGTTATTGTTGGGATGGAGTAGAGGCTGCTGCTGCTGTTGCTGCTGGTAGTGTTGTTGTTGCTGCTGCTGTTGCTGTTGCGGACTCGTCGGCTGTTGCTGTTGATTGTATGGCGAATTTGGAGTGCTCATTAAATGAAGCGTCGGAACGGATTGCTGTAAAATCTAGACCGTCGATTAGTACAACCCAAAATTTAGCCATCGAGAGACTGCTTACCTTTTCAGTTTTTATTTCTAACGGTGAAAGTAACGGCGTGGGCGCACAGTTAACGGCCAACTCGTCAACCGCTTCCAGTTTGACGTGGCCCGTCCCCACGAGCATGTTCGCATTTTCCGGATCTATGTTCTGTATACTACTTGCTATGTCTTCCCATAAAGGTGGTCGAAGAAAAACGTCATCGTCGGTACCAGGTAGCGTCCGCATGGAAACATAGCTCATGTTAGGTTGATGACGGTTCAAAGGGGATTCGAAAAATTCGTCCAATTGTGATGTGGAATCACGCCGCGGCTTGTCAAGTTCTTCTTCGAGTCTTCGCTCCCATTCTTGCTTGCAGAGGAAGGTGTCCAGGTCGCTTGTCTAAACAGAAAGAAAACGAAAACATGTAACGACTTTTAATTATAACGAGAGACATTGTTTTGTCATTCATCATCAAAGGTGAGAACAACTGGTGAATATGACATGGCAAAGGGTTATTTCTATTTTGTTCAATACATCGACTCAGCATGGCTTCGAAAATAACTTTCGACTTGTTCTAATTACCATACAATAAATCAGGAGGTGATGCACCCCGCTGGGAAGTCTCGTGCTATAGAATGACATTTGGTATAATTAAGAAAAAAGATTCGTCAGCAAAACACCAAACAAAAGAATCAATTCTCTTGTTGAAACGTAGGTGAGTTTCAAAAAAAAACAACAAAAAGATGCATCGGCCGGGAATCGAACCCCGGTCGCATTCTAGCGATGCCCGTTATCGCCGTTAAAACAATTCATTGAAGATGATAGCTTTGCCGTTAACCGTTACACAAATAAAAAATGTCAACTTATTAAAACAAATTAAAATTCTCTATTGTCATTGTGATTCAAAGCAAGTACGAAGTGACGGTGTGATATAATAATAAAGCATGCATTTTCTTGTTAGCTCAAAAGTTACCATGTAGAGGAAAAAAGATAAGACAAAACATTTAGTCACGTTTAACTAACCGCTGTTAACAATAAACGTGGACGCGAATTTATAATTGCAGATTATTGTAATTTTTATGAACTTTCTGCTTTTCTTTCGAGTTTACAAGAAAAAATGGTCGGTGGAAACGGTTAATAAAAACAAATGAATTTGCTGATGGTGGTTTTTCCCCAAGTGTAATTACACGGTAAAAAATTATGTCTCGTCACGTAAAAAAATTAATAACCGACCTATATAAATAAACGTCGACGTTTACGATCAATACATAATTTTAATTCAACATTTGCTTTTTAGGTTATCCATTCTATAGTTTCTACGTTTCTGATGTCTTTGATAGATTACCTAAGTTGTCGATATTTAGAAGGCTGTTGCGTTGTAAATCAATTTTATTATGCGCTTAAAAGAAGTCACACTTCGGCTTTTGTATAGCATTTCATTCATAGGTTCTTTTGGAAAAGTATCATTCCTGAATGGAATCATTAACATCAGGGTCGAAAACAGCAGAATGGATTTTGAAGATTTCCTTGAATTGGGCTAGTTAATTTTTCCTTACTTCTTGTTTTGTTCATGAACTTATGAATATATCGGATAGCAGTGACTACCAGATCGTTTGTGCCGTGGTTCGGACTCCACGTTAATCTGTAGGTCTGTGTTTTCAAAGTTTTAGGTGAGGTGTATGGAATACTTTCTAGCCCAACGAATTGTTGGTAAGAAGATATCATACTAAGGCGACTTAGTTCCAACAGAGATGCTATTATCTGGATGAGGAACTGACAATTATGCAACTATCAAAATTATTCCAGTAGAAGTCAAGAGATACAAAAATTCTGGAAAAAATACCGAATAGATGGATAGATGACTTCAACAGAGTGTCAAGGAACAAGGAGAAAGAACAAGGAGGACAAGGAGTGTCAAGTGGTGAAATGTACAACAAATGGGAAAGCATTGAGCAAGCCGAGGGCAAAAATCACAAAAGAATTACAGTGGTAAATATACTATTTTTCGCACTTTAGTACACAGATTACACAGATTAAATGTGTACTTAACTTCACCCCCCCCCTTTTGCTCCCGCATTTGGGCTACTCCGCTTCTTTTCCCCAATCATTTGGGTTAATCCCTTCCCTCCTTTTTTAAATTGTGACTTTATCCCAGAAAATTACAAGTTGGCTCAGCCTTCGGCCTCGTACGGACCTTACACCATGCGTGAAATGATTTCTTTTCTTTGATAACTTCGGCGACCTTCTATGTCCGTTAAGCAAAGAAATGATAGTGGCCAACCATTTTCTTCATCTTCATTTGAATGCAGATTTATGACCTGCATCAAGCACCAAACTATGCTTCGGAAGCCACGTAAAGCCGTTGGTTCCTTTGGTAATCTGGGTTGATATTATTAGATATCACATCTTGGTTATATTTCAATACAATGGATTAAGAACAATTAAATGATATAATTCGTAAAATAAAACTGTGGTGATCCGTAGACCGGGGGGTCTGGGGGTTATGGAATACCCTCCAGTGCAACATTCTTTTTAAAGCAAAGAAATGGAAAACGGAAACCTGGGACACTTTTAAAGAACTGGGAGGATAATATGGATGATATTAAGATCAAGATATACAAATGAGTAGATTATTATTATTATCGTAAATCGGGTGTGTTGCTTACCACCACTGCACTGAAGCAGAAGCTTATTGTGCCCCGATCGCCCCCGACTTTGCAACGCCAGAAACTCAGCAGCGTCAGGCGCCTTATGCTGAGCTGCTTGGTCGGCCTTACGTCACCATAACACCCCCAACAAGCGGTCACGACCCCGGTTTCTCAATGAGTCCCGGCACCCTGGTTCTTCCAGAGTCCCGCGGGCCGCCACCATCGTGTAGGTCCAGCCTGGCATACGACGAAGGTCCGATAAAGCATTGCACAGTCGATGAGGGTGGGGGCGAATTTTTGTAACCCTACCTTGGTCTTCGTCAACAAATCAGAGGGACCGCCGGCTTAACGTGTCCTCCGAAACACGGCCGACCGCAGTTCTTTGTAACCATCGGGTCGGTCACCCATACAAGTGCTTACCCGAACAAGTGTTGCTTGCATGCAAATATCGAATAACTCGATTTCGAGCAGCATATCTGATGCGGACAAAATAGGCTGGGAATCGAGAAATGTCCAGATAACCCCAAGAGAGTGTGGAAGAATTGAATATACCCGTATTAAATGGAGTAACATAGAATAATTCGAAGAGTAACGAAGGCGACATGTCCAGCAGTGAAAGCAAGTGACTGGGTGATGGAAAAAATCGGAAGTGTGGTAGAATTGGATCCACAAGAAGTGTGGAGACGGATAATGATCGACCTACCTGGGGGGTATTCCATACCCCCCAGACCCCCCGGTCTTGTTGTTCAATTGTTTTTTACGCTATTACCACATTCCCAACCCTAAACTACCAATAAAGTTTTGCCCAAAATTTTTATAATACAAATTTTGTGTCAAATAAATACGGACGTAAATCGCCCCTCACTTTATACCGGAACTTCGAAAGCGATTTTTATATTTATTGAACTAGGCAATACGATCGGACTATGTGGCTGCTGGCCCAAGACTGCAATATTAGCTCGGCCTACGGCCTCGCACATAAAAAAATTGTTTTTCTTTGATCACTTCAGTAACTTTCTAAGTCAAGCAATGGATTAAAAGCAATCAAATGCGACATTGGTAAAATAAAACCGTTGTGATGCTTAGTCCGGGGGGCTGGGGGGTATGGAATACCCTCCAGTGCAAGAATTTGCTTTTAAATACCAAAATGTTACTAAATAAGAACCTGGATGGGATATAATTCAAGAACTAGAGGATGAAGTAAGAAATACATGTCCAGCAATGTATGCAAGTGGCTGGATGATGAATACCTACCACTAATACCCACTAATACCTACTAATACCTCTAATGCCCCAGCCCCCCGGTCACTGTATTGTTCAATTATTTTTAAGATGATGCCAGTCATAATTCGCATTATACGTTTAAAAAATACATAAGATTTGTCCATTTATAGACGTAGTAGGTATTTTTAAAACGTCTGAAAAAATTCATACCTGGTTTAGGCTTTCAAGCCTAATAATTATCCTTCTTATACTTATGTGGTGCGCGTGTTAAGTGTTATCAGTTATCACATGCAACCCTTCCGTAATTTTTTTCTATTGTTGTGCAAAACAATAGTACATTATGCACCAAGGTAGCAAAGTGGTCACTTTACTACCGTCGTGCATATACTGTTTTTTGCCATTCCGAGAGGTAAAGTAGGAACTTCGCCAGTTTAGAAACTTAAAGCAAAAATTTAACGCTTTTTTTTATAATACCTACACGTGGTCGATAAATCGCAAAATAGCACTAGTAATATTACCAACTATACTACTAAAAATTACTAAGAAATAGCAGTTGGCACCCCTGATTCTACCAATGCCATTGATTCCAATGCTTCATTTCATTTAAATTTGTGCCTTTGAAAGAGCAACACGTACCATGAGCGAGAACGTAGAAATTGCCGAAGCAGCGAAGATGGCGTTGGTGGAACTGTTTTGCCGGCAAAATCAAGAAAAGTTTACCAAAAACAGTACGACGCTTTTGTGCAGTGGTGCCAGAATAAAGAATTGTCACATTATTTTAGTGAAGACGTGTTTTTGGCATTTTTTTACGAGAAGGCTAAAACGTTGAAGTCATCGACCTTGTGGTCGCACTATTCCATGGTTAAGGCCGTTACTAAACTAAAGTCACCAGTCATCTGGTGACTTTATTTCCCGCTCACCCCCCTATTTTTTAACTTTACTCCCGCTCACCCCCCTATTTTTTAACTTTACTCCCGCAGGGTAAAAAAGTGCCCCTTTACGCCCGCAAACCGGGGTAAAAAGTGAGTACTTTACCCCCGGAATGGCAAAAAACATAGTTTTTATTTTTCCAGACAAAACTTTGTTTCAATTTAAACTGATTTCTTTATAAAAACTGTCCGCAAATATCAACTTTTTAGCACCACTTTTTTAATGATTTTTCGGGGCCTTTACTCTAAGTTATTTGGAATAAAAAGCACACTCTTGTATAATATAATGCTCCTTATTGACGACGCGTTTCGGACTAAATTTAAAAATACAAGCAAATTACATTCCATCTCTGCTTTTGCAGAAAAAACAACTTTTTAATGTAAAAAGTTTTGTAAATTGGATATAATTAAGTCCTCGACAACTGTCGTTTATTATTTTTATTCGTGGCATTCCTAGGGGAAAAACAATTAAAAAAAATTATCTTCCACAATTTTCAGACATATTCAAAAAATGATTAGGATTGGATTTAATCACAAAGTAATTTTTAATTAAGCTTCGATTGATATTCTAATCTAGAGTAATGTGTTGTACACCGGGGGGTCTAGGAGGTATGGAATACCCCCCCCCTTCTCCTCCTTGCTACAAGAAGTGTTAGAAACACGAATAAGTTCAATCCTGAAGCGATCTAAGTCCAAGAATGGATGCGAGTAGTTGGATGATGAAGAAAATCTTAAAAATTATACGCCTCCCGAACTGGGGGGTATTCCATACCCCCCAGATCCTCCGGTCTGGTTTAATGGTCATTTTGAACTACCGAGATGTGAAAAATATCAAATTTTTTAAGGATGGTCGATGAACTACTGTTAGACCACTTGATATGGAATAATCCTATTTAGAAGGCCTTTTTTGTGCCGATTATTTTTTATGATCGTAGACAGCAATGCTACGGTTGTCATGGAAACGATATGACGGACAAAATGCCGCCTTAACTTTTTCGTAACATTAAAAGTTTTAAGGCAAGAATTTAAAACAGAGATCCATTCTTAGGATACCGTAAGATAAGATTAATAAACAATAATAAAGCTTCCGCCAACCGGGGGGGGGGGGTATGGAATACCCCCCAGCATTACAAAGTGTCACATTCAAGAACTAATACATTAAAATCAGTATATTAAGAAGAGCAACGGAACTAAGAAAATCTGAAGTATGATAGAAGTGGAATTGACTATTATGCATTTACCCGACCTGGTGGGTATTCCATACCCCCCAGACCCACCGGTCAGGGTAAACAAGAAAATGTTGGAATTTGGATTTTCCAGTAAAATTTGCTACACTTTTTCATGAATTTTCTTAAACCTCATTTTTGAATTTGTTAAAACGCTCATTTTTTTCATTTTTATGTTGTTTTGGAATCTTCAATTTAATTTTTTCCAACTGATACAACAGCGTTGCATATTTCTTCACTTTCATCGACCCAGAAAGTGTAAACTGTTATTCTTAATGATTTTATTTTCTTTCACTTCCAGTCGAAATTTTTAATTTAAAAAATCCAATCAATTTTGAGACCTTTTAGCATGTAGTTAAAATAACCAGACATCACATCTTTATGATTTAAAGCTTTTGACAATAATACGGATGGGTCGAGTGGTATCGGTGTCACAAATCTCGAAGCATTAGAAAGAAGTCAGTGAGTGATGAGATGACCATGAATGGTGGTTATGAATGAACCGTGTTTACTCAAGATGAGATAACTGGAGACGGACAGGAAATAAACTTGCTGGAATTCCTGCGTGACAGGTCCACTTGTTTACCTTAAGAACGCATCGGTTTGCAACAAAACCAAAGCTTAATTATTTACTGTTTTTGCGCCCTTTCGCGCGGGATATTTATAAAAATTCCGGGGTCAAAAACTTTATTTTTGCAATAACAAACGTGAGGGAATGTTAAAAAATTTAAAAAAGATAGAGCGAGTGGTTGTTGAATAACAAATTTGCAATCCGTTCAATGACATCGGATGAAAAATAATATATGAGGTTCAAAGCTTCAAACCTTATGAAGTAAAGAAGTTCATGTACAATACGCGCCATGTATTATTCAATTTTAGCGATTGATGACTTCTATGATGGTTTGAAATTCTTGTCGGTTGAGATATTACCTTTTAAAGAAGCTTGCGGTTTGTTGGTACCGCAACTTTACAGGACATTTATTTACTTACAAAACTTTTCGACCGTAGCGAAACGAAGGATCTTTATTGTGCCATTCGAAAAAATTAGGGCAGGAAATTAAAAGTAATTTCGTATTCAGCTACGAATTTAATTAATTTAAAAGTCATTCGATACTTTGTACAAAGGTAATTAAGTTACACCATAATTAATTAATCATACAACTTTTTGAAATGTAATGCGTGTGTGTAATGAGGGAAAAAATGAAATCATCTTCGTGTAAATTAATTACCTCCGAAAGAATGTTTGTCAGATAAAAACGAGCACTTTTTTTGGAAAATCACTAAAATGTTTAGGTTACACTCCGCGAGATAACTTCATTTATCAATATTTAATGTCGTTACAGTGGTAGCGAAACAATATGGAAATTCTTCGTTATCGGTGATTTTTTGTAAAGAACAAAATATTTACGATGCGTATTATAAATTCAAGATTTAAAATCAAAAATAGGTTAATGCTAAACACGTGATATTATGAATAAATAGAACCCCCCCCCTCCTTTCAGATAATAATATTCTCAATATAATAGGGGTAATTAGTTTGTACGACTTAGTTCTTGATTCCGGTTATAAATATTTTTGTTTAAATACTTTGCAAAGTTGGGCGATGTTCCATAACCCCACCTCCCCCGCAAATGTAGGTAAAAATTGGTGCATGGTATTTGGGTCCAGTAGTTCGTCTGAAAGCAGGTCACCCTCTTAGCAGTTTGGGGATGGTATCAGCGAAGAAAAAACAATTCAAAAGTACGGTCGGTGTGACCGGGGGGTCTGGGGGGTGGTGCATAATTGTTAATTCCACTTCTACATATCATATCCCATATTTTCTTAGTTCCGTTTCTCTTCTTCTTATTGTACTGATTTGAATGTATTACTTCTCGATTCTAACACTTAGTGGTGCTGTAGTGCCCCATGTATGGGAGGTATAGAATATCCTCCGGTGCAAGATATTACTCTTAAATATACAAAGAAGTTGGAAATAAGAACCTGGATGGGATACCGCTCAAGACTAGGGGATGAAATAAGAAATACAAAGATACATGTTCAGCAATGGATGCAAGTGGCTGGTTAATAAAAAATTAGAATGGCCAACAATCGACCTACCAGGGGGGTAGGTCCCTCGAACCCCCCGCTTTGACCAGTCTCATTGTTCAATTATTTTGACATTGCACATGCAACATCTAAACCTTTAACTGTCAAGAGGGATCTAGGCAACATTTTTATCAGATAACCTCAAGGGAGTGGCTGAGAACTGGATGCCAGTAGTGTAAGATGTAAAGCTTTGGTCTTGATTTTGGTATTGATCGGCAATATACTTATTATACCTATACAAAGATGGCTTGGGGGGGGGACTACGTACTCCGCAGATCAGGGCGGTTATTGTAATGGCCCCATATTTTTCATAGACTGCTATAAATCTCCAAACTATTAAAAGGGTAAAATGGCAACTGTTCTATAAAAGTCATAATACCCAAAACGGGGGGGTCTGGAATACCATCCAGTGCAAGATTCCTTAAAGGAATGCGAAGAAATAGGGATATGGGAATTTGGGCATAACAGCTTTTAAGACATCTGGATGGACGATGGACTAAACAAAAATTATTCCAATGCAGGCCAAAAGATATAATTGAATGCCGGGAACCGAATAAATGGTTAGATTATCTCAAGTATCTAGGAATTAATTAATACACACACAGGAGACCTACAGTTGAACGTTATATCGCTAAAGAAATCTTTTAGTCAATCTTCTTGTTTGCATGACGACCTTTGCCTTTAAATCCGTGCAAATATAACAATAACATGTTTAGAGAAAATCGTTTCGCCTACAGTTAAAATTCGCTCTAACTAACTGTTGGTTAAAGTTTTTGGTTGCTTAGCAACGTTAACCAACCAAGAAAACTTAACATCTTCGGTTATTTACTAACGAATCCTGTTGAAGTAATTCGGTCATTCGAAAAGCATAATTATTAAGCAACCAAACACTTTCAATGTTGGCATCCTGTTGTAGTAATTCATTCAGAAGGTTACCTTGTTTTTGAGCTGTATTGATTTTTTTGTACAGACCTAGGGATAAAACAAAACAGAAACGACAAAGTAGGCAAAAAAGAGGCTTTAACTTTTTTTCTTAACATTAAAAGTTAAGAGGGGGGTTTGAAATACCATGGTATGGTATAGTGTAGAATTTCAGAAGAATGTCTGAAACTCGGAAAATAGGGAGAAATTATGGGAATTGACAATTATACTACTTAAACTGCGGGGGAGGGGGGATTCCCCAGCAATAATAAAGCTCCTACTATTATTCCACAGCAATGAAATGTCAACGTGGGGGTCTGGGGGGTTTGGAATACCCGCCATCACTACCAAGTGGCAGAACCAAAAAGTAATATATCCCAATCAATACAATACAAAGAACAACGTGATGAACAAAATCTTGAGTATGGTAGAATTGGAATCGACAATTATGCACTTACCTGACCTGGGGGGTATTCCATACCCCCCAGACCCCCCGGTCAGGGGGACCGTAGTTTTGAATTATTTCTTTTACGCTGATACCGCATCCCCATACTGCTAAGAGCTAGATCTGCTTTCAGACGAACTACTTATATGTGCGAGGGAGGGAGGTGGAGTGAGTCGCCCAATTTTGCGAAGTATCAAAACAATAGCAGGAATCAAGAACCAAATAGTCCAAACCAATTACCACTATAATATTGAGAATATCTGAAATTGAGGGGGAAATCTTGAGCCGATTATTTTTTAATGGGCATACAAAGAAATGTTACGGTTGTAATGGAAATGATAAGATGGCCAAAAAGGACGTCTTAACTTTGTTTTGCAACATTAAAAATTTTAAGGCAATAATTTAAAACACCTTAGGATACCATAAGATAAGATTAATAAGCAATAACAAAGCTACTGTCAACCGGGGGGGTCTGGGGGGTATGGAATATCCCCCAGCAACACAAAGTTTTCGAATCAAGAAGTAATACAATCAAATCAGTATAATAAGAAGAGGAGAATACCCCCCAGACTCCCCGGACAGGGGGACCGCACTTTTGAATTATTTTTTCTACGCTGATACCACATCCCCAATCTGCTAAGAGGGTGACCTGCTTTCAGACGAGCTACTGCACCATGAGCCGTAATTTAGGATATTGTCCTGTAGTTCAGAGCTCTGCAACCGGTGTGCCGTGAGCCGATGCAGGTATGCCGCGGTATCACCCGACCCCCCCTTGCCTCATAGCTGTTTCTTTGAGTGCAACCCCTCAACCCCTAAAACAAAAAGCTCTTCAGCCTGGGCGGGGGTGCCGCGGAATTCTAAGAGGAACTTTGGTGTGCCGTAGGTGTTAACAACATAACAACGATAACAAAATGTTATCAGTTATCACAAACATAGGAGACCTACAGTTTAACGTGGATCTTTTAACTGAGGATCATTCAATATCAGTAGTCCAAAGAAATTAATTGGCTGCTTCACCAACTTCTAAAAATTTGATTTCTCTACTTGTAGTCAAATCTCAAACTCAATTTTTATTGTACATTACCATTATGGGCTGAAATTTCAGACTTTTATTTGGTCCACCACCGGAGATATTCTGTTATTTACTTGGAAATTTTTTATATTACAAAAATGTTTGGAAAAACTTTCTTAGTACTATACGGTTAGGAATGTGGCAACAATGTAAAAAATAATTGAACAATAAGACCGAATGACCGGTGGGTCTGGGGGAGGGTATGGAAAACCCCCCAGCTAGGTTGATCCTTATCCATTCCAATTCTAGTATACGTTTGAATTTATTCATCTTCCAGACATTTGCAACCAATATTGGACATGTCGCCGACGAAGGTTTTCGAATTATTCTATGTTACCTTCCTCCAGGTAGGTCGATCGTTGTCGATACTCCCCAGACTCCCCCCACCCCTCGGGTTAATAATATATGGATCTCAAATATTAAACCTTCAATTAATTATTTATCTCTGACTTCCTCACTCACACTTCCTCGTTTTATTATAAATTTTTTTATTTCGCCTGGAAGCGTGAATTTCTTCAAATTCAAAAATCGCCTTGGGCGCTGTTTAACAGAAGAATATTTTATATGACAACCTCTTTTAAAAATTGGTGTGTATAATTTTTAAGTAATGGATTTTTCAAAACCTTAAAATCAAATGTGGCCCTTAAAATTATGCACCACCCCCTGAGGGATTTTTTATCGTCTAAATTTTTTGTAAAATAATTCTTATCGTTTCGTGTAGTTGTGGACTCGTCGTGATTTAAATATTAAAAAAAATATGCCTGTTGTAACCTCCAGTTCACCCCTGAACCCAAGAATCTGGACCTCAATTCGTACATTCCGCGAGTCAAAACAACTAAATGAAATCGCAAGTTAAGGTGATTTTGAGAACCACTGTTTCCAACAAAGTTCACAAAGGAGGTGACCATTTGTTAACTATTCAGGTGTTGGATAAACATTAATAATAGGCAAAACTACCTGCATTTTATTAATTATTCTGTTCTTCGTGTGAGGCTATCGTTGAAAATTCATCTGTGTCACATAAACAACTACTGAATTTGTCTTATCAAATATAAAATCATATTTTTCTTCCTTTCACACATTTCGAAAAATGAGCGTGGAGCGAAAAATCGAATTTAACAAAAACAAAAAGTGAAAGTTGGCAATAAATGAAAAGATACTAACAAAATTTATGTTCATTTTAGTTTTTCAAAAGGTTAATGCATTCCATGATGTAAACACGCAATAGAAACGAGAAAAGCAATTTTTTTATTAAATCGAAAACAATTTATTGTAATATCGAGATTAAAGATTATAAATAAATAATTAATAATAACGGTTTACAGTTAATTTGTTATTAGAAATCGACTCCATCTCCAGTGTTAATTATATAGAGCTCAGTTGGAAATATTTAATACATAATAATTCAAATTCTCTTCCTCATTGAAACAAACATTATTTTCATATACCTATCGAAAAAGAGCTACTCAAATTCCGCGCAGTCATACGGGGGGAACGCAGAAAAAATTGCAGCAACAAAAAATTATTTATTAATTAAACCTCTAAAATTTGTAAATTATGTTATGACTGTTTAATTTTCGATAAAAAAAATTTATACGATATTTTTTACAGTGTTTAGCATTTTTAATTTTATGTGCCATAAATTTTTATCTTTTCTGCAGCTAAGGTAATTAAATTCGCTTGGAAATGATGTTTCTATATTTTAATAAATTAAACCTGCAAGTGGTACAACACGACCCGAGTTTTATGAAACCTGTGGTAAAAAACCCAATTTGTTTCAGATTTTTCAGGACATCAAGTTGGGTTCTACGGGAAATTTTGGATGCGATAACAAGTGAAATTTTGGAAAAAGGATCGACGTCTGTATACGTGGTCTTGATGGACATTTGTCCATTATTATTTTACATTCATAAATTTAAAGACTTTTTTTTAGAATTAAGTTTGAATTAAATTTATCAGCATTCGGATCACATCAATTGGGGAGAAACAGAAAATTTGAAGATGGGAAAACAAGAAAAATTTATTGTGTTTCTGTTACCTTTAAACGCTTTTAAAATATTGTTGGTCCCTCCCAAAGAACAGCACTTGGATCAAACGAAATAAGAACCGAATAAAAACTAAATTTCGTAAATAAAAAAATTGGATTGATATCAAACGTAATCAGGAAATAAAAATGTTATTCACTTAAAACTTTAATTACGAAAAGTAAAATAAACAAAATAAAAATGTAGTAAACTTGTAAACTTTTGTTTGATCATCGCGATTACATTATGTAAATTTTTGATTACTTGTGTATGAATTAGCCGTAAAGGTACATAGATGGTTGAGCTATCAACGTACATACGAGTGCAATTAAGGTGGCACTTAAGTATCTTTTAAGAGAAATCCTTTTAACATCCAGAAGATATTTCTCAAGCCACTTTTATTTTTTGTTTGTCTGTATTAATTTTTGTGCTGTTTGTATAACGGAAGATTAATGAGAGTCAGAATTCAATCACGGTATCACCTGCGCTCCTATCAATTTTAATTAGTCAAATCGACCCCTAATAGATTTACCAGGTGGTCGCCGCCGTCGGCGAGGGTGGATTTTTCTGCCGATGCCGGTTTGGTTAACATCGACATTTTATGTAATGAAAGGTTCGGTTGTAAAAATTGCCATCACGAAACGAAGGGGCCGTGTATGAGCACCTTGCGTGACGATGGTCGTCACTCAGGACCCTACTGATGCGTGGTGACTTTAATGCCCTCTGACATCCCACGTTCTTCAAACTTATAACCGCTGCCACGCTACTTGCTCATTCTGGAAATAAATATTACGATAAAAAGTTGATAATTATCCACCTACATTCCTCTTCCAGTTGCAAAAATCTCTCCAATCTTGTCCGACGATCTTTCCAAAATCAATCATCGCACTAATCGAAACCTTTTTCTCTAAAAAGCCCCTGTCACGCCACTTTATAAACTCAATCAATCAAATCGATACTATAATTTGGTTCGTCTCAAAATGAGATGGTCCTAGGCTAATTAAAGTTATTGATTATAATACAGAAGCTGCTACTATCATTATTTTGGTATGTGAAGAAAACGGTTAAATCGGAGAATGTTGACCCTAACGAGTCCCCTCGTTGTCGAAGCTCAAAGTTATTAATTATCAGAGCCGGACTTACCACGTTCCGGAAAGTCCCTTAAAGACCGCTTTTTAATTTTAATTTTGATGTAAATTTTTTTTGGGTAAATTTAAAAATGCTGTACTGTCATTGTGTCAACTGTCAATTAATTTGACATCCAAATTCGGATCCGTCTGTCCGCATGATTCAGAGCCGATCAGAACACTCAAAATTCTCCTCCAATCAGAGCGCTCAAAATTATTTTAATAAACGAATGTTTTATCGTTTCCTTGTCGACGGTGATTTAGGTCTCCATAGGTTGTCTAGGAAACAATACAGAGAACTGGCTCCGTGGTTTGAAACCCACGTCAAACTTTTGTAGGTTCCTCCCCTACGATTAAATTAAACTAACCCAGTGAGATTTCGCTTATTCTCGCGGAAGTGTTTATTTTCTTTTGTTAAAACAAAAATTGAAATTTACAAATAAAAATATGGGGAGAGGACAACCGCCTCTCTCTATGTTGGACTCTGTGGCTGCGAAGGAATTTAATTTTGTCTTGTTTTAATGAACCGCAGAAGCAAAGCAGTAGAAGTGTTTTAATGTTACGTTTCTTTGTTTTCGATGAATTCACGAATTCTTCAATCCCAAGTACCGTAGCATCGAATTTATCACCCCCCCCCCCCCAAGAGGATATACCAAAGTGGGAAAACAGAGGGTGTTTATCACCATAAATTTTCAAAACTTAAAAAAAATAGTTAGAAAGACTGAAAATGTTAAAAGCTCCACCTTTATCTTGAGAGGCTTGATCTGACCCCCATTCCCCGAAGATATTTAATCTAAAACACACCAAAGAAAATCGCAACTGACTTGAATTCAAAAATAATGTTTAGATAACCGTAATTTAAGTTTATGATTTCTGTAATTCAACAACCCCATCCCTCTGCCAAATTTTAGTAATTATGGCTTATTATGTGGAGTACTTCTTTTAACCCCGGATGTAAATATCATGACTATATAAATTTAATGTATATTTACGGTTTATACTTATGGTAAGAATTATTATCCCTTTGAGTGCGGCCTTTAGGCCGCACAACCATAAAGTAAAAATTATTTAAGTGAAAATTAAAATAAAATTGGGAAATAAACTTGGAAAAATCAGAAATTAAAAAATACAGTAAAATTGAACTTAGAAAGGGTGAAGTGCGGCCTACAGGCCTATTTCACAATTTATATTTCGTAGTTATGGCCTTGTAAATAATAAAATCTGCTACTTAAGGTAAAATGTTACCAAATTTATTGATAGAAAGGCAATTGATCATCGACATTGTTTGTCTGCTGTATCCGCCTTAACTAAATGATTAGAAAGTTACCAAAGGCTATGATTTTGTAGTATCAGATACACAAACCTTGTGGGAATTTTGGAAATATGCGCTAAAGTTTAAAAGGTTATCGACACATGGCGCTACTAAATTGGAAGGCGGAAAAATAGCTTGAGCTCCAACACAAAAACAGCATTTTATTAAGACTTCAAATTAAGTAGCGCCATCTCTGGTGATTACCTTTTCAACTACCATAAAAAAAGTGCTTCTGAAACTTCCAGAAGTTTTCCAATTCAATACTATGTAATCAAAGCCGTAGGTATCGATGAAAAAACAATTTTTCTGTGCATGTCGTGTGAAAAGGAAAGGTGAGCTAATTATTGCCGCTAGTCTCGCAATCTTGGGTATAGTTTGTCCATCCTTAATTTCAGGTTCTTCCAAGGATGTCTTTACATTTCTTCAAGAAATCTTGGACAGGAGGGTATTCCATACCCCCCCCCAGACCCCCGCAATTATTTATTTATTTTAATCCCCAATAATTATAAAAAATATGAACACGTTACTATGGAGCGTTCATTAATTACATACGGGTTTTCATGAGACGGGAGGAGAATAGGGAAAATCTTAAGAATCTTTAAGTGGGGACAGGGGGTTAAAAGTGTTCCTAGCGTAATTATTTGTATGAAACTATAGTTTATATATTTTTTTAAACGTAGGGTTTCCCGATTCAATTCCCGGGTTTAGCTTGAGCGTAAAAATTTCTTGACCGTCTCCGTCCTTTGAAGGGCACGTAATGCTGTGGGTCCCCCTGTGTGAATGAGCCCCCCCCCCCGATATGTAGGTAAAAATTGCTGCGTTACTTGGACCAAATATGTTAGTCACCCTCACATCAGTTTAGAATATGCTATCAGCGTAGAAAAAATAACTCAGAAGTATGGTTGTCCTGACCGGGGGGTCTGGGGATATGGAATACCCCCCAGGTCGGATAAGTGCATGATTGTCAATTCCACTTCAATCATACTTCAGATTTTCTTAGGTCCACTTCTCTTTTTCTTAATGTAGTGATTTTAATGTATTAGTTCTTGATTCTGACACTTTGTAGTGCTGGGGGGGTATTCCATACCCCCCAGACCCCCCGGTTGACGGAAGCTTTATTATTGCTTATTAATCTCATCTTGCGGTATCCTAAATATGTTTATACGTTTAGATGTTTAAACTAGGTTTAAATGTAGGTTCCCTATGTGTGCACACTGGATCTGATTTACACCGTAGTGGCAAAAATTCTAAAACGTCTCCAAATAGTTCAAAATGAGCTCATAATTAACTCAAATATGATGAAAAAATGTTCCTCCCAGTTCTAAAAGTGGATCGCCATCAATTTCAATCTACTACGCTCCTAATTTTCTTTATTATCCACTGTTAGACATAGGCTTTCAAATTTTGATTGTAAATTTACTCGGTTCTTTCACTTCTCGTTTCATTAAAACCATTAAAAGATTCCATACGCCCCAGACCCCCCGGTTTAGGCTTCATCATGGTTTTATTTTTATAATTCCCCGGGTGGTTACATTTAATTCACAGCAATTAAATATACCATGCTCGTTTATCCTAGGCCGTGTGCGAGGGCGAAGGCCGAGTTAATTATGGCTGCCAGTTCTGCTGAGTTCTGTTGTGACTGTGTATGTTCGCCAGCTCCCCGTAACTAACTAAAGGACGTAAAGGGTCGCCACTAAATGTCTCAATGGAAAGACTATATTTGTGACCTCGTCGTAGACCATGTGCGAGGCCGCAGGCCGAGCTAATTATTGCTGCTAACTTAGTAGATTATATTTATTTAATAGTTCGCCCATTGCCCTTCAGGTTATTCTATATTTGGTTTTGAATTCTCGCGGTGTAGGAATTCCCTTGCTAACTGAATCCTTCGTGCTGACTCTTTTTATAAACTAAAATATTCGGTCACTTTTAGATCACATGGATAGCTGAAGTATTGCACGGGCGTAGGCTTGGTGTTCCATATTCTCAGAAAAATCCCAAAAACTTGAAATTCCATATCGCCGAAGAAGGTCTTATTACTTAAGCTGCGTTGAGCTAAAAATTCGCAGCATAATGTTCAGTAAAAATTGTATATCTTTCAATAGCTTTTAGCGGGGACAGAAAAACAGAAGAACTACTCTACTACGATGCTAAGCAACGATACATTTTATTAAAAATTTTAGATTAAATTCCAATAGAAACATGATATTTTGTTACATTGCCCCTGTAAAAAGGGGGGAGCTGTAAGAAAAAATAACCCAACCAAAAAGAAAAACAAAAATATTTAAAAAAAAGTACAAAGTGAACTCGAAACCATTTTAAGAGTAAAGTGCGAAAATTCAAAAACATTTTCAGACTGAAATGAAGAAACTGCGGGGTCAAGTTGAAAATATGTTCAAGCTATTTCAGGCAAAAAAAACCGTATATTATAATTTGAGCTTTTGCGAACAAAATCGTCGAGTAAATTATATATTATTATAACATCTCTAAACATTTTCATAATATTGCCGCATCTTTCTGTTCAAATATGAAGTCGTTAATTATGGAATGGGAAAAATAATTAAAACGATCTTTGAAAATAACGTGGCTACTGTACACGTTTTCGTCGAAAATACCGATGCCGCTTCAAACAATGGATTCAATTTACGAAGAACTTTCGTCACGACCATCATGCGCGTGCTTTCTGCAACGTAATAATTGTTATTATCTTAATGATCATGAGTTTGCTATGGAAAAAAATCGATAGAAAGTTCGTGTCACATGAGCAAAATGTCAAAATTGACTGACATTTGGCTGAAATGGCATCGGACGGCGAAGGCATCACGCAGTCGCACTTTTTGCTGGCAAAATATAAGATCCGAGTGCTGGATCCCGAAAAGGTCGTGGGGAGGTTGAGCGAAGAGGTGGTGGATGAAAAATTAGAAAATAATCCGCACTTCCACGCCGGACCGGTGGCTTTAGGTAAGCAAGAGAAAGTTTGTTTTCTCTCGATCCGCCCTCGTAACTAAATTAGTAGGTCACATTGTAATTGCGTAAGTTTAATTACCTTTTTTTATAAATTACAGAATACGTGAAATTAGAAAATCGACGCTGTTGTAATAGAGACACTTGTATGCAAATGTTATGGTCTTGTTATCTTCCGATTCTGGCATTAAGCCATTGCCTTTTTGGATGTTTTAACAGTTTTTGCGATTGCTTGTCACGATTGCTGACAAATCTCGAGGAAAATTACACGCTTAATTGTTGCTTTTGTTGTAAATGTTGTAAATTGACTACTTAACATTAAATAATAATAAAACTTGTTATGCAATATCTCCAACACTGACTTGAAGTTTGCAGAGAGAAAAAGTGAAAAGTCGTGCACGATCCAGAGCGGTCATAAAAATGCTATAAACAAGTTATTAATTTATTAATTATTTATAGCAAAATACTTATGCCATTACAGTTTTAATATGAATTCACTTGGCATTCCACACCGATTGATTGTCCTTGGGGGTCGTAATTAGTGTAATTAGAAAATTGCAAAAACTAAAGAGGGTTATTGGACTTCTCAGTGGAGGGTGAAAAAAATTTCTGTTTATTTTAGTAATTGCCGGAAATTATCATACAATGTTTATTTAATCGATATCGCTTAATTAAGTGTGCTAAAGCAAGAAAATAATGGACAAAATTTACCGTTAATTCAACACTCGATAACTTAATTAGTAACCTTTACGAGCCCAACTCGGTAAAAATTTAATAACCGCATCGATTCCGATCCTTCGGGATAATAACCGTAACAAAATTTTACGATTCCTTCACGTAATTTAATTCATCGACCAGAGACGGACTGCAGAAAAATTAATTAATTAAAGATGAGCTAAGACAAAATTTTTTTGATTAAAGATAAAAGTCATCCCTTAAATTGAAATACGATCCCTGCTTTGTTGGGTTAACGCGATATGAAACACAATTACAATAATGAGGTTATAACTCTTCCCCTAAGCGTGGTCTGACTTCATAACAGCCCCATTACCAAATTACCACACGCGCGTCTCACATTAGCCCTATTTAAACATCGACCCTTCTTCTTACATAATTTCATCACTTTTCCCCTTACTTGCCAGCCACGCACGCAAAGGTGTTAAATAAACATACATTTTTTTGCAACCGGGAGGGCTAAAAATATTCAGAAAAATCTTCAAATTTGATTAAATCAGCTGAAAAGTCGTAGGATTTTTTTAACCGATTTCAGAGAACTTTATGAAGGCGTTAGTTCAGTTTAATATTCTGATGTCCTGCAGGAGCTCTAGGACCATCGTAAAGAGCATTTAATGTTCAGGGGTTATCGTCATAGTAAACTGCTCCTGCATATAGATAAATCCAAGATTTAAAACAATTAGCGCGAGGCCGAAGGCCGAGTCGTGTAAGAATAATAATTATGTCTATGTTGTGACCTATCACTAAATATGGCAGAACAATCTGTGAAACCATCCTTGATAACTCCTGTAAACTGTAAATATTATTTAAAAAAAAGTCAAGTTATCTTTTTTGCTACTTTTAGCGTTTCTATATTGTGGTGTTTTAAAAAATAACGCCACGCTGTGCGAACAATTTAATGATGCGGTGTCATTAGCTCCTAAAATTTCACGAAATTTAATCAAACACCACTTTTCAATAAACTTCCAATTTATTTTATAAACTTTGACCAAAATACAAAACTCAATCGCTAGCCGCAACGCGCGGACCCGACTGACTGATGCCACATTTTTTTACTAATCTCTATCAACACTTGAACGCAAAATTTTAAATGTTTTCGTAAATTCAATAAATACAAAAATATGTAAAGCGTTATAATATCTATATGTAAACCATTACTTTTTCCCTTTTTTTCCGCTCAGTTAGAACATCCCATCTGCAAATTTGGAGACGTTAAAAGGTTGTGATATAAAAAAAATATAAAAGTAAATCACATTTACTAAAATAAAAAATCGTATCTACCAAGTTCTCTCTCAGATACATTTAAGTGTTGCGTTTCAAGACTTTTGGTTGAGAAGCAAATTATAAAAACTAATATTACTCAAAATTTGCAACAATGTAGTTACGACCTTTATGATGCTAAACAAGGCACTTTAGGAATCTACTGTTTTACATGCACTATCAGAAGATCCACAATTATGGATTTTCCCATATTTTCAATTACTTTATAGCATAGTAAAAACTATTTCTTATACTATTTACTTTAATTACCCTCCCCCTCAAATTTTACAGGCCACGCTCTCTTGTGAATTCATACAATTCGATTTACCCACTTCTAGTTTATTATTTTTTTGAAACAAAATATTGGATTATATATACATTATTTTGAAGTGAAGAAAAGAGAAGAGACTAGAATGAAGATGTTGAGAAGCAAAACATCCGAAGATAAACAAAGACACGAACAACAACGTAAAAAATGTCTAAGAATATGTAGAGAAAAGGAAAGGAAATACCGTATAAATAAACTGGAAGAGATTGAAGAGAAATATTCAAACAGGGAAATAAGAAATTTTTGTCAAGGAATAAAAAGAACAAAAACGGTGTTCTGTAAAGATGAAAAAGGAAACCTGATCGGAACTAAAGAGGGAGTAACTGAAAGATGTGCTAAATATTTTCAGCAACTATTGAATAGACAGCAGAGTGAGGTCACAACAGAACAGCATGAAGAGCGAAGCGAAGGGGTAGAAAACACCATTAATGATATACCAAACAAAGAAGAAGTCCACCTAATAATAAAGAACATGAAAAACAACAGAAGTCCAGGAGAGGATGGGATACAGGTGGAAATGATTAAGTATGGAGGAGAGAAGTTGCTGGAAATGATAGTCCAATTAATACAAGAAATATGGATCAAGGAGAAAATGCCAAGATCATGGAGCCAAGCACTGATATGTCCAATCTACAAGAAAGGTGAAAAAACAATCTGCGACAACTATCGAGGTCCCTATTGAATGTCATGTATAAGATACTCGCAGGATGTATCAAGAATAGATTAAGAGAGCAATCAGAGTCGATCATAGGAGAATATCAGAGTGGCTTCAGGAAAGATAGATCGGTAACAGACCAAATATATACGCTGCGAGAGATACAGATGACAAGTCACGAATTCAAACTGAATACGCATCTACTATTTTTGGATTTTAAGCAGGCATATGACAGTATACAGAGAGAGAAACTATATCAAGCTATGTATGAACTCAAAATATCAGCAAAATTGATAAGACTTACAAAGATGACACTGAATAAAACAGAAAATAAAGTGAGAGTTAATGGAATACTGTCTGATGGGTTTGAGGTGCGTACAGGTCTGAGACAGGGAGACCCACTGTCGGCACTTTTGTTCAATTTGGCCCTAGAAGTAACTGTACGCAAAGCTAAGATCAATAGAGAAGGTACAATTTACAACCGACTACACCAGTGCTTAGCGTTTGCAGATGACTTGGTGATACTAACGAGAACAAGGAAAGAAATTCTGGATGTTACAAAGAGATTGTTAAACACAGCACTAGAGATAGGGCTAGTAGTCAATGAAGCGAAGACAAAGTATATGGTGTGGGAAGATAGAAACATGATAGATAATAACTTTGTGAGTTTGCAGCTGACAGAACACACAGTGTTGAGATTTGAGGAAGTCAAAGAATTTACGTATCTTGGGACTATGATAACAAAAAGTCCAGGAAGCAATAATGAAATAAAGGCTAGAATATCAGCGGGTACCAGAAGCGCATTTTCATTGAAATCAGTGTTATCCAGCAAGAACTTGTCAAGAACAGTGAAAGTGAAAGTGTATCGAACAATAATAAGACCGACAGTGACATATGGGTGCGAGATGTGGATATTAAGAAAGAAGGACCAAGAAATGTTACATGTGTGGGAAAAAAAGATTTTGAGAAGGATTTTTGGAGGGAAGCTTATATACATGGATTATTATAATTCATCTTTGTCGAGTTATAGATGGAATCTGGGAGAGAAGAACCAATCAAGAGATTTATGAGTTGTATGGTCAACCAAACATTGTTGGAGTGATAAAGGCACAGAGACTTAGATGGTTGGGACATTTAGTAAGAATGGATGTTAAGAGAACTCCCTATAAGGTATGGAAAGCTGAGGTGGGAGGATTGAGAAGAAGAGGAAGACCAATGAACCAATGGAAAACCGAAATGAAAGAAGATTTGAGACAGATGAATATTGAAAGATGGGAAAGTTTGGCAATGAATAGAAAGAAATGGGCTAGAATAGCCATTCAAGCCATGAGCCTACTAGGCTCGTAGTGCTGTGTAATATATAAAATATACATTATTTTAACGCTACTCGAAATTCAAAGTCATTTTACGGTGAAAATTAGCAAAAGTTTTAGCGCATTATTAAATTTACTAGTCGGCCTTGGTAGTGCGGCCTAAAGGCCGCACTGAGTGAATTGCGCCAGGCATTAATAATAATAATAATAATAATAATAATATTTATTGATTGTATATAAAATTAAACAAAAGGTTCACAATTATAACACATCAAAAGGCAAAGGTTCAGCAGAGCTGTTTTTCAACCTGTACCTAGTTTCCGAGTCGTTGGCAGTTCAGAATTCGTTCTGAAAGCTTGGCCTTAAAGGTGGAAGCTGCCTGGTGTTGGAATAGGTCCCTGTGTTTGTTAAAGATGTGGCAGGCCAAAAATTCAAAAGAACCTTCGAACTTCGCGGTCTTATGAGACGGGACTGAAACACATCCAGTGTTTCTTAGGTTGCGATTGTGGCAACATATATTTCTATCTTCTATACTATTTTATTGATTTTTGCACGTCTCACCTATACATTTTAAGCTTACTTTATAATTTAAGTATTGTGACAAGTGGGAGGCCGAAGGCCGACCAGTACTTTTAAAAGTAAATGCGAGGCCGAAGGCCGACTCGTGTTCACTACACTATTGAGAGGCCAAATCCGGATCAAATAAACCTAGGGTCGAACATGTACACTGAGACTCGACTATAGAAGCCTCAACAGGTCAAAGAACCAGTCGGGAAGCCTATAAACAATCGGGAGGTCGATAGCAAGGCCGTAGGCCGCGCACCTCGCAGAGCTAGTCACGAAAAATCGGCCTAAAGGCCGTACTTATTTTGTCTGGAAGTTCAATGAACTTGACCTATATCTCATACAAATGAAGAACATCTCGAATATTGTAGAATTGGATGTGATAAAGATTCAAACAAATGAGTATTGTATATCCCTCAGATTCCCCAGTTACTACGACACGACCGAGATATTAAATTGTGTTTTCTTCCGTGTTCCCAAAATTCTATAAAAGTTCCGAGCTGCTGTATTATAAAAGTCGGAATGCTAGGTTTCAAATACCACGTTTATTTTCACCCTTCTGGGAAATGCAATTTTACGTTAATAGGGATTTTGTTGAACCGGGGGGACTGGGGGGTATGGAATACCCCAACAGTGGATACACGTTACTGTAGATGATAATCGGGAAGATGGTGAAATTTGAATTCACAGCTATGCACCTTCCAAAGGTGGGGGTATCCGCACTCTCCAGACGTCCCGGTCGATCACAGAAAAGATTAATTAATCTTTATATACCGTTAATATTGAGAAAATTTATGTCGAGCACATCTTCCTTGGCAAAACAGTTAATGTTTTATTTTAAGTATTTTTAAAAACGTTTCGAAAGACATTCATTAACAATTAAAAAGGAAAGTGGTTCAGGATATCTTCTCTTCAGATTCGACCTCAGGACTATGTATTTATAGTCATGCACGGTTGTCACTACGTCAACTTGCTGGTCTAACATTTCTATTGCGGAAGTTCTTGTTTGCAACAATAAAATTCACCCGGGGGTATGGAATACCCCCCAGATTGACGAAGTCTCAGCATGAAGAAAACAATACGTTCAAATCTATATAACTATTAGAATAACAATGGAGAGGCGACTTTTGTCCAATGGATATGAGTGGCTGGAGATGAAAATCGGAAGTATGGTAAAATTTTAATTTACAATTATGCACCTCTTAAAGCTGGGGGGTATTCCTGGAATACCCCCGGACCCCCCGGTCGATCATAGCGGCACTGATCTTTTTTTTTAGGTTTTTTCCACGTCTAAATCTTAGAGCGCGCCAAGAGGTGTTTTAAAAGCGTTTTTGAACAAAAAAAAAAGAACCGAATCATGAATCATGCCACCTTCGATTCGACCTCAGGACTATTTATTTATAGTCATGCACGGTTGACACTACGTCACCGTGCTGGTCCAACATTTCTATTGCGGAAGTTCTTGTTTGCAACAATAAAATTCACCCGGGGGTATGGAATCCCCCCAGATTGATGAAGTCTCAGCATGAAGAAAACAATACGTTCAAATCAATATAACTATTAGAACAACAATGGAGAGGCGACTTTTGTCCAATGGATACGAGTGGCTGGAGATGAAAATCGGGAGTATGGTAAAATTTTAATTTACAATTATGCACCTCTTAAAGCTGGGGGGTATTCCTGGAATACCCCCGGACCCCCCGGTCGATCATAGCGGCACTGATTATTTTTTTAGGTTTTTTCCACGTCTAAATCTTAGAGCGCGCCAAGAGGTGTTTTAAAAGCGTTTTTGAACAAAAAAAAAAGAACCGAATCATGAATCATACCACCTTCGATTCGACCTCAGGACTATTTATTTATAGTCATGCACGGTTGACACTACGTCACCGTGCTGGTCCAACATTTCTATTGCGGAAGTTCTTGTTTGCAACAATAAAATTCACCCGGGGGTATGGAATCCCCCCAGATTGATGAAGTCTCAGCATGAAGAAAACAATACGTTCAAATCAATATAACTATTAGAACAACAATGGAGAGGCGACTTTTGTCCAATGGATACGAGTGGCTGGAGATGAAAATCGGGAGTATGGTAAAATTTTAATTTACAATTATGCACCTCTTAAAGCTGGGGGGTATTCCTGGAATACCCCCGGACCCCCCGGTCGATCATAGCGGCACTGATTTTTTTTAGGTTTTTTCCACGTCTAAATCTTAGAGCGCGCCAAGAGGTGTTTTAGAAGCGTTTTTGAACAAAAAAAAGAACCTTATGAATCCTACCACCTTCGATTCGATCTCAGGACTATTTATTTATAGTCATGCACGGTTGACACTACGTCACCGTGCTGGTCTAACATTTCTATTGCGGAAGTTCTTGTTTGCAACAATAAAATTCACCGGGAGGTCTGGGGGGATGGAATACCCCCCAGATTGACGAAGTCTCAGCATGAAGAAAACAATACGTTCAAATCAATATAACTATTAGAATAACAATGGAGAGGCGACTTTTGTCCAATGGATACGAGTGGCTGGAGATGAAAATCGGAAGTATGGTAAAATTTTAATTTACAGGAATACCCTCGGACCCCCCCGTCGATCATAGCGACACTGATCTTTTTTTTAGGTTGTTTTCCACGTCTAAATCTTAGAGCGCGCCAACAGGTGTTTTAGAAGCGTTTTTGAACAAAAAACAAACTGTATTTAAGACTACTTCTTTGATTCGACCTCAGGACTATTTATTTATAGTCATGTACGGTTGACATTTCGTCACCCTGCTGGTCTAAAGTTTCTATTGCGGAAGTTCGTGGTTACAGCAATGAAATTATCATTAGGACATTTCCTGAGATTCCAAAAATGGGGGGGTGCTTATTTAATGATTGTCGATGAATGAAGTTAAAAATCAAATTTGTCACTACTTTTATGGCTATCTTAAGCTGCCCAAAGCTTTCTAATATTGCAGCGGAAGTAGTGAAATACGTTGTGCAATATGTAATCACCGGCATTCCACGTTGCAAGTCGGAAAAGTTCCATAGTTTTTCTTGTACCGACGAATTAGAATTTAATTAACTGATAAATGCGAAGAGGTCGATTGAGGTCAAACTTTATGCGATCTTTATTACCTAAAAAGTCATTCGTTAATATTACAACAATAAATTAATTTATTGCAATATTTTAGCACATAAATAACGAATAATTAAAACCATAAAATACGATAGTTAATACTGTAAAACATGCATTACATTAATAATTATTATTATTATTATTGTGCCCACTCGAACAATATTTGCGTTAATTGGAGAAAATAATCAAAATATGTTTTATGCATTGCGCATACAAGGCCTCTGCGCTTTTCACATTATAAAGAAGATATTGATGATTCATTGTTTTGTAATGGCCGTTACAGAGGTGTAAAGTATTATAAAAAGCTTGCATGTAATTAAAATTTACCGATGGTACGTATTTATAAATTTCTTTCTTCTTTCGCAATTTGTGCTATAGAAAATGTACGCAGGACCGTATTAGGAGTCACGCTTGTTGGTTTTTCAAATGTCAAGTGCATAAATACATTTTTGCATAACAAATTATTATCGATATTATAATTTGTTCGCATTTTGCCGACTTTCATGGGAATTGGGACACGTCCGTCGGTGTGCACACCAATCAGAATAAATGCGTATGGTATTCGCGAAATGCTAATTATCAATTTCGAGTCGTTACACATCACCTTAATGCGTCTAACACGTTTATATGTAAATAAGCAAGATTAATTTCGTGCCTAATTGTTGGTTTAAGTAAGTAGCAAATTAGCGTTCCTTGTCGAAATAATATTTGATAAGTCGACTTCTGTTTGATCAGAGATCCCGTTTCGTTCGTTCGTGCGTCGTTTACTTTTCGAAGTACCCCCGTATTATAGGCACGTAATTACAGTGCAACTCTCGTTGCAAAGATATTGTGAATAAAATTTCAATATTTCTAGTGAAAACGATAATTAACAGATGTTTTACAGCAAATTAGCTCGAATTAAATTAATAATTTATAGCGCAAGTTCATTAATTAGTAGTAAATAAAGCTGCACATTAATTAAGAGTCACATCGAAAGCTTAGCTCTTCATTCTTGGAATTATTTTAAATGTTTCATTAATTCACATTTAAATGTGTATCAGATATTTATGATCGCAATAAACCTTTCTGTATTTTCCTTCCCTATGGCCAATTCGACCTTACAATGTAATAATTATTAATTTATTAATAAAATTACCGACGCGCTGCAGAACAAAATTTGTTGTACACGTAGTTAATAATAATTAGAAAACGCAAGTGGCGAAAAAAGCGTAAATAATTTTTTTTACAAATATGGAATAATCCAATGAATTAATTAAGTACGTTTCTTGTTATCAATAATTCTTTCTTCCTTACAAGGACAAGCTTTCACCTATCAGCGTTACAGTTAAATTTTATTAATTAACCATAAAGAAAAACTGAGCAACTTTCATCTGTTGTGATTAAAAATCGACATCCTCATTCTGATCTCTGAGGCCCCACTTAAATCGACCGCACACCGAATTTCCCTCAAAGATGAAAAAATAATTTGACAAAAGTGCCAAGGGTCCGTGGCGATGGTTATTTGTGAGGGGAAACATTAAAAATAATTAACGACGATTTTTCACCATTTAAAGATGTTATCAGCATGATCGCGACGAATTTGGCTTAGTTTTATGGTGCACCGCACGCGAACTTGCAATCTGAGTTCTGTCCGACTCGCAAATGGTTGTTACTTTAATGAAATTAAAATTCATTTATTCCGGAACATTATCAGTCTCAGCAGTCACAGTAACGAATTTCTTAGAAGCTTGCATTAGCTAATTAATGATTCGTCTTCTTTCGTGCCACTTTTATACGCACCAATAAATTTTTTCAATCACAAATTCCTTTCAATTTCATCAATAAGTTTTCACTTTTCTATGCGATCAATGCAGTTTCAAATTTTAAAAAGTGTTTTGAAAATGAAGCATAAATTTAGCATAAACTCCCAAAAAGCGATTTTAGTTTTCAAAAAATCGGTTTCCAATTTTGAGAACCGATTGGGTCTTCGCAGTGGCGAAAAACCAAACAATCCAATCGAGTTTCATCAGCTCGAGTTCAAATCTCAAAAAGTTTTGAAAAATTTGACTCTAACGTCAAAGTCAGGCTAGATATTTTCTCATAATTTATTTTTAAATGTGGTAAATGCAGTTTCATTTAAAAAAATTAACTTAGTTCAAGGAATTCCGTAACCGGTTAATTTCCATCTTTAATTTGATCTAAAAGTTTTTAAACGAAGTCATAAATTGGTGATCTAACCTAACACTCAAAATATCGTTTTTACTTTTAAAACTCTATTTCCAATCTTGAGGGAACCGATTGAGCTCTCGCAGTGGCGAAAAACCAAATAATCCATCTGAATTTCGTCTTCATCTGTTCTTATGGTTAAATTCACAAAAGGCTCTATTATCAAAATTCCCTTTTGTTTACAAAAAATTCTTACTCTCAAAACAATTTTAATGCTGTAAATGCAGCTTAAAATAACAAAATAGAATTACGGTTTGAATTACAGTCCCGAGTTTATTTATTTCTTGATTTTGACCCAAATTTTTCCTGAACCAATGGCCAAAAATAGCGTTTTCAATTTTGAGAAAACGGTTTGCAAATTTTGGGAAACTGATTCAGCCTTATCGCGGCGAAAAACCATACAAATTGTAACTTTTTGAAATATTCGCAAGGGAAGTATAAAAAAGATCTAAAAAAATCTATGTTTTGGTGCAAAATTCTGTGATCCACTTTTTTTAAACTAAAAATAATTGAAACCGTTTCACGTCATTTTATGCTTAATTAACTAAATTATCACTTCAAGCAAGCGTGAGAAAACCGTTTTTTGAGTTATTTGTGCGAGCATCAGGTAGAGGAATCCCGTCTTTGTATTTTACATGCAAGTGTGACCGATAAAAAATTCCTGTCAACTAGCTGATCATTTTTTTCTGGTCTAATTTGAGCAAAAACGGTTTAATTTGTAAATTATTTATTGATAATTATCGAATAATTAATCAGTTGCTTGTGAACGTGTCGGTTAAATGTTAAGCTCAAATAGCTTGAGGTCACCATGGTGGTTACTTAATTCATCACTTCAACACTTTTAAACGATCACGTTTTTCCGACTTAAATTGTTTAATCAAGAAGCGGTTACTGATTTTATTGAGACGGAACTGGATGAAGAAATTTTGAGTTTTGGATCAACAGGGGACGGACGATTTTTTTCATCGACGGTCAAAATAAATTAAATAAGAAGAAAAGATAATAAGAAGAAAAAGAAGACCTACCTCACTGAGAGCATCTTCTCTAAGTTGTGGGTGAAGGAACTCCTGAAACAGGATTTCCGTAAATAGTAACACCAGAAATTGTGATTATTAAGGATGACCAGGACTTGTAGGACTTTTACACTCATAAATTTAGTTTTTTAAAGTCTTACAGCCCCAGTCATGGAATTTTAAAAGTAATTAAGTCATGCAAAAAAGAAGATAAAGCTAAAATATCGATTCAGTAAGGTGAAGATTTAAGAAATCCTTAAATCAAATTGAGATTCCCCCCCCCCCCCCGCTGATCATTTGAATTTGAATTTCTTTTTTCGTTTGGCTGATTTTTCCAATAGAATCAGGACTCGGTTTGCCAAAACTTTTCAGCCGTTTTATAAATTTTTCGCACAACTTAAATTAACGATTGAACCCCCCCCCCCACGATTATTTGAATTTCTTCTTCTGTTTGGCTAATGATCAGCTCAGTATTTGACTTTCTTCTCCCAATCAAGCTAAATTTGTCCAATTAATTTAGGACTCGGGTTGTCAGAACGTTTCAGCAGTTTCAAATTTTTTTTGTACAATTAAAAGTAACGTTGGAAAACCCTTCCTTCGATCAGTTGAAGTGGAATTTCTTTTTTTGTTTGGCTTACATTTCCAATTAAATCAGGACTAAGTTTGTCAAAAATTTTCAGCTGGTTTATAAATTTTTCGCACAATTTAAAGTAACGATTTAAGACACCCCGATTATTTAAATTTCTTCTTTTGACTTTCAGTTTTTGACTTTCTTTTTCCAATCAAGCTAAATTTGTGCAATTATTTCAAAACTCGGTTTGTCAACAGCCGTTTCAAAACTTTTTCGTATTAATTTCTTTTTCAATTTAAAGTAACAATTGAAGACCTCCTCCACGATCATTTGAATTTCTTCGTTTGTTTCGCTGATTTTTAGTTCAGTATTTGACTTTCTTCTCGCAATCAAGCTAAATTTGTCCAATTAATTCAGGACTCGGTTTATCGGAACCTTTCATCTGTTTGTTTGTACAATTTAAAATTATGACTAAAGCCCCCCCCCCCATTATTTTCATTTCTACATTTGTTTGGCCGATTTTCAGCTAAGTTTTTGACTTGCTTCTGAGATTTAGCTAATCAGGCTAAATTTGTCCTATTAAATCAGGACGTACTAGTTTGTCAGAACCTTTTAAAAAATTTTTAGCACAATTTACAGTAACTAATGAAGCACCCCTCCCTGAATATTTGCGTTTCCTTTTTTGTTTGGATGATTTTCAGCTCAATTTTTGATTTGCGTCTCCTAATAAGGTCAAAATTTGTCCAATTAACTCAGGACTCGGTTTGTCAGAACCTTTCAGCGCACAATTTAATGTTAACGATTGAAGACCCTCCCCGATTATTTGAATTTCTTCGTTTGCTTAGCTGTGATTTTCAGCTCAGCTTTTGACTTTCTTCTTCCAATCAGGCTAAATTTGTCCGATTAAATCAAAACTAGGTTTGTCAGATCCTTCCAACCGTTTTATAAATTATTTTGTATTGGAGACCCCCCCCCCCCCCATCATTTGAATTTCTTCGTATGTTTGGCTGATTTTCAGATCAACTTATGACTTTCTTCTCCCAATCAGACTAAATTTGTCCAATTAATTAAATCAGGACTTAGTTTGTCGGAACCTTTTCACCATCATATACAATTTTTGCACAGGTTAGAGTAACGAGCGAAAAAATTGACCCCATTTACATGATATGGTATGCGAAGGTGAAGGAGCAAAATTTTTTAGAAAATTTCACATTCCGCATGATTATGCACTTCTAATGACATTTAACAATTGCAGGAAAGTGGTTTTATGACTTACATGTTATAAAATGATAAAATCGTAACAACGTACCAAGATAATGACAGTCTGATTACAGTTATTAACAGATTTAACGCTAACAAGTTATTTTATTAAGACGAGGAATTAGTTTCTTACTCGGGGCGTCCCTTGCGCAAGCCTTTGCTCAATAGAGTTGCGAATTACCAAAAAAAAATAAAAATTAATTTTGGGGTAAAGTCGAACCGCGGCGCGGTGGGATAAAAAACGAACATCGACACTTTCACCGATTGTAAACGTATAAACTGGATAGGTGCAATTATAGAAAATAAAAAAATAAATCAATAAAAGTTGTAGATAAATTAATGCATTATAAAACAAAAGGAAGACCCATCTGTTTGTAAATAAAGAAAATGATATATCATTAAGCGTTTTCTTCTTCGAAACCAACAATTGTACGTTTAACTCCTACACCAAGAGCGCTTTAGGTTATTTAACCTATTGTTATAATGATATGCGATTGTATAATAATTTTATATCAAAGAACCACTTATTATGTGTATTTCTAAAAGATTTTTTCTTTTTCTTCAGGTGGTTAGTAAATAATAAAAAAGTAAATTGAAATTTATGCTTCATTCACAAATCAGTTCGGTGGTATCGCCCCGGGCGCCAATTGTTACGACGAAATCGCGGATTCTGTTTTCTCTAAAAGTAAAGTGCATAAAAAATTGGTACACCTGCATTCGATAAAGCAACTTTCTAAAGAAAATGCATACGCCAAAAAAGTATCTGGCGCAAGTTCGACCGACTTATCATTCATAAATTCTCGTTCCACAATAAATTGCATCTTCGCCCCGCGACTCGCAACTCTTCTTGTAATAACAATAATAAAGCAAATTTTTGATATCTCCCCCGAGGGTGTAGGTCGATTCGCACAAAGTGATGTGTGACACACTTTTCAATAACTGCTTTCGTTTCAAACATAATTGGATGATTTATTAACAAAAAGAAAAGTTGTGACAGTTTTAATAAAAAGATTACGAAGATAAAAAATAGGTAATCCTATTACCAAATTGTATGGAATAATGAAAAATTATGATTCTTCCGATACGGTAGGTTATGAATAATTTTGCGGAGAGATGGATGACCCAATCAACCACCTCCGGAGCGCTACTCTTCAATCAGATTAAAGTTAATACCTTTAGGACCCAATCCAGAAGCACACGCGGATTTGTTTCCTTATCAAGATGGAATTAAACGAAATGATTTGTGCTTTTTGAATAAAATTTTGCAATCATTATCCTAGAATATCCATTTTTTAAATTATCAATTATACCAAACGATATATCGTAATACGATCTAGACGTGAATGAACACCTGTTCGCGTTTAACTTTAAACATTTGCGTCACCCACGGACAGAGGCGGACTGTCGTCAATATTTTTTGTAAGGATGGCCCTCGACTGCATGAAAGGATACGAAAAAAATTGCAGAACAAGTGGACAATAAAAAACACCGCAGGAGATTTTTTAAAATCGCTTTTCGATCAATCAATTTATGAATGCATTTTTATAATTTCGAAACACAAAGTAAAAATTAAACAATGCCAATTCTTACAGTCGGGTGTCATTAATCTTTCCTTCCATTCCTTACTATTTATTTCATATCTGTGTATAAACAATTCTATAGGATTTCTGGGATTTCTTGATATTTACAAAAAATACAAAAGTTTAAGGCAATACGGAAGAATTTAGTACAAAAAGACACCGAAAGATGGTTGGGATAGGGCGGGGGGGGCGTGTGAATAAATGATGGACTAAGCAAATATTCTGACCATATTCCTGGCGGAAAACTGGATACAAATTGTATAAAATAGAACACCTACCCAAGTAGAAAGTTAGAGGTTAAATCAAACCTAATACTTTTTAGAAGCCAAAAAGTGGCCACCTAACCAAACAGCTGCACGTTCTTTTATTCAAAAATTAAAAACAACATCTATTCAAAAATAATAATTTTGTCAATTTAAAAATTAAGATTGCTGCCGAATATGAAATTATAAAATTTAGCTTTTCCCAAGCACCTGTCGTTGGTTGATTTTTTAATTTTTAACCTAAAAAAGTTTCTGTGCGGCCTGCAGGCCGCACAATCAAAATCTTCCAGTACTACATAATATATAAAGTTTTAAAAATTGGCGGCTGTATTGACCGGAGGGTCAGGGGGAAGTACTCGTAAATCAGCAAATTTATATTTTTCTTTTTTATGATGAACATTTTGTGCCTTTCCATTGAAACAAGTCACGAGTCGCTATTGAGGTTTCCTATACCTTAAAGTGAATGGGAGTGGTTGGATGATGAAGGAAAAGAGAAGTACGATAGAAGTGAAATTGACAATTAGGCACCTACCCGACCTGGGGGGTATTCCATACCCCCCAGACCCCCCGGTCAAGTTGACCGCACTTTTCAATGATTTTTTCTACGTTGAAGCCACATCCCTACATTGCTAAGAGGGTGACCACCATTCAGCAGTGAATACACCCCAGACCCCCCCGGTCACTAACATGAAGTGTTTAATTAAATTATATTTTTGATGTTGATTTCACATCTGTAAACTAAACTAAGAGAGTTGGTTGTGATAACCTTATAAAACCGGAGAAAAATCGGAACTTTGTCCGGAGTTTGGAGATATGAAACATCGCCCAAATTCTAAAGCCAAAGAATTTAAGATAGAGAGGGGTATGGAATGTTTTCCAATAGAAGACGATCACAAGGTAAAATTTTATTTAGCTATGGGTGAGGGCAATAGGAAAATAAAGAAGTCACGATTAGCAACAGACTTAGAAAATACACTTAAGCTTTGGTTTGCTAGGAAGCGGCACCGCCAAACAGCGGCCGCATTGTAACGTCGACTGATCTCATGCATCAAAGCTCTCTTGAAAATTACTTCTAGTATATTTATTTAATGTAATTTTATAACCGCTATTTGACGATACCGCTTGGTGCCGTGGTTGCCATGGATATAAGCGGTTAATACAGAATAAAAGCTTCCAGGAGGTGATTCCCATTTTGGCCAGTCTAAAGACCGATTTATTTTGCATTTGAACGCTTTATGTTGATTACACAATAATATTTTTTATGTTCATTCCAGATTCATTAATTAGCAGCCGGAGATTAAACATCAACTTTTTGGTCCCAAATACCATGCTTATTTTTACCCTAGCGAGGAGGTACAGTTTTGATGCAGTAGGGAAGAACTTACAATGAATGGGCACCGTAAGAGATTGTTAATAAGAGAAAGTAAAGGCCGTGTGACACTTGTGTAAATTTGCGTGTAGATTTACATACGTGTAGATTTACGTGTAGATTTCTACACCGTGTAAAACACGTAAATTTGCGTGTAGATTTACGTGTAAATATTTTATAGAAATATTTCTATATTTTTTCGCAAGTTGTGCGTGTAAAATTGCGCAGAAGAACATTCGAAGGTGTGGTCTATTTTTTCTTGTGTTGTGTTTTTTATTATGTTATTGAACAAAATTACTTTACAGCTGCTAAAATTTATTCTCAACAGAACATTAATAATTATGTTTATTATTTTATGTGTCGATATAGGTAATCACAAAATTTAATTTTTGCATATTTATGATTATGAATTTATGAAATTTCATACAGGTTAGGTACATGAGATTCCTGCGCGTCACTTACATAATTTTTCAAACTTCAACCTCGATTTATTCAAAAACTTCCGAATTTACGGCAAATTTTTTGTATTGTATTATATAAACCGTCAGCTTTCAGAATCTCTAGGTAATTTTGAAATTCGGGTTGACAAATCCGTGCTCTGCCAATAATAAATATTTTTATGCAACATTATTTTGTAAAAATACTACAAATGTATAATTTTTTTTAACTTTATAAATTTCTTATTGAGTACATGATAAGTAATAAAATGCAGTAAAAACATAAAATTAGTTTTATTTTCGACCCTTGGGTATTAATGGGTTAATTGCCAATTTGAATCCATTATCACGTTTCTTTTAGTATTAGGTAAACAACACAAGGCGACCAGACATACAAACTTCTTATAGCAACTTACCGTTCGAATTTTCAATTGACCAGAATGCGCGTGTGCAAATTGTAAATTTACGTGTAAATTTTTACACAAGTGGCAAACACACTACGTATTTGCTAGCAGATTTGCAACAAAATCTACACGCAAATTTACGTGTTTTACACGGTGTAGAAATCTACAAGTAAATCTACACGCAAATTTACACAAGTGTCACACGGCCTTAAGTGATAAAATTAATATATCAGACTATTTTGTTGCAGATCGGAGGGTCTGGGTAGTATGGAAGGGCGTAGGTAAATGTGCCACCAAATGTACCTGACCAGAAAAGGGTACCGGTAAATGTGCCACCGACCAAAAGGGTTCTTTAAATAAACACAGGTATTTGTGCCACTAACAGTGAAAAAATTAAATTTTTTTTGCCTTCGAATTTTGGGGTGTGCATTCGATAAGGAGGGTAATCCATCGTCAAAACCTACCCTTACGGGGCGCCGCTGCGCTCCGCTCCGCGTTGCACCCCTCCAGGGCGGTTTTGACTCTGGTTACTAGGCTAAACATACGAGAAGGCGCCACACATCAAGAAAACCGGGATAAATGAAACCGGGATGTGAGAGACCCTCGAAATAGCATTAAAAAGTATAGTTGCGGTATGGGGCAGTAAACTATTACGTTTCACCCCCAAAAAATCGTGTAAAATCAAAAAATAATCGATGTTACATGTAGGAGATGCATCAGGTAGATGCCGTTTTCTCCGGTGGCACAAATACCTGTGTACTTTTAATATCCTAAATTCGTAGCAGGTAGAATAACATTACTGGTGGCACATTTACCTCCGCCCGTATGGAATACCCCCCAGGTAGTAGAGAATACTGAGGATGTGGGAAGATTGCATGGCATAATTTTTTTCAGAGAAATATGAACAAATCGGGAAACGGAGAACCAAACATGATACTTTGGAAGAACTCACCATCAACCATGAACCAAGTAAATCTTTTTGAGCAGACCCGCAACCAGGTTATTATCGGGGGAGGGGGTGCGGTTTATGAAAACAGGAACAGACATCAAGATGGAAGGGTTCTTGAAGATTTTGAAGAGATTTTGGATTCCCTTTTTTGGCAGATGTTCGATGGAAAATCAGAGGTCTTGATATTTAGGAACAGAAGGGGCATGTCTCCCCCTCCCTACCTGCCTGCTATTACAGTCCTGCTTTCTGCAAATTTTACATGGATCATCTTGGATCTTTTCAGCAAGACGACAAAAGGTAAAATTTGATTATATAAATTGCCGATACCTAAGGGGTTATTCCATATCCCCCCCGACCTCCCGGTCGATCCACAATATTTTGTTATTTTCTGATTGCTATTGTTATATTCCCTGCGATTGCTTAAAATTGATTAATTAAATAATTCAGGGGGGGATGCTAATGGTCAAAGTATACAAAACTCGATAAGGAGCTTGAAATCTTAAAAGAAAGTATGTATAAATCCAATTTTTTGTGTACAAATTTTGTATCCCCTGACCGGGGGGTCTGGGGGGTATTCCCCAGGTATAGGCAAACTAGATAATCAAATTTTACATTGATAATCTTGGATCTTCTCAGGAGGTGAAATTTGATTATCTAAATTGCCCGTACCTGGGGGGTATTCCATACCCCCCAGACCCCCCGGTCGTGAACAATGCATATAGCAAATCATCTTTACCTGATCTCTAAATGACCTCAAATGATTACAAGGCACAATTTTATTAGAGAAATATGAAGAAATCGGGAAATGATGAACCAAAAACCGCGTTGGGGGGTAAAATTAATTTTTCGGTTACCTTAATGTTCGTGATTCTGTCTTTTTTGAGGAGGGGATATAAAATATTTTCTATAAAAATATTAAAAACTAAAAGTATTTAGTTAGAATTTTAATTGATTTACCAGTGGGAGAACATACTGTCAGAATGTATTGACGAATCGACGAGTTTCAATTTCAAAAATAAAAGCTAGAAAACTGGTTTTAATCAAAATTTATTTCCAAAGCAAATTCCATCCTAAAATTTTATTTTTTTTAAACTTCAATTTCGTTTTATGGATTTTATTGGGAATATGGTAGAATTGATAACAATCCAACTACCAAAGCTGGGGGGTATTCCATACCGCCTGGTCCGAATTTTATATTTTACAAGGAATACAATATTTTGCAACTTTGCTATCATGAATTCCAACGAATTAAAAATTAACAAATCCCAATATTCACAAAAAATATTGAGGTTACCTCTGATGTGGGGGGGGGGGTCTGGGGCAAAAGAATCTGATATGCGCATCCCCGATTATTTAATAACGATAATGTAATTCCCCCCTCGTAAAACTTCAACAATTACGCTTTTCGCAATTTTATTAAATTGAAATTTTCATATACAAATGCGGATTCCCGTTTAGTTAATAACGGGAATGTAATTCCCCCCCCCCGCCTCCAAAGTTTCATTTTAATAATAATTTTTCGACTTCCTTAGTGTTTGTAATTTTGTCTTTTTTGTAGGGGGGAACTGATTGGTTGATACTCATATCAACCCAGGTCGGCTCTTTCTCGCTAATAAATTGATGATTTTAATTCGTCCAATGCGGTTTTTCGCGTATAACTCGCTTAACATAATTTTAACGTAAAATTACCATTGGACAAAAATTGAAGAGCGACAAATTCATTACAAAATATAGGTTTCATAATTAACTTCAGCCGACCGGGATAAAATGAAAGAAACCTCTAATTCTGAATAAGAATTTTTCAAAACATTTTGCATTTTAATTTCGGGAAATAAAACTGAGGGGGGGCAATTAGAATTTGCTTGTTTTGCACCTCCCCGACTCAAATTGAGCCCGAACTTCATCATAGCCTATCTTCATTCAATTTATTTTATTGGTTACTAATTTAGTTACATATTTAGTATCCGAATTTGATTATTGCTCGACCTTCTGCTTCACTCGCCGAGGATAATAGCCATTATCTTAGTTACGATAAGATTTTCGTATTAATTCGCCCGAATAAATCCATACGGATTTGAAGATCGTTGATTAATTCATTGTAAATCAATCACTGATTTTCTTATAAAAAATAAACGGCTTGAATTATTCGGCCTTTTGCCTCACTTGGACGTTTCGGTTGCTCCATATATTATTTATATTATTATCTCAAAATAATATAAAAACATTGAGAATTTTGGAAACTTGCTGGAAGATGAGCTATTTGAGACTCTTTAAGTCGGGGAGCTGCAAAGTCTGATGAAGTTTAAGCTGGATTTTTTCGATTAATTTTCTTTCTAACTGTATTTTTTGTTGAAAAAATTTACAAAGGCCTCAAAATTGCCCTAACGACGTCGGTTTATGTGGGATTTCCACATTGTTCAAATACAGCAAGTTTGCGTCTGCCCACGGATGCGGCAGATGAGTTAAGTGAGCAAAAATCCGTAATTAGTGTCAATTATGTAAAACGTATATTCAGCCATATGTACATTGTTGTATGTGCATTCCTAGCTACCATTATATTATTACGTTGTTGTTGATTCCGATGCAACATTGTCGGCAAGCCTCTTATATACGGTTCTGAATAATTGCAATAATTGGAATATCAGATAGCAATATAATTTAATAACAGCCTTCTGAGTTATTGGCCGGATTGACAGTGTGTTATTTGCAATGAGGAGCAAGGTTACATAACAAGGTTTTCATTATTTATTAAACGATTCTTGTTATGTACCACGGATCTTAATGGAAATCAAAATTTACGATTACGACCAACTCGAGTTGAAAAAATTCACTTACGAAACGTTCGGTTCGCAATAATTAATTTATTGTTTCGGCACCCTTCGGGCTAAATCACGGTTCAAAAAACCAATTAATTAATTTTTTTGACGCAACGAAAATGTCGCATGTAGTAGCAAGTCGCTTATCCTCCCAGGCGTCATCAAAGTTTAAAAATGAAACACATAATTTTGTAATTATTAAATTACATTACGTATTTAGAACAAAACGATAAGTTAATTTTAATTATGACAAGCGTATAAATTATTAAGTGCAAAAATTAATTAATTTTCAGTATGAGGTCAAATGTGAATAAATTTTACATAAAAAAGTCACGAAATGTAACAAAATCACAACAGCTCTACACGCGCAATCCAACGACAACTGTAAAAAATACCAGGAAATATATTTTGGGATAAAAATATGTACAAAGGGAACTTTCCAGTTCCTTTAATTATGTTTAAATCGATGAAAAACTAGTTTTGCTCAAAATTTTGACTTACTGTCGGAAAATAGACCTACAGTTAACGTGGAATTCGAATCACGACAAAAAATTGTAAACAGCTGGGAGACGAACCTATGACCCTACGGTTCGAAGCTGGACTATGTATACCCAACTATGTAAGAACATAACTATAGTAGCCCCCCCCCCTCATCAGGGATTGCACAAAAAATTTGCAGTTTTTAATGCAAAAAAAGTTTTTAAAGTAGTGTTTTATTGAACGATAGAAGTTAAAAAATTTTAAATTAAGAAGAACATAATAATAATAATTATAACCCCCCCCCCCTCCGCGCTTTCCAATTTTAATTATTATTTATTTAATGCAGCTGCAATTCGCTTAAAAATTGGAAAATAATATCAAGAAGTAGAAAAATTTTCTGGTTTGATTTAATTTTGTCCTTTGGAAGTTCTATGAAGGGGGGGGGGGTGTTTACAAGTTTACAATTTCAGCATAGAAAGATTAAAATTCCATTTCGAATTTTATTATTAAAAATTAAAGTTGAAAAAATGGTGCTATTTGCGCGTACTCTTGATGTAATAACGAGAAAATTACGCTGCAGCTCCCCATCCGGCAATTGTCACAACATACGCTCCCAAATTTTGAAAGCAATGTGGGGGGGGGGTGACCTATTCTAGAAAATTATGCAAGAGGCTAAACGATGAGCAAAAACCTAAGTATGACAGAATTGAAATTGACAACCCCCCCCGGACGATGCAGTCGTGAAGTTCAATCATTGAATTCCATATTGATGCTATTACCTACAAAAAGGGCGCATTTTTTCTGGACGAATTACTTCCGAATGACCAAAGGAAAATGGAAATCAAAGGAAAAGCTATATAACCATCTAAATTGTTTTCCAAAATTAATTCCATCCTAACATTTCTTATATGTGAAAATTTCAATTTCGCTTTTTCCAACTACCAAAGCTGGGGGGTCGGGGTACCCTCCAGACCCCCGTGCCCCGGTCTGGTTTATGACACTTTAGGTTAAGCAATGCACCATATTTCTCGATATTAAATAGTAAATATTTGTTATCTTTAATTCTTGCGAACTGAAAATTTGTAATGGCAAAATCCGCTAAATAAAAATGTGGTTACCTCTATGGGGGTAAAAAAATGCAGAACAAATATTAATACAAACAAATCGTGGTATAATGGTATAATTCTCCGCAATGAATTAATCCCCCCCCCCCACATCAGCAATTATACATCTAACAATTTTGCTAAGCCACAATTTAATAAGAATCCCCTAAAAGTTGACTTCACCCAAATCGAGATTTTAGTTCCTTCAACTCAGTATATCGCGTATAACTTGCTTAATTTAATTTTTAAGAAAAATTTATCATTAGACAAAAATTAAAGAGCGGAAAATTCTCTACAAAATATATTTTTACAATAAATTTCAAACGACCAAGATGAAATGTAAGAAAATTTTATTCTGCATTTTGCCTTTTTGGGTTGATATTGACTAAATTTAAAAAATAACGTTTTATAGATAATTTTATTCTCTTTAATTTTGGTCTGATTAAAGTTTTCCGTAAAAATGACCCTAAGCCAGTTAAAAGCGAAAAACTGTATTAGGGGCTAAAATCCCCAAAAGCACGATGCAATTCTTCTGGGATAAATATTAATAATTAAAAAAATTTGGTTAGAATTTTAAATGATTTATCAATAGGAGAATATAATATCAGGACGTGCTGACCAATCGATGAGTTCTATTTTTAAAAACAAAACTTAACGTGTTCTGATTGGTCGCTAATCCTGTCATCTGTACTATAACTATTTTAAATTAATTGTAAATAGTATTTTTGAAACAAAAGCATTAAAGTCAAAACAAATTGCCTTTGTAGATATCAGAACCGTGGTTCTGATTCCACGTTAAGCTTTTAAGGTTTCGACTCGAAATGATTTACAAAGCAAATTCCTTCGTAAAATTCCTTATTCTTGAAAATTTTATTTCGTCCAAATTTCAATTGCGTTTTATCCATTTCATTAAGAGCATGGTAGAATTGGAATTAACAAGGATTCAACTAACACAACTGGGAAGCTGGGGGGGGGGTATCCCATACCCCCAGATCTACGGTCTGGTTTTTTAGATTTTATGACAAGGAATCAAAAAATCCGCAAAATGAAATCGTGGTTACTCCTGACCGGGGGGCCTGAGGGGTATGGAATACCCTCCAGTACAAAAAATCTGAAATGCGGATCCCCGTTTATTTAATAACGGGAATGTAATTCCCCCCGCCAAAGTTTCATTTTAGTCGGAATTTTTCCACTTCCTTAGTGTTTGTAATTTTGTCTTTTTTGTAGGGGGGAACTGATTGGTTGATACATACTGCCATCTGTATTCCACGACTTGTACAACCATTTTAAATTTTAATTAATCGTTTTAAGGCAAAAGTAATAAAAGTTAAACAAATTCCATTTTTCTGATCAGTTTTAGAAATCCACGTGAGTTCGAATCTCAGCTAGTTCTGAATAATTGTGCCGTGGCTTTGATTCCACGTTAAGCTTGATACACACATATTACGCTGTTTTTTTTAAATTTTTATTACCTACGGATTGGGCATAATTTGTGATTATAATCGCCGATTGGCGAAGTACAATAAATTGAAAGCTTTTGTATCAAGTGTGGACGCCTTTTAATTAAAAAAAACACTTTTAACGAGTTCCTTATCGACACTTTATCATTATTGGATGCAATAGATATTTGCAAGCATTAATAACTCTTTAGCTTACATTAAAAGGGAAAAAGTCCATTTAATAGGTTAGTCATTCCATATATACAATGTTAAAAAGTTGTACTTTATTACGTTTAGCTTTAACCTATCTAAAGCTCGTAAACAAACAAAGTTGAGTAGGTTGATGGTATATAGACAGCGTTGTATATAGAAAAAATTACACAAGAATTCACCATCTTCTTACACAGGAAACTATTAAAGCAGGGCACGTGTTTTTCACTCTTGGCCAAATCCTACGCATTCTGTGGCGAGTTTTATCAGCACAGAAAGGCGTTTCGGTTAGACAAAGAGATGAGATTTGTTTATTCAATACTATCATTATTTTGGAATATTCTAATACATCATTGTGCACGTGTCGGACAAAATCAATTGTGTTCGCATGTAACTTATTATTACGGCTTTACATCACAATGGTGGTGGGCGTCTCGATGAACTCCAACACATCTCAAGTGCCTTGGATGCAAATTACTGCATCCCTCCACAACCGTTCCAACACAATGAACTTAGCAAATCCCTTGTTACGCCCATGCGAGGCGAAACCCTTCATTTAAAATCAAAGCCAACCACTTCAACCGAAGGCTCCTTTTTTTATTTACAATAAATTATAATTGCAACAGAAACTAACTACGCAACCTTCCCCTAAAAGCAGCGCAACACATGCGTAATAAACTTCCCTTGCGGACAAAATGGCGGATTTTTAAGCACCAAGCGTGCGCGGCATTATCGAAAAACCATTTCGGCGCCATTTTTCTTGCACGTATCGATTAAAAAATTAAGTCGTCTAGCAGCGATTTTTTTTCATATACATAATAAATCACGATTTTTAATAACGTAATATGCTAATCTAATAATTTACAACTCAATAAACATTTTTTCTTAACATTTGACCCGAAAGTTTATGAATGAATGAGTTTTAACATTTACGTTACATTATTTATTGCTCAACGTGTTCACGAATAAAAATTTGAAAAAGCCGTTACAATATTCAATATTATTTATTCGAATGTGCGAATGCTAATTCAGTTAGTTCCAAAAATCGTCGCAATTTATGAGGGTTTTCGAGTGGGCTCGCTAGAAGCCGTCCCTGTACCCGATAAATTATTTAATATTATTTCAATAATTAAATTATAACAATGAAATATTTGCATCGCGTCCTTGTGCTAGTAAATTTGCCTTCCAATGCTAAAATAATTAAAAATCCTGTGGACCCCCCCATCCTAGCTTAGGCAGTACTCGCCACCCGAAATGAGCAGAAGTACAGTGAACTCTTCTCTCTCGGGACATGTATAAATCTCGAGATACGATAATATTATTTTTCGAGTTATGTAAGGAGTAAATAAAAAATTAATAAATTTTTAATCGATTTTATTATCCATACGCACACATAAAGACGTTATAAATATTAAATTATGTACCTACGACCGAAGTTGACTTTTAAAATTTATTAATATTTAAACGATTGGGTGCTTGACATTAAAGACATTAAAATTATTATTATGAGTATGAAATGCCATTAGAATTTCTATTTTATTAAATCTAATAATATTTATTTTCGAATCGTTCTCAAATACGTTCTGCATAACAATAAAGTATCGATATGTTTATGTTAATTTTAAACTTTTTCCTGCACAGCGTGATTTTTGTATAATTAACGAGACTTGTTTATGTTAAACAACTTCAAATTTAAATCTCGCGCCAACAAAACTTTCTTCCTTTTTTGATAGCCTTTACAGATTTCTCTCGAAATAACGAATTGCCTAGAAAGTTCCGTAATTCGACAATAAAAATCGAGAAACTAGAAAGAAAAATTTATTGTTGTCGTTCCCGAGTTCGAGCAAAAAAAAATCAACTAAACACAGAACACAGTAATGGAACTCGTTTCGTTCGTACAGAAAATTTAATTATACGATCAGCTTTAACTCTTTAGAATTTCTAGAGGTTCATTAGATAACACTTACAGATAAAGAGCAATTTGAAACGAGCAAGAAATGTTAAAACGCGTATTGCAAAATTGCTTTATGGTCAAGTACTTCTAGATACGTTTTTGACTAGTACGATTTTTGGACTAATTAATTGAAATGGGCCGGCTTTGAATGCACAATAAATTGTAATCGGTTAAGATGATGTAACTTTATGGTTACGTTAAGTTAAACAAAAAAACACGATGAACCTGGTATGGAGTTTTGGGGAACTCCACTTACGAGTGGGTCTAACCTGATCATTTTATCCAACAGGAAACCAGAAGCGACTAACCGTAGAATACTATCCGGCCAATCAGAGTAAAGGATCTTTTTGCAGCCACATTAGAGGTTTTACCAAACTTGATCACAAGGTGCGCTAATATCAATATCAATTTGCCAGGATGAGAAAAATGGTTGAGCTATTCCGTGGTAAGGTTTGAAAGGTAACACTAACCTAATAAAAAATTCTTTCAGAGGCTTAACAATTCAAGATCAAAGTTGGCAGTGCTTTTTTTAAGGTTAGTACTGTTGAAACGCAAATTCTACAACCGGGTGGTCTGGAGGGTGTAGACTAACCCCTAACGCAAGATATAATATTTATTTCAACGCTATTCGCTTAGAAAGTCCTAGCTTTTGGAGTAGCTGGCAAGTTGCTATCCAAGAGCAGAGCTGTATCTGCTCCAAAGCCCGGTCTTTCTAAACGTCTAGCGCTGAAATAAATAATACATTTTGGGTATAATATAAATATTATATTACGGCTCACAGGTCACCATAATTAGTACGGCCTTCGGCCTCACATCTCAGGTTTCCATGAAGAGCTTTTTTACTTTGTCGTTCTTTACTTAGTCACTTTCTATCTTGAGCTAAACAGCGCGGCGTTACGAAATTCGAGTAAAATAATAAATTCTAGATGGGTTATTAAGATGCGAGGCCGAAGGCCGAGCTTATTTTTGTTGACTCGTTATTAAATTGCAAGTGTACGTTCTATATTTTTGTAGTTTCAATTATTTATTGTTGTAACTACGCAGTACGGTAGGCTTAAAGGTCTTTAAAGCATTATAGTTAGCTCGGCCTTCGGTCTCACAACTTAGGTTTCTATAAAAATTGTCATGACATTCGGCTTAGTAAGTGCCTCTCTCGTATTAAAGCCAATTAAGGTGGTAAAACTGTTAAGCATGACGAAGTATATTACGTATAATTTTTCGCCTTACAACTTATGTAATTTTAGATTCACCCTACACTGGGTATTCCATACCCCCCAGAACCCCCGGTCGCCATATGTGCGGTTCTATCGCACTAATCCCACAGTAAGCCTTGCCAACTTTGATCCCAATGTGGGTTTCTGAAACAAATGATCTTGAAGTATTGACAAAATAATGATTTTTAAATGAGTGCGAGGCCGAAGGCCGAACTAATTTTTTGGAGATTAAACGTTGAAGGCCTTTCTAAATACGGTGTGGCCGCCAGTCGCACAGAAATAGGCAGTAGGGTGGTCGGTAGGCTTTTCTTAAGTTTAACCCGAGTAAGATAGCAAAATTGTTGACCTTGATTAAGTCCGTATTTTTTCGTCTTACAATTCGCAAAATTTTATTTCATTTTAGACTGTGGGGTATTACATTCCCCCCCCCCCCCCCCCCACACACACGGGCCGTCGAATGTGAGATTTAATCGTGCTAATCGCACAGTAAGAACGGCCAACTTTGATTCTAATTTGGATTCCTATAATGAATGATTTTGAAGTGACGGCAAAGTAAGAATATTTAAATGAGTACGAGGCTAAAGGCCGAGCCAATTTTATGTGAGTGACGTAGCCTTGAGGGGAGAGGCCGAGGGCTTAGCTAAGTACGGTATGGTCGGCCGTCGCCTTTTTTGTTTTCATATTTCTGATTCACGGGCGGCCCATCGACCGCCCTATTGCCAAACTTTGCGAGATTGGTGGCTTACAGCCATTACACTTAGCTCGGTCTTTGTCATCGTATCTCATTTCACCACAAAAACCATTTCAGCTTATAGTAACTTTTTAGTTTTCCTTCCAAGTTTAAAGGAACGCAAATTCGATATCAGAAGGACAACTCACAACCGTCAAATCTAATGCCTAACTTTGGGAGGCTGGTGGCCTAATGCCGGCGTAATAGGCTCGGCCTACGGCCTCGCATCTCAGGTTTCTATCAATTTCTTAGCAGTCGAAATATTTGATGTCTTTCTCGAGTTAATCTCCGCTGTGATGAGGTTGTCGATTTATCGGAGAAAGTTAGGAAAAATGTTGAATACGATAAAGTCTAGAAGATATGAAATGCGAGGCTGAAGGCCGAGCTAATGAAAGCTGTTGCAGTCTTCCGGCCTCATAGTCCTAGAAAACCCACAAAAACCTGTAATATTTAATTAACAACCAACAACCAATAGCAACTGCACTTCTCTCAGAGCCAGCCACCTTCTGGAACTGTAGTATTGAACCAACATTATATCTTACACCCCCCCCCTACACGTTTTCAGAATCTATAGTGCATTCCGCAGTGTTAATTAAAAATAAGCTCGGCCTTCGGCCTCGCACCTTAGTACGCTATCACAAGTTTCTTGCCCGTGTTGGGCACAATATATTTTGGTACGTTACTCTGACTTATAGCTTATAGAAATAATTACGTCGAGCATGATGCCATTATGAAACCATCATGGCACCTAAGATGCGAGGCCGAAGGCCGACGAGCGTATAATGTTGATCGCTAAGCCGGTCGTACTGCATAGTTATAGCAATAACTAAAGAAGCCACCTTAATTTTCAATATTTTATTGCAATATTTAGTCTTGTCAGGTTGGAGATTAAGGCCGTTAAAATATTATGCTCGGCCTTCAGCCTCGTATTACAGTATTCCATGACCTGCTAATTGATTAAGTCGTACACAATTTTTTTTGCTACCTTACTCTGATTTATAGCGAGAAAGGCAATGGATACATCGAACATGACGAAGTCAGGAAACCGTTCTTGGAAACCTGATATGGGAGGCCAAAGGCCGAGTTAGTTATTGTGGTCGCTCGGCCGCCCGTGCTGGGTAGTTACAATAATAAATGGCGAAACTACATTAATATGCAATATTTAATTTGAATTCGTGGTTGATTTGCAAGGTTGGCTGCCTAAGACCCCAAAAATAAGCTCGGCCTTCGGCCTCGCACCTTACTACACTATCACGAGTTTCTTGATATATTTTGATATATTTTGCTACATTACTTTAATCTGTAGTTCATTCAGCAGTCAGCAAAGCTGTCAGCTTTGATCCCAATTTGTAGTATCTTGGTATCCTAATGAGATACTGTAGTATCTTGTAGTATTGACAAGAGAAGAAATTGTAAACTAGTGCGAGGCCGAACGCCGAGCTAAGTATTTTAGTATAAAACAATAAAACTCGTCTAGGGTGGCCTGTTTTTAGTCCAGGCAAGGAACAATTTTAATTTGTAAGAAGTCAGGACAAGCCAAATTTGTCAGACTTGAGTATTTGAATGTACGAATGAACTCCCTAAAATTCCCCATGGCGGCTTCTTCTCCAATTGGTAATTTTAGTTCCTCCAAAGTGATTTTCTTCCATAACTCGCTTAATTATATTTTTATCGAAAATTATCATCAGGCAAAAATTGAAGAGGACAAAATTCTCTACAAAATAGGTTTTAGTATCTTGAGGAACCCTTTAAAATTTTTTTAATATCCCGCTTAATTTCAGCTTCGTCTTACACTGACGATGTCGTCCAACCTGGGACAGGTGGCAAATATGTCGTACAGAACGAAGGCATGCAACTCTTGACGGAAATCTGAGATACGAGGCGGAAGGTCGAGCTAAATATAGTGTTCGTAGACCTGCTATGCTTATTTGAGAAAAATTAATTGGCTGTGAATTGTCGTCCTTCTTATATAGCTTAGAACAAAGCTGGAAATTAAAGGATAGGGTCGGGGGGGGGGGGAGCATCAAAACAACCCTTGCTGTTTGGTTTGCAAATTTTATGTTAACTCCCATTGAAGCCCCCGATCTTAAGATCACTCCCAAGTATTTGAATTTGTCATTTTGTAGAATTATTTCATGATTTCTTTGCTGTATAACATTTATTGGTTTTTTGGTTTACCCTCTTTCGGCGTGTAATAAAAGTGGTATAAGAATCACACCCAACATATTCTGATGTTATTAAAAAGGTCTTTCATGTTTTACCAACAATAAAACAAATTAAAGAAATTTTATTTCCCAAAATAAACTTTCGTGCTTGCGGCTTAATTCTTTCGGCTGGCTTACGCTCCTCATCGTCGAGTGCTTCGTTATTTTGTCTAACCACCGCGCCGTCGCAAAAACTTTTTTGATTAGTTCGGTGCGAGGTCTGACGGTAGATTTTGAAACGATTTGCTCTGGAAAGCTGATAAAAATAATTTAATAGCATCTCTTTTATAGCAACGATAGCGAAGCCTCATTTGTAGGAGTGGCGAACATGCGAATTAGAAAAGTTAATTATGACATAAATCCGAACAAATAATGTAAAGAGATAGGTTTTCTATTACAAACCACAAATATTGACGAAATAAATTTGCTCGAACGCGATTACATGTCAGAGGTGACATTTACAACGTTTTAAAACAAGAAAAAGTTGGTAAAGAAGACGCACAACGTGTGAGAGTTTGCATCAGGTAATCCGACCAGAATTTACGATCTTGGCGTATATCTTCCTTCTTGACACTCGACTAATGGCTCTTTGGACACTTTGTCGTTATCGCCTTCGTCCTTAAGGAAATATAAATTTGATAACGCGAAACAAATTGCTTTGTTACATCTTGTACAAAAGTTTCCTTCGCTTATTATAAGCAGAATGTCTGTGGTTTTGTTGTAATTTCCGTAATTCGCTTAAATTATACACACACAAAGAGCAATTCTTTGTATAATCTACACGAGTATTGAATTTTAAACATTTTTCAAATAAATAATATGGGAAAGTAGCTTTCAGCAATTCTACAAATTTATGTTACCATTGTTTTAGTCATTCACTGAACTATAACCATTTTGCCTGCTTGCTTGCCTAAATGTCAGAGATTAATCCAAGACTTTTAATTTCGTTTATCCAACTGACACGCCAAGCACGACTTTTCGAGTACTACGAGGATGAAGCCTAGCTTCGAGTGCGCATTTCCTCATCCACTTAACCGACAATAGCGCTCTTCATTCATAAATTTCCGACGCCTGCCTGCCTTTTTGTTTCGTTTTGGAAATTGGCGAACCTCGACTTCTTCGTGTACCTAATATTTACGTGTTCCATCAAGGATTTGTGCTTGTTTAAAATAGAACAGCGCATATTTTTATGGCACGTCATCTCGACTTCCTCGTGGGTAAACAAGGAATTCAAATTTCGGTAGCAAGGTGGACCGGACCGCATTTTCAGTCAACCATAGACCCACTCGTGATTAAATTTAAGCAAAGTAGAAGGAACGGCGGTACTTGTGATGTAAATGACGGAAGATATGTCGAGATAAAACGATATCAGTTGCAAGTAGTAGCCGACCCGACGTTTGAATTATAATGAACTATTTTGTATACCGGTTGTGTGCCTTATGGGTTTATGTTCTAACAAATTTGTTTTATTACTTCTACTTTAAGACCAAAATAGAATAACAAATCATTTTCTAATTGTGTATTTCCAAAACTGCAAGGTGAACTTGTTTTTAACAGTTCATACATACGAGGGTGGTTCGAGACTTCCGACGAAGAACTTGTTTCGCAACGACTGCTCGAGAAGGTCAATTCGATTACATTTTCATGTTATCACATACAATAATAAACAAATACAATGGCAATGGTAATAATTTCATTTTATCTTGGTAATCGTTTAGTTATGATAATGCATTCTGCTACTAAAAGTAAATGCATGTCGACTACGCTTGAGCTTACAGTAATTATTCCCATTAAAGTTGTCTCTCTGCAGCAATTTACCAATCACACATGAAGGATTTTATTTTAAAAATGTTAATTTTCCTCGTTGCAACTTTGTATTCAATTCAATATGATGCCTTATGTTGTGATTTTAGTTTGTTGGCAGACACTTGAACAGATTTTTGTACCAAATAATGCGAAGGATTTAATATTTTATTGGTAACCTTAAACTTGAATAAAAATAGGCCCCAAGTTGGGCGCCCGTTTATAGATTCCTACTACTACGCAGTATACCACTACTAAGTGTATGCTACTACTAAGCAGTATAAATATACAATTAGACTAATCTTAGAGCTCCACTAAAACTTGAAACCATGATTAATTGCCTTCAGCACCACAACTTACACAACAGTTTTAAATTTAATTATACCTTTTAGGGCCGATCATTGATTTGAAGTTAAAGTTAAAAGCACAATAAATTCACAATATTTAATTACAATTTGTGATTCATTGGTTTGGTCGCGAGGTTGGTGATCAAAGACCCCCTAAATAAGCTCGGCCTTCGGCCTCGCACCTCAATAATTCGTCTACAGCTTCTTTGTGTTATCTTACTTGGGCTTAGCGACGTCTTTTAGTTTGAAAAAAATCGTAATTGCGTTGATGAAAGAGTGCGAAGTTAAAAATTATGCATGGATGCCTGAGGTGCGAGGCCGAAGGCCGAGCTAATTATTGTGATCTGTTAGCCGCCCGAACTACGTTTGTAGCAATAATAACTAGCAAAATCAAATTAATTGAACAAAGAACAAATAGTGTTCAATTAAATTTTGTGGTTTTCTTCTCAGATTGGCGGTCCGTGGCCGCCTAAATAAGCTCGGCCTTCGGCCTCTTCTTCTTCTTCAGCCTATTTTAGGTCCACTCCTGAACGTAAGCCTCTCCGATTTCTCTCCACTTCTCTCTGTCTTGAGCCGCCTGAAACCAGTATCTTCCCGCAACTCTCTTTATGTCGTCCAGCCACCTCTTTTGGGGTCTTCCTACGCTTCTCTTGGTAACTCTTCGGCCTCGCACCTCAGTAATCCACTTGGAGTTTTTTTGTGTCGTAAATTTGTCTCAACATATTTATTATCTTACTTAGGTTTAGGGACATCTTTTAACTATTTAAGGATACCTGCGGTGCGAGGCCGAAGGCCGAGCTTATTATTGTTTAATTTTTACCAGCCCGAATTACGCTAGTAGAAGTCACAAATAGCTAAACCAAATTAATTTGCAGTGTTTGATTAAATTTTCTGATCTATTTTTTCAGATTGATGGCTTGAGGCCAGCTAAATAAGCTCGGCCTTCATCCTCGCACCTTGATAATCCACCTGGAGCTTCTTTGTGCCGTCTTGCTCAACATATTTGTTATCTAAAGTACTTAGGTTTAGCGACGTCTTTTAGTTCGAGGATGGTCATAATTGTTTTGAAAACGGCATAGGCAAAAACTATTTAAGGATACCTGCGGTGCGAGGCCGAAGGCCGAGCTTATTATTGTGATCTCTAGTACGCTGGAACTACGTAGTAACAGTAATCTAAAGAGAAAACACATTAATTTGCAATAATTAATTAAAATATGTGATCTTTTTTCTCATATTGGCGGCCCGAGGTCGCCAAAATAAGCCCGGTCTTTGGCCTCGCACCTTAATAATCCACTTTTTGCCGTACCAATAGTCGAGGATTGAGACCTGATCGAGGATTAAGCCTTAGATTTCAAATATCTGCTGTTTCTGTGATACAAACTAAATTTCAGTGATCTGATTGGTAAGTCAAGAAACTTTTCATGGTAACTTGGGATGCGAGGCCGAAGGCCGAGCTATTTTTTGTGATCACAGAGGCGCCTGTATTGCGTAGTTACAGCAATAAATAAAGAAACCACATTAATTTGTAATATTTCATTGCAATTCCTGGTTGTTTTGGTAAGGTTATCAGATAAAATAAGGTGACAAAAAAGATGAAAATAAGCTCGGCCTTCGGTCTCGCATCTTAGTACGCGAATAGCAGCTTCTTGACGATAACGTGTTCAAAATTTTTGCTATGTAGTTTAGAGCGAGAAAGGCAATAACTACGTTGAGCATGACAAAATCAAGAAATCCTTCGTGAATGTTTAAATGCGAGGCCGAAGGCCGAGTTATTTACTGTGATCGCTAAACCATCTGTATTGCGTAGTTACTATAATAAATCGAGAAACCACATTAATTTGCAATATTTCATTACAATTTGAGGTTGACAGCAACTAAAACTAGGTCGAAAAAATAAGACGTTAAAATAAGCTCGGCCTTCGGCCTCGCACCATAGTATTCCATCTCGTACAAAATGTTTTTTGCTACCTTACTCTGATTTAGAGCGAGCAAGGCAATGACTACGTCGAACATGAGTAAGTAAAGAAATCGTTCTTGGAAACCTGAGATGCGAGGCCGAAGACCGAGCTAATTATTGTTGTCGCTATGCCCTTCGTGCAGGGTAGTTACAATAATAACTGGAGAAACCACATTAATATGCAATAATGAATTGGAGTTTGTGGTTGTTCTGCAAGGTTGAAAGTTTAACGCCGCTAAAATAAGCTCGGCCTTCGGCCTCGGACCTTAGTACACCATCAGAAGCTTCTTGATTTTGTCGTAAACGATGGTTTTTGCTATATAACTTTGGTGCAGCGCGAGAAAGACAGCAACAAACACGACCAAATCAAGAAACTCTTAATAAATAAAAGCTTGAGGTGCGAGGCCGCAGGCCGAGCGTATTGTGATAGTCTCTTGGTCTCATTTCACTGTCAAGTTGCAACAATAATTGCTAAAGCATTGGTCTCAGAGGAAAAACCTCTGTTGTTGCGTTCATAAGACGCACAAAATTACAAGATGTGGGAACTCTGAGGATGTGGGGGGAGGAGCTACCTCTGAAGAGGGAGGTCAAGTACCTGGGTGTAACTCTAGACAACAGGCTGACCTTCACACAACACATAAAGAACGCTACAATCAAAGCTACTAAGGCCCCATGGACTTGTAGGAGCATGATTGGTAAAACGTGGGGACTAAAACCTAGAATGGTGCTTTGGCTGTACACCACACTAGTGATACCCACGATAACATATTCAGCCCTGATCTGGTGGCACAAAGCCAGGAAAAGGAATAGTATAAACAGGCTAAACAAGCTACAAAGACTTGCGTGCCTAGGTATCACGGGGGCAATGACATCTACGCCAACCGCTTCTATGGAGGCTCTTCTGGGACTACGGCCTCTGCACATAGTTGTGGAGACTGAGGCTCTACTAGCAGCTTATAGAATGACAATTAATGGCCATGGGAATGTGAATCCAAGAAGTGGATCTCACACCATGATCCTGAACTCAATTAAGAGGAACAGCATGCTTAGCATGAAATCGGATAGAACTAGCACCGTGAGGGACTTCCAAAAACCCTTCAGGAGTATTATACCTGACAGTGGAGAGGCAGGTAACTCACAGGGGCTGAGTCTACGATATGACACCGTCTGCTACACAGATGGATCTAAAACAGAGATAAGTACTGGAGCAGGAGTGCGCGGCAGAAGACCAGGTGAAGCTCTTAGCATAAATCTGGGATCCCTCGCCACTGTATTCCAGGAAGAAATAATAGCAATATTGGTCTGTGCAGAAGAAATGATGTGTAGAAACTATGAAAATAGGAAGATCTGCATCATGACTGACAGCCAGGCAGCACTACGGGCCTTGGAAGGAGTTGTATCACACTCTAAGGTCGTAAAACAATGCGCGGATGCACTGGTAAGACCTAACCACAACATACTTGCGCTGATGTGGGTGCCGGGACACCAAGGCATCAAGGGAAACGAAGAAGCAGACTCACTTGCGAGAGAGACTGCTAATAAACACCTAATAGGCCCTGAGCCTTCCTGCGGGATCTCATATACGACCGCAAAGAAAAGCATCAGGGAAAAACTAACAGAACAACACCTTGCGCACTGGATGGGAGTCCCTGGACTGAGGCAATCGCGGATGTTCATAAGGGGCCCGTTGAGTGAGCCCAGAAGGAAAGAAATACTCAAGCTGAGTAGGAAACAACTGAGAAGGATAGTAGAACTATTTACTGGACACTGCTGCCTTAACAGACACCTCAACATCATGGGGCTGGTTGAAAATCCCATTTGTAGGATGTGTGGTGAAGAGGACGAAACACCCCACCATATCCTATGCAAATGCCCGGCCTTGGCTGGGAGCAGGCTACGTCACCTTGGTTTCCATACCCAGAAACTGAGGAGATTGCACGAGCACCCTTCAACTGCATACTTGACTTTGTTGAGGAAACGCAGTTGATGGAGTAAAAACTTGGAACGTGGGGCACAATAGGCTTAAGTTTCGGTGCAGTGGGGGTCAGAACCACAACCCGTTAATAATAATAATTGGTCTCAACATAAATATTTAATTTGTTACCAAAACTTCAAAGTTACGGATCAAAAATTCCGAAATTTAGAAGAAAATTGCCAGTTCTTTAATAAATCATGAATTGGAATAAACTGAAACATCTTGTCCAAAAAAATGTCCAATCTTGCATGAAAACCTCTTGGTAAGGTGCACCTCTTAGTACCCTCTCAATAAAATGCTGCAAATTTTCTTTTCTTTTCAGAAAATTTGAATAATTAATCATGAAGGGGTTCATATTAAGATATGAAGGGAAAACATCTTCTCTTTGAGTTAGAATTTGATCAGTATTCCAATGTATTCTAAAAACTACATTAAGATCCGTTCGATAAAAAATATCTTCATTTCTTCTTAGAATAGAAGCCTCAAACTATGAAACATCATTTTGTTATCTTTTTATTTGACGGATCGTCTAATTAAAATTGTTTACAGAAAATAACCAAATGAAAAATTTTTTCCGAAAAGTTGTCACATGGATAGCTTTCTTTTGAATATTGGAGTGCGGAAGAAATACGAGGACAAATACCGACAAAATTGAGTCACGGAGAATGTAAACCACATTTTGGAAGCTACAAAAGAAATTAAAAATTTCTATAGATTTCCCAAGTTAGTGGGTAACCTTTCGAGGAAGTGGAAACGCCCTAATCAATTTTTTAACAAAATGTTTACTTGACTTTGTTGTAATTATAATTATTTACGACTATCTTGGAGTCACGAATTAGATTACCATCCAAAATTAAAAAGCATATCAAATTTTAGTTAATTAAATCAAAAGCTGTAATTATCGGGAATATCATAAACCGAGTTGTGTGTAATTGGCTAAGCAAAAAGTTGATATTTTCGACCAACTCGTCTCATTATAACCTTGTGATTGGTAACAGTTTTATTAATAGAAGAAGTTAAACGTTTTATTATAATTTCCTCTTAACAACTTAATTACGACCAAATTGAGTTGCATTATGTGCGCAAAATGCAAAATGTTAAATTACCGCAATTTAGGCATTAAAAAAGTTATAATTATTTTCCACGTTAGATGATAAATGATGCAGATAAAGTAATCAATTCGACGTTGCATTCGTCGAAGAAAAGCTCGCAGTTGATTGATGAAACCATAAATTAATTAATTTATCAGGGACGGATTTGTTTTCGACGTGCTTTTCGATCGCTGGCGCCCGAGATCTGAATGCAGACCGTCGTCAAACCGGAAACAACCTTCTAATTGACATATCGAACGATCGACCACCAAAAGAACCATAAAATATCACCCGGCCAGCTCTTATCTTCCATCTGCGACATTTTATTATCCATTTTCGATGTTAGGGTTCTTTCTAATTACAGTTACAATTTTTGCAATGCAATGGTCAACGAAAAAGGCACGAGATTTGAATAATTAAGTTGTTGTTTTCGTTGAAATATGTGAACATTATTATTAATCAGAAAGAAAATGGTTCAATGTTCTTCGATAACCTTGAAAGCAACGCGACAAAAATTTTTATTTCTTCCTTCTTAAAAAAAACAATAACATTTTTAATTATCCTCCTGTCCTTCCATTCGTTTTCGAGCTTACAACGTTCCACATTTGTGTAGTACATATATTTATGGTCGTACCGATATAATCGAGGGTTTGCTGCTCAACCGAGCGTTGAAATCGCCAAAAACAGATCGTTTCGTAATAATTATAAAAAATTAATTCGGCGGGCGAGTTTTTCTTATAATTTGCTATTCGCTCATGCGTTAAAATTACTCAAATTATCTTTAAATCGTTCCTATTTAAATTGATGAGGTTTGTTCTCTTACGAAACCTCCGAAATGTGGATTGAAACGGAAAATTTAGGTCAAAACTGGATCGTCCTGTTGGCATCTTTTAATAAAAGTCGAATTATAAAATCGTTAAAGGATTAAAGTTGCACAATCCGAGTTCGAAGCGAATCGAAAAAATGAATCGTGTTGAAACAATAACACGTTTTCGTTAGTAAAGTTACACATATATAAAAGCTTGTGTCAGATTAATCATAAGTTATGCTTATGATTGACCTCTGTGTTTAGCTGGTAAAGAGAAAAATTTGAAAGAATTGAAGCCGGTCAGACGCAGCACGATTTCAGTCTATAAATGCGAAACGACTCCGTCACGACTCGATAATCTATCAAACCATTAATTATTACTTACTTAATCCAATGACACAATACTAATTTAATTTATCGATAGGAATTTTAAACTTTTGCCATTATTTCACATTAAATGCAAGACACAATAATTTATTGTTATTTCATGCATGTCTTTTAGAAATCCGCCAAGTAAAATATGTTCGTTAGTGAGTCCAGACAATAAATCATTAAATTTTCAATTGGAGCGAAATAATCAAGACCGATTTGAAAATAAATCGGAGGGATTTCTGTTCTACGTAAACATAACGCGGAAGCGATTCAATGATCAAACAAACTTCGGTTTCATTCGGTTTAAATTTATCCAATCTCTTAATCAATGCAAGTGAGTGAATCAGGTACGAAAAATTTTTAGGTCGAGTTCAGATCAAAGATAATTTGGAGTGTGAAGTATCTGTGAAATGTCCGGTGAAATAACCGGCCGAAAATGATCCGAGTTAGTTGAGAATACCGCGGATGGTAATCCGGGGTTAAAAACTCGAGCGGATTAAGTTTAGAAGGACTTCACTTTTTAATTGCCAGCTCCGAGCAATCTTTTCACCTTCAGTTAAATTTCCGGATCGCTAACTGCTAGTTAACGGTTTCAGTTGCTTATAGTGACGGTTTTTGAATTAATAAATTACTGTCATCAGAAATTTTAACTAGACATGAAAAGATCGACCCTTAGTGTCCAGTTAGAACGCATTCATTGGAAGAAAATTCAAAGCATTGGCTCAGTTCTAACAAATGGGAAATATCGCCAAAGGTAATCCGGAGGGAAACAATTGAGCGGATTACACTTACTTAAAACCAGTTTACGAAGACGAAGTCATATTTATAGTAAGGGAATTTCTCGAAGAAAAGGAAGACTTTTTAAGTTTCGCTCGGATTACCCAATACAGATAATCGGATTAAGTTTTGATCAATCTGATATTACATGATCAGCTCTGGAGAAGTTCCGCACATGAAAATTGAGTAAATAAAATGAACTGATTACATTGATCATCTTTTTTACCCCCCCCCCTCCTACGAATGGGGATCCGCCTTTAGGTATTACTTCCGTTCAACGGTGTGGTTTATTCTGGACCATCGGTTTGTTTGGATGTCCAGCATCGTTTTGTTTTTTAGTATGCTCACCTTGGGCCACTTCAAGCTTTCGGTTTTTTGTTTGTCGGTGTTGATCTTCTTGATCAGCGTTAGTATGGCTTTCCAGACGTACTCGTCCACAAGCATGATGGCATTGTCAGGTTGTCGGGTGTGGGGCTTTCCCCTATTGTGAGGAAGGCGGTCAAGGGTTCTCGCTTCCATTTCCAACAATGGAAGATGACTGCGTCGTCATTCCCTGCTCAGTCAAAACAGGTGGGCGTGTATCTTCTGGCTAGTTTACACAGGAAGACGTTGAAGCAGCCACATTGATAATCTTGGATCTTTGCAGAAAGGCGATAAAAGGTGAAATTTGATTATCTAAATTGCCAGTACCTGGGGGGTACTCGATACCACCCAGACCCCCCGGTCGATTTACAACATTTGTGATTGATAATACTATACTTTTTATTATTAATAAAAATTACTTAACACATAATCCAAGGAAGGGCAATGACAATGGTCAAAGTGAACAAAACCCGATAAGCAGTGGTGTAGCTAGGGGGGGCGGACCGCCCCGGGTGCCACCCGTCTGGGGGTGACACCCGACCCCAAATTAACAAATAAAAGGTCATCATCCGACACCTCACCCACCTGCCTGGGGGTGACACCCGACCTTCACATGCCTCATAGCTGTTTCCTTGAGTGCAACCCCTAAAAAAAAGGTCATCAGCCTAGGCGGAGGTGAAACCCATTAAATCCGCCCCGGGTGTCACGCCACTGCGATAAGGCACTTGCAATATTAAAAAAAGGAACATAAAATACATCCAATGTCTTCTCCACAAAATATGTATCCACCAATCTGGGAGCTGTGGGGTATCGAAAATCCCCAAAGTGCAGGTAAAATAGATAATCAAATTTTATCTTGATCATATTGGATCTTGAAACACTTGAGAGTGGGGGATCCAAGGTCTTGTCTATAAAATGTTCCCTGACCGGGGGGTCTGGGGGGTATGGAATACCCCCCAGGTGTAGGTAAACTAGATAATCAAATTTTACCTTAATCACCTTGGATCTTTTCAGAAAGTTGGTTTCCCTGAACCAGACCCCCCGGTCAGGTGATACATATTTCGTAGACAAGACTTTGGATCCCCCACCCTCAAGTGATTTATTAATCAATTTGCCCCCGCTGAATTCTCAACATTTTGATATTCTCTAATTGCTATTGTAATATTCCTTTTTATTGCATTGCTTAAAATTGATTAATATATCACTTGAGGATGGGGGGATTTAGTGTCTTGTCTGAAAAATATGTGTCCCCTGATCGGGGGGTCTGGCGGGTACGGAATACCCCCCCCCACTTACAAGAAAACTAGATAATCAAATTTTACATTGATCATCTTGAATATTTCAAAAAATACGGTAAATAGTAAAATTTGATTATCTAAATTGCCGGTACCTGGGGGGTATTCCATACCCCCAGACCCCCCGGTCGATTCACAACATTTTGTTATTCTTTGATTGCTATTGTTATATTCCTTGTTATGACTTAAAATTGAATAATAAATCACCCGAGGATGGGGGGGATTTAATGTCTTGTCTACAAAATATGTATTCCTTCACCGCGGAGTCTGGGGGGTATGGAATACCCCCCAGGTGCAGGTAAACTATAGATATTCAAATTTTGCATTGATCATCTCGGATTTTATCAGAAAGTTGATGAATGGTAAAATTTGATTAACTAAATTGTCGATACCTGGGGGGTATTCCATACCCCTCAGCCCCCTCCCGGTCCCAATCGATTCACATCATTTTGTTATTTGCTGATTCCGTATGTTATATTTATAGTTACTGCTTAAAATTGATTAATAAATTATCCGAGGGTTTGGAACGATGATGGTCAAAGTGAACAAAACCCGAAAAGACACTGGTACTGCTAAATGAGAGTGCATATACTAAATTCAATGTCTTTTCTACAAAATAAGTGCCCTGTGACTGGGGGTATGGGGGGGGGGCAGTAGGTAAATTATCAATTACTAACTGCCAGTGATAGTTTGTGGTTACTTAACGACATTTTTAGTGAAGTGCCCTGTTGCAGTCATAAAGTCATTCATTAAAAAAAGCAACCAACTAAGGGTTCTGGTTGCCTGATAACGCTCTATTGTAGTAATACATTTGTTTATTCAAGCAAGGTTACTAATGGTTAATAATTTCAAATCCAGAGTTTGAAGATAAGTATCATTAATTTGGGAACTTACAGTTCTTAACTACAAATTCAAAATTTCAAGATAAGTATTAACTTGAGAACTTGAAGTTAACAACTTCAAATTCAGATCTTCATAATCTCAAGTTTATAGTAGTTTCGAGATAAGCATTAACTTAAGGATAAATAATTATTAAATATGTATTATACATAAATAAAATATGCTTTAATTAGAAGTACTTTTAGTCTAGCATAAGACCATTCAACAGTGCTTCTAGTTTCCGAAAAAAAATTGGTCTGCCAATTTTTGATCTAACATTTTTTATATCGTAAATCAGTAGATAAAAAGTGGAGGTTCTGGGCCACTGTTTTAAAACTACAAATCCGAATTTGATTAATTAATTGAAAGTTATTGATCAAATGATTAAATTCTTAGAAAAGTTTTGTTGAACAGTTAGAACCTGCTTTGTTTATCTACTGACATGGTAATTAGAAATTGAAGTCGTGAAATTGTCAATTGAAGATGCTTAAAAACGATTTGTAAGTAGTCCTAGTTATAAAAAAATAATTTGAGTTTCAATTGGAGCGAAGAAATCAATGTGGCTTGAAATAAATCTGCTGCTAAATCTGAAATGTAGATTAAATTAGAGCGGATTACAAAATACTTAAATGAGTTCACACTTTAGCGAAAAAATTTCAAAAAAACTTCAAGTTAATCGAGGAGTTAAACGATCGGGAATTCTTGAGGTATTCCATAGAATATTTGGGGAATTCTCTAGAATTCTTGGGGAACCCCCTAGAATTTTTTATGTATTGACCCGCCATAGTTTGAGTTCATTTGGATTTCCTAATTAATCGATATTTTCCGTTGTTCTTCGTCAAAGAGCGGATTGTAATATTTAATCCACTGGACCAAAAAAATTCATGCGGATCGAATTTAAATAAATTAAACTTGTTGCACAATCCAATAAGCAATTCGGAGCAAGCATTAGATTAAAACAAAGAAGAACATTAAGAACATGTAATTACATTAAAAAATCGTTACAATACGAAAAGTGCCATTAATTAATTTAATAAAATTGCGTGACCATCGCAAAAAATTACAAAAAAACCTAGCATTTGTACTTGAAATGTCAAAAATGAATTAGAGAGAAAATTTTTAATAAAATTCAATTTGTTAATTATTTTTTTAATTGCAGCGTAAATTAGCAAAAAACGAGTTAATTTAATCGGATTCAAAATTTGAACGATCATGTCGTTATTTATTTGTTTATTAATGCAACTTATTTATAGTAATGGCGTGTTAATTATTTAATATTCAGAATTATTTCGAATTTAAATATTATTAATGAATAAATGCGAAGGCGAATTTGCGTTCCACGAGCGCTTTTTTGTGTGTACCGGTCGGTCGTAACGGAAAAAATTGGAAAATATAGTAAATTTGGTGATAGTAAAAGGTAATAATAAATTAACGGTTTCTTCTTATGTCATCAATCCGTTTTCGAGTCACACACAAAAATGAATTTATGATGGAACTTTTTAATAAATTTGATCAGAATTTTGATAAAAAAAATTACGTGATGTGTAGAAATACCGCTTTTTCGAAGGAAACTTGTTTTGAATGTTAAACAAGCACGAACAACGAAATGTTGTTCGGAACAAATGTGAACCACCCCCGTACGCGACTTTCATCGAAAGTAAATTAAAGCGAGGCCAATTTTTAATTAGAAAATTAAATTTGGTCGCCTTTTTAGAGACAAAATTAACCTTTAATGGCGCTCTATTATTTTCTCGATTAAAATGCCATCATTTATTTGCACTTAAATGTTAAATTACTTACTCTTTGATGAAACAAATTTCGTAAGACAATGGATAACCTCTTACCTGAAAAGAAGAAAAAGATTAATAATTTTCGGAACAATTTTTCAATCAACAAAATAAATTAACCCAATTAAGTTTGTACATTTAAAAAAAAGTAAAATAAAAAAATTAATTAAAAGCACGCGGCACAAGTGACCCATTCATGAACATCGGAAACGAACTCCATGCTTCATGATTGTAACAAAAATAGAAAAAAAAGTTGGAACGAAACGGAAGATGGGCGAAAGGGAACGATAGAAAGAGAAGAAAAGTTAACACCATTTGTATTAAATTAATAAGCAAAGTTTATCGAACGATGAGTAAACTAACTCGTTTTCGCTGGGATGTCTATTCATGAATTCTTCCAAGTTAATTAGCAACAAAAATTATCTAAAAGCTTCGAAAAAGCTTGGCGCATTTTGGGGCAAAAAAATGATTAATGTTTTGCGTTATTAATCATCATCAATCACGCTGTGTTTGCACTAATTGTGAGATTTAGGAAAAATAATAAAAAAACAAATAATAATTTTAATAAAATGTTTGAATAGATTTGCATATATTTATGTCATCTTGGAGTAATAAAATTGTAAAGTAACAGTAATCAAAGGAGATACCGTGCAGCACGTCTAATTTGATTTATATTCCAAGTGCTCTTCCTTATACAGAATATTATCCACTTACTTCTTCATACAGAATTGATTCCAGTAATCGATTTCTAAGTTCAACGGAAGAACAGTGAACGATAATCAATACATTGAATACACCAAGGAAGAGATCCGTATAATAACTGACTGAGCTGTAGAAGCTCAAGTAGGGTTCGAACTGAATTCAAGTTCTGGAAGTCTACTATCTAACCTTACTAAATTTGTAAAAGTGGCCTAATAACTCCAGTAACATTTTCAACTGAGATATAGCTGTTTATTAGCTGACTGGCAGCTGTTTTACCTGCCAGTAACAAATTCGTTATAATAGATATTTAATAACTGACTGACAGCTTCCAATAATAACTGCTGGCATCAACCTAACATTTCAGTAACATAGCTAAAATAGTCGCCTTCATTTGAGTCTCGTCAACTTGTCAAAAAACGAAAAATATCGATTTGAAAACATTAATAGGTTATCTAGTAAGGAATTGCCTGGATTGTGTGGCATAAAGGCCGCACTGGGGGGAATCAACAGATCATTGGATCGATGGCTGTGCAGCCTAAAGGCATCATTGGAAGCTTTTAGGATCATAACTAAAATATTCACCATCAATCAGAAGTGCGACGGAAACGATAAATTTGGATTTAATACGTAAAATAATTTTATTTCATTTTGGTATCATAACCTTGTTTTTTAGCACGGAAATGGGGGCATAATATGGCTTTTATAGCCCTAGGGCATATAAAGTTGCTAAGCAATGACAACAATATCAAAACAAAAGAGTTAGTCCAGACTCTGTGTTTTTTGCGCGATCGATCTGAAATTTTGCATATGCCTTCCTACCGACAATTCACGGAGGGGAGTAACTTGCGAGGGGGGGAGAATTTTTTGCTCAGTTTTTCGATATCTAGTGCCGTTTTCCAGTTATTGCTAAATAAAAAAATTAATTCTCGCCCCTCCAAGTTTCTCGCAATAGGAACCATGGCACACCAAAAATTAATAGCACAAACAAAATGACATGATATTTTTTCTCAAAATACTTAATTCTTCAATTTTGACAATTCAAGTACCAAGTACCAAAATGAAATAAAACGTTGTATGTACCACGGGCACAATCAGATTATAGCCCTCGGGCAATTTAAAGCCCTCCGCTAACGCGTCGGGCTTTAAATTACCCTCGGTGCTATAATCTATTGATTGTGCCCTTGATACATAAATAACTATAATAAAACAGTTGGGCCTTATGTTATGTAGCTCTGCAAAGTAGGCGTCGCACGGTCGCCATAATTAGCTCAACCTTCGGTCTCGCACATTAGGAGCCTTGTCATCACAATACGTACAGTAGAACCCCGATTAGCAGAGATAATGTGGGGGATGAGATAGCTCGGATTCCTCAGCATTTCCGTAAAAATGTCAACCAGATCATCAAGCATCGATAACCAAAGTTGTAACTAAGGAGTTACAAGTTAATTAATTAGAAAGTGCGATGGGTGACAGATTTGGAATCCTTCAGCCTCGCACCGTAGTAGCATTATGACCACAGCGAGTCCAGTAAAACCACAATTAGCAAAAATAATGTGGATACCTCGGAATCTAAAACTCAAATTACTCAGAACTTACGATAAATGTCAACCAAATAAAGCAACGGTAAATATGCAAAGATTACTATATAATCGGCAAAGCTCACATAAAGCTAATTTTATATTGATGCCCCGAATACCACGAAAGATTGTTTTCGGACGGTTTGGATCCGTCAACGTGAAAGAATGAAACTACTGTAAAATACTTTAATAATAATACAAAAGGTGCCCACATGTAGACTATAGTTTCACCGACCGGGGGGGTCTGGGGGGTATGGAATACCCCCAGCTACAGGCAAACTAGATAATCAAATTTCACATTAATTATATTGGATCTTTTCAGAATGACACTAAAAGGTAAAATTTGATTGTCTAAATTTCCCGTTCCTGGGGGGTATTCCATACCCCACAGACCTCCCGGTCGATTCACATCATTTTGTTCTTCCCTGATTGCTATCGTTATATTCCTTGTTACTGCTTAAAATTCATTAATTAAATCACCCAGCAGTGGGGGGAATACCAATGGTCAAAGTGAACCAAACCCGATAAAGCACTTGAAATGGTAAAAAAATGTGCATATAAATCCAATGTATTGTCTAGAGAATATGTATCCCCTGACCGGGGGGTCTGGGGGGTATGGAATACCCCCCAGGTGCAAGGAAACTAAATAATCAAATTTTACCTTTTATCGTCCTGCTGAAAAGATCCAAGATGATCAAGGTAAAATTTTATTATCTAGTTTACCTGCACCTGGGGGGTATTCCATACCCCCCAGCCCCCCCGGTCGGGGAATACATATTTTGTAGACAAGCCTTTGGATCCTCCACTTTCAAGTAATTTATTAATCAATTTTAAGCAACAATAAGGATTATAACAATAGCAATCAGAGAATAACAAAAGGTTGTGAATTGCCCGAGGGGTCTAGGGAATATCTAATACTCCCCAGGTACTGGCAATTTATATAATCAAATTTTATCTTTTATCACCTTTCTGAAATGATCGAACATGATCAAGGTAAAATTTGAATATCTAGTTTACCTGCACCTGGGGGGTATGGACAAGACGTTGGATCCCCCACCCTCAAATGTTTCAAAATCCAATATGATGAAGATAAAATTTGATTATCTATTTAACCTGCACTTTGGGGATATTCGATACCCCACAGCTTCCAGATTGGTGGAATACCCCCCAGGTACACATAAATTGTATTCGAAAAATTTATAACCATATGAATATGTCAGTATCAGATGATTGAAAGAAGAAATCTTGAAAACAATGACGAGAGAAAATTGCAACAGAACTCACGAAAAGCGGCAAATAAAAAATTTTACGGGTTACCACACCGTTACCATGGTAACCTGGCAATTTTAAGGGATGCTCAACAATTCGGGCGGCCCATGGCCGTAACGTTTAGCTCAGCCTTCGGCCTCTCCTCTTGGATCTCTATGTTTTAGTTACATATTTTTAAGTAATAGCAATAATGTTAGGTCATTTCACAGTTTTCTAAGTTCCAAAATTCATGAAAGGAGAGATGAACTTATTTCCCTTGACACTCCCCTCCTACAAGAAGGTGGTTAGTTCGCTATTCAATCAATTGAGAAAAATCGTAAATCTCTAAATGTCACTTTAAGCACTATGAAGTAATAAAATAAAAGTCCTAACTAAGCCCTCTGCTGCGAGGCCGAAGGTATAAGTCATGCCTTTTTTGAATGTTACTACGTTAAATTTGACATTTCCTATTGTAAATTTTCGTCCTGTAGTCTTGAATCTCTGTTTTTAATTTTTCTTCGCAGGGTAGGGTAACGACTGGCCATATTTCACGGTAATGGCTGCTATAATAATAACTCGGCCTTCGGCCTCGCACCTTGTATTTTATATATACCATACATAATATTTATAAAAAAAGGTCGGCCTATGGGTCGCCATATTGCATACTTTTTAAAATACAAGCGACTTGCGATTAGCAGAGTAGGCTAAGGACTGGCCATACTGCAGCCTAATGGTAACCACGATAATAACTCGGCCTTCGGCCTCGCACCTTGGATTTTGTATATAAAATAAATAATAATTTTAAATTAAGGCGACCTTTCAGCCGCCATATTGCTTTTGTTATTGGCAATACTATTGCTGACCTTTTAAATAATAGGCGGGCTGCGGTTAGCAGAGTAGGTTGACGACTTGCCATACTGGCTCAGTACTAGATCAATGACTGCCATAATAATAACTCGGCCTTCGGCCTCGCACCTTGGATTTTATATACACCATAAATAATAATTATAAAATAGGGCGACATTTCGGCCGCCGAATTGCTTTTTATTGGTAAAACTGTTGCCTACCTTTTAAAATATAGGCGGCCTTCGGCTGCCTATGATAAGCTCGGCCTTCGGCCTCGCATCTTAGGCCTCTATCAAGAGTTTATTGACTTCGTAATGTTACATTTATCTACTATCTTTCTCGAGCTAAGCGACTTAATCAGTAAAAAGATTACTTTACTTATGTAAACAGTAAACAAATAAATCAGAGGTGTCCGATTTGGGGGAGGGGGGGGGGGGTAAAAACCCATATGGATGCGTGTATATTACTTCAGTTTTCCTGACGCCCGGAAAAGTTGCAAATTCTAAATTTTACCGCTAATCAGCGTTTTTACCGATGAAAACAAGTTTGGCCATTAAATAAAATAAATGTTTGTCCATTTTTAGACCACAGGAGAGCTGGAACTTCTGATAGGTCCAATCTATCCTGATAAATAGGATATGTTCATTTATTGGCACAGTAATAGTTATAATCTTTACGGTGACCACGTCGTTCAGTCCGTGAAAGACAGAAGAAATATCCAGCACGAGGAAGCCTTGATAGAGATCTAAGATGCGAGGCCGAAGGCCGAGCTTAATCTAGAGCCCATAATCCGATTGTATTGCCTGGTATGGTAAGTTGAAAATTTTGTTGTTGTTTTGTAAAGCTGATTATAAATAATTAAAAACGATATAGAAAATTGTCAATTTTCCTCAAGATTTTAATTTTCTGGATTTAACTTTTGTTTTTTAAAAATAATGTATCCTCAGCATAGCTGAGTAGTTAAGCGGTAGACTTCCTGAGCAGTCACCGCGTTTCTAGGTAGAAAAGAATATAATAGTAAGATGGTAAGAATCGAGGAATATTTTTTGAAAATATTTATAATTTCAAATTTATTGTGGTAAAATAAAAACTTTTTACCTAATCTAGATTTGGATAGACAATCCCCCCCCCCCGTCCAGGTGTATACTACTTATAATATAGACTAAATTTTAAACACAATTTTTTTTCAAAATCTTGGTTTGTAAATAAAATATCTTAAACCAAACATGCTCTGTTTGCGTTTATAACATTTTGTTTATAATTTTCTTCAAATTTTCCGTACTTTAATTTTCATTTTACTTCCATGTTAGACCACAGTGGTGGTGGTATAGAGTGATCATTTTCTAAACGACGGTAAAAATTTCGAGTTCGAATCTCGAATATTTTGATTTTTTGACTGTAGATTTGCAATTTTTTATTTGTTTTCTCCGCAGCGTACAGTCCCAGGACCATCATAATTTCGGAAAATTGGTCAAGGCCTATTTTTTAGACGAAGCCTTTTATAGCATAGACGAATTGAGAGCGAACGATTTCTATAGGCCCATATGACGATCTGCGGTTGCTGGGTGGAGTTGCGGGCTTGGTCTTTGTGTGCTTGCTAAAGAATTATTTCTTGCTATTGACGTGTGTAAAATATTATTATTGTTAGATAATACAATAAATTTGATTTATTCAAACTTGACCTAAATTTTCCTAAAATTTCCTCCTTTTTTATTTCTCAATTTGTCATCCCTTTAAATTTAAATAAGATAAATAAACGTATTACTGAAATTTCCTGCATGGAGCCCGCGTAAACGTGGTAATAAACTGATTGACCTATATTTTGATTCCGTTCTGAATTTCCTGCAAATCTGCCGATGGTTTGTTCAACCTAAGCTGAAATTTCCCACTTGTTGAGACTACAACATTGGATCATCTTTATTTATTAAACTTGACCCAAATTTAGCACTTTCGCCCACGTAATTTCTCACGATGTCATTGGATTGGGTAAGCAATTTTACAGTTCTTAACGATCCAAAACAAACATGTAAGCTCGACACCATAAAAATTTGTTTAATGGAAAACCATAATCGTTATCGCATTTAGTCGTACAATGTAACACCCATAATCGACAAATCAATAAAATGAATCTTCATTCGTGTCTAATTAAGCAACGTAATTGACATAAATCAACGACAAAAGTTAACATAAATTGCGTCGTGTAGAGCTTCAAATTTTCACGAATAAAATGCAATTAATTGAGTTTTAATTGAACGCTATCCGTAGTGGTTCTATTACTGTTACTGCTTGACATTCTAAAGAATGGACAAAGGCCAAGGTTGATTTTCCCATATTATTAGTTGTAGGTTTTTTTCTAAATTAAACAATTAAAATTCTTGCACTTAATTAAATTATTTTATAATTGAAGTGGTTAACGTGTTCAATTAAAAAAATGTTGTGTTGTGCTAACTGCGCGCTAAAAGCGGTCGATTTTTTCTGCTGGAAGGTCTCAACAATGCCACGTTTCTTTCTAGAATACCAGGGGTGATCGGTAAATTTTTTGATGATAATTGCGAAAACTGCAGAAAGTTAATTGAACTTTTGGCTAGGTTTGGTAATTCACCAAACTTGTTCCCATGCTTTGCAAATTGATTCTAATCAGGAGGTGTTGCTTTTTTGAATTAATTAACGAATCTCTTTATAGATTAATTTATTATTTTTTAAAATGGGAAAGTTTCGTAAGTCGCATGGATCAGATTACGAAAGTATCGGTACATGTTGATAAAAATTTAAATAAATATTGATTAAATAAAAAGGAATTATCTAAAATCAATACTACGTATCTCAGAATTTTTGTTTAAATAAATATCGAAAACTATGTTTATAAAATTTCTGGAAGATGTGAGTAATTTGTAATTGGATATCTTGGTGTACGAGGAGGGTTCGCAGAAAATGTCAAGTGCGGTTTACAATTTAAAAAAATTAAGATGGTCAATGCTGATTTTGGTATAACGGATGAAAAATTTTGGTAAATGTCGAAATTTTGGCATTTATCATACCAAGCCACCATATTACAATTAAAACAGCAATATTTTTAGTTATGGTTTGGCTGTTCTAAGTTCTGATGAAAGGAGCAAATCATCCTCCCCCCCCTAACCCAGCTAGATATACATAAATAATTTATGTAGTCGAGTCGAAATTGATTTCTCAAAATAATATGCACAATTTTGATACATACATATCGTGAAAGTGGTTAATCTTGAAAAATTTACTCCATCTGAAAAGGGGGGAGGGAGTGGTTATGGTCAACAAAAATTAAGAAATATTCTAAAGCTTCCCTAGGATTTTTAATTTTTTCTCCATCTGATCTGGACGATTTCTGGCATTACTATGGAATATAAGATGTGGAACAATCAAGACATTAAGATAAAATAAATAATAAATACCGCGGGGCCTGGGGGGTATGGAATACCCCCAGCATATCATCATGGCCTAAAGAATTAAATAAAATACCGTAAAACTTCTGTACAATTTCTAAATGTTTTACCGCCTGCTTGCCCAATGCTGGGGGGTATTCCCCCCAGACCCCCGGTTGATAACATATTGTATGGAATACCACAAGGACAGTAAATAAATACCATTAAGCTACTATACAATTTTCAGTTGAGTTTAACCCCTGATCATCCATTATTATACACCGATATGTTAAAATTTCAGTTAAACAAGCAACAATTTTTGTTATTGATTGACTGTTCCGGGACATCAAACGGGGGAGGGGATAGGAGTATAATTTTGGACGCACAAATAAAGACCCCCTTCGCCAAACTCATCGCTGTAGAAGTGTCAAAATTGATTTAAACAAATTACTTCTTGATTCTGACACTTCGTGGCGCTGAAAGGTCTTCTTACATTCCGACTAAAAGAAACCTTAAATTCAAGCATTGCTAAGTAAAGATGAATTTAAAAAGTGGAGAGTGACCTCAAGTTCTCGAATTATAATAAAAAAAAAGAAAGAAATTTGAACCCATGCATGTCCTAGATGTTCTTAGTTCTGAAAAATTTACTCCCCTAAATCACTTGCATTGGGAGGAAGGGGGGGCGACCATGATCATCAAAGTTTCGCATTGATTTTTAAACATTATCATCTGACCACCGAATCTGGACAACTTCCTGCATTACTTCGATAATTTGAATATTCTTTATTGCACAATTGAACATCCAAACCACCAACATAAAATGTAAGATAGAAACTGGGGTGTCTGAGGGGTGCGGAACATCCCCCAGCACATCATTGTAGTCAAGGAGAGTAAAGAAAAACCATAACGCTTCTGTATAATTTTTAATGTACTACCGCCTGATAACCCAATGCCCATAACCCAATTGGGGTTATTGAATCCCCAAATCTCAATTTTGGTTGAAATCCGGAATCTTTTGACATACACGTCAGCCATATGTGGCTCCACCACTTTGGAATCACAATCAGCGACTTCTAAAACCTCAATATACCAATTTTTGTACTACAGAAGCAGAATCCCGCTTAGAGCTTTTCGGAAATTCTTTCATGATTTAGTCCCAATGTGCGGCCTATGACCGCAATAAATAGCTCAGTGTTCGGCCTCGCACTATTGTGAAGTTTACCAAGTGAACCAAGTGAACCAAGTGAAGTTCACTTGGATTCGACCATGTAGTGAAACTTTTTGGTACCACCTAGAGGAGAACTATTATTTCAGATCTTGTATTGGGTGTTAGGTTAGGTTTGCATATCTACCCGTACATTGGGGGGTATTTCATACTCCCAGATTCCCCGGTCAGCACTTCTGCGGTCCAACAGTGCAATTTTTTAACAGAACCATTGCTAAATTTGATTCCAAATCTCTGCATTTTTTAAAGATTTACAATTCGAATTTTTAACCCATGACCGGGGGGTCTGGGGAGTATCGAATACCCCCCAGTGCAATTCTAATAATAGTTCAACGTTGCAGTGACTTTGGTTACTTTGTGACGATGTTCAGTTTCCTTTCTTAGTTCAGCAGCTTAAGACCTAAGTAAAATTAGTAAATCCGAGGGGCCTGGGGGGTAGAATATATTTATTACCCAGTATTGCGTTACCAAAAGATACACAATAAATGATTTGATTATCATTTTAGCAGAATTGATTATCTTCAGATTCATTCATCTCTACATAATATCTCCTTAGCATTTATGATAATTTTTATATCTGGTAATCTTCTAGATATTCCTTTCCCTGACGATTCAAGCTTGTTCTACAAAATGGCTCACGAAGCTCTTAAACGGCTCGATCGAAAATCTAAATCAGAAGGATGAACAAGTAAACTTTAAGACCTCTGGTCCGAGACAGGGGGGAGTCGAAACGAGATTTAAATCTGAAAATCATATTGTCCATATACGCTCCAGTAACACTTTTTTAGTAGTTCTGCGATTTGAGATAGAAGCTGTAGGGACCGGTGATATGGAAAATCCCCCCAAGAATTTGGTGTACGAAGAATGCATAATTTCAGACTCAACATATTTCGTGATCAGGACGAAACTACCTCTCTTGATCACCAAATCTTGGGAGTTAGGTTAGGTTCCAATATTTACCCGTACGCTGGGGGGTATTCCATACCCCCCAGACCCCCCGGTTGACGACATTGATATGGAATACCAGAGCTTTATCAATTACTTATTAACCAATTCGAGTTATATTATATTAAATTCCAGAGTAAAACTTCTAATTATCATGCAATCATAAATTCTTGCCTTTTGTTGTATTGTTGTCTTAACACTTTTTGGTGAAGTCGGCCGGTATTCCATAACCAACCCCATGCCGGATAGTGATGAATGTTTGTGTATGTAAGTACGGTAACTGGGACTGGGAGTTAAAAAAACAACCGAAACTTATGGTTGAGACCGGGTGGTCTGGCGGGGGGGGGGGGAGATACCCCAAACTCTTGCAGGTGTACAATTGCTTGTATCTTCAGTTGGATATTAAGCTGTCTATAATTTCATATATTTATTTATTATAATGATGTAGTTCATCCGTCATCAGCTCTTCATTTCCCTAAATCCTGCCCAAGACATTCTACGTTATGATCTTCGTGCACTGGAGGGTGACTCCCCGGTTAACAACACATTTATTTGATATGGTCACTTCCTCATATTAGTTACATATTTGTATCTTCTCCCTACTTTAAGGTCTTTTTGTACTAAATTTTTAACTATTTTGTTTTACAACTCGGGATTTCCCTTCCCCGGGTGAGGGTAAATATAAGTACAGGAAAGCAAGTATTTGGTATAATATTAAAAAATTAACCAGTACGGTTGTTGGAACCGGGGGGTCTGGGGGGTATGGAATACCTCCCAGGTACACGACATGTAGAACCCCACACCGTACTTTGTTAATTCAAATACTTACACGTATTGTGCCTCCAGTCCCAGGTCTCCCAGACCCCCCCGGTGCCATCATCCGTAGTTGTTAATTTTTGTTTACATTATACCAAATACATTGCTTTCCTGCACTTATTTTTACCCTCATCCGGAGGGGAGAATCTCGATTTGTAAAACAAAAAAGGCAAAAATTTAGATCAATGAGTCCGTAAAGTAGGCAGAAAATACCAATAAGTAATTAATATCAGGGAGTGGCCATATCAAAGTAAATTATTGATAACCGGGGGGTCTGGGGGAGGGGGTACACAACATGTAGATCCCCAGACAGAATTTTGTGAATTCAAATACTTAAGCGTATTGTCCTGGGGTTAGGTTAGGTTCCAATATTTACCCACACTGGGGGGTATTCCATACCCCCCGGATCCCCCGGTTGACGACATTGTTATGGAATCTCGTGAGCTTCATCAATTACTTATTAACCACTTGGAGTTATCTTACGATGCTCGTTTGTTACAAATTCTTGGTAACTTAATCGTACCTTCAGCGCTAGTTCTTGTGGTATGTAACACCCAGCTCTTCATATCCCGATTTTCTTACATCCTACTGAAGAATTACACCTTGTGATCTTTTTGCACTGGAGTGTATTCGATAATCCTTCCCCCCTGGAGACCCCCGGGTGCACAACACAGTGGTCTGAAATATCCTCTCTCTGTTTAATTTCCTTTGAACATCCTCTTGCTACCTTACAGTGCCATTTTTTCCCCAAAATTGGCAGGTATATTAGTGGCATTTCACAACGTCGAAATAGGTGCATGAATGCACAGTAGTTCATACCGGGGAGTATGTGGGTAATACCTCCTGCCTTAATAAGTACATCGTCGTTAATTGCAATTCTACCACATTCCAGATGTTCCTCATCATCCAATCACTCAAATGAGCTATTAGACATCAGTTGCCCCCGTTGCCCTTCAAATTGTTCTATTTGTTCACTACTTTGAGGTCATCTCGCTTACAGTCCGTTGATAATCGTGACTTCTTCCAACATGTTACGCCCAGCTCTCCATTTCCCGATTACCTTTCATGCTTCTGAAGAATATCCAACCTTGTAGTCAGAAGGATAACAGAAGCTTAACCATCTTCAGCCATCTTACAATACCTTTCAATTTCAAAAAATCGCATGGGGCGCTGTTTATAGAAAGATAAATAAGCAAACTACAAAATAGAAATATTGTAACCAGTACGTCCCTGGATCCGGATTGACTCGAACCTCCGCGGTATATTCGACAAACGAGATCGAATTGTAATAAGCCGTACTCAAATATCAATAAAGAAAACAGTTCAAGGTAAGATTACTTAATATTTTTTTTATTGACATGATATGACAAGAGATAGTACCTTTTAGATAATTCACGTTGGATCAGGCTAACAAACAAACGAATTATGCAAAAATATTAGACGGAATGCGATCATGATATAATAAATTATGCAATTACCCTTTACCAGTTGATCGATACAACAATCAAGATTATTAGGAAAAATAACACACAATAAATTTCAAACAATAAAAGTATTCAAGCTGTCATTTTGGTTAAGCAATTCGGTAGCACCGTTTCGGCAATGCAGAATTCGATCCAGAAAAGGCCAAGGTAATCGAGTGTGGGTGAAAATACTGGCATAAAAATTTTAATTTACGATAATAGGCACCAATTAACATACTCGTAATCAATAATGCAAAAATTCATTTTTCAAGTGAGCTCGGTTGAACACCTGCGTAATCCAGTTATCCTTTTTGCCAAGTGTCGTTTTTGGAAGTCTGTACGATGCCATATAAAAAGAGCGAAAAAGCGAAACAAAAAATAATTTTGACTGATCAAGATTCGAAATCAATGAAACAGCTTTGCATTCTCTGTTCATAACGCAAGCACTAAATTGCTTGTGCAAATAAATATTGAGCGAAGGTATAACAGAACTATAGAATTCCATATCATTGATTAATAAGCAAATTTGCCCGAAAAAAAAAATTATTAATTTCATTGATATTTACAAAAAATCCGTCGATTCCAACAAATCTGGCGATTTATCTTTAAACATAAAAAAAAAATTAATTTAATTAATTTCCATTTCGTAATTCAGTTAGTGATACCACCACTGTGGTATAAGTTGGCTTTCATATTTCACGAACTAAATGAGCTCTGTTCACTTAAAATGTGATATGCAAGCATGGTTTTACCCAAATGTCTTATTTTTTGGTGGTCCTTTTGAATCCGAAAATTACCAACATTGGGGTTCCTTCGATGGATAGACAAACAAAATGTTTTAACTTTTTTTGCAACATTAACAGAAGTGCAGTTTTGATATCCAGAGGATGTTAATAAGTAACTCAACAGTGAGAGTGACATTCCAAATCAACGTGTTGTTAACCAGGAGGTCTGGGGGGTATGGAATACCCTTCAAGGTAAGATTACTTAATATTTTTACCGTTAGTTTTTACCATTATTTTTAAAGAAATTTTAGGAAATCAAAAAATTGATATATGGATACGAAACTCTTGGAGACCAAGAGATACAAAGCGCAACCAAGAAACCGACCAAACAGACGGATGTCCTCACGATAGTGGTCATGATCATGCACAGTGATCAAGGTCTTGTACTTGCCTTGCACTGGGGGGCATGGAATACCCCCCAACACCTCCTGGTCGCTTAGACCGTGCTTTTCAATTATCTTATCTATGTTGATGCTTCAAGCCAAATACCTCGCTTCAATGCATTCGTTTTCTCATCATCCGGCAAGAGGCGGTTATGCAATACCGCTCAACTTCGCTAAGTGTTAAAATAACGAACATGCCCAGAAACAGTAAGAGACTCAGAGGAGGTTAATAAGAAGGGAAAGATATCTCGAAGCAGTGTATCATCAACCGGGAGGTCTGGGGGATATGGGATACCCCAGTTAAAATTGTTGTGGTTTACGCTATTTGTATTCACTTTCCCGCGCGGATGATCTGGAGATCATCCGTCAATCTCTTGGCATCCATTAGAGTAATTTTGCTTAAATCATCAGAAGTTCATTCAACATAACACGCCCAATTTAACAATAAATTACTCTGATAATGCCACGTTCTCTTATTAATTACTTATTCGTGTATGTTTTGCCTACTTCGCGGTCTTTATAATATACAAAAAATTAACCAGTCTAGTGGTCGAGACCGGGGAGTTACCCCCCTCCCCCAGGTACACACGAACTAGATTCAAATTTAACCTTTATAATCTTGGATCTTTTCAGAAGAGCGTTAAAAGGTAAAATTTGATTACCTAAATTACCAGTATCTGGGGGTATGCCATAGCCCCCCAACCGCCCAGTCGATTCACAACATTATTATTGATTTAAATTAATTAATTAAATCACCCGAGGATGGGGGGAATGACAATGGTCGAAGTGAACAAACCCCGATAAGGCACTTGAAATATTAAAAGAAAAAAAGAAATATTAAAATATTTGTAGGCCTAGCCTACAAAATATGTATCCCTTGACCGGGGGGTCTGGGGGGTATGGAATACCCCCCAGGTACCTACACATAAATTGTATTCAAAAAATTTATAACCTTATGATGCCCCTCAGTATCAGATGATTATAAGAAATAGAAGCAAACTACATAATCAAATTTTACCTTTTATAATCTTGTACCTATCTCTTCAGAAGTACGTTAAATGGTAAAATTTTATTATCTAAATTGCCAGTACCTGGGGGGTATTCCATACCCCCCAGACCCCCCGGTGAGGGTCTACATATTTTGTAGGCGATGCATTAGATTTATATGTACGTTCTTCTAATATTTCAAGTGCCTTATCGGGGTTTGTTCACTTTGATCATTGTTATTCCCCCCACCCTCGGGCTTTTTGTGAATTTTTTGTGAAACGGGGGGGGGGGGCAAGCGCCCCGGACTACGAGATCTATTTTTATCGGTGGAGACTTCTAAAGTGATATGAATGGCTATGGCAATGGGAACGTGACAATTTTACCACCGGTCACCAGACCGTTACTATGGTAACGTAACATTTAGAGAGAAACCGGATTCTTAAAACTAGAAAAATGTATCCCCCCTAGCGTAAGACAATTATAGGGTACTTTTTTTCAACAGAGTCTAAGAAAATCGGGAAATACAATTCTCGGTGCTACCAATTAAAAGAACTTGCGGTGAGCGATGAATAGAGTCTGCAAAAAATTTGGGTAAGCTGAAATTGTGCCCTTTAAAGTCCCCTGTCGGTTTCTTCCCCAATGGGAGATTTTAGTACCTCTAGCGTAGTTTTTCACCTATAACTCGCCGAATTTCAATTTTACGGAAAATTCACGTCAGATCAAAATTGAAGAGCATAAAATTCTGTATCAAATAGATTTTTTTTCAAAATTTGTCTACGTCTATCATTCCTGAAGATAAAAGCAATTCCGAAAAGGGTAATGCGTTTTATTTTTTAAATTAAAATTGAATTCTTTGAAATAATTCGTATTTCGAATAAAATTCCTTTACATGTCAGCTGATATGACTAAATTCGGAAAAAGAGATTTTGTAGAGAATTTTGTGCTCTACAATTCCGGCCTGATGATTATTTTCCCCAGAAATGCAATTAAGCGAGTTATAGATGAAAAACCCACCAATTGGGAAAGGAGCCAGGAAAATTTGGGGTATTTTCGCTGGGGGCATTCCACATCCCCCAGCCTCCCAGTTAGTAATTGGTCCGAAATCGCCACTCCCTCTTATTAATTACTAATTACTATCCTCTGCCTACATTATGGTTATTTGTTCTAAATTCTAGCCTATATTGTTTTAAAAACTCGGTGTTCTCCCCCCCCCCCCCCAGTGGAGAAGGTGAAATTAAGTGCATGAAAGTACTGGACTATTTGGTGGGTACCGAAACTTAGCCTAGCACCGAAACTTAGCAGATTGCATATTAAAAATATTTACCAGACCGGGGGGGGGGGTCTGGGGGGGTATGGAATACCCCCCAGTGCAAGAACACCACGGGGTAATTTTTTCCTGCAAAGGAAACCTATGAAAATTGGGAATATAAATTTCTCGGCGCAACACATTAATAGAATTTATAATGAAGCCAATAAGAATCCAAATAACGAAAGCGAAGAAATGGTTCGAGTTGGAGAAAACCCTGGGTAAGCTAAATTTTTTCAGACTTGTGTATTTAAGTGACCCATGAATCCTGCAAAATGCTTTTAAAGTCCACTGCCGGCTTCGTCCACAATTAGGGAATTTAATTCCTCCAACGTGGTTTCTCGCCTATAACTCGCTTAATTCTATTTATGCCGAAAATTCTCATCAGATCAAAATTGACGAGCATAACATTTTTTGATAAAATTGAAGCATTTCAAAAAATTGTAAGGTGAAGGAAAGTCTGGAGGTAATTTGAAAAATTCAAAACTCCGGAATGTGGAGACTGAAAATAAATATTTGATAACAAAATATAAGGTGGATTTTTCGAGACGGTTCGAGTTGGGGGGGGGGAGCTTTAATGAAGCAATATTTTCGCTGTAGATCTCCGACTTTAACTGTTATTAATCACTTTTTGAAGGTTTTTCGACCAAAACTAAAAATTGGTCGTAGAGGAAGACTGACCTATGCTGGATTTATGGGATCCTTTTCATCCTACAAAATCGTAATTTCAATTTAAAAAATGTTATTGGGAATAAACGAGCTTCCGCAACAATTTCTTCCAATTAAAATGAAAATTTATAGGGACAACTTTTTAACGACAAATACAACATTTATGTTGTTAGTATACGCACGTTGTAAATTAGTTTAATTTAGTGTGATCTGGATTAACACGACTTTCCATTCTTGGGCTGTATCGAGTAGAAGACCCTCGGGTAATCACACGCGCTTCTCGCTTTCACTTAGCTCGGTAAATGTGTAACGGTAAGCGTCTAGCATCAACCTTCGGGCTATTGTATCTCTGATCACCTAAAATTATTACGTTTTTGCGTGCACGTCCAAATTAACAACGTAATTAAAATATGCTGCAAAAATTTAAAACAACTTTTCATTTTGACAACTTTTGATTCTTTGTTCCAAGCTCAAATTGTAATTATTGCATTCAAAAAAATTTGGTCTGATTGGTTTTTTTGCCGGAATCTTCGAGAGCGCTTTTTTTTGATAATAAAGAGGCTAAACTAGCAGGTCAGCGCATCAAAATGAGATTAACGGTTTTATCTTCACATAAATCTATATCGAGCCGGTGGGCAACATCAAAATGGCGAGATTAAATTGGAGGTCGCGTTTGGACGGCCGGGTCGCTTGGGGTGTTTTGGCACCTTCACCAAAATTCCCGGTTCCGTTCGTCTTCCCGGATAAACCGTGCCTTAGATTCCATTATTAGTGCTTAATTTATCTTAATTACCGATCGATGCGGTTTTTGTGACGACGATAAACTTTCTGTTGGCTTCTGTATGCTGGTAGCTAATTAACTTGGCGATATTAATTTTCCACTTGGAGTATTAATTTACCGAATTAAAAAACGCTAGAAAATATGACGTTTTAGAATCTAATGTACATTGCGGCATATTTCACTGCAAAAGTGCATCGCATTATTTTACGGAATGCGGAAAGCTCGTCGCTACTTAAGCACGAATGGAAGACCGCGTGACGCGATCCGGCATTTATGTGTTTAGCTTTTATAACGGTTACGTTCGGTTTCCTATTTTATGTTTTTCCATCATTACGTAACGTAACATACGGTCAATTTTTTCCTGCTAACGAGAATTTCTCTAAATTGACAACCGAGCTGATAATTAGGCGCGCGTTCGCAAACCATTCCACTTTTTGTGAAGAAAGAAAAATTGTGAAGAACTACGAGTGAGAGAAATCGACGAATGGTAAAAAATGAAAAATGTGTTTGACATTTAAACGGCTTTTAATGTTTAATATTTAAAGAAACTTGTTATAAAAAGTTGATAAATTATTGAAAAATAAAAAGGTCGATTTTTTACAACCGAAACAACCAGTTAAATGCCAAATATTATTGCAACTAGAACAGAATTGCAAAATTTGCATTAGAATTTTGAAGAAAAAAAGGAAGAAAGGTTGGTGTAACGGTTCTGCGGCTTAACTTTTGATTATGCGCTCGGTCGTGCGAATCCAGCCGGCTAAACAGATAAAGAAGCAGGAAATAAAAAATATTTCTTTCTTTAAAACAAATGAAGATCTTAACCCTATTTTTTTTGGGTGCACTATGCCCTAGAAATCATTTGTGCGAGTGGAGGTTAACCTTTTTTGTGCGGAGGCAGGAAATGGGCGTAGGGAGTCAGGAAGTAGCATTGAAACTTTTAATGTTGTTTGTTGTGTCTTCTTCTGAATTTAATCCAGCCTGAAAACAGTCCAGATACTGCGATTCGACCCTTTATATTGTGCAAAAAAATAATGGACATTTTACGTTATCTTCTGTTATCTTACTGTTATCCCAGGTTAATTCATAACACCCTCCCCCTCGGTCACTTTGGCATGTGCAGCTTTTCCAATTTTAATTCTACCGTACTTCCGATTTTCTTCTCACTGCTGGATAAAATTTGCCCCAATGGCACATCAAATTGTTCCATATTACGCCCGTTCAGTAAGTTCCTGGGTGTCACTTTATATTTCTTGGCTTTCACTGGAGTATTTCCAGACTTCCAATCCCCTGTACTCTTAGTACAGTTTAGGGATGAGAAATCAATACAAAAAAATAATTTTTTAAGCGGTATAGAAGACCCCCGAACTTTGGTAGGAGTATCATCGCCAATTCTAATTCCGATTTCCTTTATCATCGACAATTAGGACGCCTCCATTACCCTCTAGCTGATCTATATTACCTTATTTGCATCCAGGCGGTTCCCAAGTTTCGCTTTGTATCTCTTAAGCTTCGAGAGTGTCATATCCAGTTCTCTCTTGCACAATTTACCTACATTCCTTTGAAGAAAGGTTTGATGGAGGTAAGAAAATTGAAGCTATATAACCTTTAAATGACAATTTATTGAAAATCCTCTGCATACCACGTTTTAGGCACCATGGGGAGCAGGCATTATGTTATATATCTCTTCAAGGTAGACGACTGCCATAATAAGCTCGGCCTTAGGTCTCGCAACGTAGGAGCCTTGTCATCACAATAAGTACAGTAGAACCCCGATTATCAGAGATAATATGGGGATCTCGGAATTTAGAACTAGGATTACCGAAAATTTTCAAAAAAGTGTCAACCGGATAAAGCATCGATAAATAAGCAAAACTTATTATATAATCGGTAAAGCTCACATAACGCGGATTTTATATTGGTGCCTCGAATACCACGAACGATTCTTTTCGGGGGTTCGGATCCGTCAAGCCCAAAGATTGAAACTACTCTAATATACATACATTAATAATAGTATAGAAAGTGCGTCCCAGCAGACCATAGTGTCACCGACCGGGGGATCTGGGGGGTATGGAATACCCTCCAGGTACATACAAATTGTATAAAAAAAATTTATAACCTTAGATTAAAACAATGACAAGCGAAACTTGCAACAGAAGCAAAGAAGAGCGATAAATTTTGAATGCTTCTGAAAGATAACTTTACCGACGAGGGGGATTCCATACCTCTATTGGGTCTATTTTATACAGGGGGTATATTACATACCCTCCAGGCCCCGCGCCGCCAGAACATTTATTTCTATTTTACCCAAGTTACAACGTCGCTCCCCAATCCATGGCAATCACACCCCCCAAAAATTGGGGTTATCAAATCATGCATAATTTTTTGTTTCAATTCTGCCATATTTTCAATTACTTTGTATTATTTGAAAATTTATTTCTTGACATACCCCCTCGGTATACGAGACCGTGTTACAATTTAAATTTACTATTCGATCTCCTTATTACTTCCCAGCAGTGCATTATCAAAAAATGCATTTCAACTACCCCCATCAGGTGCAGGTAAACTACAGATAATCAAATTTTACTTTTATCATCTTGGATCTTTTCAGGAAGACGATAAAAGATAAATTTTGATTATCTGAATTGACGGTATCTGGAGGGTATTCCATACCCCCCAGACCCCCCGGTCGATTATACCCTCTAGCATAGGGTGAACGAAAGCTGAACGATTATGAATTGCAGTTCAATTTTCAGTAACCGAGGGTTTGGAATATCCCCAGCATTGGATTATCGAAAGCTGCGTAATTAAGAATTTCAATTTTGCATTATTGGATAAATAATTTTTCTAGATATCTTTGTTACCCCCGGGTCAAAAAAACTCTGCTTCTTTTCTATTTCTGCAAGTTACAGCAGTCTTCAAAAATCATATTCTAAATACATGCTATAATTAATTTGCATTACTTGAAAAACTATTTCTTAAACTACTCCGGGGAAATGGGGAAGTATGGATTAAAAGCCCCGGTTGGACGTCTGCTATTTTTCTCACCTTCATTTTCTTACTTCTTTAAGAAAAAAAATAATTGCTTGAAAATACAAGAAATACAATTATAATATCAAGCGATAAAGGAGAGTTACAACAAATGATAAATGAAATAAATGAAAAATCCAGAACGATCGGCCTAAAAATGAATATAACAAAGACGAAATACATGACCAACGACATAACTGATGAAACAAATGAGATACGTAAAGGAAACCTTAATGTGGAAGATCAGATTATTGAAAGAGTTGACTCCTACATATATCTTGGGCAGAAAATTATGATATCAAAGGAATATTTAAAAGCTGACGGGTAGAAGAATATCACTGGCATGGGCGGCATTTTGAGGACTGAAGACACTCTTTAGATCTCAGATACCAAATACACTTAAAGCACGAGTGTTCGATCAATATATAGTACCAGTCCTAACTTATGGTACAGAGACATGGGCCCTTAACAATGTAATTGTAAAAAAATTGCAAATCACCCAACGATCCATGGAAAGACGTATGATAGGGGTTACACTTCGAGATCATATACCCAACACCGAAGTCCGAAACAGATCCAAAGTAACAGATGTAATACATCGACTATGTAAATTGAGATGGAACTGGATGGGCCACGTTACTAGATTGGAGGACAATAGATGGACGCGTCGAGTAATTGAATGGAGACCACGAAGTGAAAAGAGAAGCGTAGGACGACCTCAGACAAGGTGGACGGACGACGTGAAGAGATATGTGGGAAGAGATTGGATGCAGAGGGCAAGGAATAGACAACAGTGGAAAAATATGGCGGAGGCTTACATCCGACGATGGATGGCATAGCTGTTGATGATGATGATGATGACAAGAATCGACCCCTTAAAAATAAAGAATTCATGATAAAAATTTAATTAGTAAACTATAATTCCAGTTTGTTACAGTAAGAATGGAGGGGGGTCGAGGTTATTTTAATATTAAATTTTAATAATCAGCAGTTGAAGTAGAGGATGAAAATTAATTTTAAACTAAACTAACGAAGAGGAATAAATAATTCTTGAACAATCAAACTGAATTGTAGGAACTTTCTGATGTATTTCAACATCAAGACCAAATTGTTACCCAAATCAGAGGAGGTTACCCAAACCTACGAATGGCAATTTGGGATACCGTGGAAACTGTGGTCTAACGGAGGGGGATCTAAATATGGATAATTGGGGATTTCCAATCTGCCTGTTCCATGTATTTTGTATAAAATAATGTAGTCCAGGCGACGAACCCGGAAACCTGGGTAACTTGCAAAATAAATCCAGCTTAAGAAATCTCTTCTTCTCTAATTCGGGATTTTAGCCGTGTTTTAATTTCCAAATTCTCATCAGTTCAAAATTACAGAACTTATAATCCCCTATAAAATAGACTTTCTCAAAATTTCTTTCTTTCTAAAAACAAATGAATTGTAAACAATGTATTTTGTAGGGAATTTTATGCTCTTCAATTTAGGTGTTATAATAATTTTTTCGATATAGACGAAAAACCACGTTCGGGGCAAACTAATCTTACAATTAATTGGATTTTAGGGACGTTTTGGCTGAGGGGAGGGGGTCATTCTGACATTATCGGCAGTAAATCTTTATGCATATAAGCATGGACCGGAAATCTAACTTGATAGAAATTTTCTTCTGTTTCCCAACAAAGCGCTTAAATTGAGAATAACGCAAGAGTTTAAGTTCACTTTGAAAGCAGATCTGGCAACCACGTAACATTTCCAAAATAATTTAAAATTGAATACCTAAGAAAAACCCTGAACAGCGTAGCTCCTTTCTCCTAACCTTAACACTTCCTTGTGAATACCTTTTCAATTTCAATTGATAAAATGTTTTTTTAAATTATCAATTGTTATGTGCAGACATTTGAATTGATGGAATTATTTTTCTGATCATTGAGTCATTGAGTGCAGTTTAAATTCAGTCTGTGTTTTAAGGTTAAGGACCCATAAATGGTCCGATATGTTGAACGGTAAAGTACATGTTCAATGTCATGTAACCAACCATGTAAAACAATGTACGAATACAAAATAGCAAATATCAAGCCGACGTCGACACAAAATTGAGATTTTCCAAAAAAAAAAGTTACGCTGGTATCACGCGCTGCTCCACGTCAGATTAATATACTACAATATTTTTTTAAATTTCAATCTTTTCTGCTTCATTGGCAACCTTCGACGTGTAATTTGTATTAAATTATTTAAATGTCAGATGTGATATTTTCTATCGACTTTATTTTCTCGAAAAAGTAAATTTCTTTGGTTTTTTGTTGGGCTGCTTGACGGCAACCTTCACTTTCCCAATTTTTCTGCAATTTGTCCAAACGATTAAAATTTTTTAACGTTCACACTTAAACGGTACCGATAATAATTATGGAGTAATTTTAATAATAATTGCTAGGTAGATCCTTGAAATAAGTTACAATTACACGCGTTAGCAACGATTTTTTTAACATCTTACTCTCGATGTATCGTGTCGACTTTTTGCCGTTGCTTTCGTTTTCCCACAAAAACGCATCGTCGGAAATGCAGGTAGCAAAATTTTTGTCGCGTCCGTCGTTAATGATTTGATGTATATACCGACAAATCCGACTTAAACTAATAAAGTTTCATTTAGATGTTGTGTAGCCTGAAAGATTAAAATAATAAATTTGCTTTAGAAAGGAAGCAAATTAAATGTGGTTTAAAAAAAAACACCGAGTTAGTTAACGGAGATTTTTAAGTAGACCATTATTTTCTTTCCCTCTTTCGGATTACTATTTTAAGTTATACAAAATTGCAAGTAGCCCCCTATGAGGACGCCCGAAGAGATAAGAACAATTTGCAGAAAAAGTGGACAATAAAATGCGCTTCGGGAGTTTTTTGAGACATTTCAAAGTCAAATGTGTTTTTACAACAATACAAATTAACTTTTACGGTTTTGCAATCAAATCATTTTTCGATCAATCAATCTAAACTACCTACATACATGTACGTAGTACATACATACATACATTTTTATAAATTCAAAGTACAAAGTAAAAATTATACAATGCCAATTTTTAAAATGCGGTTGCCATTTATCATGGCCTTCCATTTTATATTATATTGTATTTGTGATATCCATCCACAAGAAGCCATTCCATTTTTCGAAATATTTATACAAAAAATTTAAAAAATAAACATAAGATTTATTCCATTAAGAGCGCGCTGCGGAAAGAGAGAGAGGGAAGCAGTAGATATGATGTTGAAAGAAGCCTCTAATCTTTTGTAGAGATTTAAAAAATTTAAAAAAATTATTTGCGTCATATCTAAGGGAACTCTTGAACCCTTTGTGCATTAAGTTGATTTTATATAGTTTAAAACTCCACAAAGGGCACTTTTTGATTTACAAGTTTTGTACAAGTTATCTATAATTGATGATGAAATCGCTTCAAAATCAGATTTTGTCCTTATAATGATCTGCAGAAGGCAATAACAAAGTTTCATTAAGATCGGTTGCCATAAAAATTCAAAATTGTCCTTTTTCATAAATTAAATTAACCTATTTACTTTTAATTTAAAGTGCTCAAAATTGGTTATTGCCTTCAATAGTCTTTCCTTATTAATATAAAAAAGAATTACATTGATACGACGTTTATTTTTTTAAATTTGTACAAAAGATTAGAGGCTTCTTTCAACATCATTCCCTCTCTCTCTTTCCGCAGCGCGCTCTTAAGATCTAAAATTAGTTTATTTTGAAAGATAAATCAAGGTATATTGATTGCAGACTGCTTCCAGATGGAAGATGGAAAAATTGCAATTTTCTCAGTGAATGTCTTATCAAAATTTTCATTTCAATTTTTAAACTATTAAATTTTTCGTTAATAATAATCAAACTTTTTAAATTTTCAATTCAATTTCAAGTTCTTGATGAAAACCTCAGATGCGAGGCCGAAAGCCGACGAATGAACCCTTACAACCTTTCTGGTCGCATGTAGGTTAGTTGAATTTTCCTTATTACCAAAAATGATTAATTGTTATTTATGTATCAAGGGCACAATCAATAGATTATAGCACCTATAATCTGATTGTGCCCGTGGTACATACAATGTTTTATTTCATTTTGGTACTTGGTACTTGAATTATGAAAATTGAAGAATTAAGTATTTTGAAAATAAAAAATATCATGTCATTTTGTTTGTGCTATGAATTTTTGGTGTGCATGGTTCCTATGGCGAGAAACTTGGAGGGGCGAGAATTAATTATTTTATTTAGCAATAACGCGAAAACGGCACTAGATATCGAAAAACTGAGCAAAAAATTCTCCCACCCTCGCAAGGTACCTCCGTGAATTGTCGGTAGGAAGGCATATGCAAAATTTCAGATCGATCGCGCAAAAAAAAACAGAGTCCGGACTAACTCCTTTTGTTTTGATATTGTTGTCATTGCTTAACAACTTTATAGGCCCTCGGGCTATAAAAGCCATATTATGCCCCCATATCCGTGCTAAAAAACAAGGTTATGATACCAAAATGAAATAAAATATTATTTGCTACATTTCTCTATCTCAACGACTTCGTCCCCTTATAATACTTGGCTAAAAAATGAACAAACCGATCAGGAGTGTCAATAGAAGACTATCGGAAAACGCGTTATCTGCGCTTCCACCGATAAAAATATGTTCGGTCTTTAAAAACTAATCCTTTGAGATCGAAGGTGCGAGGCCGAAGGCCGAGCTTATTATGATGGTCGTAAGCCGTTTTCTGCGAGGCAAATGGCCTACGCCCGCTATGATTAACTTGGCCTACGGCCTCATTCGCCTATAGGCCGCCATATTTCCTTTTCTGCGTGTTAGACAATTTCTCACATAGAAAAAATATCGAATAACGGAAAACGCGTCATAGGCGTTTCTACCGATAAAAATAAGATTGGCCTTTATAATAAAATAAAGGACAGAGATCTGTGGTGCGAGGCCGAAGGCCGAGCTTATTATAGGGACCTGTCCTGTGTAAATAATTTAAAATTATTTGAAGAAATAGAAAATTCTCAATTTTTGTAAAAATACCATACGAATTTTTTTATCACCTATTCTGGGGGATAAATAACTATAAATTGATTAATTAAATGCCCCCGGAAGGGGGGGGGGGTTGAATGACAATAGTCAAAGTGAACAAAACTCGATAAGGCACTTGAAATGTTAAAATAACCCAATGTCTTGTCTAGAAAATTTATGTATACCCTGACCGACCCCCCAGATATAGGAGAACTAGATAATCAAAATTTATCTATATCATCTTTTCAGATGGACGCTAAAAGGTAAAATTTGACCTAAAATTGAATAATAAATCACCAGAGGGTGGGGGGATCCAAAGTCTTGTCTACAAAATATGTATCCCATGGCCGGGGGTCTGAGGGGTATACAATACCCCCCAAGTACAGGAAAACTAGATAAACAAATTTTACAATGATCATCTTGGATCTTTTCAGAAAGACGATAAAAAGTAAATATTGATTAGCTAAATTTCCGGTACCTGGGGGGTATTCCATACCCCCCAGACCCCCCGGTCGATTCACAACATTTTGTTATTCTGAGATAGTTATTGTTATATTCCTTGTTATGACTTAAAATTGAATAATAAATTACCCGAGGATGGGGGGTTCCAATGTCTTGGGGGGTATAGAATACCCCAATTATGGATTTCCATTCTGATATATTTCAAACTACTTTGTGTTTTATAAAACCATTAATAAAACCAATAAAAACCTTTACTCGATATATTTTTGTCCTGGAGGGGCGGGGCGAGGGGGTGGGGGTTTACCACACTTTCAGGTTTGTAATGTCACGCTCCATTTGTTATCTATATTAGTAAAATTATAACCGATAATAAAAGATCTTCTACAATACCAATTTTTCAGTTTGAGATAAAATTTGTTACAGTCGTACAGACCGGGGGGTCTGGGGGGTATTCCATACCCCCCAGGCTGAATAAAAGCACAGTCGATTTCCAGATATTTTTTGTATCTTATCCAGTTCTTCATGTACCATTTTATTTTGAAGAAAATTAAACTTTGTGGTCTTGTTGCACTGGGGGATACTCCTTACCTCCCAGTTTATAATACATGGATTTTAAACATCACTCCGTCCTTATCAACATCCTCTGGCTACCCCCCAGCATGCGGTCATAAATTTCTATTCTGCTATTCGCAATTTACATTAAGCAAACGCCACCATGCGAGAGAATTTCAAATTAGTACATGACGTATTAAATGAAAATAAAAATTCGTTCTTCAGGCTCAAAACATATCAAAATCAACTAATTAACAAAACATATTACAATAAATTTAACACCATACTGAAATGCATGCAAATTTTTACCAGACTATGACTTTGAATTTGGAAATATACGTCTAACCACAGCCATTTTGTTGTTGCTGGTGGCGCCACCAACGGTAATGTAAATCGTCAATACTTCCATTTATTTTGATTTATTGATGCAAAAGTGTGTATATGACATTCAAGTTTTCTTTAAATATTTACAAAAAACTGTTATGAAGAAAAGTAGGAAAGATTCTTCCGTTATATTTTTGGACTCATGTCAAATGTATGTCAAACAAAATATACCGAAAGAATCTTTCCTACTTTTATTGGTATCAGTTTTTTGTAAATATCTAAAAAAAACTTGAATGTCATATACACACTTTTGCATCTAGTGGCCTCATATATCGATACTACTTTCCCATTTATTTATCCTGGGAGGACCCCCCTCCCCCGCCCCGGTTTTACAAGTCACACGCTCATTAAATTTTACTGTTTGATTTCCTCTCCTTCATTTCTTTTATTTATAAAGAAGCAAAGTAGCTTGTGGAAAACATAACACTGATCCAGAAAAATAACGAATTTACGAAACAAACGAAAAAATGATGGTAGGATTGGAAGGGGGCGGGGAGAGTGAACCATATCTAAATGCTACTATAATATCTAAAGGAGTAAAACCGAAACAAAAGATTAAAATCCATTTGTAAATATGATAAAATATGCATTGTTAAGGATTTAAATTCTGTTTTATTTCCATTTAGTTTGTATTATTGAAAAAACTCTATCGGAAGATTGTCACATCCTAGGAGGTGTTCCATACCCCCCAGACCCCTCGGTCTAAAATACCATGCTTTGCCTGGATTGCAACGATCTTGTTCAGTTCTTTCCTGGAGAACTGCATATCTTCAGTTTTATCCTCTTTTTCGAATTTATGAAGACTTTTATCCCTGTATCATTGTAGATATTCGGATTCGTGATTCTTTACGCTTCCTTTTGCAAAAACCTACTAAAACCCTTGCTTTGCATTAGTGAGTTATTCTTGTCCTGGGAGTATTCCATCCCCCAGACCCTTCGCTCCGGTTCCACAACAACACGGCCTTTCTTGTTGTTTTATTACCACCCCCCCCCTAGATTAACATCCCCACTGCACTTTACTCTTCATTTTCGAAAACTCCTTTAAAAAAGCAAAATAATAGGAGCAAAAAAAAACGAAATGAAAAGGATAAACAAGTAAACTTTGAAAACCTATAATAAATATTGAGGAGAGGAAGAAACGAAGAAAGGCCAAAGTTTGTTGTTGTAGTTAACGGATCTTAAAAAATCAATTCATCTAATTTAAGGTCGCGCGTTATTAAATGATTTGCATTATAAAACAAATTGGATTGATTTTGATGATAAAATCGCGATAAATAATTTAATGAGTGTTTTGGTACCACGTAATTATTATTATTTTTGTTTAATCAAATGTTTAACCTTGTCGGTTAATAAGATCAATAAATACGAGAAGTGAAGTTTGCTTAAATGAAAAGTAAACAAATTGAAAACTTAATTAGAAGATCGTGGCGCGGTTTATTATATAGCGACCTCGGGCGCCACCGCGACCAAATTGCGGAAACGCAGAGTACGATCCTGATTTTTAGGTATTTCAATTAATTTGCACAATGAACCTATATTGGCTTGTAAAAACACACAATTTTAATTACTTTTACATTTTGCAACTTTCTATACAAGAAGTAATCAATGCTCAGTTTAAAATTTTTTGCTACATCAGATATCCGATCTAAACAGCGCCGTAAAATGTTAGAGAATAAATTAAAATAACTGTAAGTAGTTTCACAATTTGTGCAACATTCACGATTCCATTGTACAAGCATTAGGTGGATTTAATTGATATTGCTCTGACATATAAAACGCAACAACGTTAATGTTCGTGATCATGTCTGTCCGTCTGTTAATAACCGTGACAACTCTTCAATATTACCTACCACTAACCGACTAACATTCAAAGTACCTTTTAAAGGCGACACTAATTACAATTTTGTTACACATCGATAATTCAGTCGGACGACGACAGCGTGCATTTTCGTTTTCAAGAAATCAATACTGAAAACCGATAGTTTTATAAATTCAAATCTATAAAGTAAGTCAACATACATAATATACATACATAGTTGTTGTACCACTACAAGTACAACACAAGTAACGTAAAACCAACGGATCAAGTTTTATCAATATTCATGATTTTTCTTATAGACTTAAGAGCGCGCTGCGGAAAGAGAGAGAGGGAAGCAGTAGATATGATGTTGAAAGAAGACTCTAATCTTTTGTAGAGATTTATAAAATTTAAAAAAATTATTTGCGCCATATCTAAGGGAACCCTTGAACCCTTTGTGCGTTAAGATGATTTTATATAGTTTAAAACTCCACTAAGGGCACTTTTTGATTTACAAGTTTTGTACAAGTTTTCTATAATTGATGATGAAATCGCTTCAAAATCAGGTTTTGTCCTTATAATGATCTGCAGAAGGCAATAACGAAGTTTCATTAAGATCGGTTGTCATAAAAATTCAAAATTGTCTTTTTTTATAAATTAAATTAACCTATTTACTTTTAATTTAAAGCGCTCAAAATTGGTTATTGTCTTCAATAGTCTTTCCTTATTAATATAAAAAAAGAATTACATTGATACGACGTTTAGTTTTTTAAATTTGTACAAAAGATTAGAGGCTTCTTTCAACATCATTCCCTCTCTCTCTTTCCGCAGCGCGCTCTTAAGAAAACGAACAGTCCCCCAATAATGGCGGTGGTCATACAAAAAAAGAACCAACGTACGCATAAAATCAAATGGACTGGTTCCTTTTTGCATAACTACGTCGAAATCGTACACAGTATGTCCGGTTTTTGCTGTTCAGATTATTATTTGACTCAAGATTACCATCCACTAAATTTCTTACATCGACCGTAACACCCTTATTTATGAAACTCTACCATTTTCACTTCGTTGTTAAGAAGGAACTTAAAATTTCCCATTTTAAATAAAAGTTTTCGTATAGTTTATAATTAAATTTTCAGTTCAATTTCGAAAATTTAATAAAAATACATTTTTACAGAAATTTCCACTACCTAATAATTTTTCAGGTTCGATTTAGGGAAACGGAAAATGTTATACCAAGAATGCTGTTTTCGGTATTACCATGGTAACCAATAAGTTCAATTGGATTTTCCTTCCGAAGTTTTCATTGTTTCGATAATTTTTAATTTTATATTGTATTTTCTCATTTCAAATTTTAAACAAATATTCATTAATCCAAACTGAAATTTTTATTAGTTTTTTGTCATTCAACTTCTTTCGGTTGTTATTTATGTTCGATTCAGCGTTTTTGATAAAAATAAAACTGGAAAGTGAAAATTTGTTTCCAGTTTCTTTTGTTTTGAAAATTGCCTTTGGTTACCGTGGTAACCAAGTCCAATTTGAATTTGTTTTGAAATTTTCAGTTAAAAAAACTGCAAGTATAATTTAATTTTTTCACTAATATTCAATTCGCTATTGCATTTTACGTTACAAACTCAAATTTTTTTTATTCTATTATTAGGTTCAACTGTTTTTCAGTAAAAACAAAATATTGACAATTGAAAATTTTAGACAACGAACATTCATTTTGGTTACCATGGCAACCAAGTACAATTTAATTTTTCATTTAGGGAATTTCCATTAATTACGAAAAGACGATTTCTGAAACTTTTTAACCCTCCCTCACCCATGTACCCCTTCTAGCTTAAGTAAAGATTATTTTAGAAATTTTCGACCCCCTCCCTTCCTCGTACGTATCATCAATAAAAATATTTAAATTGAGGGAATATTAATTTTATATATGAAAAAGAACTTGGAACGTAATGATTTGTGTGATTTTCATTAGCGCCCCCCCCCCTCCTCCGAAGACCTTCCTTTAACAAAATTGGAAACTGAAAATTTTTAGGTTGTTTTTCGTTACTATCGTTTTTAAAACGGTTCTTATGATTTTACCATTAATAAAAAATTCTTTTTAATTCATTCAGATTCATTTTCTCTTGTAAAAACACAATTGAAAATTCAAATTATTATAGAAAAGAAGTGATTTTGGTTACCATGGTAACCAATTCTAATTTTTATTATCCGTCAATTCGTAATTTTCAATAACGGCTTGTCAACGTATTTTTCATTTTAAATTGTCGATCTTAAATGTTTGGATGACAATTTTAATTTTTTATTGTGATAAATTTCTTCCAGTCGTTATTGCGTTCGAAGCAAATTTTTTGAAACAAAAGAAAAAACAAAACTGAAAACTACAAATGTTAAACCAAAGAAATTTATTTTGGTTGATGCTCAATTTTAAGTTGAAAAGTTCAATTTTATTTTCATTTTTATATTTCGTTTAAGAGAACTGGAAATTCAAAATGTTATGAAAAAATGGATTTTGGTTAGTCATGGTAATTCCATTTTCCTTTCCTATTTGTGAATTTTTAGAGAATTTTCAATTTGTTTTTCATTTCAAATTCAAATTTTTGTTATTTTTTGTTCGTTCTTTTCAATATTAATTCAGTAAAAATAAAATTGGAAGTTGAAAATTTGATGAAAGAACTTGTTTTTGGTTACCATGCTAACTATGTATAATTGTAGTAACTAATTTTCTTTTCCAAGCAATCATTTTTTAAAAAATTCTCACTTTTTCATTGCATTTTAAAAATGTAGTAATTGAAATTTTAGTTTGAATTCAAATTTCTGCATTTGAGTTCAAATGTTATTTATTATGTTATGGAAAACGAAATTTTGTTTTTGGTTACCATGGTAATTAAGTCAATCTTCAGCGTCGTTTTATTTTCTTGCTTAGCTACCGAAACAACAAAATCTAAACTTGTCAAATTTGAATTTCCTTCCCTCAATTTGTTTTGAGAAAATTAAGAAAATTAAAATAATATTAAACAGTTAGGCCTTCGGTTGTCATGGTAACCGAATATTTTATAATATTACATATTGTTAGATTAAAATTTTTTCGGTAAAACCATAATTGAAAATTATAAAAATCTTACACATGAAAAATTTATTTAGGGTTGAAGTGTGAAAATTAAGTTGTTGAACGTCATTTTCTTGCTTAGGTACTAAAGGAAAACCCAAATTTAAATTTCATACAAAAGGAGCTGTTTTTGGTTACCATGGTAACCAAATACAATTTGATTTTCCTTTCCAACAATTTTCCTTTTAACAAAACTGAAAACTAAAAAATTAAAAAAGGGATTTTTTGACATTCCGGAGGTAAAGTACTCACTTTTTACCTCGATTTGCGGGTGTAAAGGGGCACTTTTTTACCCTGGGGGAGTAAAGTTAAAAAATAGATGCATTATTAAAAAAATGCGTTAAATTTTTGCTTTAAGTTTCTAAATTGGCGAAGTTCCTACTTTACCTCCCGGAATTGCAAAAAACAGTATATGCACGACGAGAGTAAATTTACTTTTGGCCCATGGGTAATTGTTTAACTCGGCTGGCGCCTCGTGTAAACAATCCTTTACCCTCGAGCCATAAAAGTGTCACTTTGCTCCCTTGGTGATAATGTACTATATTTGCTGTTATGGTATTTTCAAGCTGTTAAGACTTTCAGTGCAATTAAAAAAAAATCTTTTATTCTATTTGATTACCTTTTTTCTGTGAAACGAAATTTTAGACCAATTTGATTAATCTTTTAATTTTTCATTTTTAGCAAAACTGTAAACTGAAAATTTTATTCAAAAAAGGTTATTTTTGGTTACCACGGTAACCAAGTCTAGTTTTACTTTCCTTTAAAAAGCTTTCATTTATACAAAAATTTTCAACCGAAAATTGGTATTATTTCTTCGTTTCAAATTTTCTAACTTTCTGCGATTTAAATTTGAATTTCCTTTTTTCCTTGAACAAGGCTGGAAACTGAAAGTTTTACATTAAAGTAGTTCCTTATGTTACCATAGTAACCAAATTCAATTATATTTTGCAATTTTCCTGAAAATTAAAACTTTTATACCATGGTATTTTTACTTTCAAATTTTATAAGGTTTTTCGATAACTACGGTAACTTAAGTCAAGCTTCATTTTCGAAAACAAGTCATTTTTGGTTACCATGGTAACTACAATAAATCTAAATAATTAATTTTTCTTTCATATTTTTCATTTAATAAAACTCAAAACCGAACATTTTATATTCCTTTCGAGGTTTTATTTTTTTTCAGAAATTGTCTGAAAATTTTTACTGCATTTTTACATTTTAAATATTTCATTTTATTTTTGGATTGAAATTCAGAGGTTTTTAAATTTTTTCAGTAGTACAAACAAAATTGGAAACTGAAAATTTTGTACAAAAGAAGAACAACAACTCCAAGTTTAAGTTTTCATTTTCCTAAAATGAAAGTTATCAATTCTTTATTATACTATTTTGATATTTCAGAATTTTCACTCAGATTTTTTGACAAAATTGTTTTAACTAAAACCAAAACTGGAAAATTAAAATTTTCTACAATACGAAGTTTTGTTTTTAATTTAATAATTTAATTATCATTTCAAATTTTTTGTTTAACAAAAGTTGAATAAATTAGGAGAAGGTGGCAAGAAGTACCCCTCCTAATCCGGTTCGAAGGACCATGACGAAATTAGAAGAGGGTGGCAAGAAGTACCCCTCCTAATCCGGCTCGAAGGACCATGAATAAATTAGGAGAAGGTGGCAAGAAGTACCCTTCCTAACTTATGTGGTTTGAGTAACACTCAAATTGTAAGTTTAAATGTTTTATTTTATTTAGTTTAGTTTATTTTGTTTAGTTTTATTAAGTTTTAAATACACTATTTATACAAAACTTAATTGCTAAATTATCACATTTTAATTCTATATTTTTAAATTAAAGTTATTGACCTGATGAGTAATGATTTTGTTACCTGCTTATAATATTTTATGCTTAATTAAAGTTAATTGACCTGATGAGTAAATGTTTTGAACTATGATATGCTTTCAGTACGGAAGTGCATTTTGATTATTAAATGAATTACATTTTAATTTGACCTACTAAAAGTGCGATGAAGGCATTTTTGCTTTATTAGCACTTCTTTAAGTAGGTTTGTGACAATTATTCGTTTTTGTTTAATTTACTTATATACAGGGTGGCTGGAAACGACAAACCAACCAACCAACAAAAAACCTGTTTAATTTTAAATTAAACAAAAGTAGAAAATGAAAATTGTGTACAAAAGAAGTTCGTGTTTTGGTTGTCAAAATATGATACAAAACAGTTGTTTTTTAAAAATATTTTCAATCTTATTCATCCTTTATCTTCATTTCAAATTTTCAAACTGAAATTTTTTGGTTCACATTGAGATTTTTGTTGTTTGTTTTATTCTATTCAACTTTTTTCAGCAAAAACAAAATTGAAAACTTAAAATTTTATGCAAAAGGAGCCATGTTAATGAAGTTCAACTTAATTTTCCTTCCAAATTTTTCGTAACAAATCGGGAAAATAAAAATTTTATACAAAAGATATGTTTCCGGTTACCTGGGGCGGAGGGGGTCATCGAAAAAAAAAACTCGAAACATTTTAAATTCCTTTCAAAGTTTTAATTTCTTTAGAAATTCAGCACTTTTACTTTTTAAATTTTCACTTTCAGTTTTGAATTGAAATTCAGATATTTTAAATTTTTTTCAGTGCAAAGAAAAGTGATAACTGAAAATTTGCAACAACTCCAAGTTCAAGTCTTTTATTTCTTCTCAAGCTGTCAATTTTTCATTATATTTCAGAATATTAACTCGGAATTTTTGAAACAAATTGTTTTCACTAGAACCAAAACCTGAAAATTAAAATTTTCCACAGGAAGTTTTTGTTTTTGATTACCATGGTAACTAAGTTGATCTTGATCGTGGTTACCTTTTGTTGCTTAGTTACCTAAACAAAATCTAAACTTGGATTCAAATTCACATTCTATTTGTAAATTGTACTTTTTTTTGGTTAAAATAAAATTTTAAACTGAAAATTGAATTGAAAAGAATTTGTTTTTAGTTACGGGTTTGACTTTTTTTTCAAAGTTTTCATTTGTTTTGTACAACAATAATTATTAATTTCGGTCAGGAATGTTTTTGGAAATTAATTTCAAAATTTTAATGAAAATTCCCAAATTAAATTTCCTGTAAAGTTTCATATACCTACCCACAACTGCCATATTCATTTTCTCAATTTATCTGCTATGTTGTTAAATTTAAAAATTAAATTTTGCACATGCAAAATTCGGATATTTTAGAATTTCAAAAAATTGTAATATTATATTTTCAGGCTTGCTCTAGCGCTGAAATATGCGAATTAATTTGATATCGATAGGTCCTTCCGAGGAAGATATCTTAAAGTCGAATAAAATTTTTGTTAACTTAACTTACGTAATTGGAATTCCGATTGTGCAGGTTGTAGAGGCGACCTGGGCGATTCATCAGACATTAAAAACGTTAATCTAGTATTTGTAATACACTTGTACACATTAAGCGCAATAAAATAGAAGTGGTAAATTTTTGATCAAACCACGAAGACAAACAATAGTGAAACCATTAATTTATTAATAATAAACAAACACTCGCATAAGATACTTGTAAAGCATTAAAACTTCCTAATATACTCAAAGGTGTGGCGTAACTGCACTTCAACTGAGATGTTAGCACTTTTTTCTCCAACACACTTTAAATTAATGTACATAACATCAGGAAACTGATAAGGAAAATAAACTTCAATATCCTTAATACCTGTTCAATATTTGAACTTTTAGAAGGAATTTTTTGAGACGAGCGGTGCAGGTGATTTCGATCGGCTCAGAAAAGCTCCAAGTGGAAAAAAGCTCGCACAATAAAATTAAATCTCGGATTTGCATAATTGAAATTCAAATCGTTCCGAGTGTTTCATAATAAATTTTTTCAAGTGTAAATAGAATTTTGGCGTGTGGGTTTCCATTGTTAGAGTTCAAAGAAATTGATTCCATGATGAAACTAAAACCGTAATAAATTTAAAAACGACGAAGGTTATGCAAATATCTATGACACATTATTGATTTTTAATCGCGAATTTCTTATCTCTCACTTATTCAATAAACGCGCAAATATTTGGTTAAAAAATGTTTAGAAATCATCGCAAATTTTTAACTTCTCCAAAAGTCAAGCGCACAAAAATTTAACATTTAAAATTGCCGTGTCATAAAACGATTTTTTTCAACTTTCATTTATAACAATAACGTGGTTAATTCGAAAAATTTTGTAATCCCAATGAAATAATTGTAAAATTAGCCACGAGCGTGTCTTCTTTATTGTTATGATTTGCATCCCATTTTTTTTTCAATTTAAAACGCGTGCGTGATTCATCAAAAAGAAAGTTCCAATTTTGATTTGTTTTGTAATTTTTTTAATTATAAAATTTATTTCTTTGTTTTTCAATTTGGATCTCTGCTCGATCCACTTCTAGCCAACCAACGCGGAAGAGAATGAAGATCTAATTTTACCAAATTAGGATTTTGATTTCATTGTTAAAACAAAAGTACGGTAACAGGTACAGGGTTTTTCTCAGCTCGGTTACCATGACAACCAAAATCAAAAAACTAAATTCAGAAAGTTGAGATTTTGTTTTGGTAGTTATGATAGAAAATAGTGGGTTATTATGGCAACCGAATTTTTGTACCAAACAAAACAACATCAAAAATTGAAGCAAAAGCAATTTGAGAGGCTTAGAGATTTTGTTTTGGTAAAGCTGAGCAAGGAAATTACGATCAAAGAAAACTTTCTTGTGAAGGATTTTCAATATCTTGTATTATTTTTATTCAAAAAATCGAACAAAATAAAGACAAAAGTTTAAATTTTAATCCAAGTTTAGATTTTGTTTTGGTATCGAAGTCGGTCGTCGGCTAAAGCAGTTAAGTGCGTTGCTGCTAAAGCTGAATGCCTGGTTCGACTCCGGGCTCAGTAAAAACTTTATTCTGACCGTCTCCCCTCGGAAGGCAATGGCAAACCACCGAGGTGTAATCTGCCTGGAACAGCCTCTCTGGAGATGAAGTGTATACACTTCCCGCGGTTCGGAGCCCGCGTTAAGCAGTAGGTCCCCTATGTGTGTGATAATACTTCAAACGCACAACACATACATAGGAGAGAGGTCGCCAACGTCCGGGAGACCGGATATGGCACTTGAAGAAGAAGATCGAAGTAATAAAATGAAACGACGATCAAGATCGACTTACTCAGTTACCATGGTAACCAAAAACAAAAACTTCTTGTAGAAAATTTTAATTTTCCAGTTTTGCTTTTAGCAAATATAATTCTTTCGAAAAATCTGAGTGAATATTCTAAAATATAATGAAAAATTGATAACTTTAGAAAAAATGAAAAACTTGAACATGGATTTGTTCGTCCTCCTGTACTCCTTTTGTACAAAATTCTCAATTTCCTCTTTTGTTTTTCCTGAAAAAAATTTAAAATATCTTAATTTCAATCCAAAACTGTAAGGAAAAATTAAAAATTTAAAAATGCTGAATTTCTGAAGAAATTAAAACTTAGAAAGGAATCTAAACTGGACTTGGTCGCCGTGGTAACCGAGAAAAAATCTTTTATGTATAAAATTTTCAGTTTTGCGTTTTTTTAAATGAAAAATTTGGAAGAAAAATCAAATTAGACTTATTATGGTTACCACGGTAACCAAAATCAACTTCTTTACTATAAAATTTTCAGTTTTAGATCAAAATTGTAAAATGAAGCTGGACTTAATTACCACGGTTACCAAATATCTTTTTTATTATAATATCAAATTGTTAGTTTCCTATTTTTTAAATGAGAAACTTGAAAGGAAAATCAAATTGGACTTCGTTATTATGGTAACCAAGAACTTCTTATGTGTAAAAGTTTTAATTTTAAATCCAATTGGGCTTAGTTACCATGGTAGCAAAAAAAAAAACAAAACTACTTTCATGTAAAATTTTCAATTTCCAGTCGTGTTAAACGAAAAATTGATATTCAAATTGGACTTTATGGTAACCATAAACGTTTTGCATAAAATTTTCAGTTTTCCAATAAAATAAACAATCAAAATTCGAATTTGAATCGAAGAAAGTTAGAAAATTTGAAATGAACAAATAATACAAAGATACTATGTGGAAAATTTTTGTACCATTGAAAAACGGAACCAAACACAACCTTTTTTGAAGAAAATTTGCAGTTTCCAGTTTTGTTAAAAATGCAAAATTTGAAAGATTAATCTAATTGGCCTTATTATAGTTACCATGGTAACCAAAAACAAGTTCTTCTGAATAAAATTTTCAGTTTCCCTATTTGTTACGAAAACAAATTTGAGAGGAAAATTAAGTTGGACTTTATTACCATGGAACCAAAAACTTATTTTACATAAAATTTTTAGTTTTCAATTTTGTTGTTGCTGAAAAAACAACAAAAATCTGAATTTGAATAAAAAAATTTCAGTTAACCCCCTCCCCCTCTTGTTAACCGAAAAACAACTTTTTTGTGTAAAATTTTCAGTTTTCAATTTACTAAATCAAATTAGACTTGGTTGCCATGACAACCAAAAGACAAATTTCTTTGTATACGATATTGCATGACCGCGTTACCATGGTAACCAAAAATATTCTCTGATTGATTCCAATAAAAAAAACAAAAAAGCTTTAATTTGAATAAAAGGTATAAAACAGATTGAAAAGTTTAAACTAAACGAAAAATTAGAAAAGAAAATGTAATAGGACTTGGTTACCACGGTAGCAAAAAGCAGCAGTTTTTCTTGTATAAAATATTCAGTTTCCACTTTAGTTTTTATCCAACAAAAACTGAAAATTGAAGAACGAAAAATAATAAAAATTTTTCTGTTCCAAGATGTGTTTTCCAATTATTGCTTTTTTAAGATTTGTTTCTACTAACTAAAATTTGAATTTAAAGTGATGGAAAATCAAATTTGAAAAGTTTAGATTTTGTTTTATAGCTAAGCAGGAAAATTAAACATTGATCAAGAATAACTTAGTCACGACGGTAAACAAAACAAAAGCTTTTTGGGTTTCAAATCTTGTATTTGTTGTAAAAGTAGACTTATTACTTGTTAGTTACCATGGTAATCAAAATCAACTTGTTTTCTATAAAATTTCTGAACTTAATCACAACGGCTACCAAAAAATCTTCTTTTATTTCCAATTTATTTAAACAAAACATTGAAAAGGAAATTCAAATTGGACTTAGTAGTTACTATGGTGACCCAATAACATCTTTTGTATTAAAATTTCAGTTTTCAATCGAATTGGGTTGATTTACCATGGTAACAAAAGAAAAACTACTTTTAGATAAAATTTTCAGTTTTCAGTGTTGTTAAATTAAGGAAAAATTTAAAAGGAAATTCAAATTGGACTTAGTAGTTACCATGGTGACCCAATAACATCTTTTGTATTAAAATTTCAGTTTTCAATCGAATTGGGTTGATTTACCATGGTAACAAAAGAAAAACTACTTTTAGATCAAATTTTCAGTTTTCAGTGTTGTTAAATTAATGAAAAATTTAAAAGGAAATTAAAAGGACTTAGTTACCGTGGCAACCGTAAACTTCTTTTGAATAAAATTTTCAGTTTTCAATTTTATTTTTACCGGAAAAAAATTTAATCGAATAAAATAAACAACAAACATTCTAATTTGAATCAAACAATTTCAGTTATAAATTTGAAATGAAGAAAATATACAAAAAGGAAAATAAAATCATAGACCTTTGAATAAAATTTTCAGTTTCCAGTTTTGATAAATGAAAACTTCGAAAGGAAAATCAAATTGGACAATTTAGTTACCATGGTAACCAAAAACGACTTGTTTCGCATAAAATTTTCAGGCTTTAATAAAATTGGAAAATTTTTTATTAGGACTTATTGTAATTACCATGATGGTAACCTAAAAAACAAAAAAGATTTTCAGTTTCTAGATTTAAAATTTGAAAGGAAAATCAAATTGGAATTCCTTACCATGGTAAATAAACTTCGCTTTTTCAGTTTTCAATTTTGGTTTTACTGCAAATAATTTAATCGAATAAAAAAACAACAAACATTTGAATTTCAATCAAAAATTACAATTTGAAACAAATTTTGAAATGAGGGGAAAACACAAAAAAGATTGAAAATGTGTAACAAAAATTAAAACTTAAAAAGGAAAGGAAGTTTTAGACTTCGTTACCATGACAGCGATCAATTTCTTCTGTATAAAATTTTCATTTTCAATGTTGTTTTAACTGAAAAAAACTAAAGTACAAGAAAATGTTAAAAATGTTTGGACAAATGCAAAATTGGAAAAGAAAAGTGGAAAATTGCAAACCCTCTTTTCTAAAATATAAAACATATTTTGTATAAAATTTTCGCATTTCGGTCAGTATTTCAGTACAGGAAAATTCGAACGGAAATTCAAATTAGACTTGAATAAAACAAAGGTTGCGTTTTACTGAAAAAAAATTGAATTGAATAATAAATACTGTAAAAACAACAAAACTTTGAAAATTGGACAAGACGGAAAATTCAAAAACGGATTAAAAAGTTTTGAATAAATGAATCCAATTGGACTTCGTTACCATAGTAACTAAAAACGCTTTGTTTTTTGTTTACAATTTTCAATTTTTGCTTTTATTAAAAAAGAATCTGAAAAAGTGAGGAAAATTTTAATTGTTATAATAACATTTTAAATTTTTAATTAACGCTTCGGATAGTAGTGGGGTTACACCGTAGACTTCTTTAATATGAGCTGAAAATCAACATTCTGTCTTGTTTTTATAAAAAAACCAGTTGAAAATTTGAATTTGAAATGATAGAAAATCAAATTTGAAAATTAACCTTCGGGTGGTCGTACGGTTAAGCTATAGACTTCCATAGCGGTCAGAATAATTTCTCAGAATAAAACCTTATGAATAATTTTTTTTCAATGTTAAAATTGGAAACCACATTTTTTCTGATAAAATTTTATATTTTAGATTCAATAACGTTTAAAAGCTTGGATCTACGAATTTTGAAAATCAAATGATTAAGTTTAGTTTGATTTTACAATTTTTATCGAAAATGGAAATTTTATTATACAGAGAAGTTGTTTTTGGTTATCATTGCAACTAATTTGACAACAACAAAAAAATTCGAAGCTCAAAATACTTTTGTTTTTGTTTATCGTCGTGGCTAAGTTTGTTATTCATGATTGTTGTTTGATTTTCTCGTTTAGTTGTAAAACACATTTTAAGCTTTTCAAATTTGATTTTCTTTTACTTCAAATTCAAATTTTTGTTGTAATTGTGTTCAATTCAGATTTTCATTAGGAAAATCAAATAATTTTAACGTTCAGCATTTTTTAGTAAAAACTAAAGCGGAAAATGAAAATTTTATGCAGAAAAGTTGCTTTTGGTTAACGTGATAACCAAATTCCATTTCATTTTCTTTTAAATTTTTCGTGTATTCTAAACTTTTGAATCTGTTTTATTCAAATGAAAATTTTTTTTTTTTTTAATAGATTGAATTTTTTCAATAAAACTGAATTTTTTTTTCAAAGTTTTGATTACCGTGGTAACGAAGTCTAATTTGAAATTCCTCTCAAATTTTTTGTTTAACAAAGGTAAAAAATAAAAATCGTGTACAAAGAAATTTTTGTTTTTTGGTTGTCATGGCAACGAAGTCCAAGAAACTGAAAATTGGATACAAAAAAGTTGTTTTTCAGTTACCGGGTGGGCGAGTTCTAAGATTTAATTTTTGAATTATTTGATTCAAATTCAGATTTTTGTTGTTTCTTTATTATATTCAAGTTTTTTCAGTAACAACAAAATTGAAAACTCAAAATTTTATGCAATAAATTTTATATACTAATTTACAAAATTTTTAAAAACAATTTCAATCTTTTCTCGTCTCATTTCTTCATTGCAAATTTTGAAGCTGAAATGTCTTGATTCAATTTCAGATTTCTATTATTTTTTTTATTCGATTCAAGTTGTTTCATCAAAATTTTATGCAAAATACATTTTGGTTACCATGGCAATAAAGTTCAACTGAATTTTCATTTCAAACTTTTCGTAACAAATCGAGAAAAGTTTACTCAACAAAAGGGTTGTTTTTGGTAACTATGGTAACCAAGTCTAGTTTCATTTTCATTCAAAAAGTTGTCGTTTATACAAAAATTTTCAACCCATCATTGTCTTCATTTTAAAATTTCTTCGATTCAAATACAAATTGTTATTGTTTATTTTATTGGAAAGCTGAAAATTGTATACAAAAGAAGTTTATATTTATCATAAAATCCAATTTGAACTTAAAGTTTAAAGACCAAATAAACTTTCCAAGTTTTAATTTCTTCAGATTTTGTCAATTTTTCATTGCACACTTTTGGTTTAGGAGTGACATCGAAATGAATAATCGTGGTCATAAATCTAAACACTTGACCAAAATAAGTACCAAAAAAACAAAAAAGGCACCCAATCTAAAATTTACTATACAAGTAGCCAAAAGTATAATAAAAATAATATATTGCCATGATTCAATCGGCAATGGGGATTAACAATTATTAGGGATGCAGATAAGCAATTACAGGTCGCATGAAAATTCTTCTACGATTTAGAAGGTTCTCCGACGTTACATAAGACTCAAAGAAAGAGTTCAATAAATTCGGTTATTAATAAAGACAGGTAAGGAATGGGAAAATCCAAGAATGATATTGACAAATATAATCTGATATCCACAAATTAATTCATAAAAATTGTTAGATCGTAAGAAATTGTTATTAAATAACAAAATGTATAATTATATTAGATTAAGTTGTGCGTTAAAAATAAGAAATTACGTGAGTTTTGAAAATCGGTTGAACAATAATGGGTGACAGTTACCTAATTCTGACTACTCGAAACTAAATTTCTTCTGCTACACACTAAAGAACACAGTTAATATAACAAATTCTCAAAATATGAAGGGTGAATTTATTATCAAAATTTTGAAATAATCGAATTTGAACTTAGCTAATTTTCATGAAATTTTGATGGATTAACGAGATTCAGGAGCGCATCAGCCCATTCTGTGGTCAGTCCGTGCACTCCGATATACTCTTACACTTAGAATATTTCGCAGCGGCAGATGCAGCTCGACCGTCGTACATGCAACATCGATTATTTTTTGTTTTTAGGCGATTTTTAGGGGGTGAAACGTAATAGTATACTGCCCCATACCGCAACTATACTTTTTAATGCTATTTTGAGGGTCTCTCGCATTCCGGTTGCATTAATCCCAGTTTTCTTGATCGGTGGCGCCTTCTCGTTTCTTTAGCCCTGCCGCGTAGCGGCTCTGAGCATGAAAAACCGCCCGGAGCCCCGGAGGGGCGTAGGGTAGGTTTTTTGTTGCTCGCAGTTCTGGCCAAGCCAACGTTTATTATGTTTATTTACCCCAAAATTAAAAATTTTAATTTTTTCACTTTTTCGGCAATACACGGGTAATTTTCAATTTTTTTGATTTTATTTATTACTAATATCCACTAATCACACCCCCATCTATCCGAATTTCAAAGAAAAATTGAAATCCGAGCGAAAAAATTTCACTCGATTTGAAGGGACCGCTAACGAGCTAGGTGGGTGAGACCGTGTTCGACCGCATACAATATGCGACTTTCCACTACTTTTCAAAAGTCGATATTTTCGTTATTTTGAACATATTCACCCTTTTTTTTGTTTTATTAGACAAATATAAGCCTGTTCTTTAGTGTGTAGCTGAAGAAATTTTTTTTCAGCTAGTCAGAGTTACATAACTCTCGCCCAATAATGCAACTGTGATTGTCCGGGATGTTCGAAAGATCGCAACGGCAAACGGATCGAACGATGAACGCTAAAATAAAAACATGGGCGTATAATTCGGGGATTTTTCTATCCCGACAAAAGAGAAAAGATTCGATTTCAGAATAAGAGCGAAGGAGCAATCGCAGAACCGACTACTAGAGAGAGGGGTTTTCATGCGAAAGGTACTATTCAAAGAGCTAGCTGAGGTAGAATTAAATAATTTCAAAATCAATAAAAGTCAATCCTTAATTAATAAAAAATATTGCGGCACAACGAGGGCAAAGAGAACACAGCAATATATATTTTTTTTCAAGAATTTTAAATGACCCCTTTTTGGGATGGTGGGACACGCGAAGTTAAAATTTGATCAGTAAATTTTACTTTTCTAATAAATATATTTTGATTTAATTATTTACACAAAAAAATTCACTGAAAAGCCTCTACAATGCCAAATTTGAATTATTTTGAAGGGTTGTACAATGTAAACGGGTTGCTTTTGGGCCAAACAAAAAAATACGGGTCCGTTTATTTGGCATAACTTAGAAGTATACCAAATTTGAGCAAAATCGGATGGGGAACATAAAAATAATAATTGACAAAAAAATTGGTTGATTTCAACCCTTTTAGAATTTTAGTGAATTTTCTTTATAAAATTGAAGTTTTAAAGGAAAATTTCTTTTTATGAGTTTAACACAGTACAAGAAAATTTGGCATTTAAGAAACTAAATTAAAAGTATATATTATTAATTACAAGTCAGCCGTGGTGACTTGCAGCAGCTATCTATCTTCTATATTGATATTTTCACGTCTCATCTTTCATTAAAATTTACACGACAGATGGCGTGACATTCGTTGCTCTCTTGTTATGTTTTTTACAGCAGGTTTTTGAAAATTTTGTCCTGCAACTTATTCATCTTCCACTTCACGAAACTTACTTAATTAAATATAGAGGAGAAGGGCTTATGCCCTTATATTTTATTATCCTCCAGCCACGTAATTCATAAATGTTATATGATTTGATTTGAGATACGTTCCTGAGCCCGACGGACATGAATCCGTTGTTGCACCACTCTCAGTGCGGTCTTTAGGCCGCACAACAAAGGAAATCACATACTAGTGTTTAAATTATCGCTCGTTCTGCTATTTCCTTGTTTATTCCGTAAAGTAGCTGGCAATCAGCAGCGAGGAAAACTAAATTAATTGTATTAAAGCGTCATATCCCCCCCCCCCGCCATCTAAGGATCGTCTGCAAGAAATAACAAATCCTAAAAATTTCCTTACTGTGGCTTTGCAGTTTTTCGACCCCAGAGAATTCCACATCGTCATTTTGACCTTAATCCGTTTCCAACAAAAAGCGATTAGAGTTCAATGCCATTTTCGAGTTAAAATTTCAAATGTTTCAGCTAAAATTACGCACTTGTAAAGCAAACACAATGAGAAGGCTTTATTTAGCAGTATAGACCATAAAGCGGCTTGTTATAAGGTAGGAAGTCCTTTCAGATAATGAACACATGTCGGAACATCACTCATCCGTTGATCCTAGTAGGCGAAGACATGCACCCGTTAAACTTATTGCCATTCATTAGCCACGTTTGTTCTCCTTAAGAAGTTGAGTGCTCATTTATAATATGGAACCGACCGAGTGATTTACACTCCAAGAAGATATTAAATGTTACCGACCGACAATGCACCGACGATTCTATGATCTCTTTAGTCCTACGTAAAAATTGAACTCCGATAAATCTTAAGCCCGCTCAAATTTAAAAATTAATTTATCGGTTCTGTTGCGGAGCCGGGTCGGGTCGGGCCAGGCCATGCCACAATGGACAAAAAGTCTGGCGAACAACAAATCGAAATTGAATTGTTAAAAACAATTAACGAAAGCAATCTCGACATTTTAGTTATAGAAACATTAATGTTTTAGTGTTTGTATAACTTTGTATGCTAATTACGTACAACTGCTGTCATGTATTTACCTGTTGGTTGGTCAATAACTTGTAATAAAAGCGTGTACCATTGTTTTAAAATAAACAAATGTCGATTATTTTTTATAACGAAAACTAAGTCGAGAAGAGACGTAGGTGTCGAAAGGTGCTCGAACGCCAAAAATGCAATCCAATCGAAAATATTCGTAACGCTTCCGGGCATCACAAAAGTAACATCCTGTATTTTACGAACGCCCCGAAATTATAGAACTCGGTCCGAGCAATTTAATTAAAAGTTTACTATCCATTACATAATTTAGTTTTAATTAAAAATTTGGGATACAGTTAATTCTACAAGCGAATCGATATTATGACCTAGGGGTTCGGAAATGGAGTTCATTTTTCTTGACACCGCTACCGATGCGATCGATTACATAACCATCCATTCCAGTTATTAAAATCGTGAACGTGGCTATTAGCAAATTTGGTAGACAAAATAAATTGTTTGCAATATGCAGGACCGGATTATTAAAACTCACTTACCAGCGAGCTGCTGGCACATCGCAACGGTAATTTGCTCACCTGAAACAAAAAAAAACAACTTTAATATGGCCATTTTTAAAGAAGGAACGTTAAGGATAATAAAAATATTACGAGGAAATAAATTAAAGGTGAGGTGCTTACATAATTAGTAGTAAATCATGTAACTATTGACACTACATGGTTTCTCGGTAACGCGAAATTACCCGACACAACTTGTCGCGTGCCAAATTTTTTAAAAATACCTCGTATGCGCAACAACTTAATTATTTAATAAAAAAGATACCGACAGAAAAAGAAACATAAAATACCCTTATCGATTATTAATTTTCAGACTCGGCTTTACGTTAAAATTTTCCTGAATTTTCAACCATGGCAACGCATTTTTGTTTCAGAATTTTGGAAAATTTCTGAAAAGGATTTTGTTTTCTGACTTTTTTCGGTTATTATGATAATGGACTTCGAAATGTTTCATCTTGCGAGATTGGCCAATTTAATGGTATTTGGAAATTTAAACTTTGTATTCAGATTTTTCCAAAATATTTTTAAATTCATTGGCACAACTTTGATTTTTCAATTACTAGAAAAATTACAAATCTGCACTTCCTAATTTTTAAAATTTTTGACGCCTAATTCAATTCCTTCCGTTCCCTGAAAAGTTTAAAATATCCTCTTATTGTCGTTGGAATTTCACTTTCCCGTTTCTTTTCCTTTCCGTTTCCGAGTTCCTTTCCCGAATTTTCACCAATTTTCAGAATTCTAGGGTTACTTAATTGCCACGTTAACGCAATTTTGGTTTAAGAATTTTCCGGAATTTCTAAACACATAATTAATACTTGGTCAGTTTGTGCAATTTTGAAGAAAATTAAAGTATAAAATTAAGATCTTTTTAATATAATAAATTTTTCCGAAAAATATACAGCCGATTTAATGGTGAATTTCAAGAAAAACTCGAACAATCCGATTTAAAAATTTTTTAACTCGTTGTTTCTCATTGCCACAACTTGGAAATTTTCAATTAATAGAAAATGAAAAATCTGTACTTTCCGACGATTATACTTTTCTAAATTTTTTTAGAAATGTTCAAAATTCATCGTTACTGTCCTTTTTGAAAAATGTGATCATCAATTTTCCCGAAATTGTACTTACTCGTGCGGTTACCATGGTAACGCAGTTTTACTTGAAGAATTTTCGCGTATTTCTAAAAAAACAATTAGATTTTGTTTTTAATTTTTTTGCATTTTCGGATACTACGACAACCGATTGCAAACCGATTTTTCGCATCAGTCAATAATCAATCCATTTTACGGTTTGTGAAATTTCTAACAAAATTTTCCCACTACCCTTCAGTTTCAAATAAAATTTAGAACAGCACCTTTTTAGTTTAATTTTGATATTATCACTTTTAAGCATACACTTTTATATTCTGAAAGGAATTCTGAAGCCGTAGGCTTATTGCGGTGAAAGGCTGCCAGTCCCGCATTTCAGTGAATTTCAGTGTCTGAACAAACCCCAAAAAGTTTCTTCAAATTCTTCTGTCGATTTATAGCCGATTTTTATCGATAGAAAATTTTCATTAAACTTTCATTTAAGAGCATAAAATTATTCGGAGCCTAATTTAAACTGTAGGTCCCCTATGTGCAGTAAGAATCTAAATATATAAAAGAGAAGATCTGCTTGCGTGTTTGTTCGCTATACGTTCCTAGACCCTTGGACCGATCTCGACCAAATTTTGCACAGTTATTTTGTAGCTCCAGGCGCAACTATTCTCGCATATATGGAGAAGAAATTCGAGCGGGGAAAAAAGTTATTCGCTTTTTTCGAAAATCAAATCACAAGTTTGACAAAAAATTTAATTTGTCAAATAATTAATTTGACGTACAGTCAGTGGCGGGGAAAAAAGTTATTCCAAAAAATTTAATTTGTCAAATAATTAATTTGACGTACAGTCAGTGGCGGGGAAAAAAGTTATTCGCTTTTTGCGAAAATCAAATCACAAGTTTGACAAAAAATTTAATTTGTCAAATATATAAAAAACTACTAACAAAAAACCACTAACAAATTAATCTGAAAATACTGTCAACAGATGGCGGGGATGGCGGCTTTAATTCGAAAAATGCAAACCACTAACAAATTAATCTGAATGCCGCGAATAAGACCGGAGCACTTTATATAGGTCGCAGAACTCGCCGGAATTGTGCAAGAAGACGCAGATCCACTTCTTCGTGGAAGATCTACCTCTTTGCGGAAGATTTAACTTTACATGAAGATGTAACTTTACGTGAAGATTATGTATGTATGTATGTATGTATGTATGTATGTATGTATGACAGATGACGGATGACAGATGACGGATGACAGATGGCGGATGACAGATGACGGATGACAGATGACAGATGACAGATGACAGATGGCAGATGACAGATGACAGATGACAGATGACAGATGACAGATGACAGATTAAAGATGAAAGATGACAGATGAAGGCCGAACAACTATGGCCTTCATGGATCTATTATGGTCCGGTCTGTGAGGCCGAAGGCCGAACAACTATGGCCATCACGGATCTATTATGGTCCGGTCTGTGAGGCCGAAGGCCGAACAACTTTGACCTTCACGGATCTATTATGATCCGGTCTGTGAGGCCGAAGGCCGAACAACTATGGCCTTCACCGATCTATTATGGTCCGGTCTGTGAGGCCGAAGGCCGAACAACTATGGCCTTCACGGATCTATTATGGTCCGGTCTGTGAGGCCGAAGGCCGAACAACTATGGCCTTCACCGATCTATTATGGTCCGGTCTGTGAGGCCGAAGGCCGAACTACTATGGCCCTCACGGATCTATTATGGTCCGGTCTGTGAGGCCGAAGGCCGAACAACTTTGACCTTCACGGATCTATTATGGTCCGGTCTGTGAAGCCGAAGGCCGAACAACTATGGCCTTCACGGATCTATTATGGTCCGGTCTGTGAGGCCGAAGGCCGAACAACTATGGCCTTCACGGATCTATTATGGTCCGGTCTGTGAGGCCGAAGGCCGAACAATTTTGACCTTCACGGATCTATTATGATCCGGTCTGTGAGGCCGAAGGCCGAACAACTATGGCCTTCACGGATCTATTATGGTCCGGTCTGTGAGGCCGAAGGCCGAACAACTATGGCCTTCACGGATCTATTATGGTCCGGTCTGTGAGGCCGAAGGCCGAACAACTATGGCCTTCACGGATCTATTATGGTCCGGTCTGTGAGGCCGAAGGCCGAACAACTATGGCCTTCACGGATCTATTATGGTTCGCCCTGTGAGGCCGAAGGCCGAACAACTATGGCCTTCACCGATCTATTATGGTCTTCCCCCTGTGAGGCCGAAGGCCGAACAACTATGGCCTTCGCGGATCTATCATGGTCCTCTCTCTGTGAGGCCGAAGGCCGAACAACTATGGCCTTCGCGGATCTATTATGGTCCTCCCCCTGTGAGGCCGAAGGCCGAACAACTATGGCCTACTCGGATCTATTCTGGGTCTAGATGGCTAAGGGCGGCGGATGCCGCCCGTGCCAGCTAGTATAAAATAAAAATAAGATCGCGTGCTAAACCTTTATAAACAGTACATCCAGGATATTCCATTCGGGGGAGCTTCTCCCCCCCCCCCCCCGTACCATTAGATTCTGTCACAAGCAGCTGAGTTTGAATTTATATGAACAACAAATTGGTTCTTAATTTATTATTGCTTTAAATATTTTTACTATACAGCTTTGTTACTACCCTCCCCTCTGAAACCGCCCCGTGAACAACACATGGGTCAAGTTTCTTGTTGAGCTGCAATTTTAGTTTCAACAGCCTCAGGTTAAGTATGGAAGACCTACAGTTCAACGTTGGTTAAACTTAATTGCAATTGATTTGAACAAATTAGTTTTAGATTTTTTCTTTTCACTTCGTCAAGCTGGGGGCGGCTTTAGTTAATTGTGCATCGTAAATTATTCTGAAGTTCTTCCGATTATCTTACATTGTTTTGAAGAAAATTATACTTTATGACAGTGTTGTGCTGGGGGGTATTCCATACCCCCCAGACCCTCCGGTTACCGGAAGATGGCCTGCAATATTCCCCCCTTATTAACTTTACTTCGGTTTATTATTTCTTAATTATAAGTTATAGTGGCGCTTTGCTCTAAATTCTCGCCCTTTTTGTTTTGTTATTTAAACACTCCGTGATGTTACACAATATTCCATTATCAACCCCCCCCCATTTACGGGGTAAAAAGTGCTGTAATGAAGCATGGTCTTTGGGACAGCCTGAAGTTTTTGGGTCGGTTGTCGGAAATAATTAGCTACTAATTTAAGAATTAGAAAAATACCCCCCAGGTACAAGAGAGGTACAGTCGATTCCCACATTTTGTTTTATAGCACTTGGTCTTCAAGAGTATTTTATCCAGTTCTGCATATTCCATTCTCTTTATATTCTTTAAATAAAATTACTTGTTGCAATGTGGGGTATTCCATACCCCTCAGACTTCCTGGTTACCAATAGATGATTCTGAATTATCTTTCCCCCCTATTAATAACTTTATTACGATTTCTTTTTCCCAGTTATAATGTACGATGCCGGTTTGGTCTAAATTCTCGCCTTTTTGTTTAGTTGCTTCAACACGTTGGGCGCTGTGTCATTACCAAATCCCCCCCCCCGAGCGGGGAGAAACGTGATGCATTGGAGCATAGTCTTTAAGGCAGCCCGGAATTTTTGAGTCGGTCGTCGGAAATAATTATCTACCAATTTAAGAATTAGCAAATAATTAAATGATACAGTCGAAGAGACCGGGGGCGTCTGGGGGGTATGGATTACCCCCCTGGCACAAAAAATAGTAATCAAATCCTAGATTTTGTTTTGAATTTGTTGGTCTTCAAGAGTATTTTGTCCAGCTCCATAACCCATTTGCTTACATTCTTTGAAACAAATTAAACTTTATGATGGTCTTGTTGCACTGGCCCCCCGGTCAACATTGCATGGATACTACGTCTTTACCAATATCCTTTGACTACCTCACTCTGCTCTTTTGTTTTAAATAATTGTTTGTTTTGTGGTGTTTGGAAGTTTGGGTTTTATTCCATACTCGCCCACTTAGATGGGGTGCAAGGTTGGTGCATAGATGCATATGTTTCGGGAATGCAGAATATGAAAATTAGGAGGTTTAGAGAGACCGGTCGCGCATAACTGCAGTTTCCCTGGAAGTAAGTCACCCCCTAGCAGTTTAGAGATATGGCATCCATATAAAAATAAAAATAAATCGAATACTGTACACGTGGATACCGGGGGGCTGGGCTATTGAATATCCACCAGATTTCAGTTCTATCATACTAACGATTTCATCCAGCCATTTTCTCAGGGACCGTTAGGTTGCTTCTTTATGAACTTGCAAGCAAACTGGAATTTATTTTTCGAGGCATCAACAGATCCTTGGAGCTTCTCCTGAGGGTCCTTGTAATGAAGACAGAGTACAAGAAAAATGCTAATGTTGATTTTATCTTCATACCTTATGGAGTCCATCCAATCAGGAAATACTATGACCGCCACGAAAATGTAAAATTTTTTGTACCATGTCAATACAAAAATGTTCTGATGGATGGATAAATAAGTTATGAATATGTGCCAAGTAAATAACAATGGCAATGCGAGAGGTTAACTGATAATTTCGAAATACCCGGTTTTTCCAGGTTTAAACCTGAAAAACATTCTGGGATGGAATTTGAATAACAAAATACTGTTTTATCCATCTTACTGTTTCTATGACTTGTTCTCCGTCCGTTTCGCAACCAGGCACTTTATTAATCTGTGATTCGGAACCCAGACCAAACAGTAGGTTCTCTAATGTATGATAACCTGATAACTGAAAACACTTCGTATGCAGGACTCATGGTGATCACCTACTTGTAGTCTTAGAATAAATATCAAGAAATCTCTTTAGTTCTTCCTGGTCTTCTTGAGCCAATTATTTGATTTTCATATCAGATAATTGAATGGTATGTAATACCCCCCAGCATCATCAGGTGGATCGTTGGTAATTAATTCCATACCCCTAAACCCCTGGTTGAGAACATTTCGATGTAGAGTAACCCAAGTTTTATTCATTACTTATCAACCACCTTTTAAATTCTTGAAGAGTAATATTGAAAAAATTGAAAGTTTTCTTCCAATTGGAATTGGAATTCTTGCCTAAATTCCAGCCAGGTACCCATTCCATTATATTCTTTTGCACTGGGGCGTATTCCAATCGAATCTTTTATTAATCACTTATTATCAATCTCTGGCTCTCTAAGAGTATGTTTTCCAAAGGATCATCACTCCGGCACCGCGACGCCTTTACGTTGCCTCTATAATATTTTTCTATACTTTTCACTGTACATTTAAACAAAATCGAATAGGGCCGTTGATGTCTACTCAAATAAATGTACTTTAAATAATGCTCTAAAATATTTCCAAAAAACCATTTTTTAATTATATTGAGCCATCGATCGTCACGATGGGGGCTGCATAAAATATTTCCGCACTAAAATATCGACGCCAGTCCACCCCTGGGTAGTTGTAATGTAATACCTTGTAAATATCCATAGTTGACTGTGTAGCTTGTCGGAAATTTGATACACAACCTGTCAATTATTTTAATGCAATTTCTCGATGGTAATAAAATGGAGAAGTTTCAAAAATCCCGCAAGCTTTCTAAAAATTATACTAGAAACTGATTACTCCACATAAAACAAACTAACGCAGAAGAACCAATTAAAATTTATTGCTAATTAGTTTGGATTTTTCGCAAATTTTATAGGAAGAACTGGAAGACCCCATTAGGAAGATACGAATTAATTTTCATGAATAATTTATTCACGAGTTGGTGTACGTATTATACTTGTGACGGTATCAATTAAATTAATGAAAAGTGAAAGAAGAAAGTTGATGTAATGCGCTCGATGCCGAATGTAGAGCAAATATGACAAAACTGCTCTTGTCAAGAAAAATGGCGGCCGTTAAGACAAAGCGATCCGAGACTTCCATCATTAGAAAAGTTCATTAAGAGACGTTACGAAATAGCCGAGGAAGCCCACGCCATCGTACTAGAAAGGTGTGAAATTATAATGGTTTGTGTATATTCCAATTGCAGAAACAGGAGTGGGCGTTACGAATATACAGGAAGAAAGTTCGCTTGGTTCATAACAATGCAAGAATTATGAAATTATGAAATAAGTTTTCTTGTGTTTCGCCGACAACATTGTACTCACATCCCACTCGAACAAATTGTGGGTGGAATCGATTTGGTATTTTACAAATTTATGAATATTTGCAATAATTTTGATTAATTATAATGATTTGTGTGAGAAAATAAAATTGCGGTTGTGTGCAACGCGAAGAAAAAGTTGGGATCGAAAAATAATTAACTTAACACTTCGAGGTCCAGAGGATGGGATTAATAAATGGCGCAACGAAATACCCCCTGGATAACTCATTTAGAAAGATTTAGCGCGGTGTATTTTCAACTCCTTAATATCAGCAAATGGTTGTTTCAGCAACGACAGCAACAATTAATAGAAGCCCCGGGTTACAAAGTGATTTATCGTAGAAACTCATTAGTGCCTGGAGAGACTCAACACGCGCACTCTTTTGCTCACATATTCACCCACACAACTGACCAATCATTCATCATGAACCCCCCATCCGTAATTACTTATTTCAAAAAATATTCTAATTATCACTCGGCGATTTTCCTAATTATCATAACTCAAATCATAAATTGGACGTCGTCTTCAACAACTTAAATAATTACTTTTTGCGAAATAACGGATCGAATTAACAAAGAGGCCATTCTTTTGCTGCCTTTCCAGCGTACCAGGTGGTTTCGGAACGGAAATATCATTGTGCAATTGGAACAATTTAGTGGAATAGTGCTATAGGAACCAGTCGAGCAAATTCGTGAAGAAGACATTATTTCAACATTGCAAAATAGAAACAGTACAACGTTGAGAGACCCGGACCGAAAGGGGAAATTTTCTTATTCTTTACCTTAACAATTTATTTTGGGAGATTTAATATTTTTATATACCTTTACCCTAAGTGGCCAATCACACCCCAATAAATAAAAATTGAAACTTAATTTTTCTGACTGATGCAACTTGGGTTGAACTGCTGAAGAAGCTGTTTTAAATTTCTGTAAAATAACTCAAATTTGTCCATGTGAATTTAAACAGGACGAAGAACTTTTGGTGTCATTTTCATAGCAAATAATGCACGAGGGCGGTCCCATAATTACCTGGCCTAACAAAGAAGACACAAAAATTTTGGCCACCGGTCTCTATAAATTCCAATGTCATTAATGTATTCTTTCAGATGAAGGAGAAGGCCGGCTGCGCCGGGATGCTCCATCAAATACATATCAGGTGAAGGTAAAGGTAAAAATTTTGGAACAAAATATTGTTATTTCTCAACATAGTTTCCATTTAGCTCTATACACTTTTGCCAGCGATGTTCAAAAGCTTTGATACCCTTTTTATAGTAAGAACCGTCAAACTCTTCAAAATAAGCATCAACCGCATATTCGACCTCTTCATTATTGGCAAATCTTACCACCAAGCCATTTTTTTAAGTTTGGAAAGAGAAAATAATCCGAAGGGGCCAAATCTGGCGAATGGGGTGGGTGAGGAAGCAATTCGAACTTCAATTCATTGATTTTGGCCATCGCGATAAGGGATGTGTGAACAGGGGCATTGTCGTGATGAAGCAACACTTTCTTTTTCGCCAAATGTGGCCGCTTTTTCTTAATTTCATCACTCAAACGCTGCAACAAGTTCGCATAATACTCGCCGTTGATGGTTTTTCCTTTTTTAAGATAATCAATGAAGATTATGCCACGCGAATCCCAAAAAAACTGACGCCATGACCTTGGCAGCAGATGGAACGGTTTTTGCCTTCTTTGGAGGCGATTCTCCCTTTTGAGTCAATTGGTTTGACTGCTCCTTGGTCTCAGGTGTATAGTAGTTTCATCTATAGTTATAAATCGACGCAAAACTCGGATTTATTGCTCTGAAACATAGCCAAACAATTGGTTGAAACATCCTCACGACGCAGTTTTTGTTCCATTGTGAGCAAACGCGGCACCCATCTTGCACAGAGCTTGGTCATGTCCAAATTTTCGTTCAATATGCGATGTACAACACTTTTTGAAATCCCTGTTATATCTGCTATCTCGCGCACTTTCAATCGACGATCACCCAATACAATTTTGTGGACTTTTTTCACATTCTCTGGAGTGGTCACCTCATTTGGTCGACCACTGCGATGTTCGTCTTGGCAGCTCGTACGACCTCGTTTAAACTCTGCCACCCAAAATTTTATTGATGAAAATGAAGGTGCAGACTCCCCCAAAACAGGATCTAGCTCGTCTTTGATGTCGGTTGGACTGAGACCTTTTAAATGAAAGTATTGTATCACATAACGACAACCAATTTTTTCCATGTTTATAAATTCACTGAGAGCGTTCACTACTGATGACTGTCAATCAAAGACTAAACAACGTATCGCTGTCAAACTTCAAACTTCAAACTTAAGCTTTATAAGGTTGGTACTTTCGAAAAAAAAATTTGTTTTCAACCAATTAACGCCATCTATATGTAAGGCCAGGTACTATTGGGACTACCCTCGTAGCCAAGATCCAAAAAAATGAAAACACTGAGATTCTTCTAGTGTTATTTCTAGAAGCTGGAGAGTCAAGCGTGAAATCAAGTTTAAGTTTGGAAACCCAACGATATTACGATTTAATTCAAGGATAGATTCAGCTAATTGATACTCTGAAATATAGATGGGGTGGTAATAATATACCTAATTCGAACGATTGACGATAAATGGAATCGAGAAATTTAACAGCGGAGACCATAAACAGAGCAAAGAGGACGAAAATGTACGCAACATCAATGGTCGAATGACTTGAAGAGAATTGCTGAATTTTCCCGGAAGCACATTTGGAAAACCCAATAGAACCAAATAGAGATTTCCATTTAAAGCTTAAAAAGAGACACTAACCAAATTGAAAAATGTCTACTCTTGTGGGATAGCGTTGTTTTATGAAGAAATTGTAGTTAATAACCAACGGCAGATGTATCTGCTTAAAAGCCAGCAATGCTGGGGGGTATTCCATAACCCCCCCCCCCCGACAGCGGTTCAATAGTGCCAACTGTACAATAAACATTGCGAACTTTGATCGAAAAATAAAAGAACGGATCTTTCAGTGGTTCGGCGATTTGAGATCAGAGTTACCAATGCTTGTTGTTGGATTAGCGCCGAGGGGGGATCACTGGATTTGAAAATGTACATTATACTGCTATTTGGCAGTATTTAATAAAATACTGCTAAGTACAGCCTAAGGGTACGTTTATGTTGGAGCTGCGATAAACGATAAGAGCGACGATACTAGCGAAGCTAAGAAAATAAATGTCATTATTTTATATGCAGTTGTTTATATTGTAGCGTTGCGTTGATATAAACACCTGCATATAAAATAATGACATTTATTTTCTTAGCTTCGCTAGTATCATCGCTCTTATCGTTTATCGCAGCTCCAACATAAACGTACCCTAAGGCTGCATGGAGATTAATAAAGCAAACCATTTTAAGACAAAACGTTTTGTTGCATTAAAAAGCATTTTGCTTTATCTAAAAACATGATAGAGCAAAAAGCTGTCAAACCAAATGTTTTGTCTTATCTTAAAACATTTTGCTTGATCTCTAAAACAACTTTTTTGCTTTAATCAGTTTGTTTTCAGATCAAGAAAAACTATGTAAGACGAAACAAAACGCAGTTTTTAGATAAAACAAAATGTTTTGTCTTAACTGTCTGTACTGCCACAGTGATCCCCCCCCCGTTAGCCCCCCCCCGTTAGCACTGATTCACTACAGATTCCGTGACCCCCCGGGTCCGGAATTTCCCCCAATGCACAGGTTACTATGAAATATAGTACTTCCTCTCTAACAGCTGATTTTAGCGACGATATCACTGTTAAACTTGCCAGTGCTTATTGTAGGGTTACCAGTGTTGCACAATATATTCGGGATTACACTGGGGGGGGGGTTACTCCATACCCCCAAGTCGACAGTTGAACAGTGCCACTCCTTCAAAACGCCATTTTTTCAACGGCCAGCTTTGCTCGAAAAATTGAAGTATGAATCAGTGAGAGACTCAGCGAATTGAGATTAAAGTTTCCAGTACTTGTTGTAGGGCTCAACTGTTCAACTACAGTTTTGGTAAATACCCCCCCCTTCAAGTGTACAGATAGGTATGGAATAACTGATTTATTCCCCAACTGAGGATCTTAACCTCGCTTATTAGGTTTTTTTGCCGATAGTTTGCTTAATTTTAGCTTCGGATTACGCTGGAGGGTAACTCCATACCCCCAGGACCCCCCAGTCAGCGGTTCAACAGCGCTAACCAGAGCGAGTATTGTCAACCTTGATGGCAAAATTTAAGTGCGGATCTTTCAGTAGCTCAGCAAATCGAAATTGAAGTTAATTATCAAGACTTTTAGATCTGAAACGTTGAACTATTATTAGCCCTTGCTCATGAGTCATGAGTCCAAAATTCGAAGTGTTAACTTTTCAAGAATTCAGAGATTTGAGATCAAATTTGGAAACGGTGTTCTCAAGAGATTACAGAGTTTAACCGCAGAATTGTAACTTGAGGTGGTACACCAAGGTATTCACTAAAAGGCTGAGTCGAATTGGAGACCGTAACTGTTGACAAACCATCTGCTTCACCGAGAAACCGGGAATCGAACAAAGCTGTGAATTTATGGAATAACTCCCAGTGTACACACATAGGCACTGAACAATCGGTTTGTTCACTACCTGGAGATTTTAGCAGCGCTTACATAGGTTTTCGCCTATATCTCGCTTAAATTTAGCTTCGTCTTATAGTGAAGGGTTATAGATATTGAATTACTGACTGAAGACGGTCATGGTCTGAACGTTAGCGCAATCAACTGCTAACGCAAGGCGCCCCGGTTCGACTCCTGGTATTGACTAAAAATTTCTTGGCCGTCTTCCGTGTTTCGGAGGACACGTTAAGCAGGCGGTCCCCCTGTGTTAATGATTTGCCATCATAACAGTAAAAAAACAGGGTGCAGGCACATCGAAAGGCAAGCCTAGCAAGCTACCTGAGATGTAAAAACCAAAACTGCTCACAGAACCAACAGTGCCTCTGACAGAGGCATATAGTTGGGAAGTACAGGACGTAGTCCTAGCGTAAGAAGAAGAAGAAGAAGAATTACTGACTGAGTGGTAGGGGAAGGGTGTGGAATAACCCCGTGTAAAACGAAGATCAATTATTAAGCGACTTATGGGGAGCTATGTAAGTGGGACTAAAATCCTCAGTTAGGGAAGAAGCCGCCACTCCATATCTACCTGATATGGAATTCCCTTTCCTCTACTCCCCAAATCTAAGGTTCAACAGTGTGCACCCGCAGTATTAAACGTTTTAAGAAACAAAATTAAAATCTACTTAGAAATCTGTATAATCTAAACTGTTTCTATTTTATTAAATGCTAGTTAAGCCACACTGATCTGTTTCCATGGTAACCTGTAAGGCTCTACAAAGACACATAATATTATGATTTATGATACAGTCAATTATTTAACGGATACGCTTTTTGGTTGCTAAGTGACATTAATTTGTACAATTATATTGCTAAGTAACCGTCGCAGAGCAACGAAAGTCACTGCAACGTTGAATTATTATTTGATTTGTCTTGGGTCAAAAATTCGAAGTGTAAATCTTTAAAAAATTCAGAGGTTTGAGAACAAATTTGGCAACGGTTCTTTTAAGAGAATACACTGTTGAACCGCAGAAAGTCCGACCGGGGGGTCTGGGGGGTATGGAATACCCCCCAGAGTACGGGTAAATATGCGAACCTAACCTAACCTAACCCTAGGATTGATCTCAAGCTGCTGAACATGGTCAAAAAGCACCGAAAGTCGTTGCAACGTTGAACTAGATGTAGACTTGCACTGGAGGTATTCCATACCCCCCAGACCCGCCGGTCATGGTTCTAAGTGTAAATCTTTCAAAAATTCAGAAATTTTAGATCAAATGTAAACCTAACTTCCAGTATAAGTTCTATTAATAGTTCAAGTAATTCTAGTATTGAAATTAACACCGTCCCTTTTTACCGACACATTCATCTAAAATCACTGTCTTCTTCTTCTTTCTTCTTTAAGTGCCGTGCCTGATTTCAGACGTAGGCGACCTCTCTACTATGTATGTGTCGTGCGTTTGAAGTATTATCACACACATAGGGGACCTACTGCTTAACGCGGGCTCCGAACCGCGGGAAGTGTATACACTTTATTTCCAGAGAGGCTGTACCAGGCAGATTACACCTCGGTGGTTTGCCATTGCCTTCCGAGGGGAGACGGTCAGAATAAAGTTTTACTGAGCCCGGAGTTGAACCAGGTATTTAGCATTAGCAGCAACGCACTTAACCACTAAGCTGGCGACCGTCTCTCCTCGGCTGAGTGGTCTCTCTGTACTCTGTACAAAATCACTGTACAACTCTTAATTTAATGGCGTACCGACAAAAAATGTAATAGTGTTTTTCTCGTAAATACGATCCTTAGGATGTCCAGTTAAAAAGTTCCAGATAACTAACTGTTAGTTAATACGTTTGTTTGCTTAGCAACGTACCTGGTTGCAGTAATTAGCGTCATAGTTACGATCACGAATGCAAGCTAATGTAATGGGTTCCCAAAATTAGGGATATTGAAAATGCCCCGGAGGCCAGACCGAAGTTATTATAAGCATAAATTGTATAATGTACCGTGAGCATAAAGATGTTGTACTCCGATTGGACACGGATTAAGAGCAGACACGAAATTCTTAATCCCGGCTCTGCATAGCAATATAATAAAATATACAGCAATCTCCAAGTGTGTTGATAATTGTTTAAGATAAATTGGACATTTCTAGTATATATACATATAACATATTCATTGCAATAATTTATTTTATCCTAAGTTGGCAGAATTGTTATTATTATTATTTCCTGAAAAGCTCGCGTAGGAGGACATTGTTAATGTTGGTAATATTTTGTAATTGTAATCAAGTTTGTAGTTGCAGATAACAAATTCTTATTCTGCTAATAGAAATTCTTCAATAAATTAAAAGTCCATATACAGGAAATTAAAATACCACAAAAAATTGAAAACAAATAAACGTGGAATCACTTTCTCCACGAATCCACCTGTTGTGCGATATTTAGATCATTTAATCGGCCCATCGCGGATCAAAACCGCAAGTAACGACCAACCGTTATTCCCCTTCGGCCAAAAATGAAACATCACGCCTCTGACATTTCAGTTGTGGTGCAATATATTTATTATATAGAAAATTATATTAAGAAAATGGCATAAAAAGTCAACTTTTGTGGTATTTTAACGAAACGAATTCGTTCTCGATGCTCGAGAAAGTAAGTACATTACTTGCGTAATCCGTTTAACCCTTTCACGGCCACCACGCCACGGGGTTAACGCGACTTTTTATTTCGGTGAACAAAAGGGCAAATTAGTTTTGAATAATTAAATTCGCAACGGACCATAAAAACGTCCAGTAGCATTTCCAAATTAGCAAAAAACTAACATGTTGGTGCCGGTTTTTGATGCATCACTTCAAAAACCTAATTAAAATTTAATGGATACAAAATGGCGCCTAAATAATTAAATGTGTTATTGCTTCGTGTAAAAAAGTCAAGTTTATGACTCAAAAAATTAAATTCGCTTTGGTTTTGCCTGTTAGCGAATGTTAGTTCGGCTCGCGATGGTGCGAAAGGTTAATAGCAGCTCAAAATTAGTAAATTTGTAGATTAAAAAAAAAATAAACCAACTTGTTGTTTTACGACACGTAAAATTTTCGTTTAGAGGTTTAGACTAAACAATCCCAAACTATTGAAGTCATACGATCCGAAACTGCATATAGAAAAATATTTACGAGGTGAAGGTTAGCAAAATTTCTTGAACGACGCGACGTGACGATTTTTTTTTTTTTGGATAAGAGTAATTTAGAAATTAAAACAAAAACTGAGATAAATGACGTAAACGCAGTTTCTATTTCTAATTTCCATTTAAAGTAGCCTAGAAAGGGCACACAATTATCGGCACGTTCGTATCACTAATTGGTCGTGAGTCGCGATATAATCAATGATATATCAATCAAGAGAAACTGTTGAATGTGTAAAATAATTGTCAATTAGTGCTTAAAGGGTAATGCAGTAGCTTAATCACCCTAATTTAATGCAATTGTGGTAATTTGTTACGTATGCAACGAAATTCTTTCCAAAACTTAGTATGAGGTAATAACAGAATTTTTGATGCCGAGACAAATTTAAAGCTCTCAGAAACGGTTTAATGTAGGGTCGTTTTGACCTCCCATGTATTTCCTAGCAAGACAGTTTTTCTAACACGGATAGTTTGGCATGACGAGCAACTATAAATCATTCATAGATTGAACTTTCAAAAATTATTGGGTAGTAAAAGACATTTTGGCATTGCCCATATTTTAAGGTCTTCTGAAACGGTTTCACGTAATGTCATCTTGACATTAGTGCCATACAAACAAATCCTGAACAAAATAGAAAAAACATTTTGACTTCATTCCACTACAAGTTAGTATTCTTGCACAGTTAGTACGTTACGAGAGCAAGGCTGGAACCATAAGTTCTAATCCACTTTACACTAAATTATTTGCGAATTTTTGCAAATTCACGGTTAATGTAACGTTAAACTATTATTATTTCATAAACTGGGGGGTATGGAATAATTGGGCATCATTCCCGGTCATGAGTCAAAATATCGAAGTGCGAATCTTTCAGAAACTCGGAGATTTGAGATCAAATTGGCCAATGCTTTTCCTAGATGATAAGTAGAGATAAGATTTTTAGGTCGTATAAATGTTATACCAGAGAGCGTTAAAGGGTTAATTGATACACGGCCCCGTTCGAAAGTTATGCTGTATGGAAAAGAAAGAAAAAACGGGGCCGTGTATCAATTAACCCTTTAACGCTCTCTGGTATAACATTTATACGACCTAAAAATCTCATCTCTAATGATAAGCCATCAAACAATTGAATGATACGATACGCTTTTTGGTTGATTGGTGACAATAATTACGTTGCTAAGTAACCGTCACTAAGCAATGAAAATATCACTCTAAGACATAATTATCAAGGCCTACTGTCTGTGTACTGGCGGGTATTCACACCCACCCCCCTCCAGTCTTGGGTAAAAAATTACCCAAGAAAAAAAAATAAAGTGTTACTTTTTCAAAAATTCTGAAACTTGAGATTAAATCTGGCAATGGTTTTCTTAAGACAATACACTGTTGAACCGCAGAAGAGCAGACCGGGTGGTCTGGAGGGTATTCCATACCCCCCAGTGCACGAATAGATGGGCAAACCTAATTATGGTTAATAATTGAAGGGCCTAGTGGAAAAAGTAGTTAAGTCACTTTTTTTTTCAATTTGTAGTTGAGCACATTTTCACATTGCGGCATTTATTCTCTACAAATTAGTATAAAAATCAACAAATTGAAAGAAAAATGACCTAACCACTTTTCCACTCTTCAATTATTGTTCAGTGTTTGTAATCATGGGAGATCTGAACGCGAAGATAGGTGAAGGAAGGGAGGGTGAACTGATTGGAGAGTTCGGATTGGGGGTCAGAAATGAAAGAGGAGAAAGGCTCAGGTTGAGGAGGAACAATATGTTGTACTCAATACATTCTTCAAATTACCCCCTCGAAGGCTATATACTTGGGTCTCACCCCAGGATAACGAAGGAAAAGTGATAAGAAATCAGATAGATTACATAATGGTGAATAGGAGGTTCCGGAACATCTGTTTATCGGTAAAAACTTATCCGGGGGCTAACATAGCATCGGACCATGTGCTTCTAGAGGGAAAATTTAGAGTGAGGCTAAAGAAGAACAGAGGAGAAAGATCAGAAGCAAGAAAATGGGATTTGGATAAATTGAAAGAGGAAGAAACAAAAATAAAGTTGGCAAAGAGACTAAACACAGAAATACAAAATATTAGAGCCCAAGCACAGTCAATACATACATCGCTGGATGAGATGGCAAAAAGTGTTAATGAAATGGGTAATACATATCTGACCAGCGGGGAAAGGAAAAGGAAACCATGGATGACAAGTGAGATATTGCAACTCATGCATGATAGAAGGAAAGCCAAGAAAGAAGAGAGTATATACAGAGATATACAAAAGGAAATAAGAAAAAAAATAAGAGAAGCTAAAGAGAATTGGACAGCTGCACAATGCTCGGAAATAGAGATGCTCGAGGGGAAACATGACGCCTTCAATATGCATAAAAAATTAAGGAAACGGCTGGAATATATAAAATGGCGGCAGGGGGCAGGGTACAAGATAGAGATGGCAAAACAATTGTAGAGCAAGAAGAGAAGATGGCGGTATGGAAGGAATATATTAGAGAACTGTTAGAAGATAGGAACCGACCGATACACCCACCCTCGTACCAAACAACAGAGCAGCTACCAATAACAAAGGAAGAAATAACGAAAACAATAACTTTACTCAGGAATAGAAAATCACCAGGGCCGGATGGAATTCGGAACGAGTTTCTCAAGCTTCTGAATGAAGAGAGTATTGAATGGCTGGCTTCTATTTTTAACGAAATATACTCGTCGGGGATAATTCCAGAGAGCTGGTTCAAGTCGATATTCATTACAATCCCAAAGAAGCCAAGCGCTAAAGAGTGTGGGGATTATCGCACCATAAGTCTGATGATGAGTCATCTACTCAAACTTTTCCTGAAAATAGTACATAAAAGAATATATCGAGTCTGTGACGAACAGATCAGCGAGGCACAGTTTGGATTTCGCAATGCTCTGGGTACTAGAGAGGCCCTGTTTAGTGTTCAGGTCCTCTTTCAAAGAGCTCGGGATATGAACCAGGACATCTTTGTGAGTCTTATAGATTATCAAAGGGCATTTGACAATGTACAACACCCGAAAATGGTAGAAATCTTGGAAAAAATTGGCCTTAGCAAGCAAGACATAAGGATAATTAGTAACCTGTACTGGAATCAAACATCGTCGATACGTGTAAATGGAGAGGAGTCTGGGGGTGTGCGGATTAGACGTGGAGTAAGGCAGGGGTATGTGCTTTCACCCTTGCTCTTTAACATTTACTCCGAGTTTGTCTTTCACGAAGCATTAGAGGACATAAATGAAGGAATAACAGTTAACGGAGAAATCATAAATAATATACGATACGCGGACGATACAATTGTTTTCGCAAAAGATCTAGACGGCCTTCAATATATAATGAACAAAATAGTGGAAGTGAGTGAGAGGTATGGGCTGAAAATGAACATAAAGAAAACAAAATTTATGATAATAAGTTCTGACTGTTAATAACCAACCAATACAGAGAGTTAAGTGCTGCACATACCTCGGCACCACCGTTACTGAGGACTGGGATCACTCTGTAGAGATTAGGTGCCGCATTGCAAGAGCACGATCCGCGTTTCTGAAGATGATGAAAGTATTCAAGCCTAGAGACCTAGCGATGACTACGAAAGTACGAATGTTGAGATGCTACATTTTCCCTGTTCTGCTGTACGGGGTGGAATCGTGGACTCTGACAGAGGTTTCGTGTAAAAAATTGGAGGCGTTTGAAATGTGGCTATACCGCCGGATACTTAGAATTTCTTGGGTAGATCACGTTACCAACGAGGAGGTCTTGAGAAGAATGGAGAAAGAAAAGGAAATACTGTTCACAATTAAGAAACGTAAACTGGAATATCTGGGACACGTGATGAGAAATTCAAACAGATACAGGTTGCTCCAGTTACTTATTCAGGGGAAAATCCAGGGAAAACGAAGCGTAGGTAGAAGACGAATATCCTGGCTCAAGAATCTGCGTACTTGGTTTAATACAACTACAATCGGCTTATTTAGATCAGCAGTCGATAAGGTTAAAATAGCAATCATGATCGCCAACATCCGGAACGGATAGGCACTCTAAAGCTGGATTCACACTACATTGTACTGCACGTTTTTTTGCAGTATTAGTGCAGTATTAGTGGGTAGTGGCGCATACATTTTACATAGAACTGTATGTAAAATGTATGCGTCACTACCTACTAATACTGCACTAATACTGCAAAAAAACGTGCAGTACAATGTAGTGTGAATCCAGCTTAAGAAGAAGAAGAAGTTCGTCATTATAGAGATGAGATTTTTAGGTCGTATAAATGTTATACCAGAGAGCGTTAAAGGGTTAATTGATACACGGCCCCGTTCGAAAATTATGCTGTATAAAAATAAAGAAGAAACTGGGCCGTGTATCAATTAACCCTTAAACGCTCTCTGGTATAACATTTATACGACCTAAAAATCTCATCTCTAGTCATTAAGCATCCGTCACTAAACCACGAAAATCTCCTTCTAGCACTTAATTAGCAAGACTTTCTAGACTTGTAACTCTTGGGTCAAAACTTTGAAGTGGAAAACTTTTAAAAATTCTTAGACTGAAGATCGAATCTGGCAATGGGTTTCTTAAGAGAACACACAGTTTAACTGCAGAAGTGCAGACCGGGTGGCTGGGGGAATACCCCCCAGTGCACGAATAAATGGGCAAACCTAATTATAGTTAATAATTAATTATTGTACAGTGTTCGTCATTAAGCATCCGTTAAAAAACCACGAACATCTCCATCTAACACGTAATTAGCAAGACTTTCTAGACTTGTAAAGTTTAACAATAATTATTAGTCATTGCACTGGGGGGTATTCCATACCCCAGACCCCCCGGTCTTGGGTCACAACTTCGAAGTGGAAAACTTTCAAAAATACTTAGCCTTAAGGTCAAATCTGGTAATGGGTTTCTTAAGAGGACACACAGTGTAACCGCTGAAGTGCAGGCCGGGGGGTCTGGGGGTATGGAATACCCCCCAGTGCACGGGTATATAGGCAAACCTAATTGTAGTTCAGTATATTATGAAGGAAATAAGGTAATATTGCCCTTCCACCGCCTATTGTTACTTTAGGTGAGACCCTAGTTACTATAGGGCTGAGTCCACTTGGAGAACGTAACTGAGAAACCGGGAATTGAACCAATACTTGTATTTGAATTTCTATAAGAAATGATCTTGCAGTATTGACTTAAGAAATAATTTCATGAAAGTGCAAAACCGAAGACCAAGCTGATTATGGCACAGTGGAACCAAAGCGCTTACGCTACGGAAAGCACCGTCAACTTTGATCCCAAGCTGTTGAGCCTCTGAAAAAAACCGTACTTCGATGAAAGTTGGCGTTGCTTGTAGACCGGGAGGCGGGTTATTCAACACCCCCAGTATAAGATATAATAATAGTTCAAAACTACGTGTCTAGAAGATTACTGGCGTTAGAACCTGCTATTATTTAATTTAAGCTTTAACTTTTTAAACGTAATTACCCCCCCCCCCCATTTATGCAATTTCAAATGACAATCATGAAGACTACATATTTTAAATTTGATGCTGTTATTTAGTGATATTTTAATTGTCCAATTAAAAAATTTTTTTTTTTTTATTGACTTCCTCTTATATTACAATCTGTCCGTATAGACAATAAGTAAGTGATATGACAGTGAGTAAAATGACATAGGAGGAGTTTGCCCGGTGGCTTGCTCCCTTTACAGTTTAACACCCGAGAATGTTATGTCTGGCCTTCGATGTCTTCCGGAATGTACACATCTAATTCAGAAGCGATGGGGCAAGTCCATTGGGTCTTTACGTTTCAGCCTCCTGGTTCGATGGGCAGTCAGCAGATCCACCGCAAGTGAGTTGGGATGATTCTCTACACGAACACAGTACCTTGAACTGTACGATTTGATACATTCTTCGATGGTGGAAATGTCGAGGTCTATGTGGATTATTTGATTGTGTACGAACCATGGGGCATCAGTTATGGTTCTTAGAATTTTGGATTGGAACCGTTGAATTTTGGCTATGTAGGAGTTACTGCAGGCTCCCCATAGTTGGATGCCGTAGGTCCAGATTGGCTTTATGATAATTTTGTATATCAGCACTTTGTTTTCGAGTGATAATTGGGAGTGACGATGTAACAGCCAATAGTGCTTTCTGAAAGTGTGACCCAATTGAAGCCTTTTGTTCCATATGTGTTTACTCCATGTCAGTCCTCTGTCTAAGTGCATACCTAGGTATCTGACTTCTTCTTTTTGGGGTAATAAATTTCCATTGAGCCTTACTGGAGGACAAGTGGCTCTTTTATTTGTAAAAGTTATTTGCACTGATTTTTGGTCGTTTGCCTTGATACACCATTTCTTTAACCATTTTTCAAACTTTGTAAGATGAATTTGTAGTAGTGCGGACGCCGTTAATGGATCAGGATGAGACGCCAAGATTGCGGTATCATCTGCAAAAGTCGCTATAACTGTATCTCTTGTTATTGGTAGGTTAGCTGTGTATATTAGGTAGATAATCGGTCCAAGTACACTGCCCTGAGGGACTCCTGACTCGACGGTTAAGAGCGAAGAAATTTCTTCCTGAAATTTCACAAAGAAATGCCTATTGGTAAGGTACGACTTGAGTACTTCGTAGTAGGTATGTGGCAGGAGTTTTTTAATTTTGAAGTAGAGACCAGTATGCCAAACCTTGTCGAAGGCCTGGGTTATGCCGAGAAATGCAGCTGTACAATAACTTTTGTTCTCCAAGTCCTGTCTGATTTTGGCAGCGATTCTGTGTACCTGCTCAATTGTTGAATGTTGCTTGCGGAATCCGAACTGGTACTTTGGGATTATTTTCTGTTCTTCGATTATTGGCATCAGTCTTCTCAGGAATAATTTTTCGAATACCTTCGACAGAATAGGTAGCAAGCTGATAGGTCTGTATGAGCCAGGTTCCGTTGGAGGTTTTCCCGGTTTAGGGATTAAAATAATTTGGGCAACCTTCCATTGCAAAGGAAAGTATCCCATTCTCAGGATCGAATTGTAGATCATGGTAATAATTCTGATTCCGTTTTCTGGTATTTCTTTTAGAACTTTTGCAGTTATCAGGTCGGCTCCTGGGGATTTTTTGACATTTAGTTCTTTCTCGAAGTATGTTGAAACTTCGCTCTTTTTGATTTTCCTAATTGGCACCTCCAATTGGAATGGAGCATCGAGGAATTAAAAAATCGTGCACAAAAGTTTCAGGCTAACATCGGTGACGTTTTCACTATAGAAGATGTTTTTGTTAGCAACAAGGGAAGAGGGGGTAGATTCGTGAGAGTTATTTTAATTCTATCCTGGTAGATTGACTCCATAACTGTAAGTTTGATAACTGTAAAATGCAAGATTATAAGAATCCAAAACCATAAAAAAATTAGTCACTGCCCCCCCCCCCCTTGCTAGGATTGCACCTGATTTATTTAGTTCTTTCTGACAATCTACAGGTTCATGCTTTAAAGTTCGTCTAGAAAAAAAGTGTCACAATATCTTGAAAAAATTGACCCCCCCCCCCCTTATAAAGTAATTCTACGGTTCAATTTCAGGAAGGGAGGTTCAATTGTTTTACTCTTAAAATCACAAACCACAGTGGCCGGAGATAAATGCAAGTCATAGAAACCGGTGGGTTTGGGAGGTATGGAATACCCCCAGTATTGGCATATCAAAACTTGCACAGTTATGAATTTAAATTTTGTCATATAATTTTCATATAATTCCCCCCCCCCCTCCGTCAAATCACAGGTTCTTTTCTGGGATTTCCAAGTTACAGCACTTCAGTAGTCTTGCAGACCTGTAACCTAAAAGCAATTAAAGGGGTGCTCATGGAATTTCTAGGTGTGCAAATCATTTTTTCTTCAAATCAACACAAAATTGAGAGGTCCAGAGTGTGCTCAAAGTTTTTCACTCTGGCTGCACGCCCAAACTCTTGTAAAACTCTAACATATAAATAATAATGTTACGTGATTTTCCAATTAGTGCAATCAAATGAACGTAGTCGGGTTTCAAACTCAAGACCTTTTTTGCATGATCGTTGTTCTTTCATATGTACATCAATTTTTAAATTGACTACTGAAGATGATTTTTTTGAATTTTGAAGAATTTTAATTTAACTGACGCGCTAATGTGGGTCTATGTATAAACAAAAACAGAATCAGAAAAGTTTTCTTTACTCGCGTCCATCTAAGACTGCACGAGTGCTTCTGCTTTCTGTTTTTATTTAAATGGTTTTAAAAGAAAATGCATAAAACGATCAATCGTTATTTTATGATCTTCTTTCCTGATTTTTTTGTTTTTCTGCTTGTGATGGTAACGATCGATGAGGTCATTTACATAATTTACGATTACGACTTCCTTTATAAATCTTTCGTCAAGTCAGCGGATGGCGATCTAAATAGGTAAAAGTCGTAGTATGGAATACCCCCCCCCCAGCATAGAGGACTGTTGTCGCTGTAGTCTTCTCGATATTCGTTTCCCTGATGATTCACGCTTTTTCTGCAAAACAGCACACAAAGCTGATCGAAAATCAAAATTAGAAGGATCAACAAAAGGGTGCAGGGGATATTGAGAGGAGATTTAAATCTTTTATAACACACTACCCATAGCAGCAGATAATAATTGGGATCATCTGCATTAATACCTTTAGTAGCTCGGCGGCTTGAGATGACTGTTGAAAAAATTTGCAGTGACGGGGGGTTTGGGGATATCGAATACCCCCCAGAATTGGATTATCAAAAGATGCACAAGCATGGATTTCACTTCTGCAATGTTTCCATTTATTTTCCATTATTTGAGTAATTTATTGCTCTCGAGATTTTCTTGTCCTGGAACGTATTCCATACCCCCCAAACCGCCCGATTTGAAAAAATATTCTCCACTGCACTGTTGCTGTTTTTGATTATCCTCTTATCGTATTCTTACATTTTTAAGGAAGAAAATAAGTGGAGAAGAGATGATCTTCTATTTCCTTTTTCAGTCAAGCGGCTGGAGTTGAAAACAGGTAAAAATCATAGAAACCGAGGGTTTTGGGGGTACAGAATACCCCCCAAATCTTGAATTATTAAAAGATGCATTTGAGTAATTTATTGCTCTCGATTGCATTAAAAATTACAGTGGAGGATATCCCCATCCTTATTAATAATTGGGATCGTCTGCATTAATACTTTTAGTACCTCGACGGCTCGAGATGGCAGTTGGTGAAAGCTGTAGTGACCTGGGGGTCTGGGGGGTATGGAATACCCCCCAGCTGGGTTATCGAAGAATGTCAATCGTAGATTACGATTCTGCAATATTGACTTTGATAGTTTTAAAATGGAGGCAGGTGTTGGGATGTAGAGTACGATCGGCCTGATTGCCGCACAACTACCTAATTTTGTGTGGCTGGTGACCTATCGCCGTCATAATTAGGTAAGTCTTCTTATAAAAATTTATTGGAAATTTAAAAAAAAATATGAGTACGGTTTCTAGAAGAAACGCTTAAAATAAAGTGAGTATAAGTAAGGCATCGGATAAACCCGAGATGACTACCTAGGAAAATGTTAATGAGGTGGTTTCCCATTGCCTTCCGCTCGTACATCGAGACGATTAGGATTACAACCGCAGTTTCCCCTTTGTATTAAATTATATCAATAATTATTATTTATAATGCTAAATACATCTCCTGAGCCTCCTCTACAACCTGCACCGTAAAAATTCGAATTACTCAAGTTTATAAAATTTTTATTCGACATTACACATGTAGACATGACTACAGCCTTTCTATAAATTAGGTAAAAAAGGGACCTGTTTCTAACACATGGCCGCCATTGCGGTTCCAAAAATGGACCATTTAAGAGACGCTCATTTGTCTTCTCCCTTCAAACACGAACCCATCGATCTTCCCAAGTGCTAATTCGACGATAAAAGTTCTTAACATTCTGCTTGTTCTTTTACCATCAGTAAAACCTGATTTTGGGCACCGAAACAAAAAATAACCGATAACCTTTAATAAATATCGAATATTTTAAGATTAAAGCTAAAAATACTCAATTAATTAACACTTAGAAAAATGAAAAGTCTCATTATCTCCAATTCTACTCAGCCTAATGATAGTCGAAAAAAGTTAAGCCGGCCGCAATCCCGTAAATAAATAAAAATCCATAAATATTAACCATTAGACCAAATATGGTAATTTGTAAACATCACGCCATATAAAAACACATAAATAATCAAATTATAAAAAATTTCGTAAATGATTTTTGACCCGTAGAAGATTCGCCCACGTAATCAACTTTTATTGATAGAAGATATAATTTTAAAAAATTTCTTCCTTGCATCGTAAATTTAGGCTTCATTCAAAAAAATTCTTTATGCAAATTAAACATTTTTAAATTATTGATAGTTAACTGTATTAACCAGTGGCGTGCCTAACAAGCATATCGCTTCCAACACTTGCGGTTTGTTCTTTTCTAAACCGCAAGTACGCTTTGTGTATTTTAGTGACATATAAAAGCTTCTTTCTGTTCGAATAAACGTTACAATGTTGTATTCAGCGGTACCAAAAAAAAACTCGCAGTCGTTAAGACAATGTTGGAATAAACTGCGAAGACAGTAAACTTTTTCAAAATTTTATATTGGCCATAAATTTATAAAATTGTTCCTTAACGGCAACAATAAATCTCCGGCTATTAAATTTAATGTCGGTTGGAAGAACAACAGTTTCCAGTCTTTCCGAAATCTGTGCGAGCCGCACGGCTCAGCAGCCGTTCCAATCTCGACAATAAAAGACCATGAAATTCATGTAAATACATAACAGATTATGTAAAATATAGCACAATGCAATATCCATTTATTTCTAATAATTTATGTTATTTAATTCCGTTTTGCAAGGTTAAAAAATGTTTAATCGTTTGCAATAAATTTTCCGTTGTAATTGTAAGTATTGACAATCATAAGTCTGCGCCCGTGCAAATGTCACCCTGTAAAGTTTAACCGGTAGGTGGTAAGATGCAAGATTATGGAAAATTATGAGAAAATTTTGTTTTAGTACCGCGACGCAGTGGCGTACGTAGCGCTAATTGAGGAAGCATCGTTGCTTGCGCTTTTTAGCAGGAAACCCGACGAAAAAAAATCGCTCGGCTGATTAACCAAACCGATGAAACATAGACACCAATTAATTACAATTAACATAATCAAAAAGGTTTTTGTATTGGATTTGTGTGTATAAATAAATTATTTACGATGGCATGCAAATTGGAAGTGAATCATTAGCTAAATTAGGATTTTTTACATATTTTCCTATTTAAACCTGTGCATAAATTTAACGAACCGGTGAATTTATATTAAGTGACACAAAATTGATTATTTTCGTTATTAACTGTCGATATTGGGTATTTTATTTTAATTAATTTATTGAAACCGCCGCGAGCCACATTTTGCTGGATTAAAATTTCGATTGGAATTGAAACATCTGGTGTATAGGATTCAAAATTTTAAAAAATTGTCTCGAAAAAATTAAATTAACTTTCAACTTGATGGGTGGATGATAAATTTTCTAATTAAAATGCTGCGTTTTGGGTGGTCAAAACGTGGAAATGACCTTGACGGATAAGGAACAACAATTCAAGATTATCGGCTTTTATTTTTTAAGGATTTCTACTTTTTTATTGCTAATTCTTGCTGATTTTTTTTAGCGTTAAATGATAAGGTTTTTTATTCGGCGGAAAGAGAACCTGGTAAGTCGAATTACTATCGGTCATTTGTTAAGTTCTCTTACTATTTTCTTTTAAATAAAAATTGCTTTCACCTGATTTCCATAGTTACTTTGCTGATTCTGGTCTTCCCCAAAACTCGGTCTCTACGGCACAAGTCACTGGCTATTTAAAAAAAATGGGTAGCTTCGTTTGTAAAACTGCATTGATCTCAAGCCGATGATCAATAGGTGAACTATGAGGAAGGCAATGGGAAACCACCTTATTAACATTTCCCTAATGAGTCATCTCCGGTTTAGCCAAGTTGATATAGCTTAATCACTAAAGAGTGCAAGTATATCGCAAAAAGCACTTTTCAATAAGCAAAACAAGCAAATATTTTAAAAACGACGAGAATCGCAAAAAAAGATTTTTCCATGCATACTGTAAGCTACGCGCGAGGCCGAAGACCGAGCATATTATGACGGCCACAAGTAGCCCATCATTGCAGTTTCGACGTACATCAAGTCACAAGTTCTTGTGACTAAGTTCTTACAACTCAGTCAGTCTGAGTGTTCCACTTTAGTTACATTTAAAATGAAAATTATACATTAAAAACAATCCCCCCCCCCCCCATTTTACAATAGCAAATTAAAGTTGTTTATACAAATTTTATTTAATTTCTCTTATTTTTAGGCCGATTATTTGTCTCTTCCACCACTTATTTTGCCCCTTAAAGTGGTAAGAAAAGCAAAGGGTAAATTCATCAAGAGAAAAAGTGCAAAGGAGCATAGCTTTCATACCACCCCAAACCATCCTGGTTTTGGATCAAAAATTCGAAATTCGTTAATCTTTGTAAACTTCAGATATTTCTGATATGGAATACACCCTAGCGCACGGGTTTAAAGGCGGTCATAGCTTTGCCAGTTAAGTGTGACTACTGCTAATGCGAAACGCTGGGTTCGAATCCGGCCCGGATAAAACTTACACTGGGGGGAACCTAACCTAACCTAACCCCCCTAGACCCCCCGGTTATGGTGGGTTCAAAATTCAAAGTGTAAATCTTTCAAAAATGCACAGATTTCAGATCAAATTTGGTAATGTTTTTTTTAAAGAATACACTGTTGAACCGCAGAAGTGCCGACCGGGGGGTTACCCCCCAGCGCACGGGTATATATTTATGCGAAAGTAATCTAACCCCCACGATTTGGTGATCAAGGGATGTAGTTTCGGCCTGAACACGAAATACGTTGAGTCTGAAATTATGCATCCTTTGTACACCAAATTCGGGGGGGGGGGTATTCCATACCCCCGGTTCCTACAACTTTTATCTATTTTCAAACCGCTGAACTACTAAAAAAATGTTACTTATGTTATTCATAACTTACGACTCCGTCGATATGGGTAATGTGATCTTAAGATTTAAATCTCACTTAAACCTCCACCTCCTGTTTCGGACCAGAAGTCTCAAAGTTTACTTGTTCATCCTTTTGATTTTGATTTTATATCCAGCGGTTTAAGGGCTTCGTGAGCTATTTTGTAGACCATGCTTGTATTCATGAAGATATGATTGAAACTGAAAATCATCAATTATTCATGGCAGAACTCAATAAACCATAAGTTAAAACATAAATCCTCCATACCTCCTCCCCCAGGATGAAGATGGTTGTCAAACAAAGTATTTACAGTTCCGCAAAGTAAATAAATACAAATAAAGCAGAATTGAAATCATTTATTGTGCATCTTTTGGTAACCCTCAAAACCCCCCCACTGACCCCCAGCTTTCTACTACTTTTATTTACTTTAATCTAAAGCTATTTTTTTTCCTGGTTCCTCTCTAGGTTAACCACCTAGAAAGGGAGTATAATAATGCAATGTGATACATTTAATAAAACTTAACAATAATGAAGAATTGGTGAACAATTGATAAATAGAATGAAATAAGTAAAAACTTGAACATAAATAACATTAAATTAAAATTGAATTGATTTAAACATTAAACAAAATTTGAATTGATTTAACAAGTAAGAAATCACAGGTGAGAGCATAAATCCATAAATCCATTTTGAAGACAAGTTAAGGGGTGGTGTTAAATTGTTTAAGTGTATTAATAATAATTTCGCAAAATTTAATGAATTGTGTAGTAATGAATTTATTTGTGATTATTTGTGTTAGTTCGAAAGGTGTAATGTTGTAAAATTGACAGTGTAAGGTGTAATTGTGTCGATGTTGTGTGTACTTTGGGCAGCAAGACAATAAATGATGCAGAGTCTGCCTACTTTTTGATCTAAAGCTATTGAACTAAGAAATGAAACTGAGCATGGTCAATCCCTAATGTGAGAATTGAATAAGACAGTCGTAATCCTCACAAAGAAAGGGGGGGTCTGGGGAGATCAAGAAATTTTTTATAAAGATAATATAAGGATTTATTTATAGGTTATTTTAACTGAATTATTTGAATGCAGAATGACTAATTTCTAAATCAACTACGATCCCACCAAGCTACCTATTATGGTCTTTTTAAAATGCTGATAAAAACATAAGAAAACTCCGGAGAAAATTGCGGTACTCCAAGGATTCCAGCATGGGAATACTCCTAGGATTAGGTGACCATAACTAAGGGATGTAGTTTTGTACTGACCACAAAATATGTGGCGTCTGAAATGATACACCTGTTGTTCTCCAAATGCTGGGGGGTATTCCATACCCCCCAGACCCCCCGGTTTCTACTACTATTTTTCTATTTACACCTCAAGCCCCTAATCGGTTAAAAGAATGTTAACTCAGAGGATCCCAATTATGATTCCGGTAATATGGTTATGAATGTGGTTTTAATATTTAGAAAATTCCCCCACCCCTACTTCTAATTTAGAGTTTTGATCAAGCTCAAGGATGGTTTCAGCGGGGCGGTGTGCTGCCTCCCAAATAATGTGGCTCAATTTTTTCAAAATTATCTTTAAAATATCAGGGAAACTGTTCCTGTTGATCCTTGATGGTGAACTTGAAGATTGATTTTATTTAGGTTTTGTAAGTTTTTTTAAATTTCTTGTATTTATTTGAAAGATTACAGTTTGAAAGGTTTAGAACGACGGCAAACGTAAATGGGGCTACAGAAACAAAAGTTCCCATCAATGCGAGGAAGATAAAGATGAAACCGAAGATCATCAGTTCTCCATAATCGTTAGAACTGAAAAACGCAATTAAAATCCTGGCACAACATCGTCTCTTATCTTATGGATCGTTTGATAAAATAGAACATAACATGCCAATGTTTCGAGACCGGGGGGTCTGGGGGTAGTGGATACTGGGTAGTGGTAAAAGTAGTGGATGGAAATATGGCACAATTAAAAGCCATAATCAATTAAGAATATTTTAATAACCAAGTGCTGGGAGGTATTCCATACCCCCCAGACCCCCCGGATTTCGCGATTTTCACCTGTTTACATTTCAAAGCGCTGAGCTATTAAAAAAGTGATATTACAAATAATCTTCAATTTTAATTTCTTGAATATGACCTTTTTTAAACGGAAAATTTGGTTTTAACATTAAAAAAAACCCTCTAGCTTATCCCCTCCCCCCAAGAATGCTATACCAAAGGAACGGAAGAGGAAATAAAAACACTTAAGAAATTTCACATCATCAAATGCACCCCGCCCCTCGTATAGTAAAACATGTATGAAATATTGACAATTAATTTTAACACTTTTTTCGGTTTTTTGGGGTTCTACTTTTAAATGCTATATACCGTTTTTTATGATCCCGGTGGGGTGTATGAATCATCTTTTGGGATGTTTTAGCTCAGTACTCCGTTGTCAAAACCGCCCGGAGCGGAGGGTAGCATAGGGTAGGTTTTTACAACGCAACCACTTCAGAGTCTAATTCCGACCTAAATATGCCTTTTAACTTAGATGGTGGGGTGGCCTATAAGCACCGGGAGCCAATGGATAATCTCCGCACAGTTTTCCCTTTTTTTAAGGGCGAGTTTGTTATTTTTCCGCAATTTTTTTTGTTAAATCAACTATTTAAACATTCAGCTCTTCGAATCTCTATAGGAAATTTTTAATTTCAAGGTTCATAATAACGTGCTAACACCCCCAAAAGGGAAATTATGCACTGTAGTCCATTTTGTTTAAGTCTACAAAAAGTCTGTTTAAGTTGCAGTTAAATTTTTATCAATAAACGTTGCAGTTCGAGGTTGCATCTCTGTAGACCCTTTTTAAATTTTTTTGTTTTCATAAATTCTTGCTTTTTATGGACGAATTTCTCGTTTCCCTTCAGTTAATTATTATAGTCCGTGGGAGCACCGTTTCTGGAACCGGGACGTCGGGGGGGGGGGGGTATGGAACAGTTTGTGAAATAATGCCATAATTGTGCACCATATATTACCCAATGCTGCTCAGAGGTATTAACCCTTTATCAGTCTAAAGTTAAAAAGAAGACCCCCCCCTCAAGACCCCCTTAAGTGGTTGTTATAATGTAAGGACAGATTCTATAGTACTTTCTCTGTAATTGTTTAATTATTGTGAAATTAATATAACACCATAAAGAAAAGCAATTCATTGGTTGTATACATTTAATATTATGTAGATGGCCTCATCGGCCGTTACCAAGGCAACCAGAAACAAAATGAAAAATCAGGAAAAAACATCGGAACATAATTATCGATCGTTTTATGTTTCTCCTTTTAAGTTTGGAAAAATAAAACAAAAAACAAAAGAACCGATGCGTTTTCTTATCTTTATGTGACAGTTAAAGAACTAAAGAAGAAAACAAAACAAAAAATTTTAGATGGCCATGACCAAAGAAGACTTCTGTGATACTACGACTTTTGGGATTTGTTTACACGTCAGGTTACAGTCGATCTGTTAAGCTATCAGCACGTTTTCTGCATAAGGTTTTTAAAAATTGTTAAGTTTTGAAAAAATAAAAAAATACAATACTGTGATTTGGACCAGGGGGTCTGGGGGGACAAAATATGCCGAGAGACAATTTTTCAAATAATGCAAATATTAGAGAATTGAAATCCACGATTGTATATCTTTCCGCACCCCAATACTATTAGGGGGGTATTCCGTACCCCCCAGTTTCTACTACTTTTATCTATCTATTTGAGTCTTTTATCAACAGTATCAATTTATCAACCTAGTAAATAAAGTAAAAATACACTGTAACAAGTCTGAAAAACTACCATAACCTGCATTTTCTTAAAAAAATCTTCACTTTCCTATAGGAAGTTACTTAGAGGATCATAAAGTCAAGAATTTGGTTCCCCAATTTAAATTAAAAATCCACTTTTATGCGTTCATATATCACTGACGGAATTTCGAGTTGTAAAAAATTTTTCTACGAGAGCACACAATTAAAGCACGATGCAGATTTTATGAAATAAAAACGCACTTAAAATTTTACGACCCAAAATCAAGTCAACATAAAACGCCGTATAATCCAACCTGTTTGGCCATTAAGTAAAATAATAAAAATTTGGTAAACGAAAATGTCACACTTCGCCCAAACCCAGTCTTCTCGCCCGCAAAAAAATAATAAGCGCGTAATTAATAATTAACAGCGTAAGCGCGCTACTTTAATTTTTGTACCATTACGGGGGTTAAGCACACTCGGACTGCATACCGACCGGTAATAAAGATGGTAATTAAACTAATGGAAGAAAATTTTTTATTGATGCCTTATTTAGGCAGCAAGTTTATTGCTTCATTTGTTTCTTTCGAAAAAAGACGAAATGCAGCATCCCGGGATCCATGTCGAGAAAACTCCGTGCAACCCCTTTTTAACCGCCTGGGTGCGCCCGTGATTTATAATTTAATTTGCGAACTTTTTTTTTAATTAAATCGGATTAAACGTAAAACTCGAGGTTGACGGTAAAAGTAAAGTTCTCACATCGGATTTTTTAAAAAAGTGGGTTGATATTTTTTTTATTACGTTTGACATTTTATGACGTAGTTTACGGACCGCCACGCCGGGATTTTTGCATCATTACATATGCGGATTGCGATTCCTTACGGTTAAAATTTTCTAATTTGGTCGACATTTTTGCGCAAAAGTGCAATTATTGTTGAAAAAAGGGTCATAAATTTAAAAAATGTGGCCTGTTGACTTTTAAATTAATTGTTGATTTTTTGAATAATTAAAGTGCGCTTAATTAAAGAACTGGTGTCGCAATTTGTTAACAAGAACAGGAAATTGTGGATATTTGAATAAATTAAATTGTTGGGTTGAGTCGTCACAACCGGTTACCGTTATCTTGTCAAAAGCGTCTCGGTGGGATTGGGATTTTTCCGAAATTTTGGATTCCTCGCGTGCAGATGTTTGGGTCGAACGGAAAATTTAATTAGAATACGTCGAGAATTTCCACTTGATTGCATTAATGATTTATCTCAATGTAGCATACAAGACATGATGTATTGTCTATTGCCAACACAGCGTTACAAAATCCCCCAGGTATTTAGGTCGACCTTACCATAGCATTATATGTAAACGATCATTCATTCCGGTTTATAAGCAAAGATTTAATATTGCATGCCTCTCCGTTCACATTGGATTAACTGTAATTAAAATAGTAATTGGGAGGATACTGAAAATTGTAACATAACTCCCAACTAATTAATTAACACTTAAACACCAATGAGCAAATATCGCTATCATTAATATAAATCAAAGTGGGTTTTTGTAATAAATTAATTACGTGTAATTTAAAATTCACTATTAAGCGTTAATGGCTACAATTGATTACTAGGCCATGATGAAATAATCGATCCGACGATCCATTTCACATTTTCGTCGTTGGCTCTAAACTTGGCCTTTCTCTTCCCAAAAAAACCAACGTTCAATTAAAAAGTCCACTTTTTCAATTACCTAATTAAACCGATGCATTTAACTAATTAGAAAATTGCTAGCAATAGCGTAATGTATCTCGAATCAATTTATCCCACACCATTTCTTCGCGACCAACTGCGAATAATGGTGCCAAATCGGGTTCAAAAATGCGAATTAAATTTTCTAACCCTACTTCCGCGTAATAAATCTTTCAATTGGCTCTTAAATCATGCACGGAATTTTCTTGTCAATTGCTCCGGGTGCCACTTACCGGAATCCATCAAACAAAAGCACAGCTTACCTGAAACAAAAAAGAATTTTAGTTTGTTGCAATAATGCAAAAAATTGGACAAAGTGGACAAAGTGGAACAACATTTACAATTAATTTGGGGAAATTAGTCAAGCATAATCAGTCATTGTTTCGCAATTTTACTGATTTCGAGGTGGTGGTAGCATTTTATATTTTTAATACAATTCCCAATTTCTGGCATATTAAATGGTATACATTATGTAAATCGGAAATGTTAATTTTCGTCATTTTGTGGTTGTGATTCATTCTTTTGAAATTTTGATAAAATGGAAAATCTTCAAAATGGGGAAGATTTTTCGAAGAAGCAGAAACATTAATCAAAGGAACAACACGACAAAGAAAACTGTTGGTGACCAGGGGCTTTGGGGGTATGGAATACCCCCAACACATGGGAAACAAGAAATTTTAAAATAAAATGAGTCGGTTATTTAAAAGGGCAAACAAGATCCCGTTTCTATAATTCATAAATTAAAGCTGAATTTCTGAATTATTTTAAATAATAAATCAATTAAATTAAAAAAGATATGGGGCATAAAAGTAAAATTTTAAAAATAATGAATTTGGGTCAAGTTTATATATGCAACACAGAAATCCAGGTTTAATTTCTTGTAGGTTCTTAAAAATCGTGCACTGGGGGGGGGGGGATTCCATACTCCCAGACCCCCCCCCCGCTTAGCGACAGATTCCTTTGTCTTATATACAGTGAGCTGATCAATTTTGGATTGGCTGTCTCAGAAAATTCAGTTTAAATTATGAAAACAGAGAAATCCAAATTTAACTTGTTGTAACTTCTTGAAGATCGTACACTGGGGGTTATTCCATACCCCCAGACCCCCCCGATCAGCGAATGTGCGGTTTTGTTGTGTTAATTCTACAGTAATCACTTCTAAATTTGATTTCCACTTAGATTTATATAACAAATGATTCAGAAATATTGATAAAATCTTATGCATCGATTGATGCAATGTCAATATTTTGAGACCGGGGGGTCGGGGGGGTATGGAATACCCCCCAGGTAGAGGCGAACTAAATAATCAAATTTAGTTTATTCTTGAAATAATAAAAATAATTAATTAAACATCTTTTAATAACCAAGTGCTGGGGGGTATTCGAAACCCCCAAACCCCCGGATTCCACGATTTTTACCATTTTACATCGCAAGCCACTGAATTACTAAAAAAGTGATATTACATAGGATCTTCAATTTTAAATTACTGATTATTACTCCTTTGATAATTTGGTTTTAACATTTCAAAAAAACCTCTAACCTGCCCCTCCCCGCCCCGCCCTAAATTGCTATATCAAATACATCGAGAGATGTACTATAATATACTTTATTTTAACCAATAAACGCTGTCATTCGAGGTTTCATCTTTGTAGACCCTTTTCAATATTTTTGTTTTCAAAATTTCTTGGCTTTTGGACGGATTCTTTGTTTCCCTTCAGATATTGTCAGAAAATCAAGTAGTAAAGTCCATGTGGAGCATAAAAATAAAATACAAAAATAATAAATTTAGGTCAAGCTTGAATATGCAGACATAGAAATCCAGGTTGAAGTTGATGTAAGTTCTTGAAGATCGTGCACTGGGGGGTATTCCATACCCCCCAGACCCCCCGGTTAGCAACTGCTTCCATTGTCTTTATAGACAGTGAGTTGATAAATTTTGATAGTTGATAAAAAAGGCAGAGAAATCCAGGTAGTTCGTGCACTGGATTACTTCCGCCCCCCCCCCCCGGTTAGCAACAGCTCCCTTTGTCTTTATATATACAGTGAGCTGGTAAATTTTGGAAGGGCTGTCTCAGAAAATAAAGTTTGAATATCCAGACAGAGAAATCCAGGTTTAAGTAGTTGTAATTTTTGAAGATAGTGCACTGGGGGCATATTCCATACCCCCCAGACCCCCCCGGTTAACAACAGCTTCCTTTGTCTTATATACAGTGATCTAATAACATTTGGAAGGGGTGTCTCAGAAAATCAAGTTTGTATATACAGACAGAAATTCAAATTTAAGTTGTTGTAACTTCTTGAAGATCCCCCAGTTAGCAACAGCTTCCTTTGTCTAATTTACAGTGAGCTAGTAAATTTTGGAAGGGCTGTCTCAGAAAATCGTCGGACACGTGAACTTTATGTCACTACTAAAATGTCACATTTTCAGCCATTAAAATCACAAAATGTCAGAAAAGTATGTCCTTGAAGAGGAAATTTTTCAAGTTAATCGGTCCCAAAGGTACAAAAATACATGGAAAGTTAAAGTGAATACCTGCATCTTTTCGTAATTTAGTAATAGTTGATTTAACGAAATTTTGAAAACATCCAGTGATCTACCAAATCACCCCCCCCCCCACCAACACCATACAAAAATTTCCCAAGCTACAAAAGTTGTACGTGTTCTTCTTACATTTCTGGGAGCGGGAGAATTGTTATTGTTCATATCTTTTGTGAATTCGTTCTGGTTGCCATGGCAACCAACCACGGTATTTAATTTTTGTCTCCGAGGTTTTCTTCAACTGAGGGATTGCTAACCCCCCCCCCCCCCCGGAGGTTATGGAATACTCCCCGCCATTCATTAATAATGTCCAAAAAAATTAATATTTATTTCTTTTTGGCATAATTTTGAAAAAAATTTATGCCGAAGGAGGGGGAGAATACCTCTCAAACACTGATTTGAATCTTTATATTAAAAATGTCGCTGATCTAAATAAACCATTTATTCGTAAAAATAAAACTAACATTTTTGCTGCAAATTAGAAACGAGATTAAATTTAATCGTTTTAATACATAGGGCAATCTGTTTTCTGTTAAATAATTGGGGGACAGCTGGAATAAATTTTGGTGTCTTTATTTGACATTTATTTTAATCGCCAAATTGGAACAACCAAACGAAAAAATACACTTCATTATGAAAAATAGGGAATATCTCGGTTTGTGTTCAGTTGAGAGAAAATTGTCAAGTAATTGAAAATAAAGTAGACTAAATTCTATACAGAAAATATCTGAACTTTTGGTTTGTTAATCGATCAGAACACGCGGTATTGAACTGATTTACATTTATAATATTCCTTTTCTTAAAAAAAAGGAATAGCAAGTATATACTGTACGTTCTGATGGCTATAACTCTGCAACCGACTAATTTACAAGAAAAACATATCAGACCTTTTCTCTAGATAATTCAGTTTTCTGCATTTTCAGTTACCTACGATTTTGCTCTAAAGTGACCACAAATTGAGATATTCACGATTATTTATAAAAAAATATTTTTTTGCATGGTATTTCCAATATGGCGGCCAAATCCGCGGTTTAGACCGCAAAAAAATTAGTGTATGCCACTTCAGAGGCGCAAATAAAATTTATTTCAAATTGTCCTCAATTATTTCCATAACGAACTTTTTAGAACGCCTTATGGACTGGCCTAAAATTTTATGGCGACCGGAAATAATGAAAACAAACTTTGCCTAACAAACGAAAAAAGCTTAATAGAAAATAATATAGTGGTTGCCCTTTATACATAAAATAATCAACGGTTACCATGGCAACCGGAAGGAATTCGCAAATCATAAAAAGTAGGTATTATCATATCAAAGTAGATCAGTTTAAGGACCTTAAAGAATAACAATAAAAATCAAGAGTTGATTTTTGGACAGCAAAAATATTGCTAATCCCGATAGAAGAGAAACAATAAAAGTAAAGTATAAATTCCGAAGATGTAATGCAGTTTTTGAACTTTTCTCGGTATAGTCTACATTTTTGAAAAAATATAATCTTCGCTTTGCCCTTTCAAAATCGATGTAATAACAGCAAAAAGGTAACGGATTCAGAAAGTCGAACTACACGACTGATCTGATGGTTCATCGTTGCAGCTTTTCGATTGCCCAACACTCGATTTTAAATTCTTATATTCTTCTTCTTCATACATCAAAGTTCTTGTTTACAGAAAACATTACGTCAGAAATTTGTTATTTAACGTGTTAAAAAGGTTTCAAAATAAATTGCCCATTTTATTTAACAAGGTGCCCCATTCATTCATCCTTTGGTAGTGGTTTTGCAAGAATTACAAACCAGCGTTTGTTCTCTAATAGGCCTGAGGTTAGGAGGACTAGTTTTGGGTACTTTAAAAGTTTGACGAAATTGAAAGTGATAGTTGGACACAAATAAAAAAAGAAAACAAGACTACGTGTTTCGGCGATTTCCTCTCGAATAATAATTCTTTCGTTAGATACACCAATTTGTCAAAACCGACCGATTGATTGTTTCACGTGTCCGTCCGTCCTTAAGCAGCCGAGATTTATTGCTTCGTAAGGTTTTTGGCTAAACAAATAAAATTAGGATATCCTGTAAAAACACTCCAAGTTCTCGAATGCCCCTTGCAAGTCACTACTTGAGGAAGAACCCCCGCTTTGATTTTATTGTGTAGGTTTAAAAAAATTTCAAAGTCGAGAGTGGCCTCTTTGAGGCGTCGTATGTGGTCCACATAAATTTTATTTTTACGCTTTGTTTCGTTGTGATGTTTATTACCTAAAAGTAAGCGATAATCCAAGAGCTATGACAATAAATTTTATTAAAAGTTAAATAGCGTCGATAACCATTTTATTTTACCTTCGTTCTTTTTTTTATTACGTTGATTAATATAAAAGTGTCCAAAGTAAACATTACGTCTTGTTTTTTATATCTTTCGACTTATCAATTAAAACTTGTCTGTGTACCTTCACCAACACTTCGGAGGATCATAAAACTTATATATATTTAATAAATTAATTTCCTTGTTTTATGTGTTCGCCTTAGTGCTTTCTTCGTTTCTTCCTTTTTTTTAATTTTTTTTTGTTACGAAAAGTACCCCCTAGCGAGGTTTTCTCGCGTCTCGATTTGATACCACCCAATAGGTTGCCACTACAAAAAAGTTTGAAAATTGATTAAGTTGCCACAGCGTAATTGAATCGGAATAATTGATGATTGTCGAATTGTAAATTTTTCGAATTATCGTTGCGCTATTTTATCATTGTGTCGAGAAATTGAATATGTAAATTTCTGATATATCGGTTCTCGGTAGCATTGTAATAATAAACTACATACATCGGGTACACCTTGTCGATATGAACATTATTATGTTGAATATACGAGTGGGACGTGTAGGCAGTGGCTCCCGTCTACATTTTTATAATCACCTTACACTTGTCATGTACGTCCGACCATATAAAACTAACCTCAGTGCTAACAATGTAAGAGCACATAAAATTAAATTTTCTAAAAATTCCCGAGATGTACGAAGCGTCCGAAAACGGGGCACGTATTGGAAACTTGCGCGCCTCTCCGCCTCTGTGCTATTAAAAATCGAGTCGTGCAATTTAATAATTTTATTAACAGTTAATTTAACGTTTTTAATATGAAATGTAAGCTCTCGTGGTCTTTTAACGTAATAAAATTTTACATATTATGTAAATTTGTTGCTATTTTTGGAAGAAAACTTAAACCACAAGTTTCGACAATTTGCATACACATTATAAGAATTTTAATTTTTTTCCTTTAAACTTTGTTAATTTTGTACAAAGCTGTTAGAACATAAAGATAACATCACCTAATAGAGTGGAGTTATCAAATACCGGGTTATTCGACGTATTAATCACTTTAAATTTGACAGATAAATTTCGGGATTGCGTGATTTCTTCTTTAACAGTTTTCGTATTATTATCTCCAATCGGTCTTTTCAAAAACTGCTCATAATTTTAAGATTTCGAATTGCTTATAAACGAGTAATAATTCAGTGGCGTAGTAGTGAGGGTAATATTAGTAAAATGGATAAAGTGGACGTTTATAGGATTATCAAAGTAATATTTTTTTTATGTTCGTGAATAAATTCTTGTCTGCTTCGTCGTACGAGATTTTCTGTTTAAATATCAACATCATTGACCGTTTTAGCTCATACCAATCAGGAAAAACGAAAAATCATCTGAAAAATAAAAGAAGATCGTCACTGCCATAACAACCAGAAACAAAACTGATCAAAAGTGATGAAAAAACTAAATATTATTGCTCGTTTTCTTGTCTTTATTTGACAATATTTAAAGAGATGAAGAACAAAAATGGTAGATGGCCATGAGTAAAGATAGTTTTCTGATCTGGCTTTTGGTTATAGACCCATTGAGTGTCAGGTAAATGTTAATTCCCGGTGGTCGATTTAAATATTGATTCGTAAAGAAGAAAACTTAATGGCAACAAAATACCAACACGAGAAATACACGGGATCGAGTTAAAATTCCGTCTACGCTCATTTATTTGCACCAATTGGGAAGTGATATCACTCTTGATCTGTTAAGCATTCAGTATATGATTTTTAAAGTCGTGAAAATATAGAAAACTACAACATGGTGTTTTGGAACAGGTGGGTCTAGGTCGAGCACATTAACAAAAATAAAACACGAGAAAATCGAATTGTAACGGTGCAAAGAACTGAAACTAAAGGGTTGGGGGTCAGAAAAGAAAGCCCCCCCCCCAACCCCGTTTACTTCAATTCTTTAAGATTGAACCAAAACAGAGCAAAGATATTTTTGGCGATTTTTGAGTACTTTTCTTACAGCAAGACTTCGACTTCGTACCAATCTCAAACCTTGAAATTTTCAATATTTGCTATCCCCCTTCCCATTTTTGCACATGCAAACAAGATAATCCAAAAAACCGGAAAACCACATATTAATATAAAACCGATCGAAATCTAATAATAATTGTACTTTGGGATTATCTGCGATTAAGAGGGGGGGAATCTGTTTTTCTAAATTCCAAAATACTGTTGACAAATACTAGTTATACAAATGATATATTTTGCTTATATTTATGCTGAAGACATGCTTATAATTATGGAAACCAATGGTACAGAAAAAAAACAGTCATCGCAAAAAATAGGTATCGAGCTCAAATGCCGACTACGCTTATTTATTTTGAACGAGTCATGAAGTGTTTTGTAGCTTAGAATAAATAGGAAAATACAAAACTATTGTGTGACCGGGGGTCTGAGAGGTATGGAATCGTCACTAAGCAAAGAAAGTCACTGCAACGTTGAACTATTATTAAACGTACACTGGGGGGTATGGAATACCCCCCAGCCCCCCGGTCTTGGCTCAAAAAGTGCGAATCTATAAAAAATTCAGAGATTTTAGATCACATTAGGCAATGGTTTTGCTGAAAGAATTCAGTGTTTAATTAAAGGAGTTCTGACCGGGGGGTCTGGGGGGTATGGAATGGTGCTACCCGAACTGCACCACGGCTTATCAGGGGTCATTTCTTGTACCCAGGTAAATGTAATCCCTTGACCGAACTGCACCACGGTCAAATGTCGTTCCGTAATCGCTTTACCGAATTGCACCACGAGCAAACCGAGCAGGTATCACAAGCAAACAGATAATATAAAGAAATAAATACACAAATATCTAAATTCTTAAATTTCGAGTTTAATATATTAATTCATATTATATTATACAGGGTCGGAGCAGGTATTAATAAAATAATAACCCAAAACAGTGAAAAATTAAATTTTTTTTGCCTTCGAATTTTGGGGTGTACATTCGATAGGGAGGGTAATCCATCGTCAAAACCTACTCTTCCGGGGCGCCCCTCCGCTCCGCTCCGGGTTGCACCCCTCCAGAGCGGTTTTGACTCTGGTTACTAGGCTAAACATACGAGAAGCGCCACCGATCAAGAAAACCGGGATAAATAAAAACCGGGATGTGAGAGACCCTCGAAATAGCATTAAAAAGTATAGTTGCGGTATGGGGCAGTAAACTATTACGTTTCACCCCCAAAAAATCGCGTAAAAACAAAAAATAATCGATGTTACATGTAGGAGGCATCAGGTTAAACTCCAGCATTGTGCTTTAACTTTTAACAATAAAACCACCTTACCTAAAATATTACAATAGAGGTGGTGCAATTCGGACGACCGACCCTTGGTGAGGTGTTTACCTGAAATTACGTTGGTGCAATTCGGGTAGGAGATTTGTGAACTAATCTTTTCGTGGTGCAATTCGGGTGCACCGTATGGAATACCCCCCAGTGTACAGGTAGATATGCAAACCTAACCTAAGTGGTGTAGATTGGAATAAATAGGAAAATACAAAATTGTTGGGTGACTGGGGGTCTGGAGGGTATGTAACTATTATTAGAGATACACTGGGGGATATTCCATACCCCCCAGTCTTGGGTCAAAAATTCAAAGTGTAAAATGTAAAGTGTAAAGATAGGTCCCCCCCAATATTAGGCCATCAAGGGATACAGTTTTTGAAATAATACCAAGTAGGAAATGGAAATATGGCACAATTGAAAACCATTATTAATTATGAACCTTTTGATAACCCAATGCTGGGGGGTATGGGGTAGTGGAACTTCCCCCCCCCCTGCTGGGGTAAAACCGATAATACTCACAATTATCGGTTCTCCAGGAAAGAATTAACTAAGACGGTTGGAATTCTAGCGAAAGGATTGTTTTATTTCGGGGGGGGGGGGGCATCCACTGGGTTAGACTATCACAGATACCTGGGGGGTACACTCCCAAAATAAGAATATCTTGAAAAATAATTTTTCAAATAATGCATGATGGAAGTCTGGCAAAATGGAAATACAAAACAAATTGTGCATCTTTCAATAACCCACAACTGCGGGGTATTCCATACCCCCCCCCCCCCCCGACCCCCTGGTCACTGCGACCTTTATCAACTTTCGCCTCAAGTCGCTAAGTTACTAAAAAATTGTGAGGGTCTTGTAAAGAATAAAGAAGCTCCCATTTCAAATTAAAAAAATGTTGCTGGTCTTAGGAAAATTATCTGTTCAGAAAACTAATTGAAGGTTCTTGATAAAATAATTGTACAGTATTTGGTAAGCCTTCATAGCCTCAAACCTAGAATTTCTAGACCAAGCTAATTGTGGTGATCGTTTTTAAAAATTGATCAATAAAAGAGAAGTAAAATTAAAAGGAAAAAATTTTGGCTTTCGTTTACCTGAAATAATTAAAGAAATAATTTACCCCCCGCCCCCTATGTAGAAAAACTATTCAATTTGACGACAATTTGCCTGTAAGAATAATTTTAAGAAATTAAATCTAGCAGGGTGCGGTGTTTTGACCGATCATTGGTATTTCAAATAGGAAATGGTTTGGTACAAGCAAATTAGTTTAGTCGGGATTCGAACCCATTACCAGGTTAATCACCTTTTCTAAAAACAAATAAAACAAAAGTAAAAACGGAATTATTTTTATCGGCCAATGTTTTCCGGTTTCCATCGAAATTGTTTCGTTGTTTCTTTTTTAAATAATGTAATTGCGTTTTCAGTATATTTATGAAAAGCTGCGTCAAGAACCGGTGGGTCCGGGGGGGGGGGGTATGGAATACCCCCAAGCTACTAGAATTTAGCGTCTGTCAATTTCTTGTCCATTATTGGGAAAATTATTTTTTCTTTCTCATTTTTTCGGCCACCTTGGAAGCCTCGGGGGCATGCCGAAGCCGACGAGTGTACATAGGTTTCTCTCTCTCTCAGCTTCCTCTGGGACCCGGTGTTCATCCCTTCTCCGGAGCTGGAAATCTGTTTCATCGTTGTTGCTTGTCATTTTGTTTTCACCAGTCGCTTTGTTTAGCACCTCAACCTGGCTACTCTTCGATTGTGCTGAGAAATCGCTTGTTGGCTCTCTCTGACTGCTCGTGTCGACCGACACTGGGGTTCCGAGCTTCATAATTTTTTCTTCTTTGGAGATTTATACCAGGGTGTCCCACCCAGAAGTTTCCCTTCTGCCCTTTCGGGACTTTTAGCCGATTTTAGCCAATCTCGTACGTTTTAGTTTGCTTTGGATTGTCCTCTTTTCTAATATCATTTTTGGGTACGAGTTCCGTTTTCGGAATGTTTTTCGGACCGGGGGGTCTGGGGGGTATGGGATACCCCCCCCCAGCCATTTGAACTGAAGGTTTGGCGATTTGTTTTTCGTTATTGGAAGCATTGGGTATTCCAACCCTCTCACACATGCACCCACCCAGTCAAGAAAAAAATTTTGTTTACTACAAGTCTTAATTTAAAAAAATATTTCGTGGTTCCCTACACAGTGCATGTTATGTTCTTTTTCTTTTAGTTTGTTTATTATATAAATTCGCCAATTTGATTCAATAAATAAAAATAAATTATTTTTGACCATTCTTTGCGGTTGTCCCTAGCAAAGCAAAAGTAACCAAAATTAAATTTTTAACTTTATAAATATTAATAACCCATCCAGGGTTTTTTTAACAAAAAAAGAAGATGCCGGGCTGTTTGACCACAGAGCCTCCCTGTTCACTGGAGAACACAGCTAAGAAACTTCTATTAGTTCCGATATTCGAACCAGAAATTTCCGCTCTGTAACTCAACCAGCAATCACAGTAAGCCACTGCTGTGGTCTACAATCTTCGTTTCGATTTTCTTTCTTCACAAAAAGTTTACCAATTTGAAGTAATTCATCCTTTCATAAATGAAGTGATTAAGAAATTTTTTGTTCCGACATTTTTGAAAAATACAAAAAATTAACTACCAGGTACTTAATTTGAAAAAAACGAGCACCATTAGTTAAAGAGTTTCAATTTTACAAACGAGAAGTCCCATCAGCCTTAAACGCACATTTTAATATGGTAAATATATGGTCTCTGCAATAATAATCATTACCATAACGTAACAGTAAAACGACCATACTTAAATACCCTTTGACTTAAATTGCTTCATAAAATATCTGTCCTGCAATAAACAGAGAACTTCACGTACTCCTCGAGGCCCAGAATTTTTTTCCACTCCAACCATTAGGTATTTGTAAACATGGCATGATTCTCCCCCAGGCGAACCAAAAAAGTTCCCGATACTTTTCAACACGAATTAATAGATTTCGATGGAACCTGTTTCCCCTTCAGCCCTCACTTCGCATTTTAAAGTTTCCTGTGCGCTGTTGTGAGTTGGATGTTGAATTGGTACAAACTCCATTAAGTATCAGCGGGAGGCGGTTAAACAGTCTTCAGATTTATACCGGCCACTATATCACGACAAATATAGAAATGTCTATTTAACAGAAGTGAACAACAAGCAGTTAATGGTAATTTCGTTTTGTTTTTCGATTAAAATATTAAAGGTTTTAGCTTCTGAAGTAATTTATAATATTTTTAGTTGCATATAACGAAATAATAATATGGACGTGGGTGAACACAACGGGAGGTAACGTATTAACCAATAACGTTAAAATAAACAAATTTTTTGTTATTACAACCATCATGGCGTATTCAGCGTTCCGAAACTTGATTTTCAACAATAACTTCATTATTTGCGCTAGGCAGGCAAACCAATCAAATTTTGTCATTAATAAAGTGGACAATAATGACCACAACAATGGATAATTTGATAGGTTAATTAAAGCCCCACTTTAACGACGATTTTTTCGCAGGGCGAACTGGAAAACTGTCGTGCGGAACAGCCCTCATCATCTGTGATCCTCGATTAACTTATTCAACTCGGGTACTTAAAGTCGAAAACATTATTTGTGAACACGACTTTATGATTTCCTAATTAGATTCATAAAATTATAGCTAATAAATGAATATTAGATTTTATATTAAGTTACAAAATACTTTAAATAAATACCTAATTAATAACTATTCAAATTTATTTTATGGAAACAAATTACCGTTTTATCGCATAATCTTAAAAATATTTTATATACTAATTAACAGCAATATTTCAGTCAAACAATCAGGTACCTATGAGGTGCTGATATAAATTATTATTATTTTTATAAATTGAAGTTTTATATGGCTCAATTAATTTCAATCTGAAAGAATTTCGATGTTCAATAAATTGATTTAATTGATAAGTTTAGCATAGCATTTTAGTGCCTTTAATTATTTGTATTGCCCCAAAAATATGTTTTAATATATTTCTGTGTGGCCTAAATGCCGCACCGGAATTTTATTCGATCGATAACTACAAAGTTAATCTAGAACGTGATGTCCTTAAAGGTCGCACGGTGCAAGGTTGATTCGGGATTACCCTGGTTAAGGCCGCACTGGTGGGTGACGTATTACCCGATCATTTTAGTATATACACACAGATGGATAGATAATAATAATTGCCTTTGGTTGTGCGGCGTAAAGGCCGCACTGGGGATACGGATCAATTTATTACTAGAGACAAAGAGCAAACATTACGGACTGAATGGAATTTCACTGCACATCTTTGGGATAAGTAGCGATATGTACTCGACCTACTTGCGAGGCCAAAAGCCGAGTTATTTAGTTATAAAGCCCGCAGGTCTTGGAAGTAGACGCCCGTTAACTCACCTCTGATTGCGTGATGGGTGTTTTAGTTATCAACCAACAAGGAATAATTTAGGATTTAAAATCTGTTATATTTCTATTTACTTTGAATTATTGAAAAAGGTCAGCATCTGGAGGTCATGGGTAAAAGTCATAGAAACCGGGGGTCTGGAAGGTATGGAATACCCCCCAGCATCAAAAGATGCACAAGCATGGATCTCACTATTTTACATTATTTAAATAAATTATTCTTCTTCTTATCAACCTTTATCTATCCACTGTTGGATGTAGGCCTCCTTTAATCTCTTCCATGCATCGCGGTCTTGGGCTCGATTTTGCCAGTTCTTTCCTGCTATCTTAACAATGTCGTCGGTCCAGCGTTTAGGTGGGCGCCCGACGGATCTTTTACTTGTTCTTGGTCTCCATGATAGGACCCTCTTTGCCCATCTCTCATGACTTTGTCTAGCAAGGTGCCCCGCCCAGGTCCACTTCAAGTCCGCCACCCTTTCCATAACGTCTTTAACCCTGGTTCGGTCTCTAATGCTGTCGTTTGTTTGTCTGTCTTGCAACCGGACCCCCAACATCAGACGTTCCATAGCACGCTGAGTGGTTCTTAATTTATTTGCGCTTTTGTTGGTAATTGTTGTAGATTCCAGTCCGTATGTCATGACTGGTAGCACGCACTTGTCAAAAACTTCCCGCTTTAGGCAATTTGGTATGTCTGCCTTCAGAATGTGGGCTAATTTGCCAAACGCCGCCCATGCTAAACGGGTCCTACGGATTATCTCCTTGGTTTGGTTTTGTTTTCCTAGCTTGATGGTATGGCCCAGATATACGTACTCATCTACTTTCTCTATTGGTCTCCCGTCTATACATATGTTTGTGGAGTCCTCTCTAGTCATGATCCTTGTCTTTTGAGTGTTCATTTTTAAGCCGATCTTCAAAGACTGGTAGTTCAACTCGTCGAGCATTTTCTGGATTTCTTCGATTTTTGTACCAAAAAGAACAACGTCGTCTGCGAATCGCAAGTGATTCAATCTAACTCCGTCCACGTTTACCCCAGCTTCATCCCACTTCAGTAACTTGAATACATCTTCCATAGTCAAAGTAAATAGCTTGGGAGAAATCGTATCACCTTGTCTCACTCCTCTCTCTACTTTTATTTTCTTTGTTGCAAGGCTATTGTCAATCTTAACTGTCAGCGTGGCATTCTGGTATATATTTTTTATAACCATTGAATATCTTGAATCGATTCTTGCGTTGTCCATTGCATCCAATATAGCGTCCATTTCGATGGAATCAAATGCTTTCTCGTAATCGACGAAGGCCATATGCAGATCTATATTATATTCCGAGCATTTTTCAATAAGTGTTCTAACGGTCTGTAAGTGTTCCGTCGTACTGTACCCCCTTCTAAAACCCGCCTGTTCTGGTGGTTGGTAAAAGTCCAATTTGTTGGTAAGGCGATTTGTAATTATCTTCGTAAACAGTTTATATAAGTGGGACAGCAGACTGATAGGTCTATAATTACTGATGTTGTGTTTATCTCCCTTTTTGTGTAGCAGAATAACCTGGGCATTCTGCCACGTAGCAGGTATTTTTCCCTCTTGGAGACACTTATTTAGGAGAACAGCAACACTGTCCAGAAGAGTTTTGCCCCCATTTGAAATCATTTCCTTCGTTATCTCATCTTCTCCAGGCGATTTTCCATTTTTCATCTGCGACAGAGCAGTCTCGATTTCTGCTATGTTAATATCCGGAATTTCTTCAGAGTTCACATTTGTAATATTCCGTCGAGTTACGACGGGTCTGGAATCTGTGTTTTGGTATGTACTCTTATATAAGTTTGTGTAGAACGTCTCAATGGCTATCAGTATTTCCGAGTTTGTAGTTACCAAGTTTCCATCTTCATCTCTGATTTTATGTATTTTGTTCACTCCGCTGGATAGTTTAGATCTCATTATTCTCATGTTCATGTTTTGTTGTATTGTTTCCTTGATAATTTTCGTTTTATAGCATCTGAGATCTTTCCTTGTGGCCTTTCTTATCTCTTTGTTTATACTTCCGTATTCTTCCGTGTCTCTGTCGAGGTTACGCCTTTTTTCCAAGAGATTAAGAGTGTCCTTGCTTAATTTTTCATCCTTTGGTCTTCTCCGATTTCGCATATTTATCTTCTTTACACACGTACGAATGCCTTGCGTGATGTGTTGTGTTAGTTCATCCAATTCGAATGTGGAATTTCTTTCCAATATTGCAAGCTTGGCCTCCAGGCATCTTTGGTATTCTTCTCTGTTTTGGAGTAGAATTTCCGACTTTATCACTGTCCTCCCTGTAACCATTTTTGTTCTTTCTATTTTCAGGTTTATTTCAACTCTTGCTCTGACTAGTCTGTGGTCACTTCCTGTACTGAATCTGTTTAGTACTGAAACATCTTTAACAATATGTTTCCTATTAGACAGTATGTAGTCTATTTCATTTTTTGTGATTCCATCAGGACTTTTCCAGGTATACTTTCTCTGCCTCTGCTTTTTGAAGAAGGTGTTCAACGCATAAAATTTATTGCGGTGTAAGAATTCCACAAACATATCACCTCTGTCATTTCTGGCTCCTAGTCCAAAGTTTCCGATATATTCTCCGTCCGCGTCATCCTTCATGCCAATTTTGGCATTAAAGTCACCCAAAATAAAGGTGTATTGTGTAGTTGTGGTTCTCACAGCTGTCTCAATATCTTCATAAAACATTTCCACTTCTTCGTCAGTGTGTGTAGATGTTGGGGCGTAGGCTTGAATGAACTTGATTTTGTACCGCTTCGTAAACTGTAATACCACAAAAATTACTCTTTCCGAGATAGCCTTCATCTGTATCACTTTATCGACATGTCTCTTATGGATCATAATAGCGACACCACCCAGAGACGACACCTCACTATTGTATTGATATAACAGATTTCCAGACTTGAGTACGACAGCGACAGCAAATAAATTATTGCTCTCGCAATTTTCTTATCCTGGAGTTACTGTACTGTTACTATTTTTAATTATCCTCTTATCGTATTCTTATATTTTTAAGGAAGAAAATAAGAAGTGGAGTTCTGATGATCTTTATTTTCTTTTCTTAGCTAAGCAGCTGGAGATGAAATTATTAAGATACCCAATTATTGGGTATAGCATACCCCCCCCCCCTTGTGCTGGTTTAATAAAATAAACATAATTAGTTATAGTTTTCAGTTATGCCATAGGTCGATTTCCAATTTTGTATTATTTGCATTTTTTTAACTTATCTATTTCTTATTCTACATTTTTCCAAATATAATCTTTACTTTACCCTTAGAAAATGTAGGTCATAAATGATAATAAATATAATAATAACAAAAAGGTGACTACGGATTCGGTTCAGGTTGGGCTCAGGCTAAAGAAAGCGAAGCTACACTGTAAATAAATTGTGTAAAATTACACAATATGTTGCGCCAATTTATTCACACATACTTTTGTGTAAAGATAAATTTACACAGCGGTTTTGTATTTTTACACACCTTGCGTGTAAACGATTACACGATTTGTGTAAATAAAACATTTTATTTATAAAGATTTAACAAGTGTGTAATTATTTCACATGAGGGATGTAAATTGACACAATTTGTGATGAAAATTACACAGCAATTAAAATTAAAAAACTGCTTCTTGTGTAAATAGGTGAACTCATTTATTAATATTAATGTGTGAAAATTACACAATATTCAAGCAAAAAGCATCATCAAGATGAAATATTAAAATCTTCTCTATTAGAAGATTCATTTTGTGGCCATGCACATTATAACTACTGTCCTTAAACACGTGTTTTTTGGGTTAATTGAACTTCTGTGTTATTATATAAAATTACACACCATATATGTAGTTTTTAGGAAAGTAATTACACAAATTAAGTAAAATTACACAATTTTGTACAGATGTGTAAATTTATGAATAAGTGTGTGATTTTACTTGTGCTTCTGTTTAATATTCCTGGGTGAATTTTGTGTGTATTTTTTGTGTACTTTTGTGTAAATATTACCAAGAACTTGATGTAATTTTAAATACATTTTTTTAAAGATTTTTTACAAATGAAAATTGCAGATCCTCTACAACTAACAGCACTCTGCTCTACAAAACCTATAACTCCTTTAGTGGCCCAAAGGTTTCAGGTGAAAGTATATACGAGTTTTAGAAACCGGGGGGGAGGGGGTCTGAGGCGTATGGAATACCCCCAGCATAGGGTTATCAAGAGATTCACAATTCAGAATTTCAATTTGCTTTTCATTATTGGAAACAGTCTACATGATGATTGCCTAATCCTGGGGGGTGTTCCACACCCCCCAGACCTCACGGTTTGAAAATTACTATTTTATCAGGATTGCAACTGCCTTAGTCAATTCTTCCATGGAAAACTGATAATCGTCAGTCATAATATCCATCTTTCACTCGAGATATTCTTAGTCTGGATCTGGGTTAGCGGTGGTGGTGAGGAAGGGGGATTCCTCAACCTCATACCACGCGGTTTCAGTTCTGCTTTCTGACCTAACAGCATTCACACCTCGCTAGCTCTGAGGTCGGATGTAAATGGCGATGAATAAAAGAAGGAAGCTTTTCTTTCGAGCGTTAAAGATTAATCGACGGTTGCCATAGCAACCAGAAACAATTCACAGATCATGAAAGAAGAAGAAACAAAAAGGGTTACCATGGAATGGGTTTAAAAAAGAAGAAGAAAATTTAGTAGAAACCGGTGTCGATCGTTGCTACGGAAACACCAAATTTTCAATATTTACTTTATTTATAGTGAAAGAAAAGTAAAAATGATTAGTTGACTATGCAGCCGATGATTTGATCGCATATTGCAACGATAAAATATTGCAAATCTTCATATAAGAGAAACAAGAGCAAATTGATGATCTAAGGCAGTTTTTAAATTTTCCTGGTTGTATTCTACATTTTCTAAAACATAATCTTTGCTTTCCTTTTTTAAAATGTATGTATGTATGTAATATATAATAGTAATAGCAAAAAGGTGATTACCGATTCAGAAAGTCTAATTTGACTTTAAGCGTTGATAGCTCATCGTTGAAGCTTTTTGATTATTCAAGAATCTAAATCATAATCTTATATCTTTGATTATGAATGATTTCTATGAATTCTGTGTATAAATACGAGTAATAAATTTTCTTATTGTGTAAAATTACACTCTATATTATAATTTATAAGAAAATAGTTGCATAAATTTAGTAAATTTACACAATTTTACATAAATTGTGTAAAATTACTATTCCTTCTTCAATTTTACGAAAATTCTTTAAGTAATATAATATATGATGTTATCTTCTAATGGCTCTTCGCATAGAAGACCTATGCTGTCGTACTTAGTTAAAACGTCCTATGTAACTAAAAAATTGGTTTTCGGGAGAAAAATGAGTTTATATGGATATCATAACGCCATTTTCATTTCATATTTTGCAGAAAGCGGTAAACACTATTCTATAATGAAGGCAGATCTAAAACCAATTTGTTAGTTAGGACGTTTTAACTAAACGCGGCAGCGTAGGTCTTACCACGTATGGTATATGTTTTATATCCTTTAACGGAGTAAATGATATAAACGATGGTCATGGCCGGGGGGTCTGGGGGTATGGAATACCCCCAGGTACTCTTAAAGGCGCACTACCGAGTTCATTTTCTTTCAAAATTATAACTTCATGGCTTTGATTTTCATGATAAATTTTTAAGATTCAAAAATAGTTGCAACCAAATAAGCTGTCCCTCAGTTAAGAAATATGAAAAATTATATCTATCAATTTTTTTAAATACACTAACAACCCTGGTTTATTATTATTAAAGGTTTATTATAAATTTTATTGAAGCAAATGCTTATCACTGTATTCAAATCTCGTTACTCCATTCACGCGAGTCAATATCTGATTGAAAATATCCGATTTTTCTAATAAAATTATATTCAAGAATCTCTCTATGAATTTTTTAAATACTACTTACAGCCCCGAAAAGAGATATCTAACTTAAAAATTAATTAAAACAGTGTTTGATTTAATAACAGTTCTAAAGCTGTCTTGCCCCACTGTGCGACGTGGAATTTCGGGGGTACTCTCCTTCTAAAGCAAACTCTTTTCTTGTTTACCATCAATTTCTTATTATGAAATGTAATTTATGCTCGCATACGTAATTTGAATTTCGATATTGTCGGTTGTCGAGGACGGAGAGATTAATTTGACTTTGAATTTTCTTATAAAACCGGAAAATATCCATTTATGCGACTTCCTAATATTAATAGCAAACTTGATTGAGAAGAAAATTTCTGTAAAATCAAACGAAATTAAAAATTTCAAAAGCACATTCTCACGTGGGCAGTTCACCCCTGTAATTTATCGTGTAAAGCACCCTCGTATTTAACGTACCGAGCACGAAACGTTAAGCAATAACGTAACTTCCAGTTTCTTAAGCGGAAACTTCAACGCTCGATTAAACAACAAACTCGATCTAATTAAGCAATTTATGAGATAATTTGTGGAAAATTTTTAAGTTGCATGCAAACTTCATTATTAATTGTGTAAATTTTTACATGATGTATTTGTTTGAAAGCTTCGTCGTCACGATCGCCCTTGACTTTTAAAATTTTGAGTTAATACATTTTTTTGCCCTAATTAAATATGTACAACGAAATTTTGCAATTTGAATGTGTAACTGATAGCAGTTGTAATTAATTACCGTTGTTGTGTTCAGGGCCGGACCCGCGCGAGCATTTCTTTCGAATTCCGCAATTTGTTAATTACACAAATTTTTAATTTCAAGTTCAGCGAGAAACGCTAAAATTTGAACTCTCTCATGATGATAAAAATTAAAACTTGCAATTTGTGTTAGATAAACATAACGGAGTTTCAGTTGAAGGTGCTAAAAAGTGTTCGAGTACATAAAAGAAGTAAATAACATGGGATGATTATAACATTTGAATACCTAGTAAGTCGAACGAAGAAATCGTGAAATGAAAGATGGAAAATGTTTATTTTATTATTTAATTGGCTGTAATGCAAACTTTGCATTGTAAATTCTATTTGATGCCAATTAAACGTCAGACGATAATTGTTTACCTCGTCAAGTTTGAAACTCTTTTTTCAGAAGTGGGATGCATTAAAAAATTTTTTTTTTAATTTTAATTTGAGAATATTCGAGCAAGCGCATTTCGAACTGATACGCGACAGATACCGGAAATAATGCATTAGTAGGAACAATGTGGAAAAACGCTGCCGTCTACCGGAACGCACGCACTCCGGTTACCATAGCGTGACCGATTATAAATCACCCATTATGTTCACCATTAACTTTTAAATACAACATTACATCACATAATTTTTTAAATAAACTGTTATTACAGTTTTTTATTAAATTAAAACCGTCGAGCATACGAGGTGCAATCAATAATATTACAAACCGGCTAAAGACGTTCATTTGGGATTGGAATGCAATAAATAACGAAATTTGTATAGGTAAGACTGATCAATGTATTCTAAATTGCAAGTTATAAGTAACAATTAACGCCAAAAAGGCGGTTACTTGTTAAGGTTAACTGCACGCTGCGATGTATGATTTTCTCATCAACCATCACGGTTATTATACCGAATAAATTGTCTTCTGATATTCCTTTAACATGTATTATTGTCAGCTTAGCACTGTAATTAAATGGGCATCATAAAAACTCGTTCCACTTTTATCTGAACCACCCTCGTAGAAAACCGCTCGCAAAGATAGAAATTAATCCGGAAGCTTCCCGCGCGGCCGGGCCGGAGCGAACAATAATTAAAATAAGTCCAAAGTATTTTTTATACACCTGAACGGGCACAAATAAGGGCACCGCGTAAAATGGCGCACAAATAGAGCACTAATTTAGTAATTTTAGTTTTACAGACGAGTAGCGTTGATTTTTTGAAAGGGTTGATATATTATTTCCTTTTCCGGCTCACTTCAATTTTCTATAATTGGTTCCTTTTCAACATTTTAATATTTAATTGTGTTTGTTCCACTTCGAATTGTTCAATTTTAAATAATTGATTAGGGAAGTATCAGATCATAAACGAAATTAAATTATCAGGGTTCGAACGGCTACGCAGGCGAAGTCACAAGAGGGTAAAAAAACGTGCAATAAAATGTTAAGATAATAACGAAATCAAAAATGTGCGTTTTCTTCATTATAAAACAACGCGTTCATGACTGTATCAATGTCATAATTGATGTCAAACCGTTTTACGTAATTATATTGGCTAATAATAATAAACAAAAGTGTATCGTTTCATAGCAACCCTAAAAATCTTGAAGATAATTGGTTAAAAATGTTGTGTTGCTTAGCAACGCGAAAACACCTTCAACATCTGCGGTTAAAAATAAGTTGCTTAACAATACAACACACGTTGAACGAAAGTTCTCGTTATAACCGAAGAGAGGTGAGGGTTGGTATTGAAAAAATGTGTAAGATTTTCAAGGAAAATTTTAACTTAAAAGCTTTAGTTCTGCTCATTTCTGCAGATTGGAGCTACAGCGTTCGAAGACGCTGCAAACCACAGGACAGAGCTTCCAAGCGAAAAAAGTGTCAAACCGAACGCGGCCTAAATATAACTTGCAATCCTACATCAACATAACAATAGCCTAAATTTTCGGGTCTGTAACACTTAATGATCTGCCTCCCCTCAAGTCGATCACATGCTAGAAAACAATGAAACAATTGATAACTTAAAGTTGTCAACAAAATCAGACGTTTTTGCTTAACGCATGAAATTAAATTTGAAAAGCCATAAAACCTACTGAGCTGATCTTTCCAGATCATATTTAGTTATGTTTCAAGTAGCTCCCGAAACTTTTACAACACATTTAATTGAAAACTTTACGAGATACAGATCGACAGACGGGCAGATCCATAAATAGGTGCCCAATCGAGCGCAGTTCTTCAGACCGTCCTAGTAATCTGAAATACACGATTTTTTTAAATTTGCATTCTCTATGAATGTGGTTGAAGTGGGGCCCTTAAAAAAATTAATATTAAACAAAAATTAACAAAATGGAAATAGGTATAGTACTCCCATTTTTATTACAAAATATTTTTTTCGCGCTGTTTCCCGCCGTCCAGTGACGATTTTTTTCTGAACTTCCATTCTTAATGAAATTGGTGTAGTCATCGTCGGAAAAAGTAATATTAAATAAAATTCGACAAAACTACAACGTTTGAAAAATGGGTTCCCCCATTTCTACTACCAAAATTGATTTCGCGCGGCCGGGAAAAATAGTACCTTTAATTATTTTTTAAAAATTAAACATTTAAACGATTGCCTAAAGGATACTGTATATGTTTACAAAATTTAAAGTCGATCGGTCCAGCAGTTTTTGTGAAAAATGAGCTCCTGAATTGAGAAATGTAGTTTGGAGAAAAACGCGTTTAAAGCGTGCCCAGAAATCCTTTCTAACTCAAGCAATGTGGTGAATTTTGCTTTAATATTCTGCAACCATATTTTCTAGACCTCAAATTTTGAAATAAGCGGTGCTACAGCGCTCGAAAACGTGCAAAACCTTTCAAAAACTGGTGGTGGATCTTCAAAGCTAAAAAAGCTTACCATGAGTTGCTAGGCAACAATACATTTATAAGCGAAGATTTTAAGCGTTGCTAAGCAACAATACATTTTTAATCCAAGATTTAAGCTTTATATTAAAGGAATTTTTCTTTTATTCGCGATTTAAGCGTTACTAACCAAAAATACATTTTCAATCCAAGATTTATGTGTTATTAAGCAACAATACATTTTTAATCCAAGGTTTAAGCGTTATTATAAAGGAATTTTTTTTAATTCACGATTTAAGCGTTAGTAACCACTAATCCATTTTTAATCTAAGATTTAAGCGTTTATAAGCAACAACTACATTTTTAATCCAATATTTAAGCGTTATTATAAAGGAAATTTTATTTTTACTTCACGATTTAAGCGTTAATAACCAATAATTCATTTTTAATCCAAGATTTAAGCGTTACTGTAAAGGAAATTTTATTATTAATTTACGATTTAAGCGTTAATAACCAATAATCTATTTTTAATCCAAGATTTATGCGTTACTAGATATAAGGGAAATTTGGCGTTATATTAAATGAATTTCTCTTTTATTCGCGATTTAAGCGTTAGTAACCAATAATTCATTTTTAATCCAAGATTTAAGCGTTTATAAGCAACAAATACATTTTTAATCTAAGATTTATGCGTTACTATAAGGGAAATTTTATTTTTTATTCGCGATTTAAGCGTTACTAACCAATAATAGATTTTTAATCCAAGATTTAAGCGTTAAATTAAAGGAATTTTTCTTTTATTCACGATTTAAGCGTTACTAGCCAAATATACATTTTTAATCAAAGATTTAAGCGTTTATAAGCAACAAATAAATAAAACAAATAAAAAATAAAAACTCAGTAAAAACTTTATTCTGACCGTCTCCCCTCGGAAGGCAATGGCAAACCACCGAGGTGTAATCTGCTTAGAACAGCCTCTCTGGAGATGAAGTGTATACACTTCCCGCGGTTCGGAGCCCGCGTTAAACAAGTAGGTCCCCTATGTGTGTGATAGTACTACAAACGCACAACACATACATAGGAGAGAGGTCGCCAACATCCGGTAACGGATAGGCACGTTAAGAAGAAGAAGAAGCAACAAATACATTTTTAATCCAAGATTTATGTGTTACTATAAGGGAAATTTTATTTTTTATTCGCGATTTAAGCGTTACTAACCAATAATACATTTTTAATCCAAGATTTAAGCGTTAAATTAAAGGAATTTTTCTTTTATTCACGTTTTAAGCGTTACTAGCCAAAAATACATTTTTAATCAAAGATTTAAGCGTTTATAAGCAACAAATACATTTTTAATCTAAGATTTATGCGTTACTATAAGGGAAATTTTATTTTTTATTCGCGATTTAAGCGTTACTAACCAATAATACATTTTTAATCCAAGATTTAAGGGAAAATGTTTTTATTCACGATTTAAGCGTTACTAACCAATAATTCATTTTTAATCCCAGATTTAAGCGTTACTACTGAAGAAGAATACTTTTTAATCCAAGATTTAAGTGTTACTAACCAACAAATATATTTTTAATCAATAAATAAAAAATAAAATAATTAATTTAAGATTAAAAGAGTTGCTAAGCAAAAAATTCATTTTTATCGAAGATTTTATGCGTTGCAAGCAAAAAATACATTTTTGTTTACAACCTCATATTGCTAATTTAAGCATGAAGACTTGTTTTATTACTACCATAAAGCTACTATTAATCGATTTCTAAAATTTATTGATTTTTAATGTTGTAAATGTTTAATTATTTTTATTTAGATTCATTCTGATAAGTAATAATATTAAAAGTCGTCTTTCACCTCCTCAAAACTTAAAATCTTTTAAGCTTCCAAGTTAAATTTTAACGATCCAAAGCTACAATTTTGACTTTTCTTTAATTTTCTCGTAAGTGTTCATGTTCAAAATTTTACGATTTTAATTTTCATGATACATTTTGAAGTCTGATTGCAAATCAAAATTGATCTGTTGATCTACCCCCCCCCCCCCAAATACCCCATGCGACTCTTACACCGCTCAACCGAGACAACAGGGTTTTCATTACCAATTAAATAATAATTGGTACTTGAAGGTTGTAAACAAAAATATTATTTCAAATTCTTCAATTACGTACTTCAATTTTTTTTATCTAAAGGATAAAACGATTAAGTGATAAAAATTGTATTAGTTAATTTTCTTTTAGATTATTAAATTGTATCAAATCTTATCTTAAAGATTGATATTTAATAGCAGCATTTTTACACGGAAAACCGCAGAAATTACTACATAATATGGGAATTTCCGTGGCAGTAGCGTAACCCGGATAGAGGGGCTATGCTGCTTCCAGCCCTCCAAGCCTTTGAAGAGCTCTAAGAAAATATCAAGTTGGAATTTTCACTCTTATATAATTTGTTTTAGGGATTTTAGTGCTTCCACCCCATCCTCGTAAATGAGATTCGTGCTAAACCCTTGCTCTATTGTAATTCTCACAGGGTTGTTGACGAAATACAGGGCAGAGCCCGAATAAATATTTTGAATAAGGAAATAATTTATATACTCGTACTTGACAGCCACGACTTTCTGTATGTATACGCGATGGCCTTAGTTGTGCGGCCTAGGATCTGAACTACATCCATTAATCCTTGCGCATTTTTCATCGTACAAGAAAAAGAAGGAAGGTGAAGATGTTAGAAGTCCCTGCTTTACCTCTTATTGGTCAAATATTTATTTTGAAGCTCACCAAGTGAATGGACGTCATGACATAATCCCCCCCCCCGCTAGGGTCATAATATAACTTCATAAAGAATGCACCGCTTTGAATGCAGATTTTTGCAATTGATTGAAAAATATCACTCATATCATCATGAACTGTACACCATCACGAATATTAATTTTATTTTTAAGTTTTTCATTTATAATTAAGAATTTGTTTACCATCGGAAGATCAATGAAGTTGTCTTGACTTTGATGACTTTTGGTCCGCAGCGATAATGAAATTTATTGCTTCTAAGATCAATAATAGTAAAGTGTGGAAAAAATGTGAATCAGGAAACCGCTGATGCGAGAGATAGCATCAGAAACTGGAATGGTTTCCAAAAAGTTAGTTTAAAAATTAGATGACTAAGTGCATTCTAAGCGGAAATAGCTCAATATGGACACATAATTACACCACATTATTTATTAATAAATGATTTTATTGCTATACTGTCACAATCATGGAGCAATGACTTGGTATGTAGGTACCATAAACACTCTCACACAGAACGTGTGATGTTGCCGCATTATTGAGGATATTAGGTGTAAAAATTCAAATAGCTCGTCCCGATATTATGTGCCTATAATTATAAGAATGCTATCTTTATTGCACCCTATTTGAATAATAAAAAAATATTTAACTTGTCACAATTCGAAAAAGCATCGAGATAATTTTTTAATAATTAACAATGTCGAGGTCAGTTTTTTCCTCAACAATTCCAACTCATTGCAATAATTTAGATCGTGCATACCTTTTCATTTTGTAACGGGAAATTGCAAGGACAATCATTAATTTTAAATATTTAATATTATAAAGAAATTGTTTTGATCGACGATTAGATCAAAAAAGTTTCTTCCTTTCGACTTAATTGAAATATCATTAATCAACGATCAAGATAAAAAATCTGAAAATTATTAATACGTCCATTTTTGCCTATTTCTTCTCCTGACAGTTGCTTACGATCCCGTCACTTCCTCGCCTTTGCACATTAATAATTTTTCAATTCAAAGAGAAGCTCTCGAGATGTACAATCCACTTCAAACAGAAAAAAAACGAAGCAGTATTGATCATCGTACGAGGTCCGCTCAAGAAGTACGAAACCTTCACACTCCGTTGAGAAATCGAGACTCGATTAACTGGAGCAACAAATTTTATTACCTTTAAAATTTCACTATTTCATACACAACATCGTAATAGAAATTTAAATAAATTTCCTGTCCAAATACCGGATATTTCGTTTTTAAGTGGTTCCCGATTAAAATTCTCATGGAACGCGAGCATTACACACATCGTTAATTTTATTATTACAAAAAAAGTGCTTTTTGGAAAAAGTTGGATTCAGTTTTGCTGCACTAAGTAAAATACGCAATAAAAGCTCTGCGAAAAAAATCAAAACCATATTAGGAAGGTTGTCAAGCAACTCCGCACTATCCTGGCTTTAAACATTTTTATTAAATTATTCAAATGCTTTAAACGTTTTATATTCGATTATAATTATTGTAACGGTGTAATGGAAGAAGATAACAGTAGAAAATAATCTTGATTCAATAATTCATCTTTTATGTTCGGATTATGCGACGTTTTCGATAAGAATTATTTCAGAAAATTAAATAACATTTTTTGCAAAAACTCGTAAATGTTAAGAAGAATTCCAGTTTCATGTTATTACTTTGTATAACTTCATGTGCGAGCGGCAGGAGATTATTTAAAACTAATTTTTTTATTTTTATTTATTGATTTTAATCCACAGGAAGTTGGCCATTCGAATCTCCCTGTGACTCCAAACGATCACATCCACTGCTACGATCGACAATAACAGTTAAACCATCGAGTTCATCAAAAAAAAATTTAGACGAAAATTGTGTAGAATATTACGCCCTATAAAAATTGTCTACATGTTTTTTTTTCGTGCAGCCCACCCTTTTCGAGCAAAATAAGAAAAACGAAACACGCAAAATATTTTTATTTTTTTTTAAAATCAGTTGAAAAATGAGAAAGTTGCAATCGGTAAAAGAAACTAAAAGTAATAAAAGTAACAGTTAAACAATCAATTTTATCCAAAAAAGTTGTGTCAAATTCAACGTTTTAAATATTATGCACCGTTATTAATAAAATTTAAAACTTTTTTTTATTTGTTCGGATAACTTTCTTATTAGTAACTTCATCAAAAAATATCAAGACATTCATTTTGTCTAGCATAAAATTCTAAATAAAATACACCTTGAATCTAGAAAATCCGTTAAAAAATAAGGAAGTTATCACGAAAAGAACAAAAAAGAGCAAAAAACATGATCGGAAATATTTCGAACTAAATTTATATAAAATCGTATTTTCGGTAATATTGTTTTCATATAAAATCTTGTAGAATGCACTGTTACTGCATAAATTAGATAACTGTAAAATATAATTCAAAATCTTGATCTGAAACTCAAATAACTCTTTTATAATTTATTCAATCGGACAACAAAAAAAAAAGATTGATTTTCTGGAGCTTAAAATTCTAAACACATTTTTGCTTCGATTTTAAAAAACCCTTGAAAAATAAGTGAGTTACGAAGAAAACATCATTCTTCCAATTTTGAATTAGACATCGTTGAAAACAATTAAACATCGACCAATAAAAAAGTGACGATCGTGGGCCAGGACGAAAAATTAAATATGATCGATAGCAGTTTTGCAGCCTTTTGTTTTAATTTTAAAAAGTGAAATTTAATTATAAGGGAAAAAAACATTGCATAATTCCCCAATGCTTTGCAATTTTGACGATTTTTTCCGATAACTCGCTTATTGTTAATTTTATCGAAAAATATGTAGAGATTAATTTTGTAAAACGTACAATTTTGAATGTACTTGTTTTTTAGTTTCTGAAATCCGGTTGAAAATCCGGAAGTTATCTTGAAAATAAACCAAGAAGAAAAAAATTGCAATAATAATACTTGAAATTTCGTGAATCATTTTTTAAATAATTCCGTTGATGTTACTTGGATCAGAAAATATTCAAATACAAATTTTTAAAGTTTAGAATTTTCAATAATATAATTCTTTAGTTTTTGAAATTCGATTAAAAATAACGAAGTTATCGGATAAAATATACCAAGAATTCCAAAGAAACCGCAAAATTAAATAGCAAAATGGCGGTGGTCGGTAAACCGTTGACGTTATCAAACATTTTTTCAGACAAAAGTTGTGCATAATTTGATTGTCTATAAAATTATTGTAATTCATCTTGACCGAATAATGCACCGTTATGGTGTAAATCACAAAAAACCATTCTGAACACGTATAATCAAACCGAAGTGGACCATTTTTCAGTTTTTCTTAAATAACTCTGGTAATTTTATCGCAAAACGCCAAGAAGGGAATTTCATAAACCGTTTAATTTTGAACAAAAATCTATGTTAATTTTTAAAATACGATAAAAATTGGCGAAGTTATCAAAAAAGTAAACAAATAAATTAGAAAAACGACAGATTTTTTGGCATCGGGGATTGGTAACATCAAGCACTTTAGTAAATAACTCCGTTAATATCAACTGAATCAAAAAATACTGAAATACAAATTTTTAAAGCTTACAATTCTATATAATATAATTCTTTAGTTTTTGAAATCCGATTAAAACTAAAAAAGTTATCGAATAAAAGGCACCAAGAATTGCAAAGAAACCGCAAGATCAAATAGAAAAATGACGGTGGTCGTTAAACCATTGACGATATAAAAAAAATTTTCAGACTAAAGTTGTGCACAATTTAATTATCGACAAAATTATTATAGTTCATTTTAACCGTATAATGCATCGTTAAGGCGTAAATTACAAAAATCGTTTGCAGCACTGGTAATCAAGTCGAAACCGACCATTTTTCAGTTTTTCTTAAATAACTCCGTTATTGCCAATTTTACTAAAAAAAACATCGCTTAACATAAATTTTATAGATCTTAAAATTTAAAAAAAACTGTGTGTTAAATTTTAAAAATCGGTTAAAAAATCATGAAGTTATCATATGAAAAACTGAAATGACAAAATTGAAAAAACAGTTGAATCATCGACTTGATGAAGAGATATTTCCAATAAAAGTTGTGGAGAATTTAATTCCCTACGATATTATTCTAATTCTTATAAATTGTAGGGTACACAGTTTCAGTTTAAATTGAAAAAAAAAGTTAAAAACAGTGCACAATTCCCCAATATTATGGAATTTTAAAGACATTTTCCAATAACTCGGTTATTCGTAATTTTATCAAAAAACCCCAAGAGAGGAATTTTGTAAAGAGTTCAATTTTGAATAACAATGTATTTGAATTTTGAAAATACGATAAAAACTGACGTAATTATCAAGAAAATAAATATATAAATTAGAACGACATTAAAATTTTTTTGAAATCGGATATTTATAACTTCAAACCATTTTTTTAAATAACTCCGTTAATATCAACTGAATCAAAAAATACTAAGATATAAACTTTTTAAGCTTAACCTTTCAAACAAAATATTTTTTTGATTATTGAAATCGAATTAAAAATGAAGGAGTTACAACCCGAAAATTGTAAAGAAAATACAAAATAAAATATAAAAATTGCGGTAAGGTCTAAAGTCTAAACCGTAGTCGTTATCCAAAAATTTTTCCGACAAAAATTGTGTACAATTTCATTCTCTAGAAGGTTATTGTTTTAAATATTCACAGTATATTGCATTTTTTTGGCGTAAAGTGGAAAAACCGTTAGAAACATTTCAGAGTGAAACTGAAATTTGATTCCATTTTTGCTCTTTTCTTATATAACTTAGTTATTATGCGCTTTATCAAGAAATGCTTAAACACGAAATTCGTAAGTCTTAAAATTATAAATAAACTGCATTTTTAATTTTTAAAATCGGGTTGAAAATAAGGAAGTTATCGAGTAAAGAAAATAGGCTAATTTTCTTAAACGTACAATTTTGAATAAAACCATTTTGTAATTTCAAAAATTCGTTAAAAACGACCCAAGTTCTAAAAAAAAACCAAAGAATAAATAAAATTATTAAATTATTTGCTTCGTCAAACAACGTTTTAAACAGAAGTTATGTAAAATTAAGCCTACTAGAAATATTAATCAATGATGCTCCATGAGCGGATAAATTAAAAAATCCATTGGAGATTTACAATGTTTCAAAACTTTGCAAATAACTTCGTTAATATACATGGGATCGAAAAATATTAAAATTCGAATATTTAAAGCTTGAATTTCTACATAAAATGTGTTTTTAATTTTTGAAATCAGATTAAAATTAATGAAGTTATGAAAAAAGGATCCAAAGATGCGCAAAAATAGAGGTAACAGTCGTTTAACCCACCGTTTTACACTATTTTGTATATAACTCCGTTATTAGCAAACTTATCAAAAAAATCTTGAAGACATATTTTGTAGATCATAAAATTCTAGACAAACAACATTTGCAAGTTTTAAAATCGGTTGGAAAAAAAGGAAGTTATCATGTAAAGAAAATTAAAGAAAACAAAAGATCTGCATATAGTTATAACATAATTGCAATAACAGTTAAACCATCGGCTTTACGAAAATATGTTGCCAATGAAAGTTGTGTATAATTTCATTCTGTACAATTCTGTTCACGTAGATAAAAATGGTAGGGCACACTGTTTAAGGTTAAAATGAAGAAAACCGTTAGAAACAGTATAATCCAATTCTTGAAAATTTCAATATTTTTTCCAATAACTCCGTTATTAATACTTTTAGCAAAAACTATTAAGAGGTGAGTTTTCTTACGCGTACAATTTTGAATAAAACCATTTTATAATTTCAAAAATCGATTAAAAAATGAGTTATCAAAAAAATAAGCCAATAAATAAACAAAAATTAAATTCTTATCTTCATCAAAGAATATTTTAAATAAAAGTTATGCAAAATTAAACCCGCTAGAAATATTATTCACTATTAGTTGTACGATTTCCATGATCGGGTAAATTAGAAACAAATTGACAACAAATTTGTGTAGCAGTTGACCTTAAAATGCACTTTAGGGGGTGTAAAACCGTTGAAAACAGTTCAAAATCAAACTAAAACAGACAGTTTTACAGATTTTTTTGTATATAACTCCGTTATTACCAGACTTGTCAAAAAAATCTAGAAGACATATTTTGTAGGTCATAAAATTCTAAACAAACCACATTTACACGTTTTAAAATCGGTTGGAAAAGAAGGAAGTTATGTCAAGAAAATTTACGGACCTGCATATAGTTGGAGCGAAATTGCAATAACAGTTAAACCATCGGTTTTACGAAAAAATATTTCGAATAAAAGTTGTGTAGAATTTCATCCTCTACAAATTTGGTTATACACTTTTCCATAGTATCGCGTGCCGTTATTGCGTAAATTACGTTTACGCGTAACGTCAAGTTCAGCATTCAAATCAAAAAGTTACATAACTTCCTTATTTTTGAAGTTAGATCAAAAACAATAAGCACATCGTATGTAAAATTTCGTGCTCTACACAATTACCCTCTCATGATTTTTCGATCAAGCGAACAATAACGGAGTTATTTTCACAAAAGCGACAATTAAGAAAAAAGGCGATTTCCCCGAACCTGAAGACGAGTTTTTACATAAATCGTGTAACTTTCGAAAATTCAAGTGCACTAAAGGTATTTCACGTTTTCGAAAGTACCTACGGTGTATTTAATTAAAACAATTAATTGATGGCAAGTGCAATAAATATGATAATACAATCGCGGTCGGTTAACATTTTTCAGATATGTTTGTTGTTTAAATGTCGGAAACGTAGGTTTAGCGATCAACGGGCCGTGAAAATCTCATGCTATTTACACTATTACACGCTTTTTATTCCGTCTAATTATCACGAGCTTCGTGAACACAATTCGAGCCTCCCTCGTCGTGGTGACCCAGCGTCGGCACATCAATCAAGCGAAGAAAGCAACAAACGCAGTTTTATTATAAAAAAAAAATTAACTCGAAAGTTATTAAAAAAAGTCAATAAGAAAGTAGCACTCGAGATTATCAGATTACCAGGCTGATGTTAATTATGTGGGGTGTTGAGCAGGTTAGGGAACTCGCGGTGTTCCAAAAATGGAAAACAAATTAAATGCAGCTTAATTTAAATAACAGAAACAAGGAAGTGTAAATTTGGTCGATATACAAGGTAAAGCGCATTTTGAACAATAATGTCATGGTTGTTTTTTGTCCGTTAGCAATAAATTTGTACGATTTTAATTCCTGCGGCGCTGCAAGGTTAATTATTTAACCCTTAAGCGCACCCCCGATTACCGTGAGATTCGCGACGAGGAGGAAGTCTTATCGATCGATTAGGAATATCTCACCTTGCACATATTTGCTAATCTTAAAAATTGATAAAATACCTTACAATGTTTGCCGCTCAGTCACACATAAATAAATAAAAAAAATAAATATTCTAGAACAAGTCGAGGCGATCGATTTTTGTTTTAAATGCGATTTTTATGCAAATGGAATGAGTTAACAATAATAAAAATTTTAAATGGAGAAAGATTTTGTGTTGAATTATAAAAGAACCCGCTGGGAAGGTGTAGGACCCCAATTTAGTTCTACAGTTATTCATATAAAGGTCTTGTAGCCCGCTGGATACTTCTAAAACATTTTTTTGTTCTCGCTTCTTGAGAGCAATGCGAGAAAGGAGCGAACAGCGAGATTTGGACTTTTTAATTTGGGTTTTGCATAATGAAGATATAAGTGCTAAATCATCGGTGGTCTTTTAATTATAGCGAGGGGCGGATGAAGATTTACCTGCATTTGTAACCAAGCGTCTAGAAACGGCTGAGAATAATTGTTTGGTGATGTACTCCAACAATCTCCTGGATGTGCGGGCACAATTTGATCGTCAGAACGGGATGGCGCCGATGGGGCAAGGCAACAAGTACCCGAATCCATAACCCCGTAGGGTCACCAACTCTCCAAAGCACCACCAAAAAGTTCCATTAACGTTTTTCACTACAAAATCCAAAAGAACACAGTGGCGGGTTATTCCAGAAGAACGACACTACATCACAAAACTTTTCATCCAAAAAACGAGTCAAATGTGATCACAACAAACACTAAAACGTGCTCGACTACAAAGTCCACCAATTCGAATGCAGATAAATGCGGACACTCTAACCGAATACAAATAAACTTATCACATTCAATTCACGCTGAATATGTTTATGTTAAGCATCCGTGCGTAACACAGTACACGATTCAATTTTAAATTTGCCAATCGCAGAGGTAAGAAGGTTCATGGGGCAACACTTGGAGTTAGAAAATTATCACACAGGTTGGTTAAAAAAAATCTAACGATCGCTTCACGAAGGAACGCGTACAACAATTAAATTCGTTCCGATAAGGATAAATTGCTAAAATAAAATTGGCAAAAAATTTGTCACGTTATGGTAAATTTGCGTAATGGAATACCATGCGGTGGGTGTAACCGTTATTATTTAATACGTACTAACCAAGAGAACGGTTGCATGCGGACTAGAAACCAAAAGCTACATTCGTCGACGGTCAACAGGACTCAAGCTAAAGAAGTAACGAAGAGATAGTGACTCGAATCCTGCCGATTAGCTATGGTCGCGGTTAAACCATGAATCGAATATTATGAGAGCGCAAGCGTTTCGACGCCCACGACACGCGACTACGTCTAATGAAATGATAGATTTTATGATGGAGGTTTATCGATTTTACGCTTTTTTTATTAAATTTTAACCAAACACAAATAAGTCGCATCTCGAGAGAGACGATAATCCGATCGAACTGGGTTACAAACATGACCCAGCGTTTAAATCTCCAAAAGTGAACCACCTGTAATTCGACCTAAAACTTTCATTTTATCTGATACACAAATTTTTCTTTTTAAAGCCAACATTTTTTTAACAAACTATTTTACCTTTACTTTGCGTCACGATAACGAGATTTAAGCGAGATTAATTTACGATTTTTGCGGACAGGGCAGGCTTCCAATAAATAATTTTTTGGGAATGTTTTTTTGTGAACTTGATATTATTATGCTTGCTAAATATTAAAGAAAGCAAATTTGACGAATGTAAAAGTCGTAATTAATATTATGAGATTTCGACCGTTCAAATTTCTTGTTGCTTTTGATGACTAGGAGTCGAAAAAAGGTATCAATCATTTTTTATAATCAGTAATTTTATCTGTAAAATAAACTTGTTGAGCTTAAGAAGCTCGCCCAACTTAAACATTATAATTTGCCGTATTTACTACTTAAACATATAAAAAAAAAAATTATGTAGATTGTATACTCTTATAGACTCAAGTGTACAAATAAGGCTCACGAAAACCTAATCTGATAGTCTACGAGTAAATTAAACAACCAAGCGTCAGGTAAATCAGCAACCAATTTGTCAAAAAAATTATCACTTTTGACTTGATATAATATGAATAAGAACTGAAAACGCAAGTTTTCGCAGTTTGAATAATGCCTGATTCACTTTTGAATTTCTAATGCTACCTGATAAGCAGCGATGATGTGATCTAAAAGGCACAAGGGTAAGCAGCCTCCCTCATCCAATACCGAAATACACTAATATCTTAAAATGTTTTTAAAATAAAGATTTATTGTAAGGTAATAAAAATACGAATATGGACATTATTCGTCTTTAATTTTATGCCCCCCCCCCCCGGCATAGCCGCTACTGCAAATGAAGAAAATAGACGGCTGTAGAGACAGGCGGTAAAATATAAAAAAATTCTATGACTTATTTTTCTTGGCTATAATGTTGCACCTGGGGGGTATTCCATACCCCCCAGACCCCCTGGTCATAAGACACTGTGTTTTATTTTTCAACTGCTTCAAATCTTTAAAATTTCGCTGCTGTTTAAAAACCTTGTGCGAAAATATACATTTTTCTTCTTTCTTTAAATTTTATGCCCCCTCTCCTCCGACGGAAAATGTTACGAGCCAATACTACAAACGATGAAAACGAGAAGCTACAGAGACCTAGGGGTCTGGGAGATATATGGAAACAAAGGAAATTAAGCAAACGATGATCAGGCTGTAAAATATAACAAAATGTTGTATGGTTATGACTTATGACCTTACTTTCTTGATTATGTTGATGTACCTGGGGGGTATTCCATACCCCCCAGACCCCCGGTCTCAAAACACTGTGCTTTATTTTTCTATTCTATCAAAGCTTCAAACCTTAACGACTATTTTAAATCCTCTTCCAAAAAAATGACATTTTCCTGTCTTCTTTAAATATTCCCACCTCCCCACGGATTGAAAAAGCCACGAGCCGCCACTCAAAATGAAGAAAACTGGCGGCTGCAAAGACCGGGAGGGTCTGGGAGGTAAGATTTACCCCCCCCCCCTTTGCTAACGATGATCAGGCGGCAAAATATAAAAAAATGTTTTATGGTATGACCTTACTTTTCTTGGCTGTGATGATATGTCTGAGGGGTATAACGTACACCCAATCTGTAGGAGTGGGGGCATAAAGAAATAAAAAGAATTTATACTTTTCAGCTTCCTTTAAATCCCCCCCCCCACGGATTAAAAAGAAAGGAATAAATTCTAAATCCAAAACGGAAATACTTTAATGTATAAAACGTGTATAACGTACGTTTTTACATCACATTACATTACATTAATTATTATTACATTGTATTACTTACATCACCTTACATTACTTCACATGATTTAACATTACATTCCATTTCATAACATAACATTACATTACATAACATTCTCTCTCTCCGATCGTTTAACTTCTTGACAGATGTGCTCTCGCATACATAGAGGACCTACTTGTTTAACGTGGCCTCCGAACCACGGGAAGTGTAATACTCTTTATTTTAAGATGGATTCTCATGGCAGATCACCTCGGTGGTTTGCCATTGTCTTCCGAGAAGAGCCGGTCAGAATAAAGTTCTTACCCTGCCCGGATTTCGCAAAAGCAGTAGACGCATTTAAATGCTTAAGCTATGACCGTCTACATTACATTACATTAAAGTACACCACTTTACATTACATTACATCACATCAAAGTACATTACATTACACTATAATACATTACATTACATCACATCACATCACATCACATCACATCACATCACATCACATCACATCACATCACATCACATCACATCACATCACATCACATCACATTACATTACATTAAAAGTAGTAATAATTTTAAGTAAGTAAATAAATGAAAAGGAAATGAATTTATATTTTTCCTTTTTCTCCAAATTTTATACTCTCCCATTGAAAAAGTCACAAGTCGCTATTGGAAATGAAGTTCGATGATCAGACGGTAAAATATAAAAGTATTTCTACTGTTCTTGGTTATGTTGATGTGCCTGGAGGGTATTCCATACCCCCCCCCCATCCCCAGACCTCCCTGTCACGAAACACTGTACTGATTTTTCTATTTCTTTAAAGCTTCAAAACTTCGCGGGTCTTTAAAAAACCTAAGCAAAACTTTACATTATCCTCCTTTCTTTACATTGTATGTCCCCCCCTGTGATTGAAAACGTCAAAACCAGCGACTAGAAACAACAGAAGTTAAAATATAAAAAAAGTGTTTTTTTGGCGTGGCTCCACTCTGGGGGGTATGGAATACTATTTAATTCATCTACATAATATGAAGTATTGATATTTGCAAAGTAAGCACAAGAAACTCAGTAAGCATTTGGAGCGCTACAAATTATATAAACATTTTTACATCCGTCAGCACGGGGGTCGCTGCAATCTTATACTGATTAAAGTTTTGCGTTTATTCTAATGGTTATTGATTAAACCTAAAAGATTAATTTATATATATTTCAAATTTAAATACTTTTTTGCCTTTAAAATAAAATTTAAACCTAAAAAACAAGGTTTTCCATGAACGCTATGCATTTTTTAAATTTCATTTAAGTGGATACAGGTTAAAGTAGTTCTGTTTCTACAGTACAGCAGTAGAAATACACCTCAGATAATTATCTGAGGTGTCCCCATTATCTGAGTCGAACATAAATTCTAAATTCAAAACGGATAGATTTTCTTACCAAACTCCTGAACATTGAAGGCGTAAGAGATTAAAAGTTCTCGGCTCAGCCAGCATGTATTTAAAATACAAGAATATCGCACAACCCAATTTGAAATGTGAACTCGAGTTTCGAACTTATTAGTTCTCATCAGCACAATTTATGTGTGCCGTAATGCGCTCGTACAATCCTTTTGTAAATTGTGCTGATGAGAACTAATAAGTTCGAAACTCGAGTTCACATTTCAAATTGGGTTGTGCGATATTCTTGTATTTTAAATACATGCTGGCTGAGCCGAGAACTTTTAATCTCATATTTATCACTGGGGCCTTTCCCAAGAACCGCGCGATGGCGTTGCCGAAACTTGCAATTTTGTAAGTATTCACTTACTTTGCTCGTCGATGGCAGAATAGCCGTAATGCGCTCGTACAATCCTTTTGTAAATTGTGCTGATGAGAACTAATAAGTTCGAAACTCGAGTTCACATTTCAAATTGGGTTGTGCGATATTCTTGTATTGAAGGCGTAAGGCGATCAGCCAGTATAAAATTAAAATTCAGCTTTACGAGTCTTCTTGTAGTTTAGGGGGTGTATTATTTTAGTTAGCACATTTTTCACTTCATTTTATATTTTTCAGTGTGTTATCAAAAAATGTACAATTAAAATTTTCAATTTTGTTATCTTTCTATTTACATTTCGCTATATGCGAAAACTCTATCAGGTGGTTATCTAATCCTGGGAACCCCTGGTTTGACGTACCATGCTTTCCCAGGATTGCAACTGCCTTAATCAGTTCTTCCATGGAACCCTACTGTTTTTCAGCTTCATCCTTCTCTCAGGCCTCTTCTTCAAATTTATCTATGTAATGTAGAAAGTCCGGCGGGGATTGGATCATCTGCAGTATGGAGGCTTAAAATGAAAGCAGATGAAACCGGGGGGTCTGGGGGGTATGGAATATCCCCAGTATTGGCTTAAAATAAGGTGCATATTTAATTATAGTTCCAAAAACTACATCTCTTGATCACTTGTACCTGGGGGGTATACCTATGGGGGTAATGGGGTATGGCAAACAAATGCCCATAGTCAGGATTCAAACTCAAAACGTATTTCGCTAAGTGGTTTCGTTTGTTTCCATTAAATTTTCTTCATGTATGCAGTAATTTTTAAATCGATCACAGAGAATAGCTTAAGGTTTACATTTTGTTTTGAATTTACATAACACTCGGTAGATTCAATTTTGTCAAATTGTACATTTTTCCTATATGGTTGGGGAAGTTTAATTTTTTCTTCATTTATATTTTTTGAATTATTTCCCGTAGCCATAGTAATCGTCGATAACCCCAGATAAAATAAGGCCAAAATGATTCCTTTTAATTCTACTTCTCTTTTATTAATGAACTTTTAAGAACGTCCACCACTGATAGCATGGTGCGATCGTTGTTGAATTAGAGTCCAGAAATACTGGGTTTGAATTTGTAAAGTTTGTTACTTTTTTTTATCGGAAGTTTTTATCAATAAACCTCGGTTAGTTTTCCGAACAGATAATTTTCTTAATGAAGATTCTTGTAGTAAGAAATAGGAGGCTTCTTTGTTGTTCAAAAATTATTTTTTAGTCTTTTTGGTCTGATTTAAGATCGTCTGCAAGATTCCCCAAAAAAGATCCAATGCCCTCAGTTTCGGTTCATTAGGAGGATTTTCATTATTTTCATAAATTTTGTTTAAAAATGAATGAAACGACAAAACAGTTTTTATGGCAACATTGACCAATAAAAATGGATTAAATTTTATACTTTTGTTTTAAATCTAAAATCGTTTCCATGGCAACCAGAACCCACGCTGAAACGCAGCAAAAGAAACAAAAAGAGCACTGGGTTTCTGTGTCAATCGAAAAACCATTGGACAATAAAATTAATTCCGTATTATAGATTTGCTTTAATGAAGAATCGTTACATGGTAACCCGAATAAAACTTCAGACGTGGGAAAAGAAGAAAATGTGATTAGACAATATAATATGCAGTGATGTTGCTGAAATGTTGATAATATAGGCCGTGTTCGGTCTGGCACTTTTTTCGCTTTGAAGCTCCGTCAACACATTCTGATAATTCGATTTGCGATTTTTCCACGCTTTCAAACGCTTTATCTGCTTTCATTTCAGAACTTCACGTGCGTGCTTTAAGCTTCCGTAATGAACGGAATTATAGCGTTTGCAAGCGCAGAACAGCTCCAAATAGAACTATCAAAAAATGTTTGACGGAGCTTCAAAGCGAAAAAAGCGCCAGACCGAACACGGATATAAATAAACTAAACAAATGAAACAGTATATTATTATAATTATTATTAATTTAGAATTCCGTAGATACACAAATATTTATTTAAACCAACGAAACGTCGCCCAAGTTACAAAAAGTGGTAATATTTTTCAGACCCTAATAAATAATGGGGGACAATGAAATTGATAATTTATTGCTTTAAAAGATTTTTGACATTCTGGCATGTTTTTGAATTTGAGCATGTGGTAACGAAAATAATGAGTCTAAAAATTGTACAGACCGTAAAACAAAATGTGTAGGTATGGTAAGGTCGGATTTTCTACATAATTTTTTCCTGGTAGGTTTTTATTTAAAAAAACTTGCAACGATGCTCATTCAATTAAAAAGTAAATATGCTATTATAAAATATGGATAATAATTTTATACGCGGTAACAATCCAAAATATTAAATTATATGCCCAATAAAAAGTTAGCATTTTACTTAATTTTGCAAAGAAACGCATGGAAACTCTTTATATGAGCTTTCTATGGTGCAGCAAATAAAACATGTAAAAACATAATATAAATCCGGACCCGAGTGATAGCGAAGATGTCAGTTTTCCGGATAGTGGTTTCCTCATTAGACCAAGGTGCGAGGCCGAAGGCCGAGCTTCTTTTAGCGGCCTTCGTCAGGCTTTCCATACTATCTATAATAAAATTCGACTTACATCTGGATCTTATAAAATTAATACGGTGGCTATCATCTGAAGACAATTGTAGTGCGGCCTTTAGGCAGCACAACCTGGGCAATCACGAATCACTCCGGCCTTAAGGGTCCTCCATAAAGGGCGTCAGCAAGTTTTTCCGACTTTTCAACCTTTCCCCCCTTGTCACAGTTGGTCACAATCTTTGGACCCCCTCCCCCCCAGGAACGTCCTACGGTCACAAATCAAAGACCCCCCTCTCATTTGTCTAAAGTCGAAGTAAGCTCGTCTTACATCAGGACATTTCTGGCGTCATTTCTTGCGCCATTTCTTGAGCCAAATAAATTGAAGAGTTTAAAACAGCAAATGTCTTGGAAAATGTCCTGGCTCGGATTGTAGGCAATATATTTGGCGCGTGCTCTATTCTTGAACAATTTGCCTGTGAGCGTGCGCAGTACAGATTGAATGCGCTGGTAGTAATTGTCAAATGTAAATTGTCAAATAAACTAGCAAACAAATTTATATAATCAGTTAATTATTAAATTATTACATACAATTCTATTCAATTTAAATTCTATGTAGCCACTTTTCCTGCCAATTCTTTCGCACCCTCGGCTTTAGTTTGTTTTCCAAACATCTTTTCAGTAATTTTTTTAATACTATTATGTTTGCTGCAATCACATTTTCTACAATTAAATCGCTTTCTTTATCCATTTCAATTTTTATGTGTAGCACAGTTTCCACAATTTACATCAACACTTAATTATCGTTCGTATAATCTTACTGCGCACGCTCGCAGGCAAATTGCGTTGAAAATTGCCTCAAAATAGAACACGTTCTATATATTTGGCCTACAAAATGTTTCACGTAAGTTGCTAAAATTACCTACTGCGCAAAATCAGCGCAAGAAATGGCGTCAGAAATGACGCCAGAAATGTCTCAGGAAATGGCGCAAGAAATGACGCCAGAAATGTCCTGATGTAAGACGAGCTTTAGACGACATTGTTTACACGACATTTGGAATTTAAAGAGTAAACACATTTTTTTACAAAAAATTACATATTATTACCATTGTAACACAATTTTCTCAGAAACCCCAGAAATGGGGTTTTTATGCGGACGTCACATTTATATAATCCACCTCCCTCTGGTTACATGTGGTCACATTTTGTAACCCCCCCTCCTCCTCAGGCGTGGGCGTCCTTTATGGACGACCCCTTGCAGAACGCAACCTTCGATTAAATTTTTGTTTACAACGCCTCCTCATTGGTTTATTTTATGCTTACTAATTATAAACAGGTTTCAATGTGGCCTTTAGGCCGCACAACCATGGCAATCCTGCACTAGTAAAAAAGTAATGAATGAGGAAATAATTCATGTTTTTGACTGCAATAACAAAAAGCTTAATATTATAATGTTATAATAATTAAATTGTGAACTAAATATTGAATTAAAATTTTAATTTGAATTTGTGGTGGGTGATAAAGAACAATTTAATTTCGCAAATCTATTATTCATATACAGAAATGTGATTTGTTTCATTCCACATTGATGATGTGAAGAAGAGTTTTGCTCACTGTTTCATTCAGTAACACGTTAAACTGTAGGTCCCCTTTGTATGGGTAACACTTTATAAGCACACTGCAGATGTAGAAGTGAAGGGCATGGGAGGTAATTCTGACAAGACACTTGGAAGAAGAAGAAGAAGGGAACTTTAGATAAAAATTCCAATACATTTTTACTGGTACAGCAAAGTTACGCTTGTCCAACTCCGTTGAACCAAATAAAATTTGGTACCTACGCTTTACGTCGTGGTTGAAGAAATTAAACCATTGTGTTGGATTCGATTTTAGAAGAATGTGGAGTTCCTGGTCCGAATTATTTGGTACAACGATAAATTTAATAGACTTCTCAGCCTGCACCTTTGCACCAAATGAAATTTGCAGATTTTCACATTTTTACACAAAAAAAATTATAGGAACCAAAATACCAAATGAAAGAATTTTTTTGAAGAGGCTAAAAGAAATCAGTTTTTGAAATAAAATGCGCAAAACAAAAATTCCACCGTTACATAATAATCTCCAATGATGTGGTCAGACGTAATTGCTAACATCAACAAATTATTAGATTATGATTAATAGATAATTACAGAGGCTTACAGAAAATTACCTTATTGAAATGCTCGAAGTAAGAACAAATTTATTCAAAATTTAAAATTCCACGTTAAAAATAAGAATTGACCTCACTTGGTTAATTTGTGAATGCTTCGTCGTACAGGTGTGCATTTTAATATCGATCTCTCGCCTTATCACTGACCTGGAATAATTCCCACCTTTGTTATCATATCAATTTTCCGCAATAAATAAATAAATATTCATGGGTTTAATTATTATTGTGTAATTTAAAAATTAATTATATTAATGGTATGCGTGATAGTGACCGCAAGACCAAGTGACCATAAAGCGTGGGAGGGACAAGTTCGTTTGTTACCTGCCTTGAAATGCCAGAAAGGCCCCCTTATCCCTGAATGACCACTTCTCTCTTCTATAACATCTGCCTTAAAACACTTTGCTTTGCAGAACAAAACCATTATTGTACGATATTAAAGATAAATGTCTGCACACAACCGAAAATAAACACCCCAAATAAAATGTCATTCTTTAGTATCCTCAAACGTGTCAATAGATTTTTTGTTAACCTTTTGCAGGCAGTTCACCCTTTTTTTATTTTTTGATCCGCCCTCGTACGCGCTAAAAATATTTTGAAGGTTTTGAGGAAAACATCAAAACCACCGCGCATATAAAACCATGACACATTGCGATAAGTCTTATCAGGATTACGTTCGGACGTTCGAACGAAAAACCGCTAAAACTAACAGATAAGTAATATTTTCTTTAAACAGTGCAATTAAAAATGTTAGATTCTTGTCCGGAAGTTCGTAGTCATCTCCGGACATTTCCAGTATTAGCTCGCAGCAAATATTTGTCGTGACATAGAATACTCCGTGTGTCATCTCCAATATTTACCTTTTTAATAAATTTTTGTTCTCTGCTATTGTTACAGGGCGATGAATTTACGGAAAAATAAAATTGGTAAATAAACCAAAATTTTGCATATTTCCGTGAATTTTAAAAAAATTAATCGATGGAAAATTTTGATTTCAATTCTTACGTTTTTATTATCTATTAATTACCTACTTGTAATAATAAAATTGCACTGAATAACTTCTATAAAATCATATAATAAATTATTCTTTGAATAATGGAAAGGCATGATAACTGATATTTAATTCATAAAATGATTTCATTGTAAAATTAACTTTTTACTTTATAAATAACATGATTGGTTTTAAAACAATTTCGAAATATCGCCTGAGGTGTTTTTCATTTTATTTTTTTGCAAAATGTTATTTATTGTTTTGCAGAACTGGCGTAGATGATCAAAAAAGTATTTGAATGATAATTGGGAGGACCTTGATTCGTTTAAAAAATATATAATAAAAAATAATTCCGCAGGTCGCCTGATCCGTATTAGCATAACGGCCAAAATTCAAGAAGAATTTTGTACAAAACTCTGATTTTTGAATCACCGGGGAAGCTAAAACTTTGCATAGACGTAGGTACTTTATTCCTTCCACCGAGAAATATCACAAAACTGGAAATTATACCACAAGAAAAAAGTTATCGAAGTTGGTCCGATTTTCACTAAATATGATCTTCATTGTTAAAAATGGAGTAAGGATAGGAATGGACGCATAAACAGGACGAGAGGCCCCAGTTCCATTTCCAGCGGCCCATTCTCCGTCCGGCGTCCTAAAAGGACGACGAGGACGGTGAAATGGCGATGCTTGAGTGCAGGAACCAATCCAAGTTGCATCAACGATTTCCATCACTCCTCCGCCTTCCTTTCCTAGATTCCCTCTTCACTAGCCCCGACCGACCGAATAAGGATCCCCCGTTTTTCCTGAAAGACGTCGGAAAGCGACTTCCGCTCGTGGAATATTTCAAATTTAATTTAAATCAAGTACTCGAAGGTTACAAATTGCGCGGACGGCATTTCCATCACACCTTCCACACCAGGGGATTATCGCTCCATGTTCAGGTTATTCCAGATCAAGCTGAACACAACTGTGGGAAGGGGGTTTTCTTTCATACACTACTGGACGAAAGTCACTACGGATTGTCATTAGGGGAATCCATCAAAATCTGTATGTCCAAGTCGCCCAAGAGATTCCTACATATTCCATCGGTAGGATACACCGAGAGCGTGACAAGAAGCCCCTGCTTATAATCATGATGTCCATAAAAAAGATACCCCGAAACAAGGCGATTTTATTTCCGCATAAGAAAAACTAGATTTCGCAGTGCCACCTCTGTAAGTAAACACGATCCAGGTAAGTCAAATGTGCTAGCATGCATTCTTCCGTAGCTCCACGATATCTCCGAAACATACAGCCAGATGCCAAAATCGCCCACTGCCATACAACCAAAGTTACCAAGTCGCAGTCAAAATGTAACAACCCAACCATCCGGGACCTCCACGTACATTTACTTGTGGGATGTTATATCAGCAGTCATCGACCACCTCGAAAAACAAGTGGTTTAGCCAACAAACGGTAAAATTAACAAAACTAACAACAGATTACAGCAAACCTCCTCCTCCTCAAATTTTCCGGTGCAACCTTTAAATAATCTTCGGGGAACGCGTTCAACAAGTGGGGGAATTAAATAAAGCCAAATCTTATAATTCAAATAAGTAGTCAGTAAACAAAAAAACATGACACTGTCCGAGCCTTACCGCCCATGTTCAACGCCATGTTAGCCAAAGGATGAGGAGGATCAAGCGAGCTCCGTTAGGCTCCCAAAATGATTTACATAGGCACCAAAGAAGAAGAAAAAGATGTATGTCCAGTAAAATGCGTAATGCTTCCGAAGGGGGGGGGGCTGTTGGTCGTTACTGCGATTTGGTAACTTGCAATATTAAGGGATGATTTCCCAAGTTGTTCTAGCAACTACTAGATCATAATAGCATAATGGCATGAAGGGCAAGCTAAGGGTTCAATGGCTATGATTTGGTAAGCAAAGCAACGTCGATTGTATGGGAATTCTTAAAGATCATAAATTACAACGACTATAAGTAATATGATGCCGTGGTGCAGATTCCACGTTAAACTGTAGGTCCCCACCCAACGATACAGCCTGATTCCCTTCGCCTGCATCACAAGGGACACAATTAAAAAAGTTCACTAACACCCAGGTTAGAGTTCTAGGTGAAACTGGCTCCTTGATAGAGGTATATGGCTCTGGAACAACAGCAGTACGTATACGAATGGGGTGGGGCGGTAACTACTACATCACGAATTTTCAACCATAACAAATTGATTAAATGTTCTAAAGTTGCGAAAACAAACGTTAAAGCTTATGTTTTGGCGTTGTAATGCAGTAAATTATCCCCCCCCCCCCGATAATTTTGACTGAATATGTTCTCGTTATGATTACCATGCCACAGAAACAAAACAAATGTTGAAGACCAGGTAAAGGATAGACCGTGCACAAAATTTCTAAACGTTCCAATTTTACCCGTCTCCTATCAAATTGTTTTTCGTTTAATTCTTTGAAAATTGAATAACATTTACTTTGCTTTTAATATTCATTTCATAATAAAAATGTTTACTATCGGCCACCCTATTACCATGCCCTGAGAGGTTCGGCCTTCAGCCTCGCCCTTGATTTTCTGTCTATACTTTCTTCACTCTGTCACATACCATTATATTTGCTGCTTTTCTGCGCTAAGGAAAGTCATCACTGTACAAAAATTATTTATTTAAGGTTTGTAATAAGCAGTGTCGGCTTGCCCTAAAGGGCCACAAGAGCAGGAGCCCTCCAATCCACTATCTAAAACAACAACTGTCCAAAAATAATAATTTTAAGTAATTCGGTAAGAGTTTATTATTCCGTTTTATTTGAATTTTGAACTCACCCATTGAAAAAAACACGAACAGTTCCGGAAAATTTGGTGATAAAAAAGGAGGGCTGCAGAGGCCGAATCGTCTGGGGGGATATTTTGAATACTCCCAGCACATTGTGGTGATCAAACGGGAAAACATTAAAAACTGTTTTATCATATTGTTTTATCAAAACTGGGGAGTCTCCCCCCCCCCCCGAGTATGGTAATCATATGGTCAAAAAATCAAAAATCAATCATTTTCCAAAAATGTTTTATGATACTGCCTTACTTTATTCGATTAAGATGATGTGCTGGGGGGTATTCCATACCCCCATACCTCCAGCCCCCAGGATTCTCTTTTTCCACCTTCTGCTTTTTGATTTAAGCATTTAATCTAACGATAAAGGTTATTAATATTTTCTAAATAACACAAAAAGTTGTCGCTAAATTGCTGAACAATTTTACAACCCCACAGCACGGGGGGGAGGGGTCCTTAATTTTTTAAAGTTTTTGGTCTGCATTTGGACAACTGCGCTCGTTAAATGTTACGAATTTTGAGCTTTTGTGAAATTAAATTATTTTGGAAGTAAATTTATATTTTTCTATTCTCATTAAATTTTGGTCCCCCTGCTATTAAAAAAAGCTACGTGTCGCCAATGGTTTTAAATGAATAAACTAATCAAAAGACTCAGCTCTAGGGATTGGGGTAAAAGTGGTAGAATATATATTTCTTTGTGTCTTCGAATGTCGGTATTATTTTGATCAAAAGTAGACGACTTTAAGATATTTTTATTTTTACCCCCCCCCCCCACCCATCTCGTGTACTTATTAACCGTTTACAAAGGGTAAAAAGCTGACGATAATGGCAGCGAAGATTAACGAAGTCACGAATCTGATAGAGACCTAAGATGCGAGACCGAAGCCCAAGTTAATTATTGTAGCCGTAATTCGCCAGTCACGCAAAAGTCTAGTGATTATATTGAAATTAAAGTCAAGAAAGTCCTTAAGATCTTAGGCTTGGAGACTTAGGATGCGAGGCCGAAGGCTGAGCTAAGTACGACAGCCATAGACCGCCAGTCTCGCATAGCTAAAACGTTCAATTGCGACTGATTACCGATCTAAGGAGAAGTATTAAATCAAAATAATTAAAATAATCTATTTTATAATGGCCCTACCACGGAATCTACTGATTTTTGAGTTTTAACGGTATAGGACTTTTCCGAAGAACGTGAAATTATCTTTAAGCTAAATTATAGCTATTTGTTGCCCAAAATCAATAACCTTCGAGTAATAGATCAAATTACGCAAAGAAATGTTAAAAAAATTTGAAATTTTTTCTTTGGTTGTTTTGCAAACCCAGGACCTTTTAAAGAAAACGTTTAAAAAAAATAATTTCAATATTCCTATGGAAAATTTAACGGGCCACATTTTTTGTCTCCATCCATCCATTTTAAAGATAAACTGAAAGTAGATGGGAAAACTATAGATTTTTTTATCGAAAAATACACTACGCAAAGTAGATAACTTATTATTATGATTTTCAATAAATTATGGGGGGGGGGTCATATCTATAATATTATGCTATTGTAGCAATAATTTACAAAAACCATGAAAATAGTCGATAAAATTTTGTCGAGTGAGAATTATGTATTAAATGGCATACATTATGGACAACCAATTTCAGTTTTTCTATACTATTGATCCTTTTTCATAAAAGTTTACTAATTCCAAGTTGTAGCCCGTTAATTTTCCTACCCGAAAAAGGCAATCCCTGTTTTATAAAGCGCTTCGTTTAAGAGATACCGCATCTGCACAAATAAACAAAAAAATATAATTTTAAATTTTTTAGCATTTTTGTATTTAATTTGATTCATAACTCGAAAACAGTTTATTTTAGACAAGAGTCAGAATCTAATTTGTAGATAATTTTACGATGTTCAGAAAGGTATTAAGTTACTCACACTAAAAAATCAATATTTTCGTGCTATCGCCATTTGAAGGTAAAAATTAAAAAGATTGAAGGTTTGAATTTAGATAAAAATTTTTCTTGTAGAAGTGAGGTGTATATAAGTCGTGGAGACGTCCTGTATATTATCGGATAATAATTATATTATTTATGTAAAATGAATTAAATAATTTAAATATCATTTCTTATTATAATACCACACATTACCGGTCCAGTGCTGATTGTCACAGTTGTGCGGCCTAAGGACCGCACTGGAACTTTCTTAAGTTGGTATCTAAAAAATAAACCGAAACTGATCAAATTATTTTTATAAAATAATTCATTTCTATCGCAACTCCCCATTTCGTAATTTCTGCAATTTGATTCAAATCTTATTTTTTAAAATTTAATCATCAATTTTCATCAGCTTGACGTTAGAGTTTACAAATATTTTTATGTGGCTCGTCATATTATTTTCTATAGCTTTTCCGATAAATAATTGCTGTATACTTTTTCTTTTCAATAGTTCGGGGCGTCGCCACAGAGGGCTGCTTGAAAGTATTGGCGCCCGGAGGTTTTCGATTGTTTTCTTGGAGAAACGGGACTCTTAACGATCATTTATAGCTCGGATAGAAATAAAATAATATTTATTTATCTCATATAATTATAATTGATGTGTTTTCTTTGAACGGATTGTAATTTTGTCGGTTTGTGCTGATCGTTGCCATCAGTGCGATACTTAAAGTTTGTTCCACATAATTCACAATTATCCGATTATGTTTGGCTATTATGGTGTAAATACTACCATACATGCTGACTTTTATTATGGTGTCTTTTTCAATAAGGCATTGTAACCTCAACAATATAAAAGGAAAATTATGGAAGTGGCTCGCAATTCTTGACGATAATTCCTGTTGATAATCAAACGATATGTGATTTTGTTTGGAATCGACGAAGCTTCACTTGCTAAAAAACGGGTCACGTTGAAGTAAATCGTCGGATTTGAAAGAATTTGCACGATTAAATTTTCTAAACAATCCATCATAGTTTTACGGTCTGGAAATAAGAAACGAACTTTCTAATATAAATCATAATAGCACCTTTAGATAAGAATAAAAGGTATAAATCTATTGAAACTGCTACCAGTACTTTAGTGCGTAGGCGCCCGAGATACTCGGTTCATTTACTCCAGCCAGTTTATCCGATTATTGTAAACACTCACCTTTTTTTTAAAAGGCAATCTGGCGTCTTTGTTAAAATTAATCGTAACTAAAAAATGATAACTAAATCCCCATTGTGAGATCAATGAGAAGTTAGTGGATGTAGCTGCTGCAGGAGGCTATCTTGATCGGAGCGAGCTTTAGTGTGACAGTTTGAGATCAGAATGGCCTACTACAACAAAATAAGAATGCCTACTGAAGATATTCAACGTCAGATTTGGATAATGACCGTGCAATTTGTTGCAGAAAGGAATACAAAACTCACAATAATGAAATTGAGAAGCTTACTGTGACATTTCCAATTTATAAAATGGATTTATTTTCAGGTAAGTTAAAAGTTACGTAATTATCTACAGGAAATAAGACACAATGGTTGTATTTTTTAATGAAGTCATCCGTTTAAAAAAATCATTTGTTGCACCATTACAGGTCACTGCGCATTAGATGTTGCGCAAACATTGACTATAATAAAACTTTAATTTATCAATGTCGGTATCATTATTCGATAATTTAATGCGGAAATCGCATTTTTATAGCCTCATTTTCAAAACTAAAATGAAGCTGGATCGTTTGAATATTTTTACGATATGCTAATTTCGTTGCTCAGAGCTTTTACGATAATAAAACTTTTATTTCGCTTTTTTTCTCAATGATTTTCTCTTTGATGTAATTTATAGGCAATTCAAAGTTTGAAATTTTTATTATTCTAGCTCAAAATGCGATACTAATTGATCCATATTTTATAGAAAAAAAGTTGAAGAAGACAGATATTTCTTCAGAATGGGCAATCAATGGAAACGATAAGATCTGGAATGGTGAAGATCCGCAAGAAGAGAAGATGGAAATGGGAAAATTAATAATACCAAATTTCAAAAGTTTATTTTATAAATTTTAAAAAATACTTTACTGCATCACAATCCAGAACCTGATCGAAAAAATTGATAAAGATTGCACATTCTCTCAATTTTCGGTCATTTATATTATGAGAATTAAGTTATTCAATATTTCAAGTTTTGAGTGAAAGTATGAGGGTTTTCAATAATTGGCACTACTTTGAAAACAATTTTGCAAACTATAAATACTACCCATAGTTTATACGTGTAAAATTTAATAGCTCAAGGGGTATAAAAGGTATGTCAAGATTATTTTCGAAATTAGTATAATTATGTATTCGTATATTTTTATATTAATATTTATCAACCACTCATTTAATTAAACATTAGCAAAAAAAACTTACAATATCAAGAATAATTTTGACAAGGCTAGAAACCAGCAGTTTGATTGCTATGGAAACTTAACTAATTGGACATTACGTCCAATACGACATGGATTATTGCAATAGGATATGTCACTAAGCAATCAAACACAGAACTTTAATTGGAGGTGAAAAGATCGCTCTTTAAGTTGCTAAAATATAATAGCACCCAGAAGGTTATATGATCTAATGGTCGTCATGATCTTTTGGTGTATGATTATCGTGTTTGTGCGGCCTGAAGGCCGCACTGGAACTTCTTTAGGTCCGTAACCAACAAATTAAACAAGCGTTTAAAAATTATTGATAAATACATATTTAATTGGTATTTTATATAGGTAATACAGTATTATTCTTTGATTCAATTTTTGTTGTGAGTAGCCATTTTATAAAGAGATCGTAAATATTGTTTTACATGTTATAAGAAGAAGATGTGATAGAAGTGGCGCTTTATTTTTGGTATATTGCTAAGTAAAATCGGTAGAGGGTGCTCTGTTTTCTATAACTTTATAATTCAGTATTCGATCGATGGCGTTTTATTTTTAGATTTTTAGAGCTACATAAGCAAACAAAGTTGACGTCTTCGATTGGTTTTTTCATTCCAATTTAAAACAGTCTTTGAGGCGAAGAAAGTCTAGATAAAGATAGACATTTGTTCAAGCCCCCTCCCCTGGTCACACCTGGTCACATTAAATTTTGGAACCCCCTCCCCCCCAAGCGTAAACGTCGTTTATGGACGACCCCTTAGGTTTCTTTCTATGGTTTCGCGATCTGGAAAGCTGACATCTTCGATTGCCTTTTAATTATTACTAATCTGAAATAATCTTTGAGCGTATTTAAATTTCGAAAGGGAGATGCGAGGCCGAAGGCCGAGCTATTTATGGTTGCTTGAGGCTCATAATATTTGACAAAAACTACATTAAAACTTTTTTATAAGGTCTACATGTGATTAATTCTCTCAAGTCGAATTATTTTATAAATCACTTCAAAGTATAAACGGCCTGCGGCTGCTATAATTAGCTCGGCCTACTGCCTCACACGTGGGTCTTTATCTACCGTTTCACTCTCTGGAAAGCTGACATCCAATCTCAAACTAAGCAGTGGTTTGATATGATCGCTGGTTGACTTATTACAACGACGAAATTGCACGTTTAAATTGAAGTCTTAGTGAAATTTCTTCGGTGAACATCAACACCTGGTGGATAAATTAAGTTGACGAAGGGAATCAAGAAGTTTGATCATTACAAATTACGAGCGGCCCGCGGCCGCAAAATTAGCTCGCCCTACGGCCGCGCACTTCGGTCTACGGCTACACTATTTGGAAAACTGACATCCCCGATTGCGTCTTTGAGAAATAATCTTTGAACTGAAGAAAATCTTGATGAGGACATGTGAGGCCAAAGGCCGAGCCAATTATGGGCATCTAAGGCCCTGTTTACTGGTCAGTACGAGAGCTTTCAACAAAAATTCAAGATTATAAATTAATCTCGCCCTAAAGATCGCATTGAAACTTTTTAAAAGAACCCGATTTCACTAAATAATTTTGTCAAGGGATTCTATTAAAATTCCCTAGACAGTCGGCCGCAATTATAAGCTCGGCCTTCGGCCTCGCACTTAGGTTTCAGCTTACGATTTCACGATGTGGAAACCTCACATCTGCAATTGATTTTTATTTATCACTAAACTGAAATAATCTACGTGCTCAAGAAAATTGTGATAGAGAGATGCGAGGCCGAAGGCCGAGCTATTTATGGTGGATTGACGCTCTCTGTACTGCTTGGTGCGAAAATTCGAACAAAAATAACATCGAAACGTTTTTATAAGGTCCACGTGTGTCTAATTTTGTCTAGTCGAATTTTATTACAATGCACTATAAAGTATGAGCGGCCTACGGCCGCAATAAGAAGCTCGGCCTACGCCCTCGCACTTAGGTCTCTATCTACGGCTTCACTATCTGGATAATTGACATCCGGAGGACAAACCAAGCAGTGGCTTGGTGTAATTGCTAGTTCGAATTTCGATTTCATTAATTTTGTCAAACCTGATTTTATTATAATTCACTGGACAGTACGTGCGGCCTGTGGCCGCAATTATTGGCTCGGCCTACGGCCTCGCACTTAAGTCTCTATCTACTATTTCAAGATGTGGAAAACTCACATCTCCGACTATCTTCTATTTATTGCTAATCTGAAATAATCTTTGAATTGAAGAAAATTTTGATAGGGAGATGCGAGGCCGAAGGCCGAGCTATTAAAGTAACCTGAGGCTCTTCGTACTGCTTGGTACAAAAATTTTAACAAAATTAAAATTGAAACTTTTTGTATGATCTACGTGTGACTAATTTTGTCAAGTCGAATTTTATTATAATTCACTACAAAGTAAGAGCGGCCTGCGGCCGCAATAATAAGCTCGGCCTACGGCCTCGCACTTTAGTTTCTATCTACAATTTCACTATCAAGAAACTTGATCTGAAAACCCCGTTTGCGTCTTTGAGAAATAATCTTTAAGCTGAAGAAAATCTTGTTAGAAAGACACGAGGCCGAAGGCCAAGCTAAGCGTGGTTGCCTAAGGCCCTGTTTACTCCCTAGTGCAAGAGTTTTTAACAAAAATTCAAGATTATGAATTAATTTCATCCTAAAAACCGTTTTAGAACGTCGGATTTTAATACAATTCACTAAACAGAATGAGCGGACATATGATCGCCATACTGTGTAGTTTTGTGTGGCTTGCAGGTTATGGCGACCATGGTAAGCTCGGCCTCGCCCATCGAGAGGTGCGAGGCCGTAGGCCGAGCTTATTTCAATGGTTAGAGGTCACCCGCATTACATTGTAAGCTTGTGTGAAAGATTCTAAAAAAATTCGAGGTTGTGAATTGTTTCACCCCAAAATCTGCAGTAAAACTTTTTAATTTATGGGATTTCTCTGTTAGATTGGCAGACTCTGGCCACTATAATAATCTCGGCCTTTGGCCTCGCATCTCTTTATCAAAGTTTTTACTACCAGGAAACTGGTTGCCTACACAGTGTACTGCCTAATAAGATAAGTTTAACAAAAATTCCAAGTTGCAATTTATTAACGTTTTCAAGGTTATACTGAAACGGAAATGCTATCAAAAGTCTTTACAGATAAAAATAGACTCCATTGACGGGGGGTCTGGGGGGTATGGAATACCCCCAGCCGTTAATGTAATTTTTCGGAATCATTCTCGATTTGCCATTCTTCGCTAATTGTGTTACGTATTTGGAATATATTTGATAGGCCCGGTTTCTACAAGTAAGATCTGCAGATTAGCACGTTTTGTAGCATTATGTACAATTTATATGTAACTGGGGGGTATTCCATAGACCCCCCGGTCAAGGGATACATATTCTCCAGACAATACATTAGATTTATATGCACATTAAATTAACAAAATGTTGTGAATCGACCGGGGGGTCTGGAGGGTATGGAATACCCCCCAGGTACGGACAATTTAGATAATCAAATTTTACCTTTTAGTGTCGTTCTGAAAAGCTCCAAGATAATGAATGTGAAATTTGATTATCTGGTTTGCCTGTACCTGGGGGGTATTCCATACCCCCCATGTGGGGAATACCCACATTATAATTTTTTAGAAAGTATTGGCGAGCTAACCCAATGAAAAAAAGCTACGCCGTTATAATTTATTAGGCCTTCAGCCTCGCATCTTGGGTTTTTGTTTGTAGGTCCGCAATACGTGGAAAGCTGACATCTTCGATGAGTTCATAAATTTATTGTCAATCTCAAATTATGTTTATGGTGGAGAACTCCTGCAAAGTGAAAAATAGCAAAAGAGGGATTGAAAAATATCCAGAAATGGGACCCTAGGACATAACTTAATATTTCCAGCAAGCAAGCATAATTTGGGAGCCGGAACATGTGAATTGTTTATTGAAGTGAACGACATGTTTAAGTAGCGCCCTCTATTAGATTCCGATATAGGTAATATACCCTTACACCACCTTTAATAATAAAGAACAAGATCAGAAACGCCAATACATTTTTTCGTGCAGTAAATTTCCAGTTCTGCGATTTTCTTGGTTCCAAGATTATGGAACCGATGTTGGTGGAAAATTTCAGCTTTCCATACAGAAGTGACAGAACATTTTATCATTTTGGAGATCGGGTCGAGTATTGTACGTAATTCTTTTGTTGTTTGTTGTTTCTGTGGTCAAAAATCGCGAATTCTGTGTGTACTTTTAGGAGTTTTTCGGAAAATTTGTAGCTCCTACTTTAAACTTTAAATGTAATTTACTGAAAAATTACATTATTATTATTTCGTTTCTTCATTCTGATTCAGCAACAAATATTATGTAAATATTTTCGAGTACTCGAATGGCTATTGTAGAATTTCCCGAGGTGAAATATTTAAAAAAAATCATCAAGGAAGTTGTTCATCAGAGAGTGAAGCATCAGAAGCCACCACTTGGACTCTTCAATTTACTACGAATTTGAAGACTTAAGAGAAGTTTCAGTCTCACCACAAAATTAAGAACCAAATTTCCTTTAAAAAAAATTTCCTTTTCATAGCAATTCTTCAAAATAAAAACACTTGGACTCTTTATAGTATTTTCGTATTCTTCGATTTACTACGAATTTGAAGACTTAAGAAAAGTTTCAGTTTCACCATAAAATTAAGAACCAAATTTCCTTTAAAAAAAATTTCCTTTTCATAGCAATTCTTCAAAATAAAAACACTTGGACTCTTTGTAGTATTTTCGTATTCTTCGATTTACTACGAATTTGAAGACTTAAGAAAAGTTTCAGTTTCACCATAAAATTAAGAACAATATTTCCTTTAAAAAAAATTTCCTTTTTATAGCAATTCTTCAAAATAAAAACACTTGGACTCTTTGTAGTATTTTCGTATTCTTCGATTTACTACGAATTTGATGACTTAAGAAAAGTTTCAGTTTCACCGTAAAATTAAGAACAAAATTTCCTTTAAAAAAAATTTCCTTTTTATAGCAATTCTTCAAAATAAAAACACTTGGACTCTTTGTAGTATTTTCGTATTCTTCGATTTACTACGAATTTGAAGACTTAAGAAAAGTTTCAGTTTCACCGTAAAATTAAGAACAAAATTTCCTTTAAAAAAAATTTCCTTTTTATAGCAATTCTTCAAAATAAAAACACTTGGACTCTTTGTAGTATTTTCGTATTCTTCGATTTACTACGAATTTGAAGACTTAAGAAAAGTTTCAGTTTCACCGTAAAATTAAGAACAAAATTTCCTTTAAAAAAAATTTCCTTTTTATAGCAATTCTTCAAAATAAAAACACTTGGACTCTTTGTAGTATTTTCGTATTCTTCGATTTACTACGAATTTGAAGACTTAAGAAAAGTTTCAGTTTCACCATAAAATTAAGAACCAAATTTCCTTTAAAAAAATTTCCTTTTCATAGCAATTCTTCAAAATAAAAACACTTGGACTCTTTGTAGTATTTTCGTATTCTTCGATTTACTACGAATTTGAAGACTTAAGAAAAGTTTCAGTTTCACCATAAAATTAAGAACAATATTTCCTTTAAAAAAAATTTCCTTTTTATAGCAATTCTTCAAAATAAAAACACTTGGACTCTTTGTAGTATTTTCGTATTCTTCGATTTACTACGAATTTGATGACTTAAGAAAAGTTTCAGTTTCACCGTAAAATTAAGAACAAAATTTCCTTTAAAAAAAATTTCCTTTTTATAGCAATTCTTCAAAATAAAAACACTTGGACTCTTTGTAGTATTTTCGTATTCTTCGATTTACTACGAATTTGAAGACTTAAGAAAAGTTTCAGTTTCACCGTAAAATTAAGAACAAAATTTCCTTTAAAAAAAATTTCCTTTTTATAGCAATTCTTCAAAATAAAAACACTTGGACTCTTTGTAGTATTTTCGTATTCTTCGATTTACTACGAATTTGAAGACTTAAGAAAAGTTTCAGTTTCACCGTAAAATTAAGAACAAAATTTCCTTTAAAAAAAATTTCCTTTTTATAGCAATTCTTCAAAATAAAAACACTTGGACTCTTTGTAGTATTTTCGTATTCTTCGATTTACTACGAATTTGAAGACTTAAGAAAAGTTTCAGTTTCACCGTAAAATTAAGAACAAAATTTCCTTTAAAAAAAATTTCCTTTTTATAGCAATTCTTCAAAATAAAAACACTTGGACTCTTTGTAGTATTTTCGTATTCTTCGATTTACTACGAATTTGAAGATTTAAGAAAAGTTTCAGTTTCACCATAAAATTAAGAACCAAATTTCCTTTAAAAAAATTTCCTTTTCATAGCAATTCTTCAAAATAAAAACACTTGGACTCTTTGTAGTATTTTCGTATTCTTCGATTTACTACGAATTTGAAGACTTAAGAAAAGTTTCAGTTTCACCGTAAAATTAAGAACAAAATTTCCTTTAAAAAAATTTCCTTTTTATAGCAATTCTTCAAAATAAAAACACTTGGACTCTTTGTAGTATTTTCGTATTCTTCGATTTACTACGAATTTGAAGACTTAAGAAAAGTTTCAGTTTCACCGTAAAATTAAGAACAAAATTTCCTTTAAAAAAAATTTCCTTTTTATAGCAATTCTTCAAAATAAAAACACTTGGACTCTTTGTAGTATTTTCGTATTCTTCGATTTACTACGAATTTGAAGACTTAAGAAAAGTTTCAGTTTCACCGTAAAATTAAGAACAAAATTTCCTTTAAAAAAATTTCCTTTTCATAGCAATTCTTCAAAATAAAAACACTTGGACTCTTTGTAGTATTTTCGTATTCTTCGATTTACTACGAATTTGAAGACTTAAGAAAAGTTTCAGTTTCACCATAAAATTAAGAACCAAATTTCCTTTAAAAAAATTTCCTTTTCATAGCAATTCTTCAAAATAAAAACACTTGGACTCTTTGTAGTATTTTCGTATTCTTCGATTTACTACGAATTTGAAGACTTAAGAAAAGTTTCAGTTTCACCATAAAATTAAGAACAATATTTCCTTTAAAAAAAATTTCCTTTTTATAGCAATTCTTCAAAATAAAAACACTTGGACTCTTTGTAGTATTCTTCGATTTACTACGAATTTGATGACTTAAGAAAAGTTTCAGTTTCACCGTAAAATTAAGAACAAAATTTCCTTTAAAAAAAATTTCCTTTTTATAGCAATTCTTCAAAATAAAAACACTTGGACTCTTTGTAGTATTTTCGTATTCTTCGATTTACTACGAATTTGAAGACTTAAGAAAAGTTTCAGTTTCACCGTAAAATTAAGAACAAAATTTCCTTTAAAAAAAATTTCCTTTTTATAGCAATTCTTCAAAATAAAAACACTTGGACTCTTTGTAGTATTTTCGTATTCTTCGATTTACTACGAATTTGAAGACTTAAGAAAAGTTTCAGTTTCACCGTAAAATTAAGAACAAAATTTCCTTTAAAAAAAATTTCCTTTTTATAGCAATTCTTCAAAATAAAAACACTTGGACTCTTTGTAGTATTTTCGTATTCTTCGATTTACTACGAATTTGAAGACTTAAGAAAAGTTTCAGTTTCACCGTAAAATTAAGAACAAAATTTCCTTTAAAAAAAATTTCCTTTTTATAGCAATTCTTCAAAATAAAAACACTTGGACTCTTTGTAGTATTTTCGTATTCTTCGATTTACTACGAATTTGAAGATTTAAGAAAAGTTTCAGTTTCACCATAAAATTAAGAACCAAAGTTCCTATAAAAAAAATTTCCTTTTTATAGCAATTCTTCAAAATAAAAATCATCTCGAAAACCTTTCAATTTTCTTGTATTCTTCCTTTTCTGATAAAAAAAATAAAAGGATGTGAATTTTAAAACCAGATAGTTTCTCCAACATTAGCAATTATATCTTGTCTCCACGAATGTCTAACGTTTTTCACTTTCCTTTTCACTTTTTCACTTGATTATCGGTTTGCTACAAAAAAACGTCAAAAATGCAAGTTAACGATATAAATTAATAACATTAATTACGTGCACGATTATTAATTGTATATGTAAAGGCTAAAGTTAATTGCTACTTTTAATTATTCAAATTGTATACGACAATTAAAATTCTAATGAATTTTATTGGATAACGGTGAATAACCAATAGTAAAGTAGGTTGAAACATGTCGGTTGCTAAGTTGCAAGTGCATTGTCGTTTTTCCTAACTTACGCCAGAGCGGGCTACATGCAAGGAAAGCACGAAAAGCTTAATTTTTCGTGTCTGCTCATGAGTTAGGACAAGCAATTGATAAAAACAGTCACCGACCACCTATAGTCAAGTATAATACAGTTTCATAATCGACGCATACATAATGAGCAGAATAAAAAGATGTAGTGAGCTTCTGATCCTAGTGCTTTATTTAGATGGTAAAAGATATAAGAGGTATAAGTGAACAGTGGTTGCCTTCATCAGTCAAGTGGCTCGCGCTGTGTGCGGCCTCTTCTTCTCTTCATCTTCTTTTTACCTGTCAGACGTACTCGTATGTACGAGAAGCAACCGGGTACTCGAGAACAAATCTCGAAAACGATCACCTGTATTGTGATCGACGAATTATTTCGCTTTTTTACGAAATTCTTTTCTGTTTACATAAGAAGATCTTTTTGAATTATGTGAGGTGTCCGGTACGCACGTAAAATATGTACTACATTTTATTACTACTAAAAGTCAGGTGCGAAATAAAATCTGAACTCCATTTACTTACTTTACTGCCCAACAAATTACTTTCATAACCGTTTTGGTGTTACGAAATTTATTTTATATAATGAAAAAAAATATGATTTGTTGTAGTTGTTTAAAATACTTTGAAAATGGTGTTGGTTTTATATTTTATAGTGACATTTTAAGAACTTGTTTTCAAATAATGAATCACTTAATAAAATATCACGATGTATCTATTTTCGTTTGAGAGTTATGTAGGGACCATTTTGGAGAAGGTTTTTAAATTTCGTGGCACTAACAAGCCAATCAAAAATTGCTATTAACTTGAAAGTCGTTAAAACTTTTTAAACGAGCGCTTTAATTAATTAAACATAATTGATGATTTATTTTAAATTAAATAAAACAACTGCTCAATGAAGCGCTGGATGCAATGACTTTGCACTTGGCTCTTTCATTTCAAGTTTGTTGGTGGAATCACGAGATTGCAGATCTACGAAAGAAGTACATAGCCGTCAGAAGATCCACAAGATGGTGTATAAATAAACGCGAAGAAGAAACTACGCGCACATCCATTTTCCGCAAGGCAGAGGAAATTCTGGAAGGTGGTGGATGCTGATGTTTAGGTACAGGTACAACAGGGGTACGGAATACCCTCCAGGTTGTTGTTTGACTGTAAATATGGCACTATAGAAAACCACATTTAATTTAGCATGTTCTAATAATCAAATTTGGAGGGTGTTCTCAAGAGAGAAAACGAAATAAATCCATCTGTTCCTGGCGGGTATTCTATACCCCCCAGACTCCCCGGCCCCAAAACATTATTTTTCTATTTTATTTTAGATACTTAAGCCGAGGTATCGGTATATGTAATCTTTACCTTTTTTAATTTAAAAGTTTGATGTCCGGTTGCATAAAACCTTTATCAAGCCGTTAAAATTAACAGATTATTTCTATTGGCTTGTTAGTAATAAAAAACGTTTTTTATTGGCTAGTTAAATTTAACTAAATAACTTTAAATTTAATATTAACTAAAACTTTAGTTCTGCGAGAACAACTAATTTTTACATCTTAAGTAGCTTGCCAAGCTGGCCTTCGATGTTCCTGTGCCTTGTTTTATATTGTTACGAAGGCAAATCATTACCACAGGGGGAACGAAGGCTTTACGTGCTCTTCGAAGTACGGAGGCGGTCAAGAAATCTGTACGCTCAAACCCGGAGTCGAACCGGGAAGCCCTACGTTAACGATTGATCGTGCTAAATATTAGGCCATGACCGCCGTCATCAACCGTCGTCTAAATCTTAAATATAATAGAAAATAATATCATAATATTTCAGACAAGGGGATCGGGTGGGGGGTTTGTTGTCGGGAGACTGTAAATATGGTACAATTGAAAACCACAATTCATTTAGCATCTTTTGATAATGAAATTCGGGGAGTATGTTTAAGAAAAAAAACTGTCCTGTACCTGGGGGTATTCCATACCCCCCAGACGCCCCGGTCCCAAATTATTGTCTTTCTATTTTATTTCAGATACTTAGGCGGAGATTTCGGGAGGGAATGTAATCATCACTTTCTGTAATTTAAAAGCTTATAAAAATTATAAAATAACAAAATAAAGATCTAGAACCGGGGGGTCTGGGGAGTATTTTCAGGAAATGTCACCCGCTCAGTCCCCTTTCCATCCCAGACGCGTGAAATGTTATATCTTGAATATAATAGAAAATAACGTTTTAGACCGGGGAATTGGCGGGGGGGGAGTAATACCCCCAGCTTGTTGTTAGAATATAAAGGTGGTTCAATAGAAAATCACAATTAATTTAGCATTTTTTGATAATCAAATTCGAGGAATATTTTCAATGGAGAAAACGAAATACATCTCTTGATGACTTGTACCTGGGGGGTAATCTGTATCCCCCAGACCCCCCGGTCCCTAATTATTGCTGTTTTATTATATTTTAGATACTTAGGCGCAGGTTTCGGGGGGAACGTAATCATCACTTTCTGTAATTCAAAAGCCTAAAAAATTATAAAATAACAAAATAAGGATCTTGGACCGGGGGGTGGGGGTCTGGGGGGGGGGTGGAGTACCCCCCATGCACAAGTGATCAAGAAGTGTCTTTTCAGGAAATGTCACCCTCTCAGTCCCCTTGCCATCCCAGACGAGTGAAATGTTATATCTTGAATATAATAGAAAATAACAAAATAATATTTCAAACCGATGAGTCTAGGGGGGGGTAGCATAGTATACCTCCCAGGTTATTTAAATGTAAATATACCACAATAGAAACCACAATTAATTATGCAACTTTTGATAATCAAATTTTTACATGTCTGTATCGCCTAATCCGTGGGGGTGGTATTGTATACAACCTCCCCCGCCGCCGTCGGTCCCAAAACATAAATTTTCTATATTATTTTAGATACGAAAGTGGAGGTTTAGGGGAAGGTATGATATCATCACTTTCTATAATTATAAGCTTGTTGTATAGAATAACAAATAATATTTTGGGTTCGGGGAGTCTGAGGGATATGCAAACCCCCCTCAGGATTAGGTGATACAAGCATGTAAAATTTTAATTATCAACAGTTGCATGATTAATTGTGGTTTCTATTGTGCTATAATTACATTCCAATAACCGGGGCTATATTATATCTCCCCCCCTCCAAAACCCTCCGTTTTGAAATATTATTTTGTTATTTTGTATTATATGCAAGATACAAAATTTCATGCGGCTGGAGCCATGAGGAGGAGAATGAGAAGTTGAAATGTTTAGAAATACGGTTATTGTTCCCCTGTGCCTGGGGGTGTTCCATACCCCCCAGACCCCGCGGTGACAAATCACTACTTTGTTAGTTTCTAATTCATTCAAGCTTTTAACTTATAGAAAGTAATGATTATGTACCCATAAACCTTCGCTTAAGTATCTAAATAGAAAAATTATATTTTGGGATCTGTGGTGAGAGGGTCATGGGGTCTGGGGTGTATGGAATTTGGCATCTTTTAAATAATCAAAATAGGGGAGTATTTTCAAGAAAGAAAACGAAAAACATCTCTTTATGACCTGTACCTGGGGGGTATTCCATACCCCCCAGACCCCCCGGTCTCAAAACATAATTTTTCTATTTAATTTTAGATACTTAAGCAGAGGTTTGTGGGTATGAATCATCACTATCTTAAAGCTAAAAGCTTGAATTAAATAAAAAATAACAAAATAATGTTTCGTGACCGGGGGGTCTGGGGGGTATGGAATACCCCCCAGGTACAGGTGTTCAAGAAACGTATTTCTAGAAAATTTCACCCTCTCAGTCCCCTTCCCACACTTCGTATTCCATAGCCCCCCAACCCCCCGACAACCACAATTAACTATACATCTTTTGATAGTCAAATTCGGTGGATATTTTTAAGAGAATCAAATATACCTCTTTGTCACCTAGTCCTGAGGCATATTGCATACCCCCCAAACCCCCTCGGTTTCAAAACATTATATTGAATTTTAGATACTTGAGCGGAGATCCCTAGGGGGGTATGCAATCATCACTTTTTGTAATTTAAATGCTTGAATAAATTAAAAAATAACAAAATAAGGATTTTGGCAGAGAGATCTGGTCGGGGGGGGGGGGAACTCCCAGGTAAAGGTTGTCAAGAGATGTTCCCTCTCCATACCCATCTCAGTCCCCTTTCCATACCTCCAGACGTGTAAAATGTTACATCGATAATGGTTATAGTTTATAATAGAAAATAACAAAATAATGTTTTAGGCCAGGAGATGTGGGGGGTATGGAATACCCCAGGTTGTTGTTTGAATGTAAATATGGCTATATAGAAAGTCACAATTAATTATGCATCTTTAATTATCAAAATCGGGGGGTATTCTCAAGAAAGAAAATGAAATACATCTCTTATTCATTTAATCTTTGGTGATAATTACTCTTTAACGGGAACTCTGGAACTATGGGCAGAAATAATAAACTTCATGTTGAGAAAGGTTCTTTTGGGGAACTACTTCTTGTCTATAGCCGAGCCTCATAGACATAATTAGCAGTCACTGGAACCAATAATTTAACATTGATTGCTAAATTTCACTTAGTATTCCATTTTGGGAAAGCATTTCTAGGCAGATTACCCTTCAGTGATTTGACAATTCATTTCATCGGGAGAGAGTTAGGATAAAGCCAATTCTTCGCTTGGAATCAAACCGACCAAATCGGCATAAGCAATCAATGACCATACCCATACGTACCAATTGTTAAGCTACGACGTCAAGGAGATGGAAAATTACCGAAGTGTAATCTCGTAATCTGTAATCACGATGTTAAAAGCCAATGATTTCCATTGCTTAATCAAATAAAAGAAAGCAGCCAGGGAGAAAATTTATATTTCGTCCAGTTCAAATGGCTGGGGGATGGAATAACTCCCAGGCCCCCTGATCTCCTAAGTCTTGGTTTGTAATCTTCTTTAATTGTTTTTCTCAGCTTCAAAATTATGGATAGGACGTTGTCTTAGCATCTGGTTGCCTTGATGATATAGCTACAAGATTTAGGACCTTACCTTTTTATATAATTTCTATTTAACTCGGTAGTAAAATGTTGATATCGGAAGATTCATATGTTTAAAAGATATCCCTCGGCACACCATTATAAAAATTGTAATCTGCAACAGCTTAAAACCATGTGTTCTTGGACCCAATGGAGATAAAGTAATTGGAGACAAGACAACAGCGAAGCTGAGCTCCAAAAACTGAAAGTCGATCCCCAAAACTTTTACATTTCCAATTATTTAAGAAACCTTAGTTTTTGACATTTTCAAAAACAATTAAAGTTTATTAATAGACGTTCACCGTCACTTCTTTCCTTTTAGTTAAAATTTACATATTTTTTACATGTATTTAAATGTATTAGCGACATAGACACACTGACGTTTCAGTAAGAGTTTTAACTTGTTTACAAAACATCTGAAGTAATAAAATCCCAACAGGATGAGTGGAGAGTACTTTTGTATCGAAGAGGTGGATCCTGCCAGCTACTATGATGGTAAACTAACATTTTTGATTAAACATTTTTCCAAGGTATTGTTTTTGCAATTTTAGACTACGGGCCCAAAAATAAAGTTACTAAATCTCGTGATAGACCGCGATACCCGAAAAGTCGTGACCACGACACCAGATCAACTTCCAGCAAGAAAAGTCAAGACTTGATACTTTACGGTAAGCAAAAATTGTCTATCCCATAATTTCTTTGGGAAACTCTTCCCTTCTTCTTCGCGTGGGAAACTTGTAATTATTAATAGTGTGGCTTCCTGTTGGTTAACCCACAGACCCCGACCCCAAAAAATTGACTTTTCCTCCACCAATCCAATCCAATCCACCAACCCAAAAGAAAAGCTAACAAATTTTCGACAAATATATTTTTTACTATTTTTTTACATCTATTGAAAAAATAAAATAAATCACACTACTTTTTTCACTTTTTGTTGTACCAATTTCACCACAACATTGTTAATTTTTTCGGAAAATTTTTCAAACGAATATTGGCCGAGGAAGTTATTTCTTGCCATCTGTCCAATAAAACTTTGAAGTGTAGGGGTGGTGGCCATTTTGATGATAACTCGCGAAAACTTACTGGCATTTGGTTCGATCAAAATTCCGGTGAGTCGATGGGTCAAAACTTCTGCTGCGAAGCCGCTGTTTACCGAAATCACCGGCTTCCCCATGCTCATCGCTGCTAAAACCAGTCTTTCGTAGACGTCGTGCTTCGCTGGTTGTAGGATCGCAGTGCAGGCTTGAAGCAGGGTTTTCTTGTGAACTGTCGGGAGCTGCTTCAAAAAAGTTAAATTTGGAGCGTAGATTTTATCCTTGGTCTTGTTGATGAGATCCTTGTAGAAGACGTTTTGTTCCACTGAATTTTTGCTGCAGTGTCCGGCCATGGCGAAGTGGATTTGTTCGGAGAGAGGTGGATGTAAGACGCAAAATAGTTGGTCCAAGGTATCCAAAATCAGCTTGAAGTTTGAGCGTTTCTTGTATTCGCCGAAAATCACAAACAGGACGTAGTCTTGCGGCAAATCGGGGATGATTCTTCTAATGTCGATGACATCTTCCTTCCAGTAGCCCGTATCGCAGCAATTTGGTAAAACTGTGATCGGGGTTAATAGTTTTGGGTAGGACCTCCTGAAGATTGCTTCCAAACATTTGGTCTGAACGATAATTTCGTCTGCGAATTTTATAGTTTTCACTGTTAGCAAATCAGTGGTGAGTCGCATCGAAGAGTGGAAGGCGTCGCTGCAGTGAAGTTGAGGAAAATGGTTGATGTAGACGGTTTTGTAGAATCCAAAAAATGATAAGATGAAGAGAGCAAAAGTATCGGTGTCGAGAATTACCAGTTTGGGTCTGGGTTTAGGTGGCCGCAAAATCAAACGGAGTGCCATGACGAAGGCTCTAAATCGGGACATGCCTTTGCGAAGAGTGCCGAAGAAGCTGTTGGGTATCCAAGCACCGGAATAAACCATGTTTAATTTTTTTTTGGAAGGCTAAAATTACCAAATCAGTTTTTGTAACATAAAAAGAGAAAATATTGACTTACATTTAAGACTTTCAACGCGTTTTCGTTATCTATGGAGGAGGTTAACACCGAAACTTTATGTCCAAACGTGTTGAGCGCCAATGCAGCATCCAGTAGATAAAAATCTTCTATTTTCTGGCCAATTCGGGAATGTAAAAATGCCACGTGGTGAGCGGCATTTTGATTTTGAACGTCGCTAATTGCTAATAATTCTTGCGACATTTTTTAAATAATAATTTGATAACTCACTGATATAAATTTAGATTTGGAGAAAAATTCAAGGATTCGTTGTAGATTTCTGTTGTGCAATAATTTTCTTTTTTCTCGAGGTAAATGTTGAAATTTTATTTTGACATGTTATGGATTTTTATAAAAAAAGTGACGTGTTGCACAAATTAACAAAAAACAAATATTCAAACAAGGCCATGTAATTTTATGCGATACTTTTTAAACCAAAATTTTGAACTGCAAAAATCATAAGTGATCATCAAAATGAGGGAAGGGGTGGGGGGAACCAAGCAAACCGGATTAACCCATTCCAAATTGTGTAATCTAGGCTGTTTTCCTGTTCAAGAAAACTCAGCAGATATCATAGACGTGGCAAAAAAATGATCTCTTGGGGTAAGGGAAGGGGAGTTTTGTGGTGGGGCCCCTTGGATTTTTATCTGCCGATGGAGAGGTTAGAGTCGTCCTTCTTGAGTAGGAATAGAACTAGAAAATTATGAATACATACATGCTTTATACGCCACGTCCATCTCAATCTTAAAAAATATAAGTTTTATTGATTTAGAAATCCCACTCCCTTATTCAATTTCTTATTTTGTCTGATTAAGTAATGGACTATCGTCGAAGTAGAGGTGATTAGTTTATTTTATCGTTTGGCTCCTGAGGGAATCGTTATGACGAACTACGGGAAGAATAATACACATAAATTTGGAAAAGGGATCTCTTGGGAGATTAATTCTTACTTCGTCTGGAGTGCATCCACGTTACTTATATAGATCTTGGTGCAATAATTGATCTTCTGTTCCAAGCATGTAATTTTCAGTAATTTTAAACCATCGCCATCGGAAGAATGCGGTAACCTTTTACCTTTATATCTGCTGATTAGGCGATAACTTGGATTATTTATTTCCAATCTCTCCTATTTTTTTGTCTTCGTTGGCATCATTGATTACAAATTTTAAGCGGGGGCTGGGTGAGAGATGAATCTTCCCTATTTGTTGACTTTCCTCATTTCAGACCATTAAGATTGCATGTCCTTCCAATCTAGAGACAGGTATCGAATTTAATCCTGTAACCCCAACGGGACCCCTATCCCAATTCAACTTTTTTAACTGGGTTATTTATCCCTTTTCTCCACCCTCTTTTCCTTTATCGGCTGGGTTTGGTATTGGCCATGGTAGAGTTTAAAGTTAAATAAGTAAAACAAAAATTGTTATAGAAATTGAAGAACAACTAAAAGTTGCCGAAAACAGATGCAATACTCTCAAAGGTCACATACATTCGATGAAGAAGATTTATCAAAACACCGGACGAAGCGAACCAGTTTCTCAACCAAAAAAGTCGAATGTGCTGCACGAACATAAAAAAGTAAGAGCCGAGGATACATTTAAGCGGAAAATATCGAGAAGGAGGTCTAAATCACCCCCAACTACTAAAAGCCGTTCCTGTACGCCTTGCAAAAGACATCATCCATATGGTAAATATTATGTTCTATGAAACCACACCATAAAGTGTTATAATTTTTCTTTTTTAGCTGAAGTACAAGACAGTTCCGATGCTATCCCACACAAATCATCAAGTTCCTCCACCAATCTTCAACATCATAAACAATTCCAACAGCATATTCGCAAGACCGATTTCACGACTCCGCTGATTCGCCAGAACTCGCCATCCATTGGAACCGACCACAGTGGCGCAGCTACAAGAACGATGAACAGCATTTTAACTGGAATCGCTGACAGCGTCAACAGAATAACGCAAGCTCATTGCAATCCGAAGGAAACAATCAAGATGAAGAAGCACGAACCGGAACTGGCGAATAACTTCACCGAGATTGGTAAGTTCCGGGCTGCCATTAAAATTCGCCTTAATACACTTGCTTCTAGGACCATCTTTCCAAATACCAGGCCAACTTAGTCCGCGAGTAGAAAAACGCATACTGGAACAAAAACGCAAAGTCGATGAGATCCTAAAAATAAAAAAATTACCCGTCGAGTTACACGCCATGGAGAATTGGAATTCAACAAAAGTTTCGGCCACCAGCATGAAATCCAAAGCTGCAAAAACCGCTTGGTCGCGTCATACCCGATCGAAAACGCCCAACAAGAAAACAAAAATTCAGTTCTCCTCCGGAAGCATTAACATCGCAAAACCGATCAAACCCATTACCAAACATACCGAAAACACCTCCAGGTTACGTTCCACAGCAACTCCTATGGATGACGAAGAATCTCCGTCTGTTCGCATGAAGCGAAAACGCAAACGAGCATTGAAACGTTTACACCCGAATTCATCCAAGTACGAAAGCAGAAAACCGAACCCAAACACCTTCTTGGAACAACCAACGCTTAGCGGCAACTTGATCGAGCTCTATCACAACGTCGCCGCAAAACCGAGCGACTCTGACGAAAGCACTCATTTCGGTCAGAAGTCTCACGTCACGAGACAAAAAGGAGGTGGAGATTTACCAATCACGGCGGTACAAATCGTTCCATCCTATGATAAAACGGAAACACGGTCGCTTTCACCAATAAAAGACAGCAATAAACTTTTCTGTCCTCCAACAAGAATCCTGACTCCAATTAACGAGCACGTGTACGTAAAACGAACTCACACCAACGCAACGGATTGCTTAAGCAGCTTGACCAGAAATTATGAGTTGCCAACCATAGCCTCAAAGTTGAAACAAGTGGCTAAAAGTTACTTAAGTTCGTTTAATTTTAGAAAGATTCCGTTTTGCGTGGCGAAATCCACCACGCCAAGTCACAACATTGGCGTTAACATTCAACAAGTGATGAGCATCATGAAGACGAAACAACCCGTTGTTGGAATTTCTCCAACGTTGGCCCATAACATTGGACTGGCTGCCGGAAAGTTCCACGACAATCCTTTGAACGCTTTGGTGTCCACTTTAAGTACAAAAATGGCGTACCGCCAGTCGCATTGTCCTTTGTCTCTGAAAACTAATGTCAACTATTGTCAACTGCAAGAAATGGCTAAAACTATAGAAGAAGAACCGGAAGAACGTCCCATAGTTGCGGGCGAAGGTGGCAGCGAAGTGGTGGTTGACAACGTCACCGCGACTAAAACCAACGATGTACCAGAAGTAAGTGGGTTTCGTAAGGTTGATTAAAACAGTTCATGGTTTTTTTTTTACCAGGAACCGGTTCAACCTCCCGAGTGGACAGTGGATCCAGCCCATGCCGACCAATGCACCTGTGCGGCTCCAAAAGGCGTTCCGTTTCAGCAGGTTCTCAACAAATACCACGTTTCGTCTCAATGTATAAAAAACAGGGTACGGTTGTTTTAAAGCCTTGGCTTTCGACTTGAAAACGTTTCTTTCCAGCCGTCCCAAGTCATCAAGGCAAACGTTGCGCAACAACGTCAGTGTAGAACGGCTTACGGAAGCGCAACTCAAAAAAATCGTACTAAAAATTGGGTAAACGCGACAGCTCCACCTGCTGTTGTGGTTCAACCCACAAAGGAATGCGGAGATCTGCAGGGAAAGGAGCGCAATTTGAAGACGGTGCTCACGAACCTCTACGAAGAGTTCGATAGTTTGAATACGTAAGGCGTGGTGTGGTTTAGAAAAGCTTGTTGACTTTTTTGGTTTCAGTAAATACGAAGGACTGTCGAAGGATATCAATAAGAACAACTCGGAAGCTAGCGAATTGACGTTGAAAGAATTGGAAGACATGGAGAATCTGTTAGGCAAGAAGGAAGAAGAAATAAATATGGTCATGTCGTTATATACTGAAGTTTTGGCGCTCAAAGATCAGGTTAGAAAGTTAAGAGAAAAGGCGAGCCAATCGGGTTTTTCGGTCAATACGAACTGCAAACAGGAGATGAAAGTTTCGGAATATAAAGAGCCTAGCACTGCAGCCCACCTCACTCAACTGTTGCGACAAATTCAAAATTATCAGATTCATTGTAAAAGTAAAGTAAATTAACATCATCTTTGTATATTTTTAAATGTATTAAATAAATTTTTGTAAGAATTGTTGGAAGGTTTTCTGAAGTAAGTAGGTAATGCTTTTTTCAGCTCTTCGGCCACTTCCTTGGAACATCAGTAACCTGACCTAGAGGTCCTAACATTTTATTTTAGGTTGCGCAGGGAGGTGAGAATCTCGTATGAGATACCAACTCGATTTGAGCTGGCAGTGCGGGACTTTACCCACTAAACTCACCCTCCTTCCACCAAGTACCGAGTTCCCCCCTCTAGGAATTACTACCCCCGTACTCGGTGACGTTCTCTCACTTTACCACCCCTGAGTGGTCACAGTCTCGTTCACGATTCACAGAAACCTCTTACGTCAGCCCTGCAGATCTCCCTCATTCACCGGGGTTGATTTATCGATTTCTGAGAGTACTCCACAGGTTACCAAGGACCACCAGCGAGGAGGTGCGAGTAGGATTTTAGTCGCCAAAATGTCCTATTTGTACGCTAGGGAGGAGGAAATCTTCAAAAGACACCACTCCCAATTTCTTGGAGTGATAGTGTTGGATTTTTACCAACTAAATCCCTTCTCTTTCCCTCAGCTTTCGACGTCCTGCAAGATTTTACCGTTAGCAGAAAATAGTGTTGGTATTCTGCCGTGGGGAAACCAAAATTTTCCCAAGATGTCTTAACCTATTATAACCCAAATCAAAAATCGGGAAAAACCTATTTTCTTCTTTAAAACTTGATTATTCGTTGTAGAAACGATTTCTGTTCAAAATAATTGTTCTTACAGTTTTTTTGTCGAATTCTGTGAAAATTTAGTTGTTTTTTTTTGTATTGGCAACTATTTTTTTCTGCTTACAAATTAAAAACCTATTTTTCCCCTCCAAAATTCGCCTTTCTTTAGCAAAAAAATATTTTCTGGTCAAAATTGTTTTTATATCCTAAAAAATCTGTCGTTTTCATTGTCTAATTCGGTAAAAATTTATGTTTTTTGGGTATTTAAAACTGTTTTTCTAATAAAATCTTACAATATAATTGAACACCCATTCTCAAACTTCTTTGTTCTTGGTAAAAAATGATTTTTTTATGTTTAAATTTGGGGTTAACATCCCAAAAAATTGGTTTTCCTTATCAAATTTGTTCAAAATTTAGTTTTTTTTGTATTTAAACTTACTATGTATCTCAAATAGTTCATATCAGATTCTTGGTAGTTGGTTCTTCAACAATGATCCCCCCCCAGTATGTAGGTCTTGTTATAATCTCAAATCGCACTTCTAGGTTTCTTGCTGCTTAAATTCTATAGATCTTCCTTCCCCCAATAATCCGGTATCGACTCGGAATTACTATACTGACCGAATCCGGACAGCGACTTCAAACAATTGAAGAGAAAACTTTTGCACACCAACCGGGGAGTCACAGCAAAAGGTAAAAAGGAAATTCATAAAACATCAAAGGTTATAGAGGTATGATTGACTATCTGCTAGTTCCTTTCAGGCTCGGGGAGCACAAATATATAAAACTATTTAACTCTCCCTCCCCATGCCTCTTAAACACATCGTGCAGCTCAGTGGTCTTCATATTCTTCGGTAGGACGACTATTCTGGCATTTACACAATTTTGAAGATCTGCTTTGGGATATTTGAAAACTGGAGCTGTTGTCCAGACCTCCTCGATGTTTAAAGCCTTGATCTACACATACTTTCTCTGGTTTAAATATTTCAAGGTCATAAATGATCTCAGAAGAGCAAAGATCACTAGAAAAGGACGAAATTAGGAAGTAAAGAAGATAATTAAATTTTCATAAAATTGCTGACGAAAGAAAAAACGTTTAGTGCGGCGAAGAACCACATTAAATGGATTTCTTGTTTAAATAAAATTTGACGTATTTAATTACCTATTATAAAGTGAAATTGTTTATAAACAAATTACCACTAAATTATGACAATATTAGCAACAGCAAAAGTTAAAATGCCAACTTCTTATTAACTGCTAACGGTTTGACCTTTTAAAACATTATTACATTACTTATATGAAATCACTTGCAATGTGGCCTTTTTATTTATAATAAAGCTCGAGGCTTGAATTTTTAATATTGGCAATCAATAAATAGCGTGACAATGAAGTAAAAAAACATAAAATTGGCATTTTCATACTGGATGTTTATTAGATTAGAATCGTACTTAAGACAACTTTTTGCTAAGTAAATGAGCGAAGACATTATCGCACTGGTAATTAATCTAAAATCAATGAAAATAACATCTGCGTCTTCGAGGCCAACAACCTAATAATTAACACCTAAACACGCCGCCAGCAAATCCAATCATCAAGGGAAAAATGGCCCTCATGATGCGGTGGGTCTCGGTACACCTTCCTTCCTTCATGTAGGTGGAAGTTCAGATAACTTGTAACCTCTTCGACAATCTTTAGGCGCAAATATAACTCATGCAAATTAAAACTGATTGAAAGAAATCGATACCCTTGTAGCTGCGAGTCTTTTGCCATTATTTTTGCCCAAATGTCACACTTCAACACGTTCTGAAACGTTAAATTAAATTTATGAAAATTGCAAGTGATGCCAACCTATAATATGCAATGACAATGTGACCACCCACACTTTTCGTTAACTCATTAGCCATAAATTTTGTCATCCACGGTACAAAAACTCATATTTACAGATCTCGACAGTTCAAGATTAACTTTGCTCATTCTGATAATTTAATTAGCAATTCAAATATGGAAACTGCGAAATAAATCTGTTGGCTAACAAATTTCAGTTTAACAATTCAGGTCGAAATGGAAGAAGGGATACTCGTTGCGGTGCAATTTAAATGTTAATAAAAATTTGTATAGCGGTATCCTTATAAATTTATCATTAAAAAGGATAAGGCTTTATTGCGGCTCGCGAACATGCAATAATGGACTTTTAAGTAAACTGCGTCTTCGGGCATTCGAGATATAAAACCATGAATTATTGTTACAACTTTGACGGCGAAAGATTAATGAAACAAAAGCTTTTTTTTATTCATTTTATATTAAATTTGAGAATAGCATTTCAAGCAACGTTAAAAGGATGCTGTGGTTAGGTTTCCTGATTTCTTACCGAAGGAGTACATTTTCAGGAAAACCTTATAAACATTTTATCTTAATTGTAATAAAACTGCTTTTTAAAAACTTCGGTCGGTTTTCGGGATAGACAATATTTAAGAGTTGAGGAAAGTGACATCTTGCCATTCCAAAGATCGCATATAGAAGTAAAATTAATAATGAAATTTAAATACGTAGTCTGTAGAACTGAAGAAGATAGGAAAAAGTAAAGGAAACAAAAATTAATATATAAAGATGCCGATTGGTTTTAGTAGTAGACTTAAACAGTGGGACAGTTCCTACATAGTTTATCTACTTAAGTACCTTAACCTTTTTAAAAACCTCTTTCAGGAGTAAAAATTTGGAAGGCTATCGGGATCTGGAACTTTTTTTCGTTTGGCCTCTTTATTGCCATCCACAAATCGATCAAATTGCTTCCTTTTTCTCATTGTCCGAAAATTCTGTGATAGAGGTGCGAATAGTCAGACTGAATTGTCTTTGTGTGGCAGGGAATGAAGTTTTCCGGGCCAAGAAATATTACGGCAAACGTTTAACTTATTCATGGCTTGGGTTTTCCTTCAGGGGAATTTTCTAGCTATCTCCATATTCCTAAGAGTGAATTTTAAACGAATATCAAAATTAATCAAAATAATCGGGGCTATTGTCATCTTACCAAATACTATAGGACCATCTCATTAATATAATTAATTCGGTACTTGAATTTAAGGATTCCACCGTCATCCTCGCCGTCGTCGGGTGAGGAAGGTTGGTATTACTTTAAAAAATTACAAAATTAATTTTCTTGATTTTTAGCTCGGCTTTAAAAACTGTTTATTTTCTTAATATTGGGGGGGGGGTCCGAGCCTTCAAACCACCCGTTTTTTGAATATTGTTCTATCTGTCCTATCTTCGCTAATATTTCGATCAGGATAGGGACAACTTAGAACCTATAAACAATCAGGAATCAACCGCTAAATATCAAACATAAAAAATGTGTTTATAACATAAGATGTTTTCTCTTTTGGAGAAAAAAATTTCGTATGGAATCTTTACGACTGTTTTTGAGTTAAAAAATGATTAATTAAAAATGTACTATAAGGATGATGTAACAAGAAAAAGAGTTAAGGTTATATAAATTATTTTAAATAACTCTCAAACTGTAACACTTCTGTAGATTTAACAGTTTAAAAGGTACAAGCTGTTGATCAGAGGCGACTGGTACGGGGAGAGCGCCGGGGCGCCGCCCTCCCAAAAACAGAGTAACAACTCGGAGTAGTATTTTTTGGACAATCTAACGGAGCTTGAACTATAAACGGTGGTGCAGAGTTAAACTACTTCCTTAAAAAGTGAAAAAATTATTTTGTAGTCCCCCCTCATTATAACAAACCGCGAGCAAAATTCTTACTTTTTCATATTCTCAATTGCTTCTTTTTCTGAAGTTTTCAACTTTTTCAGCACCTCCGCATAAGGTAGTTCGTCCGTGACCGCAATTATGACCGCCGGGGGCTTTCCCCTCGGGGGTCTCCCTTTGTTTTTCTTTGGTTCTAACGGAGTCTTCGTTTCTTCTTTCTTCCTAGCCGCTTGTCTGGCTCTTTTCTCTTTCTTTTTGTTCTTCATGGTTTTCCAAGCTTCTTCTCGCTCTTCCTGTGGTGGACGAGTATTTGATGGACTGTTTAACTCCTTGTTGAATGATGCTTTTTGTTCTTTCTTGCCGTAATTAATTATTCGTTGCATGGCGATATATTGGACCCGGTACTTTTCTTGTCGCTATTTGCCAGTACTTGGGCCATTGTCTTGAGTTTGTTTACTTCCTTCTGCTTAGTCCAGGATTTAACGTCGTCTATCTTCTTTAAGATTTATTCCTTTACTTTGTCCGTATGTTCCTTCATGGTTTTGACATACGCGTCGTGGGAGTACGCACCGGCAATATTCTTAATTTTGTCATAAATTTCTCCTAGGTTTGCGGCAAGCTCTTCCAGTCTAAAAATCTGCTCAGCGGAAGATGACGTCTCTATGCTGGTGGTGCGCATCCCGGAAATAATCGTCTCCACCGTGAAAAACCTAGCCTGAACGTCTTCCATTTTTGACTTCAAGACTTTAAAGTTTTCCTTGGTCTCCTCCGCTTGTTCAGTTATAAGTTTCTTCGCTTCTCTGGCCGTCTCTTTCCTTTTCGTGGCTTCGGAGCGCGCGTTGTTGATTTCGGCTAGAAGCACTCCATTAGATTTATGAAGCTTCTCCATAGCCTCTCCTTGTACTCTGACCATTTCGGTCAGCTTGTGGATCCTTTGCTCTTGTATTTTCGGCTGTTGTTTTTGTAGTTTAAGCTGGTCGAGCACAACCCTCGCAAGCTCCTCACTCCGTCCCGCCGCACTCGCCACCCTAATCTCGGTGGTTTGCGCATTCTTGATCATACCGAGATATGTCTGGATCTCGTTGCACATGCACAACGGTTTCGTTTATTTTGCATATTGCTTCGTCGATTATGGAGGCGGTGTCCTCTCCTGTCGACAGGCTTCTGACTTTATTTTCAATTTTTTTCGACGTAAACACTGGGGTAACCTTTAGGGGTTCCTTAGGTGGTACGCTTTTGTCCTTGGCAGGTGCTTGGCCGCTGCCTGGCTTTGTATATTTAACTTGGAGCAGTAACTGAATAACGGTCGGGTGTGGCCCACTCCTGTACCAACTTCCCCGACCGAGCAATAGCAACCTGTGAGATTTTACTTGCCAGGAACCTACCAGGCGTTTCTCAGACTTAAAATGTTAGCCACATTATAGGTATAAAGTGTACGGGGATGGCTAAAGCAGCTACAATAAGCTCGGCTTCAAGGACGGTCATTGGCCGAGTAGTTAGAGCAATCGACTACTGATGCTAAAGGCACTGGTTCGAGTCCAGTAGAAGTCAATTTTCTTTCGGACTTTCTTTCCTTCAATGACCGTCCCCGTGCTTCGCAGGGCACGTTAAGCCGGCGGTCCCCCTGATTTGACCTGATCTAATATGTCAAACAGGGTAATAAAAATCACCCCTACTCCCCATCGACCACGCAATGCTTGACTTTGTTGAGGCTTCGGGCTGGGTGGCCTGGTCCAGGGGCCACTCATCGACTGCACCTAGCATTGGTGGGGTGCGAATCGCGGGACTTCTCAGAGCTCGGTCATCGAGCGGACGTCCCTGGTTCGTAGTGCCGGCCATTGTTGGGGAGTTCTGGTCGGTGGTGAGGCCGAGAGACCGCCTAACGGCTGCGGTCATACTTAGCAGTGTCGACATTGTGGGTCAGGCTGGGGGTGAGCAACAAAGTGGAGGCAGTACAATGGGCCCGGTAGAGTGGCCTAAGTGCGTGCAAGTTAATACTTGCCCCTCCCCCGAAATCCAGAATCCAGAAGCTCGGCTTCGCACCTTACTTGTGCATCAATGTCTTGATTTAATCATAATCGAAATATTTGCATCATTTCTCAGGTTAAATGACTATAAAATATCACCACAGAGGTTATATAAAGTATCCTACTGGCGGCTAAAAAATCAGTGATAGGCTCGGCCTTCGGCCTCGCACCTTCTATATCAACAGTTTTTTGACTTAATCGTGATCGAAATTATGTGGTGTATCTTAGACTAAACGACTGTCACCATGCACGAAGATTATATATCTGAGAATGACAGCAAATATGTTGCTATAATAATGTCAAAATATTCTTGTTAGAAACTTAAGGTACGAGGCAGAAGGCCGAGGAGCTAACCATGGCGGCTCTAGGTAGCCAATCTAGTAGATTTAGAAATTTAAATGGTAGAGGCCGTTCCTGGTCATCAAAGTCAATATAAATATTAAGCATCTGAGAAAGACAGCTTTAGCTTGTTTATGTCAAGAAATTTTTGATTGTGAGAAAAAAATTGCGCTGCTTATGGTAGCTTTAAGTAAGCAGTCAGGCGGCCGTTCCAGGTCTCAACGATCATCAGACATTGTCCCTAGAGTCCTGCTCCAAGAAGAGGTAAAGTAAGCTCCAGCCCAGTGCGCCTTATTTCAGGGAGCGCCAAAAACCATACGCTTACAATGGAATAGTAGAAGTGAGTGAATATTATTTAAAAAGAATACTGAAACATTTCCTGTAATATTCGTAATATTAAATATTCTCTTTTGTTAAAATTTTATATAACTAAAACCGCCGTTTATAGGACGATCTGAGCATGTCTGAGGCAATGACACGAAACAACTCATTTGATATATTCTGTTGCCCTTAGTTGAAACGTCTTAACTAAAATTTTGATTTTCAGTAGAGAAATGACTTTATGTCTTCATTGTACAATAGATATAAATATGTAATTTATGTAAACTTAACATCTACATAAAATAATTGCTCTCTCGAAAACCAATTCGTTAGTTAGGACATTTTAACTAAGCACGGCAGTATTATGTTCTTAACTTCGTTGATTTAAAGAATTTTTACACCGCTATTGGTGCATTATCACCTAATTGTTTATATTAATGGAATGGCGTAAGTACACACGAACATTGTGCGTAATATGCAGTAATTCTATTCCTAGGATGTCTGTTGCCATGTGATATGCTCAGATTTTTTGTAGTGCAACTTAATTAAATTAAATAACTTTCATGAAAATAAATATAATATTTTGGCACGCTCTCATGAAAATTGTGGCGGCGCAATTTTTCTCATTAGCCCATAGTCAAAAATATTATTGCGCTTGACCTGTTTTCGACTTGATGCGTCGGGGTTCTATTACCGATTTAATTTATTTTTTGTTAATGATTGTTACTCGAGAGTGGGTGGTACAAAACAACCAAGTAATTTACCAGCTAAAGAATGCTGAAAATGGTGATTATTGAAAGCGCTGATTTAAGAGCCGTTAAATGCAAGTGCGTGTTTGTCCCAAAGCCATAGTTACTTAGAATAATAGGCACCTGGTGCTGACAAATTACAAGGGCGGCACAATTGTTGCGTCACCAAGAGGCAGACCCCACATTATGTTCCCAACTCGATTACTGTTATCAATATTCGCCAAACAATAGTGTCACTGCATTACCTAACGTCGTTAGGTATTTGCAGACAGAACTGTTAAGAAAAAATCGAAAAAATTAACGGTGCATGACTGTGCGATGATGCTGTTAGCTTTTCGAAATCATTTGAATAATTTTCTTATTATTAATTTGCCACTGGCTCAATATAATTAAAAGCGATTATCTTAGTCAATCTGACATTTAGGATCAATTACGTTGACTTCATAAAGTAACAAGCTATAATTACGCGATTTGTGGCGCTCCGCAAGGACCCGTTCCGGGATGTCTTTCTCTTTGCTTCTCGGAAAGCACTCCCGCTTTTTCTGAAAAAGAACTTAAAAATCGTCATATTCCTATCCATTTTATTAAGTTCTGTTATCTGGAATTGGTCATAGCACGACATGGCATGTGCAATTCATTAAGAAACCTTTTAACGCTAATGTGAATTGATGGGTTTGCTACGTCTAAGCTACACGCGACCGGCCATGGGTCAGATAAACGAGGGGTTGATGTTAGGGGTAAGGCAGCTTACCTGGACGATAAAGGGTGACACAAAAATCAAACAAACCGTTTTGGTGGGAATGGAAATTAGAAATTAAAAATTAAACAGATTGAATTAACTTTTTTGTTTTTGCTTTAAGTATGCCCTAAAAATATTTAATTAAATTATACGGTTCCAAAATAGATTTATGAGGTTTTTGAACTAAAATTTATAATCATCAAATTTGGATAACCTGTTTTCGCAGGTAATTTAATTTTAACTGGCCGAGTATTCTGATAATTTGAACAGTCGAATTTGTTAGAAAAATTGAGAAATTGTCGTTGGACGCAATTTCGGCGCAGCGGCGCGAGTGCTTGGGCTGTGCTGCGCTGGGCTATCAGCACGATAAAAATAATTAAAATTTCCTTCATTTTTTTTGTCGGACCACACAAATTGTTATTTATCAACTTTAATTTCGCCATAAAAATTATATTAAGTGGGCAGGAATTATCTAACGTTCGTTTCGTTGTATGCATCATGGGTTAGCTTATGAAGTATGGAAATAATTTCTAAATTACTGTAATTATGGTGAATAAACGCGGATCGTTTATAATTAATTAGTGGCTTGTAAGACCAGGTTCCCCAGAAACAAAATGTTTGTTTAGGTAATTTTTACGTAATTTATGTAAATATTATCGCCGATTTGATCTGCTTCCTGTTTGCGTTGTTCGACAGGACCTTTTGCATTTTGCGTTCTAAATGAGCAACTTGTCGAGGAAGCGATGAATATCCTAAAATTCTTAACGTTAACTTGGGGCGTTCGTGCCACCTAGTTTATACTAGCTGAAGTAGTTTCCAACCGTAACCAACAGAGGGATTTTCCGTCTAAAATACGATAGTAAACTGTAAAATTCTTTTAAGGACACAATCATGAAATATCGACTAATTTTATATCCCTAATTTGCATAGTTCAAACACTTTTATTAACAGGTGTTCGATACTGGTTAATAAATTATCTGTTTGGGGAGCCTTGAATTTTAAGTACCATCCATATCCCCTCTGCCGTCGCGACGCTCAAAAACCAATAATAAATAGTTTATTGAATTTTCATCGGAAACCGTTGATCGAAAGAAAAAAATTCATTAACACTTTATTGTAAGGATTTAAATTATCTACACTAAAAGTCTTCGCAGATTTCTTATAGGATTAACCGTTTTGACGCTACAGCAATAAAGGTGGCCAAAAATCAGGAAAAAGTAATTTATTGGATTTTTTTCGAAACCCATTGCTTTTAAGAAAATATTGTAGAGCGTTCAATTATCTGTATAAAACGTTTTAAATTATAGTCTTGAAACCCTGAGGTTCTAAACAATCGCGAAACTCTTTCATAGACGATTGGGCGGGGGGGGGGGGGACTTTTTATATAATTGGTAAAAACATAGATTTACTGATTTTAAATTATTATTAATAAAGGAAACAAAAAATTTTTTCAAAGGTTTTGGCGAGGGTAAGGAGAAGTGGGTGAGCACGGGCAGTGGTAGTGTGGAAATTTCATACACAATCCCCCCCTCCCCTCCTAGATAATAATCCGCACGATATATAGTAGGCACTTAGTACGCGTATTGCATTCTTTTTTTTTAATTCTTAACCCTTTCTGGGCTTTTCTCTTCTTTTCTTATTTCAGGCGTTCCGTTTTCTATTGGACACCTTCTCCAATAAAGGGAATAGCGTGTATTCCTTGTTGTCGCTTTGCTTACGGTAATTTCCACGCCAGACCTTGAACTACCTGGCGCCCACTCTATGGGTTGTTAACCCGCATTCCGCGCAATATAATTCCCTCCCACAGAAGCGATCTTGCAGCACTCCCAACACTTGGCCGCTCTGTCCGAGCTTCTCAGGTTTCCGACTCGTGGTCGGTGGCCCAGCACTTGTAACAGCTGGTGGTTCTGGAAACTTTGAATGAGTTGCTCAAATTCTTGCTCATATCTCTCTTCCAGTTTCATGAAAGTGATCTTCACCTACGTACTTATCGCTTTAGTAACATCCAATCTGACGTCCTCTTCGCTAGTAATCGCGTCGAAGTCCTTTGTGGGGATGTTGATTATTTCGGTAAGGTTCTTTACCACTCCGACCTTACCTCGTAATTGTTTTTCCAGAAGCAGCTCCTATGTGCTACCTCCTTCTAGTGCCTCGATAAGGACGTCTGCGCCCTCGTCTTGAGGTCGGTTTTAATTATTACTCTCGATGTTCTTCTGTGAAGCGTCGCCTTGACTAGAATGACTCGCGACTTCCATCTTGTTCTGAGTTTTGGTGTCCATCTTGCCTCTCTTATTTGGGGCGCTTCTACCGACGGCCACCTCTTGCTTTTAGTGACTCTCGCTAGTGTGGCTTCGGCCACCCTCTCTTCCATAAATGGTTTTTTTGCTATTGAGCCGTCTCTCAATAAAACCATACTTTCCTTCAGGGCTCTCAAACGGTTACGTATCTCTTCCTGCTGCACCATTATGGTCTTGACGTCATCCTCTCTACTTTGGACTTTTGTATCAGTCGCTGGATCTCTTGATCGTTACTAAGAACATCGGTCTCGATTGCTTTCACTTCCAGTAGAATTTCGTTCTGGTTTTACTTCATAGGTTGCAGAGTGTCTAGCAATTGTTTTACCAGAACCTGAGGAGTAAAATATTTCGTTGCCTCTTTGGCCGACAACAACGTTTGGGACATTTCGATTCGAAGAACAAAAATTTTCTAAAAACTTTTACCGCGGACTTAGTCGTCGTGGAAGGTAGGGGGTGTAGAGGTCGAAAAATGCTCCCTACGAATTTAATTTTTCGCTCTGACGTAGTTATTTGGCTCACCAGTTGCTTGGTACCTATCTGACGCTTATCGCACGAAAAGTTCCGGAGATATACGAGGTTATATCTGGGGATAAGGCTCCAAAATGTGGCACATGCCAAGATCTTAATTGATTCGATTTCCGCAGTGCAGCCTTAATAACCAAGAGAATCATCGAACAGTGCTGCCTTTGGTCAGCATAACGAAAGCGATCACGTTCTAGTATAAATTGATTCGTTGATTCATGGAGTCGATGATTCGTCTGTCCTCTCCAGTGCGGCCTTCAGGCCGCACAACCAAAAAAATTATATTTACTACAAACACTAAACGCTATTATTATTTTTATTACTAATATTATTATTACCATAATAATAAACTCGAGCTAAAAATAACACTGTCGATGTTTTATCTTAATCCAATCGCATTCAAAACAATACAATAAAATAATGCCAAACTTGCATTGTTATCAAAATTACACAATACCGTCCTTCACGTTTGACTGGGAATCCCCTGGGCGAGGTTCAACATTTCATAGCTCATTACCGTAATACAAAAATTTAGCTAGAATTGCATAATAATTTTTAACAACTTTTGTGATATAAATTGGATGACCGCGAAAATTCTCATTAGTAGATTTTGATATCAACATCAAACTGGTTCAATCTCAAGCTCAGAATGAAAATTATAGATTGGTTCCTACTAATTGAATTATTGATTTGCGATGTCTTCAGCAATGAAAATATTTTGTCCAAAGTAAGTGTCAGTCAATAAGTTTTTATTTTATTTTACTTATTTTGTTGTTTGTCAATTGTAAAATATTTTTATAAATTCAATAGAAATTTAAGTTAACAAGTGAAGATGCAAAATACAACGGCGGATTCAGCGAAAGTTCATGAGGGGGGGGGGGGGTTTAAAGCAATATTATTGCATTTAAAAGTTTTTTATGTTTGAAAATTACTGGAGAAGTAATTATCCCAATTTTATTAATAAACTGGAGCTAAAAACAATACTGCCGATGTTTTATCTTGATCCAATCGCATTCAAAGCAATACAATAAAACAATGCCACACGTGTATTGTTATCAAAATTGTACAATAATGTCCTTCACGTTTGGCTGGGATTCCCCTGGGAGAAGTCCTACATTACACAGCTCATTACCATAATACAAAAATTTACCGCTAATTACATAATAATTTTCAACAACTTTTGTGATATAAATTGGATGACCGCGAAAATTCTCATTAGTAGATTTTTACTTCAACATCAAACTGGTTGAATCTCAAGCTCAGAATGAAAATTATATTTTGGTTCCTACTAATTTATTGAATTATTGATTTGCGATGTCCCCTGCAATGAAAATATTTTGTCTAAAGTAAGTGTCAGTCAATAAGTTTTATTTTACTTACTTTGTTGTTTTTTAATTGTAAAATAAATATGATAAAAAACATTTTTAAGCTAATTTAAAGATTAACCTTTAAATTCTCATAGCTTATGGCTATGGCTTGGAGCGGGGCTTGTTACCCTTTCGTCCTTCTTCTTGGATCTTTAGGTTAGGTCCCTCTGGGCGCCGTTGTGATAGTACGAGAGACTGTGGGGGGGGGGGGGGGGGGAGTGCACAGCCGCGGCGTTCCTATTTTAAAGCAGCTTCAGTCGCATCTTTCCTCGATATTCTTTACTTTACTCTCTTCTGTCCATGGTCTTTCAATTTTGCTTCGATCACCCGTTTCACTGCAATTCTGTTTACTTTAAAGGAATCTACATCTTCATCTTCTGATTCAAGAATTCCTCAACTCCTTCAATGGTTACATTTCCATTCATTGCTAGATTCTTTATTACCGTGTTTACCTTTCATTTTTCCTTTTCGTATTTCTCCAATTGGTCCTCCAAGTCGGCTATTTCTTCATCTTGTTTACTTGTTACCACTGCTAAACTCCCAATGTCTGACGAGAGAAGTAAAGCAGTCTCATAAAACATTTTTTTAAAATGGTTGCATGTTTAAAGAAATATTTTTATTTTTTTTGGCCACATGATCACCATGTCTAAATCACCAGACCATCAATCACTCCAACCTCCAATTTTTTAGAACTTCATAAATAAAATTTAAAGAAAAGGAAAACCTGATGGCCTCCACAGTTTTTTGTAATTTCTACAATTTTATTAAGTTAACAAAATTGCATTTTAACAAAAGTTTTGCTATTAGGAGCCATGAAGTAATAGCAAAGCAATTTCAAGATTTGTTTTCAATTATTAAGTTTTAATAATTAAAATCTGAAAAGGGGAAATAATCAAAATTTACCTGCGGCTGCAAAGTTCACAACGGAGTTAAATAGGGTAGTTACCCCCCCCCCCCCCAAATGAATTGCAGTAAATCCGTTAAATGCACTAAAATTACTACAAACTTAAAAAATTTACCTTTGGGTGCTTTTATGCAATGAATAATTTAGTTCCAGTAAAAATTCGACCTTTAGATCGCACAATAATTAAAATTCAGAAAAGAAATATTAAAAAATGTGAAGTTTTATTGCTTTTCTATTTCCTTGCCAACCCGGCTTTTGTTAAATATCAATTTCTTCGAACAGTTTTAAGAGCTGTAGAAATGCTAGCCCCTCTCGCGATTAAAAAAAGTTAATAATTACGGAGCTTGTATTCCCATCGTTTGAACCTCAAAGATAAAAAAGTCAGAACTTTTTAAACATATTGTGAACAAGTGAATATTGTGAACAAGTAACCAAAGCTTGCAAATTACAGTTTCTTTGTTTAGTTTCATTTTGTTCAGTGGCGTAGCTAGCATGGGTGGCACCCGGGGCGATTTTCATGGGTGTAACCCCCACTTAGGCTGATGACCTTTTTTTAGAGGTTGCACCCACGGAAAAAAGGGGTGTCACCTCTAAAAATCTAAAAAACGAAAAAGGTCACTCGTTTTTGTTTTAAAAACCAAGGAACGAGGTAATTTTAGTCAGGAAATTGAACTAATTTGGGGTCGGGTGTCACCCCCAGATGAGTGACAGCCGGGGCGGGCCGCCCCCACCGCCCCCTAGCTACGCCACTGTTTTATTGTAATATCGCATTACTACCATACATTTCGTTATTTATTTATGCCTATTTCAACGCTTACTAATAATCTGCATTTCAGCTTCATCAACATACCTTCAAGATTAAAGATTTTCGAGTGGAATTAATGAGTTACAATGAAAAGTATTTCAATTTTTTTCAACTGAAAACATATAAGTACAATCGCACTACCCCGGTCGCAAATGCTACATTTCGCATGAAAATTAGCGTGAAAGATAAAGTGGAGGTAAAGTTGGCATTCAGCGTTTACCAACTTTGTGGTAAATTTTTTATACTTCTAGGTAGTCGTACAAGCTAATAAGTTTCGGAGTAATGAGTATCGACACTTTCCGATACGTTGCCAAATTAATCTCAAAAAAGCTTTTGCTTCAAACGCAATTGGATTGAGAAATATACTAAACTGTGGTAACCTTACAGCTATCTTTTTTGAAAAGGTTTCTCAAGCGATTTCTAGCAATACAACAGTATCTCATGTTTTTTATTTGCAGGATGTTACATACCATGTCTGCAATTTTTTTATCGACGAAACTCAGTTTCCTCCACTTGTTCCCACCGGTAGATTTAGACTTGACTTTACACTGCTATATTTAAATGAAGAAATTGGGTTGATCTGCTTGTTTAATGAAGTATACATTCCAATTCCATACCCAAAGGACGGAAAGAAAGGCGCCTTAATCTACTGACAGTGTTAATTAAAACTGCAAGTTATTTGATTTTGTGTTGTATAAGAATAAATTAAAATGATTCTGCATAAGCGGTTTATTTTTCAATAGGAATCAAGCAGCCTATTTTCTCTCCTACGGCCAGTTTGTCGGGCTAACTTGTGAAGGTGTTGGTTAACCTTTAAATTTATTATTCACAACAATGGCTACTTTAAGTAACCACAGTGTGTTTGAATATTGCGCAAGATCATAAGCATCAAGCAATGCTGATGATGGTAGGTTGAAAATTTTTACGGAGGAATTGTTCCAGAAGCGGCATACTTTATATACTGACGAAGACAGTCCTCAATAAGTGCATCTTTAACCATGTCTTGATGCATCATTGAGATCTTCAATTTCTGTATACAGAAAATCTTTCTCCTGGAGTTTCAAGCAAGGGTGGAGACAAGGGGGAGCGGTAAAGGAGGTGAACGAGAACCAAGCGTAGGCGCAGTTCTTCGTACGATTCGTGGCCCCGATTCGTTCTCCATTGGCAGAAGCTTATCCTGGTAGCAGAAAGATTATCAGGAGGGCATTTAGCAGAAAAGGGATGTCCGACTCCACAATCGAAATAATGTTGGCTTCCATAACAAGTTTGCGTGTGAAGAAGTACAATTGTGAGTTTGAAGCGTTGGTGGAAATTTTGCAGCGACTTGGGGTTTTCGGTTTTCGAGGCCTGCATTACCTCGGTATTGTATTTTCTGTCGAGGCTGTTTGAAGAAGGACTATCCTATGGATCCTTCAACTCGTATAGATCGGGTGTAACATTCCAAATGTTACTAATGCCGGTCCTGCCGTCAATTTAATGATCAATTACAACTCGATCAAATTTATTTTCGAATTTTGCATTTTTATTTAACTATTTTTGTCGAAAGACCTTTCTTTAGTTTTCCTAACATGTATATAATTATTATTTCGTATGAAAAGATCAATTAAAATCAAATGCCATCAATTTTAATGCAGTACTAGTTTCTCCGGCGTATTAATACGTCGAAGTTACTCGTCGGTGGATTTTATGCCGAATCAAGTTAGCGTTTAGCAAGTCAAACTTATCGCACGCACTATTTTCAGCTCCTAGTTTTTGAGTTATTATAAAGTAATTTGTGAAAATTACTACCAGTTTTTTGTGTTAATACGTTCACCGAATGTCAAGTGACAATTCGAGTAATCTATTTCGACCCAACGATTTTTTTAATAATCGAAATATCGATTTATAAAAATTGGAAATCAATAGACGCCATCAAAAATTTTCATCGATAGACGCAGTAGTAAACGGAATTATCCTGGCTACGCGCAGTCGAATTAATGGTGGCTTATCAAATAAAAATCACAAGAAACTTTTGGAATTTAAAAACTGAGAAAGACGTTGACGACAATCAATTTCAATCTACTGAAGCCGGAACTATTTTCATTTAACTACCAACTTGGAGAAAACATCCCGAAGACACATAGTATCATATTTTATTATTTTTTATTCAAATTTCAGATAAGAACTATAAAGTTCAATGTTTGCTTGTTAACAATTGGCTTATCGATTTGTATATGTGTTGTATTCTTTTAGAACCTTATTCAGAAATTGAATGTACCGAGAGGGGAAACTACAGATCTGTGGATTCCAGCTACGTGCAATTTGTATCCATCGTAAACGTGAGTAATTGCATTACTCACAATATAAAATTGGTTTGCTTTGTGTTAACAACCTTTATTTCTGGTAGTTTGCTAACAACTTGTACTATTGCTTCCATTAACATTTTTGCTTTGGTTATTGGTGGCTCAGTTAAATAATATATGATCTGTGTATCAATTCATTTTAGTGAATCGTCACGACTTCGTCAAGACGAGGCTACGATCTTTTCAGACGAACACTCAATTATTTGTAAATATATAAATTATTGTAGTATTAAGTTTTTCATATTGTACCAAGAGATTTCGTTAAGTTCAATTATTGTCATTTTAAGTTACACAAAGTGTACGTTTAATATTCTGTTCACTCAAGAGTTTTATTTTTATGTTTTATTATTAAATGGTTATTGAACAATTAAGCATCGGTGTTTGTTTATTAACCCTTTTGGCGCCCCGAACATTTAGTATCAGCAGCAAGAGAATACCGAACCCCGAACACTCGAATTACATCAGAGTAACCCTCGCTCTACGACTAAGGCATAAAAAACCAATAGCTAGCCAACCTGTTCAACACCTACGGTTATCAAAGTGGACTTTGTAACAACTAACGAGGAAGTGGTTATCCTTAGTTAAATTATTTAAGTAAAGTGGTTACACGGGGCTAATCATTAATTTATTATTAACCCCGAGATTGGCCTAGACTATAGGGTCAAGAGATTCCTAAAGGGGGTGTCACATCTCCGGTCAAGCAGAGCTTGATATGAGTTAAATCAGGATCCGGAAATTGTGTTAAATTACATAGCTACGTTGTACTCGAATGATGCATCCTTAGCAGCACCATTTGAGACCGACCTGTAGGTCTATCAGTCTGCCGCATAACCACCCCCTTCTGCAATCAGTTTTCTCTTTATTCTGACCAAGTTTGCTTTCTGAACCCAGAATCTAGCCCGTATCCAATGATGGGGATGACGGCTCCCCTGTAGATTGTCACTAGGGACCGGACTGGATTCAGATTTCAGAATGCCCTTACTTTCCTTTGAAGAGATCTCAGGAGATTAGTGTCTACTTTAAGGCCCAGATACTTAAAAGAGTTTACCACTTCTGTTTTTATAATAATGTCGTTATTGTGCACTCGGTAAAGTTTGGTGTACATTATTTTATATTTACAAACGGATATTTTAAGTTTATTTTACACTCCAATTGTCCATCTCGGTCGCGCACCTTTTAAGTCTTTTCAAGGAAAGGGCTCTTGAGGGGGCAGCGATGATGACCGCAATGTCAGTCCGCGTAAGCAATAGCGTAAAATTTGAATTCTTCATTAACTTTTTGTCGAGAGAATGTGACCAAAGAAAAAGTTTAGATTTGGATAAAATACTGTTCGCCGGAAAGCTTCATCCTGGAGCTTTGCAAGAGTTGGTGGTTACCTGCTCTGCATACTGCATAACCTTTTTAATTACTCTCGTCTTGTTTATTTGATAATTTTGTTTTGTTCAACCTTTTATTAATTCAAAGAAAATCTTACAAAATCAAAAAAAAGCTTTTGGAAAGTCCAGAATTTCAATTTAACTTGACATCCACGAACCATCGTCTATTCAGGAGCGGCTCCACCGCAATGAATTTATATACTGCCGCGAAATAAAAAATATTAATTTATATCGCGGAGAAAACAACGGCACTTTTTTTTACTTCTCCGACTAGCTCAGCAATGGGACTCTATGAGGGCGTAATATTGGGTTCAGCGGAGTTACAAAAATACACTCCACTATTGTGAATAAATTGTAAATGACTTCAATAAAAGAATTGTGAATATCGTACACCTGATGGAACCTACTTGTGCTCCGATGCTGTGGAAACTTATTAATCAAATCAAATAGAATTCCTCCTCCATAAACTGTTTTTTATTCATTTACAAATTTTAAAAACGAAACAGAATTATGCATTATAATTATTAACAAATTAAGTTTACAAATAATGGTAAATACCTAATCTAAAAATATACCCCCAAGAATTAATCGCACTTGTTGAATAAAAATAATGTTTACGATCGCTTTTTTAAATAATACACGTAAAATTCTCAGTCTTACCAGTAACAAAAAAATATATAACTTTTCCAACGTCGTAGGGAATTTCGATGTTCTTATGCCAGTCAGTCGCCAGCGTCATCAAGGCTTCCATCCGTGTTGTCGATCTAATTGATATTTGAACTCCACTAAAAACAACTAACCATAAATATTGAACGAATTTTTCTCCAAATTTTATATAATATAATTGCAGGTAACCATTTTATTAGTTCTTATTTTAGACAAAACTTGCACATCAGCGGAACTCAAAATTATACTTCGTTCGAAAAACCAATTAACAAAAATACGTCCTTACTTGTCTACGGACGCGGTCAGAATTTAATTAACAAAATAAATACATTCTCTCCCATTTACGAATGCGGGCAGAGTTCCAATTAACAAAATGAATACCTCCTCACTCATTGATGGACATGGGGAGAGTCCTCGTTCCTCGCTCTTGTTAGCCCAATCTTATCTTCCCTTCCAATACTGTCAAGCAGGCGCAATTTGCAAACCTCCAAACTTTTATAATTCAAAATTTTTTCCATCCCCGATCTTTTAACACACATTCCCTACTTATCCAAGTTCCATCAACTCACTATTGATTTTTTTACTTAATTTGTCATATATTACTTTGACCAAATGAAATACTTCCTAATTCTGCTTCTGATCATTACACATTTTGGAAACAGACTATCTGGTAAAGGAATTCTATTTTAACAGTTCAGTGGATTAGACAAAACAGCTAAACTCAGAGAGTACTTGCAGAGCTCCAGGTATAAATCGTCAACAAACTTTAATATTATGACTATTATTTTTTTATATTGTAGTGGATGTATTTTTAATTCAACTGACCCTATTTTTGGACCACCGCATCACTTATCTTTTCTTACAAATTTGTTTATTTAGAGATACCAACTGTTGCTTTTACAGGGTGTCTCAAAAATAGCAATGCCCTGACAATTATTATCTCATTAAGTAGCAAAGGAAAGTATGGTATTTGAGTAAAAAAAAAAAACGGTCAGTTAGCATTTTTCTCATGGTCTATGAGTCCATACGAATTGTTTACGAGCAATTTTGGAATGTTGTCTTGATGTGTTTGTGATGACATACAAACGCTTTTACCGATTGCCTTGAAATTTTATACACTAATGTGGAGCAGTTGTCTAAAGACAACTGCTAAACAGCTAAAGAGCTGATTAGATTTTGATTGAAAATCGTCCATTTTTAACTCTCGCTTTGTTTAACATTTCCCTTCAGGTTTTTGGCCCATCGACTTCAAATTTAGAGGAGGGGGGGGCGTGAAAAGGGACACTATGTAGCGCCAGATTTTCGATTGGTTGGCGCGTTACTGTTTGCGAGGCGGGGATCAAAAATTTAATAGTATTTACGCCTGTCTTGCTTTTTTATGCATCTCCATCCAAGTTTTTGGCCCATCGACGTCGAATTTAGAGGAGGGCGGGTGTGGGACGCGAAGAGGGACAATACGTAGCGCCAAATTTTAGATTAGTGTTCTCGTTTCCGTTTGAGCGAGGGGTAAAAAATTTAATAGTATTTGCGCCTGTGTCGCATTTCTTGCATCTCCATCCAGGTTATTTAGCCTATCGACGTCATCTTTGGAGGAAGGATCGGGGTCCCAAAAGGGTACAAAATGTAGCGCCAAATTTTAGATTAGTTTTGTCTCGTTGCCGTTGAAGGGCGGGAGGGTAAAAAATGAATTCGTTATAGCTGTTAGGGTAGGATTGGAAGGGGGAGGGGTAATGGAGCCCATCGATGCATCACTGGATGGCACTCGACCGGAATGTTTGCTACATTCTAGCATCGGATTTGGGCCGTATTCGTCCTCGGAGTCGTTTGAAGCCAAGTTAGCGAATTTTTTGGTTCGGATATGCAGGTGGATTCCGGTGAGGGAGGGCTGCTGCCTCATGGAAATCTTCCATTTCCGTTGGAAGTCATTGTCACCCGTATATAATGGGAACTCATCTCGTCATACACGCATTTATGAAGCGATACCATTTTCGATTAACATTTGCACTGTATATTGCTATGGTCTGTTATGACTCAATTAAACATCATAAGACTCTTAAAGTAGAGAATTATAAGGTTCCGAGAAACATGTCGTTTAACGATAGGAAATATCCAACTCATTTCAAAGAACCCTGTCTTTAACAAAATTGTCCAAGACTGAGAGATACTGTTAAAACTTGCTATTCAAATTCATCTAAAGATTTACCATGTCAAAAATCTCTAAAACCGATCAATTAATCTAGAATAAGTCAATTTGTAAAATTGTTTACATGAAAACATAACCTATAATTTTGTAAATTTTAAACATGAATTTCTTTCTGAAAAACAATTTTTGTACGATATAAGTTATGTCGAAAATTGGACAATATTGTAAACTAAAGAATTATTGTAAATTTGAGTAGGCGAAGGTGGGGCAGAACGGGGGTCGATGTGGTTGGGACAGTATTTGAAGGTGTAAATAAAGAGGTAAAAATCTATTATAGTGTGAATAAATTTATTTAACATTTCGTTTAACATCTCCGATGTTCAAAATTAAAATAATGAAAATACTTGTATTTATTTTAAACGTTTGAAAAAAAAAGGTTATATCCCGTTCTGCCCCATGCATGGGGCAGAACGGGGTATTCATTACAAGGTGAAACAAAATCATGTTTTATGGCTGGCAAAGTTCACAGATGAGTTGTTATTCATCATCGTCAGTATCAATGCCGGCACAGGAATTATGGGCCCATTTTTTACACTGTATGCATGATATCCAGCCTTCACTCGATTTTGAATATAAGTCGTTGCAATATAAACAGGTCGCATCGTCTTCTTCATCTGATTCCACGCTTTGTTTCCGTGTTTTTTTGTTGACAATTTTCTGTGTTTTTTTCTTTCCTATTTTGTTAACAATTTTCTGTGTTTTTTTCTTTTCTATTTTGTTAACAGTTTTCTAGGTATTCTCCTTCCTTTTTTCGTCACCGGTGAACAGTTTTTTCTAAAGTCTATTTTCTTTGGCTTCCTTGATCTTCTTAGCATTATTAGCCGCTTCTTCGAGTTCAGTCTTATAAGGGGAAGCTGTCAGGATTGCCGTTTTGCCTCGTTTCCTCGTCACTCGCTTTGGTCCCGGCTTTACTCTGGGTATGGGAAGTATATGTTCAGGCGAAAACCTCGGAAAGCTGGTAAAAATAGGGCTAGCTATTGTTACCTGCAAATTAGCAGCAACTAGCAACTAGCTGGCATGGGCGGCCTTCGGCCGCCCTTAGCCATCTATACCCATAATAGATCCATGAAGGCCATAGTTGTTCGGCCTTCGGCCTCACAGGGGGAGGATCATAATAGATCCGTGAAGGCCATAATTGTTCGGCCTTCGGCCTCACAGGGCGGACCATAATAGAACCGTGAAGGCCATAGTTGTTCGGCCTTCGGCCTCACAGGGGGAGGACCATAATAGAACCGTGAAGGCCATAGTTGTTCGGCCTTCGGCCTCACAGGGCGGACCATAATAGATTATATTTATATGCCTTCGGCTGCCTTGACTGCTAATCGGTGATTGCCAGTGGTTGTTCGGCCTTCGGCCTCACAGGGAGGACCATAATAGATTATATTTATACTAGCTGGTAGCCCGTCCGAGGACGGGTAGCTAGAAGGACGGGTAGCTAGAAGGACGGGTAGCTAGAAGGACGGGCAGGCAGCCAAGGTCATATGGCTTTTGGATTGCACTGAGAGCTTTCCTTAATCTTCAATCAACTTAAGTTACCTTGGGTAGCTGCCCGTCCTGCAAACTTTGGACGGGTAGCTAGAAGGACGGGCAGGTACCCAAGGTAACTTAAGTTGAATGAAGATTAAGGAAAGCTCTCAGTGCAATCCAAAAGCCATATGACCTTGGCTGCCTGCCCGTCCTTCTAGCTACCCGTCCAAAGTTTGCAGGACGGGCAGCTACCCAAGGTAACTTAAGTTGAATGAAGATTAAGGAAAGCTCTCAGTGCAATCCAAAAGCCATATGACCTTGGCTGCCTGCCCGTCCTTCTAGCTACCCGTCCTTCTAGCTACCCGTCCTCGGACGGGCTACCAGCTAGTATAACAATAGATTCCCATGTTGATCGAGCGGTTGCGGAATCTTCACTTTTCCTTTATGACAGCAGTTGTTAAATTGTTTATCAACTGGGCGCTCCTTGGCGAAATTCTTGGAGCCGCAGAACTGACAGATGGAATTCATTTCTCCACAATCGTGTCGAGTAACGTGAGATTCATCAAATCTCAATGCTCTTATTTGGAGTTGAATTGCTTGACTTTGGTATCGATTTTCTTTCTGTCGATGTATCGCATGGGATCGAGCGTTAGCAGCTTGCCGCGCTTGAGTTTCTTCTAATGTTTCACGTTGTTGACGTGTCGCATGGGATAGAGCGTTAGCAGCTTGCCGCGCTTGAGTCTCTTCTAATGTTTCACGTTGTTGACGTATCGCATGGGACCGAGCGTCAGCAGCTTGCCGCGCTTGAGTTTGTTCCAAAGTTTCACGTTGTCGACGTATCGCATGAGACCGAGCGTCAGCGTGTCGCTGTGATCGAAGCTGTTCTTCTGTGTTATTAGCTCTTGTACGTGCTTTTCTCTCACGATTCAATCGCCGTCGCTTTGCAGCAGGATTTTCAAAATTTTCATTATCCATTATGGAAGTTCACATAATGCTTTATTGGAAATAGCCGTCATAATTTTTCACCGATATAGGAAATTTAAATACGTTGATACGTTGATCTGTTTTTTCAATGCAGACCAAATATAAGTTATATTTTATTTACATAATAATTTTTCACCTATATAGGAAACTAGGGGGGCTCCGCCCCCTGGCCGCCTTTTCGCAGCCCAATATTCCCGGCCGATTTACGGTTGAGCCACCCCCATTGGATTTTGGATTTCGGGGCGGGGGAGGGGCAAGTATTAACTTGCACGCACTTAGGCCACTCTACCGGGCCCATTGTACTGCTTCCACTTTGTTGCTCACCCCCAGCCTGACCCACAATGTCGACACTGTTAAGTATGACCGCAGCCGTTAGGCGGTCTCTCACCCTCACCACCGACAAAAACTCCCCAACAATGGCCGGCACCACGAACCAGGGACGTCCGTTCGATGACCGAGTTCTGAGAAGTCCCGCGATTGCGTAGTCGATGGGGAGTAGGGGTGATTTTTTTCATTACCCTGTTTGACATATTAGATCAGCTCAAATCAGGGGGACCGCCGGTTTAACGTGCCCTCCGAAGCACGAAGACGGTTCATTGGAGGAAAGAAAGTCCGAAAGAAAATTGACTCTTACTGGACTCGAACCAATGCCTTTAGCATCAGTAATCGATTGCTCTAACTCAGGGGTCGGCAACGCTGTGACCGCGGGCGCACGTGCGCCCGCGACAGCTTTTTGATGCGCCCTTCTTGAAAATGCTGCAAAACAAAACACATAAGCGCTCGCAAACACGGGCGCTCGCAAACACGGGCGCTCGCAAACAGGGGACTCACGCCCGCGGGAGTGAGTGAGCCAGTCAGTTCTCTGCGATACTCAGAGTCAAGTAGTTGCATTTTGTTTCGTTTCTACATATTTGTGGACTTGAATTGTAATATTGTTTTTTAACATGAGTAAAAGACCGAGAACTTATTACTTTAATAAAGAGTGGGAAGAACAGTTCTTTTTTATTGAGTTTAACGGAAAAAGTATTTGTTTATTATGCAACGCCAGTGTAGCAGTGCCTAAAAAAAGTAACATTGAAAGACACTTTAATACTCAACATGCGTCATGTAACAGTAGTTTTCCGCCAAATACTGAAATCCGGAAGAAACGTGTCGGCGAATTGAAGACAAATCTAACAAAACAACAAAATGTTTTCACCAGGCCAATTCAACTTTCGAAAAGTGCTACAATTGCATCTTTGAAGGTTTCTCATTTGTTGGCTAAGAAGAAAAAGCCTTTTGTAGACGGAGAAATGATAAAGGAAGCCTTCTTAACAGCTGCTGATTCTGTCTTTCAGAATTTTAAAAACAAAACTGAAATTATTGCGGCTATTGAAGCGATACCATTGTCAGCCAGAACAGTGTCGAGAAGAATAGAAGTTATCGCCACCTGTATGAAATCGGAGTTGGAAAGTGATATTAATAAGTGCAAGTTTTTTTCTCTTCTACTCGACGAGTCCACTGACATTTCTGATACTGCACAGCTGTGTGTTATTATAAAAATGGTATTTAATGATTTTACCACAAATGAAGAATTTTTGAAGTTGTTGCCGCTGAAGGGTCGCACACAAGGCAAAGATATTTACGATGCATTTATAAACTTTGCAGAAAAAAGTCAGTTACCATTAAATAAGTTAGCTGCCATAGTTACTGATGGTGCGCCTGCAATGATAGGCAATAAAAATGGCTTCGTTGCGCTGTGTATGGCAAATGATGTGTTTCCTCAATTCGCTCATTACCACTGCATCATCCACCAGGAGGCGTTGTGTTCCAAAATTCTTCGTTTTGAACACGTTATGAAGATTGTCGTAAAGATAATTAACTCTATTAGGGCTGCGGCAATGCAACACCGTTTGTTTCGACAGCTTTTGCAAGATGAAGATGCCGATTACGCAGACTTGATATTGCACACGGAAGTTCGATGGCTGAGCAGAGGCAAAGTGCTTGTACGCTTTCTCAGTTTGATAAACGAAATCAAACTGTTCTTAGCAACGAGAAAGGAAGATTATCCACAGTTGAGTGATCACTCGTGGCTTGCGGACTTGGGATTTCTCACCGATATAACGATGAAACTAAATGAACTGAACCTGGAAATGCAAGGTAAAAATCGTCATGTTACGAAAATGGTTGAATCAGTGAATACATTCAGAGCCAAACTGACTCTATGGAAATCCCATTTACTGAGAAATTCAACTTCACACTTCCCAAATTTGAAGAAAATTTTCGATCACATGAATGTCTGTGAAAAAGATATTGATACCATTTCGTTTGCCCCACATTTAGACACACTTTTGGACCATTTTAAGAGCATTATCTCTTAAAATACACGCTTATAGTGCATCAACATACGCATGCGAATCCATATTTTCGACAATGAAGCACTTAAAATCAAAATATAGAAGCAGAATGACCGATGTAAATTTGGACCATTGTATGAGGACAGGTACTTCTAATTATGAGCCAGATTTCATGAAGTTGTCGGAAGAAATGCAAGACCAAGGATCACACTAATAAATTAGTAACTGTATGTACCGCCTCATGTAATAAACATTTTGTTTTGACCTTATGTAATATTTTATTTGTGTGAACCATGCGCCCTTCAGGAGTAAATTATTTGAGAATGAGTCCTTAGGCTTGATAAGGTTGCCGACCCCTGCTCTAACTACTCGGCCAATGACCTTCTTGGCCACCCCCATTTCGCCACCTCGTAATTCCATATAAATGAGAAATCTTGCGAGTTATAAAACTTCTTTCCATACGACATTTTTTTGTTATGTCGCTTGTAGAGTAGATGCGAAAGGTCAAAAGTTATACTGTCATCGGCGCATTAACGAAAACACGTTCAAACACTAAAAAGCCCAACTAGAAAACATTCGTTGCATGTTTACTTTTGTTTACTTTCAAAATAAAATAAATAACAATAACTTTTTTATTAAATTACATGCCTAGTGATATTTTTTTCATATTAATTTTCAAGAACGAGTAATTACGTCTTTTTTTATTCACATTTTTTAAATTTTCGCTCCAAGCTAATGTTTTCACGTAACATTTATATGTATGTATTTCGCCAGTTACAATATCCGATTAATAATATTATAATAATAATTCTTTATCACATAGCTTTCTGATGTGTAATCAGAATGATAAGCTAGGTGATAAATAGGAGTGAATAGCAGGTGGAGAAGCTTTTTGCTTGATAACTATCGTAGTTGTAAGACATTAGTCCTGTGTAATAAAGTTTTTTAATCATTTTTAAAAAGTGGTTTTTGTCCGACCGAATTGAAATTGGCGCAGTCGGTAGGATTCCCAAAATTGAGCTTATCGCAAGAGCAATTTTCGTACCAACGATTAATTGGGAATTCGAAAAAAAAATCAATTTGGACAAAAACAGCACAGCCGTCATCAAGAGGAACAAGAATCGTCCAAACCGGTGACAACAATTAGTTTAAGAAGACCTGAGGGAGGAACAAGCATCGTCCAAACTTATAGGCATTCGAAAATAAGAAATGAAAACAACAATAATATTGTAAGGGCCGATTTATTCACCTCTCAGTAAAGTGTTCAGTAGCGCTACTGATAAGATTGTTATCGGTAAACGTTTATTCACCTTCCAGTAGTGGCAACCTGTCAGTAAATTGAGGTTACCGAACAGATAAATTTACAGATCAGTTTTTACAAATTATAAGTCGTTACAGAGAAGATCCTAACCTCAAATTAGCAGTTGATGCATGTAAATAAACAGTTTTTCGAAACAACGTGTTTTTGTTGGAATTAGGAACATAATGATTAAAGGATAATCCGGTTAGATTGGTAATCATATAGTTAACTAATTACTATATAATCAACTAAACAATGTTGGAAATAAATATTCATCCATGGCCAAGAGTCGTGAAGACTTGCTAACTATTCAAAAGAAGGTTGCCGAACAGCAGTTGGCAGAAATATCGCTACGAGTAGAATTGCTGAAGAAAGACAATGTAGAACTAGACGAGATTAATAACCTGACGGAAGATAGTAATGCATACGTTCAGAATGCATTCTTGCAACCAGATAATGCAACAATAATAGAAGAAAGTCAATGGCAACAAAATGATAATAATTTTGCAAACGAAACAAATTTTCAGGAAGTCACTTATACAAACCACCCAAATTTTTTAACGCAAAATTCTAATAATAATTTAAAATTAAATTACTCGGTAATAATTCCACCTAGAGTTGAACAAGTAGTTAAACTACCTGTAAATGTAAAAGAAGGAATTGGAATTTTAAACTATGTTAAATTTGAAGATGGATTAGAAACTCCAAGAGCGGTAGTAAATGTTTTTAATCATTTTGCCACCACCACAATAACCAATAGCGGAGAAAATACCACATCAAACGAACCCCAACCTTCGACTAGTAAAAGCATAATACCAAAAATTAAAATTTTATCTGATATCCAAATCAGACCCCTCAATATTAACATTAACAATAACTGCCCTTCAACCTCTACAGTACATTCTAACATAAACGAAAATACAAACATCGGAATTCAATCTTGTGATGAAATTATTAATAATAAAGTAAATCAAATTTTAGTGTTCCCAAATGCATATCCTAAAGCCGAAGTAACTCACGATAGCTATGAGAATCATAAAATAATCACATTAAAAATACCCGAAAGAGATAACGAAGAATTAATATTAGAGTTTTTGAAAGAATACACTGACCCACAAAAAGTTTATTGCATGTATTTTCATAAAGACCAACTTTACAAAGATTTTTGTTATGCCTATTTAAAATATTTTACCGGTAACTCACCAAAACTAATCAGATGTTTAAAAAGAGTAAATACAGTAACTGATCCGGAGGAACGAATAATTTTAATAAAAAATTATCACAATGGTAAAAATAACCATCGCGGGATAAAGGAATGTTTGGAGTCACTTAAAAGAAACTATTATTGGAAAAACATGATCATCGATATAACAAAATGTATTAACGCTTGTGAAGTGTGTCAAAGAGCTAAATATGGGGCGGAGGTAAATGTGCCACCAGTAATGTTATTCTACCTGCTACGAATTTAGGATATTAAAAGTACACAGGTATTTGTGCCACCGGAGAAAACGGCATCTACCTGATGCATCTCCTACATGTAACATCGATTATTTTTTGATTTTACACGATTTTTTGGGGGTGAAACGTAAAAGTTTACTGCCCCATAGCGCAACTATACTTTTTAATGCTATTTCGAGGGTCTCTCACATCCCGGTTGCATTTATCCCGGTTTCCTTGATCTGTCGCGCCTCTCGTATGTTTAGCGCCCGCCGCGTAGCGGCTCGGAGCACGAAAAACCGCCCGGAGATGCGGAGCATCGGAGGGTAGGTTTTTTGATGCTCGCAGTTCTGGCCAAGCCAAAATTTATTATTTTGCCGAGTTGGTCTATGTATTTCCAGGTAGAAAATTTGGACCCGGATTAAATATCTGACCATTTGCCGAGCTGGCCTACAGCCTTATCGAATGCACACCCCAAAATTCGAAGGCAAAAAAAATTAAATTTTTTCACTGTTAGTGGCACAAATACCTGTGTTTATTTAAAGAACCCTTTTGGTCGGTGGCACATTTACCGGTACCCTTTTCTGGTCAGGTACATTTGGTGGCACATTTACCTCCGCCCTAAATATGCAAGAAATAAACCATATGCACCATTAATGTTAACAGAAACGGCAACAAAACCTTTTCAAATGGTTCATATAGACGTATTCACGTTTAACAGTAAAAACTATCTAACACTTGTAGATTCATTCACTAAATTTGCTCAAGCTATTTTTATAGAAGGAAAAACTGCTATTCATATTAGCAAAGCTTTAATTAAATATTTTACTTCTTTTGGAATACCTCAAAATTTGACCATGTATAAAGGTACTGAATTTAATAACGAAACAGTTAAAGAAATTTTGAATCTTCATAAAATAAAAATTCATTTTACAACAACAATGCATCATGAATCAAATTCTATAGTAGAACGATTCCATTCTACAATCATTGAACATTTAAGAATTTTAAAAGAAATGTATCCTAATGAAAAAGATCTGATGGATTATGCCATCATTGGATATAATAATTCTATTCACAGTGCTACTAATTATACTCCTTTCGAATTAACTTTTGGTCATACAAATTCTAGAAACCCAAGTGAAATTTTTAACCCAGTATCATTCTACACAGAATATGCCGAAAATCATAAAGACAAATTGAAACACGTTTACAAAGACTTGAATGAGAAATTAAGCGACAAAAAACGTATAATAGTTTCTAAACACAATGTTCACGGAAATTCTAATGACGATTTCAAAATAAATCAAACCGTTTATAAACAAAATCCAAAAACTCGAAATAAGAAAGAGAACAAATTTATTGGTCCCTACCAAATTACTGAAATATTAGACAGAAATAGAGTACAAATTACTAACAATCAAAATAAAAATGAAATAATTCACATCAAAGAACTTAAGAATCCTATTGTTTCAGATTCACCTTGTTCGTCACAACTATCTCCACGAAATTCCACAAAATAACGGAAAACCCCGGGCTCTTACCTTTAAAATTAGGAAATGCTCAAAATAAAATAGATAAATGGTCATTCATTCAAATATTTGATATTGCTGACACGGTACAAGAATTTAATTCGCTTCAATCAAAATTAAATCAACTTAAAAATTCATTCGAAACCAGTTCAACAAATCTTACTGAAAATTATAAACAAGAATTAAATAATTCATACAACTTAATAAATACTTTAGAAAGAAAAATAAATTTGCAAATCCAACAACTTAATCCTTTAAATAAAATAAGAAATAAAAGAGGTTTAGTAGACGGGTTAGGATCCATAATTCGAGAAATTACTGGGAATTTAAACCAAAATGATATGATAAGATATGATACTGCAATAACGACTATTTCAGGAAACCAAGAAAAAATTAAATCTTTAGTAATGCCTCGATTACACAGAGCGACTTTAGACGCTAGACGCTGGCGAATTTAGACGCAGCGTCTAAATTCGCTCTGTGTAATAGACCTAGACGCTTACACGCCGCGTGTTGAACAAAGAGAATTTAGTCGCTGGCGACTTTAGACGCCAGCGTCTAGCGTCTAAAGTCGCTCTGTGTAATCGAGGCATAAAAGAACAAGTAACCTTATTACAAAATGCAATTGACAATTATCGGAAAAACATTCAAACAGTAACACAAAATCAATTAATACTAGAATCCAAAATTTTACAAATCGAAAAAATCTTAAGAACAATGGAATTTAAAAATATTGAAACTTATCATTTCTTCCTAATACAAGTGTTCATTTCACAAATAACGGCAACCTTTCAAACAATTTATGATTCATTAGAAAAAATCGAAGTAGCTATCACCTTCTCAAAAATGAATACGTTTCACAATTCTATGTTAGACCCAAAGGAACTATTGAATGAAATTTTAATAATTAATGAACAATTAGATAATAAAAATAAGTTTCCATTTGAACCAAAAATTAACAATATACTTTTATTTGAAAAGATTATGGAAATAAAAAGTTACAGTAAAGGTTACCAAATAATCTTCATTTTAGAAATTCCAATAGTGGAAGCTAAGAGTTACAATTACTATCATTTATATCCCTTACCAATTCTAACCAAAACATCCTTCGAAACTATAATTCCTCATTCCGAATATCTCCTTTATAATGAGCAAAAATATGCATTTTTCAATGCAAAATGTCTTGAAATTTCAAACCAGGAATATCTATGCCAAAACGAAGAGATCAGGGATTTTAAAGAAGATGCCCCATGTGAAGTTCAACTGCTGAAACATTCAAAAAATACAACAACTTGTGAAATTATACAGGTTCAAATAAAGGACATCAAAATTCAGAAATTAGAAAACAACCAATGGATCATCATTACACCAAAAAGTGTGGTTGCTACGAAAAAGTGCGGCAACGATAAAGACAGTGTGTATTTAAATGGGAGTTACGTTGTAGAAATAGAGACAAAATGTGAAGACATAAATAGAAAGACATAACACTAAAAACATTCAAGAATTTGAAATTGGAATTCAAAAACATCGAACTACCTAAATTAGAATATGTTCAAAATCAAAAAATTCAAAGTGATTTTAATTTTAAAACTGTTAAATTAGATTCTTTGAATTAGAATATTTACAGTAGATTATCAAAACAAAGTAAAAAATTAGATTCGTTAAATGAAACTCCAATACATTTTCATAAAATTAGTGGATATACAATAATCATTTATATATTAATCATTGCTATTTTAGTGTATGTAGTTTTTAAATACTATTATAATAGATATAGGAATTTGAAGTCCACAACAGAGGAAGCTGAACGGAAAGATGGAAATCCAAGAAGAGATATTAATATAAAATTATCTTCGAACTCTGTTAACCCATAGTTCTCATCTTAGGCCGGAGGAGTTACAATATCCGATTAATAATATTATAATAATAATTCTTTATCACATAGCTTTCTGAAAATGTGTAATCAGAATGATAAGCTAGGTGATAAATAGGAGTGAATAGCAGGTGGAGACGCTTTTTGCTTGATAACTATCGTAGTTGTAAGACATTAGTCCTGTGTAATAAAGTTTTTTAATCATTTTTAAAAAGTGGTTTTTGTCCGACCGAATTGAAATTCGCCCTTCGCGCATTGTATAACTTTTGAGCTTTTGCACGCAGTCTACTTTGAATTTGTATTCCATCCTTTGCTCGACATCTTGATAATACTACATATAACTGTCCGTAACTAAACAAAGGCCTATCGATATTTATACCAACTTTGTCAAAGCTCTGCCCTTGACATTTATTGAAGCTATGCTTCTTATCGCACGGGTATCGCACGGGAATTGCACGGGCAGTTAACTGAAAAAAATCGTTCGTCACACAAAATCGTCACACAACTACGTCACACAAATCGTCACACAGATTCGTCACACAGATTCGTCACACAAATTCGTCACACAACTTTCGACCACCATAACTCCGGAACCGAGAGGGCTAGGACCCTGGGAATGGTGGCTATGGATGGGGGGCGGAGGTGGCAACCGCCCCCGACCCCACGCCGCCTCAAACGCCTCCTCAAACGCCGCCTCCAACCGGTTTATAGGGAAAATAGTTTTTTGACAAAACAAAAAAAATTAAAAAATTTCCCCCCTCCACCCCTTTTCGTGGGTCGGAAAAAAACGTCGAAAAAATTTTTCAAACATTTTTCACAAAAAGGCCGAAAGTCGAGCAACTATGGCCTTCACGCATCTATTATGGTCTTCCCCCTGTGAGGCCGAAGGCCGAATAACTATGGCCTTCACGGATCTATTATTAAAATGCCAGTGGGAGGCCGAAGGCCGACCCGTATTCTTATAAGCACGTTGGAGGCCGAAGGTCGACCCGTATTCTTATAAGCACGTTGGAGGCCGAAGGCCGACCCGTAATCTTAAATGCCAGTGGGAGGCCGAAGGCCGACCCGTATTCTTATAAGCACGTTGGAGGCCGAAGGCCGACCCTAATCTTAAATGCCAGTGGGAAGCCGAAGGCCGACCCGACCCGTGTTCTCTAAAGCAAGTGGGAGGCCGAAGGCTGACCCGTATTCTTAAGTATTCTTAAATGCTAGTGGGAGGCTGGCAACCGCCCCCCGACCTCACTCCGCCTCCCGCCGCCTCCAACCGGTTTATAGGGAAAATAGTTTTTTGACAAAACTAAAAAATTGCCCCCTCCGCCCCTTTTCGTGGGTCGGCAAAAAACGTCGAAAAAATTTTTCAAACATTTTTCACAAAAAGGCCGAAAGCCGAACAACTATGGCCTTCACGCATCTATTATTTAAATGCCAGTGGGAGGCCGAGGGCTGACCCGTATTCTTATAAGCACGTTGGAGGCCGAAGGTCGACCCGTATTCTTATAAGCACTTTGGAGGCCGAAGGCCGACCCGTAATCTTAAATGCCAGTGGGAGGCCGAAGTGTGTTCGACCATCGCTTTCAAATTTCGAACTTCCCTTCAAACACCATAACTCCAGAACCGAGAGGGCTAGGACCCTGGGAATGGTGGCTATGGATGGGGGGCGGAGGTCGCAACCGCCCCAGACCTCACGCCGCCTCAAACGCCGCCTCCAACCGGTTTATAGGGAAAATAGTTTTTTGACAAAACTAAAAAAATTAAAAAATTTCCCCCCTCCACCCCTTTTCGTGGGTCGGCAAAAAACGTCGAAACAATTTTTCAAACATTTTTCACAAAAAGGCCGAAGGCCGAACAACTATGGCCTTCACGGATCTATTATGGTCCGCCCTGTGAGGCCGAAGGCCGAACAACTATGGCCTTCACGGATCTATTATGGTTTGCTCAGTGCGTAAGAAACATAGCTTCTCTGGACGGTCCGATGACCGCTCTCATTTTTTTTTATAGTTATAGCGAATGCCAACACTATCGGAAATTGTCGTCTATGTAGTACAAATGGTAATCCGCTTGCAGATGTATCGCCAGTATCCAATTTGGATCCTGGCGATAATTTGGACAGTTTAACTTTTCCATTATGACAAAAACTTTTCTTGCAAAATTCATTTTTCCAAAAAAATAGCATCACAATTTGAACATTTCTCGGTCATTTCACCCGCATCATGAGGAGTTACGATTCCAAAACAGTGACCAGATCTGTCGATGATCGCTGTAGCGCTCTTCTTTTTGTGCTTCTTTCAGTTGAAGGTTTTGCTGGTGGTTTTAATGTTGAAGGTTCTTGTAGTTGTACCGATTCTAAAACAGTGGCCAGATCTGTCGATGGTTGCTGTAGCGCTCTTCGTTTTCTGTTTCTTTCGGTTGAAGTTTTTGCTGGTGGGTTTGATGTTGAAGGTTCTTGTTCCTCTTGTAATTGTACCGATTCTAAAACAGTAGCCAGATCTGTCGATGGTTGCTGTAGCGTTCTTCTTTTTCTGCTTCTTTCAGTTGAAGTTGTTGCTGGTGGTCTTGATGTTGAAGGTTCTTATTTCTCTTGTAGTTGTTGCTGTCGAGTTTTGTGTTTTCTCGAACGTTCAGTAGATGTTTTTCGTCTTTTTTTTCTTTCTGTGTACTTTCAGTACCTGAGGATGTATCCCGTTGTGGTCGCACTCCTTTGTTTGCTTTTATTCCATCTGTTCTTAGAATTAAAGAAGCTCCGCTAATTATGTATAACAGTCGGAAAACGTAAAATCCTTTTTTGGTTAAAGATAACTTTTAAATGAGTCCTCATCTCTAGCTAAAACTATGTATTAACCGTCAGGATCTCATTAAATTTTGTGATATGATCAAAGTTGAAAGGTAGCGATTAGATGTTAACTCTCGAACAGCTATTGAATTTAAAGGTAGAATGGTAGTAATTTTTGGACAATAGTATTAAATTATTTTTTACTTCAATTACTTTTATAGTACTTAATTCTCCAAATTATGATCGTGATAGTACAACTTCTTTAACTTACTTAATATATAGACATCAACGTCCTATAAATATATATATAGGCTATAATCCTATGATACGGTGATACGGTGATCCAATGATCCGGTGATCCGAAGAAAGCAGTAATCTGATTATCTGATTACGGGTCAGATAATCCGTACTCTTTTACTCCATATAAGTAAAACATAAAACTTTATGTGCAAACTTTTTATGGAACGTTTTTGAATAACAATTTTAAATCAAATTAATGATTGGTTCTTTTTTTTAACCAATAGCCAATGAAATTGCAAAACGTTTTATGGATAAGGGATTACCAACCTTATATTTTAAAACGAAGAAAATCTTGGAGAACTACCTTGTTAAATTGATAAATCGATGTTTACCAATTTTGGTTTTTAATTTATATTGCATTCCCTTTGACTTATATAATAGAATTTTTTATTGGTTGTCAGATTATCCTATTATCGAAAACGTTGCATAAAAACGGTGCATAAAAGCGTTGCATAAAAACCCTTATCTTTTTATATATTGAACTGAAAATTCAAGTTTTTGTAAAGTCTAACCCAGACCCGGTAGCCAATGTCGGATTTATGTTTGTTCGTAATGGGGCAAGAATTTAGTAGTTTCCTGGTACATCCCTGCGAACCTTTAGGTAGCTTAGTTTTCTTTTATCAATCCAGATCAATAACACCTGATGAAAACAGATCTCATGAATGATTGAAGACCTCATATGTAATTCGGGGCCATTGACCTGAAATATTTGCTTTGGTTATTTTTCATTAATTTTTAAGTTTTCATGATCAAAATTTGTACTTACCTTTTACATTGTACTTTGTTTTGCATCATATTGTATTTGCTGTGGTTTTAAGCTTAATTTTTGTCAAAATATTATAAGGTCGATAGAGTGGTTGACTGGTTCTGCTAGTAAGACGTGCGATGTTAGCATGCAAAGCAATGTTAGGTCGGGAGAGCACTCGGATGGGTAACCGACAAAAATTATAAAAATTTCGCAGTTGAATTCGTATTGTGCTGGAGTAAACGTCGAAAAGTTAATAGTATTTTGGTTATTTTTGAAATTGGCAGTTGGCAAGAGAGAGAATTTTGATGGTTGGTAGAATTTTTGTACAATCTTTGACGTTGACTGGAAAATTTTTTTGGATTTATTCGATCGATATTGGTTTATGCTGATTTTGAGAGCCTTTTGTGCAGCAATTGATAGATTTATACTAATTTCATTGTATCGAGCACAGCCTGGTTATGTTTGATAATTTCGTCTCGTTGGATGGACTTTTAAGATTACATGGAAATAAAATTTGGTTGGATTTAATTAATTTTGGTTATTTTGGATATGCGATTGAACATCATACGAACGTGGTATTGTTGATTGGATTCGAAGACACCAACACATCTGTTAACGTTACTGATAAGAAAACATCAGGATCACCAGTTTCAACAGAAGCAAATTATTGTTCCCAGTGGCGTGCTAAATAAAGGTAACTTTTATAAAAATTTAATTAAAACTCTTTTACAAATTTCGAAAAATATCTTCGGGTTGCATCATCGCGAACAAAATTTTTGTAATAAAACTTTTTATGTATTTTATAATTTAATCTTTTCAAATTTACATCTATTTGATAACCACAGCAATTATACACTTGGTATTGTTATTAAAACCAATACAATTACCCATGAGAGATTGTTTTTTTAATTTAGTTTCAATAAAAAGGGCTACGTTTACAAGGTAGTACTAGGAATTTATTTTAAGCAAAGCGGGGTAAACCAACGAATTATTAATAATCGTATCTCGAGTTGCAGTTTTATTAAAGCAACTAACTTAAAGTCTGTGTTAGATTTGCAAAGACGATCCATCGCAGCTCAACATTTTGTAATTTTCACAATAAAAGAGTCTCAAGTTAAAGTTAATGCTCTAGAGCTGGTCGAGGTGAAGGAAGTTGTGATTTTGAAAGCAGCAGAAGCCAAAAGTAGGGTTTGTATCACAACATCTTTAGTGATTACCCAACGTGGGGCTTTTTGCATATTTGGGCGATACAGTAGTTGCACCCCGGATATCACAACAATATATAGAGTAGATAGAGTAGATTTAAATACGTTGATCCCTTGATACGTTGATCCGATGATACGTTGATCCGATGATACGTTGATACGATGATACGTTGATACGATGATACGTTCATCCGATTGGTTATGAAATTATCCGTTATGCGTTCGGTTCGGTTTGCTTCGGGTATTTCCGTGGAACAGACAGAAGGAAGGAAGGAAGGACTTGGCCTTTTATAATAAGAGATGCCTTCGGCTGCCTTGACTGCTAATAGTCCGTGATTGCCAGTGGTTATTATAGTATTATGCCAACCAACCACTTTCCGTCCATACAGGGTGGGATACCTGATCGCTTTTAAAAAATACAACCACTTTCCGTACTCTACAGGGTGGGATAACTGATCGATTTTAAAAAATATATTTAGATTTTTGGCCACCAATCAGTACACTTATATGATAGATTAAGTGCACCATCTAGCGAAAGCGGTGTGAGCAAGAATGGCCAGGTAAAGTAAGGGTATCCGTATAGGGTGTGTCAAAAAAAATCGAAAAACGCGAATAACTTTGTTCCCCGCGCGAATTTTTTTTCCATTTATGCACGAATAGTTGCGCCTGGACCTACAGAATAACTGTGCAAAATTTGGTTGAGATCGGTCAAAGGGTCTAGGAACGTATAGCGAACAAACAAACACGCAGACAAGCTCTTTTATATATTTAGATTACGAATGTTTATTTACCTGGTGATCAACAGCAACAAAATAATTATCAAGAATTATTTAGTGTTCAGTGAAGTTATGTTTTTAAAATTACGTGCAAGTGTGCGCTACGACACAATTACCAACACAGCTGATTTCAAGGATACATCAATCTAAGGCACAATCTACACAGTAAATGAATAATCGGATAACTTTTTAATAAGGTATTGTAAATTATTATTTAAACATTAAAAGTGGTCTTCAATATTTAAAATACAGGGCGTAGAGTGATTGTTTACGGACAGTTGTAATACTACCCTTTTTGAATTTCAATAACAAAACATTTTTTTATAATTTCAACGCAATAAGAAACATTTAAATTTAAAATTTTACTCGTTAATGGAACAACGAAAAAATTTAATGTTAACCGACCATTAAGCAGAAGATAGAAGAAGGAATAATCTTCGATTTGTTTGATTTTTTTGTAAACCTTTTGGGTACGGACCTCAGTCTGAATTTATTTGTAAACATTTATTTGTCTATCTATTCTGGTACCAGCTACGAATTATTTGAATTAATAGAAACTTATTCTTACTTAATTACATCTTTTATTTAAATCAAAAGAGCAAGTTATCTTTCAGAATTTGACAATTTGACATTAATCAGCTGAGTATTCATTAGCCGAGTACCAACATAAAAACAACCTTAGAATTCGCTAACTGTCAAGGGTCTTACCGGGATGAGCTAGCCAGGTAAGCAAATTAAGTGTACTGGATATTAAACAATGCTAAAGATCAGTACAATATATTCGCATACAGGGTATCATAGATATCGATCAAAAAAGCGAATAACTTTTATTCGGGAAAAAGTTTCGAGTTTTGGAATTTTCTCGGCATTCCGAATGCCGAACCTACCTTTGTTCGACAGCGAGTAATCTTGTTTTGGATACATGATAAATACGTTGTGCTTTATAGTAGGATAATCATGACCTACACGTATGATCTCGATGCCCCTGAGCGAGTCCGATCATTACATCTCCGGAACAAACATGATACAGATCATTTACTTAAATATATTTTCAGCTATTATTGATATAATAATATAATTACATAACAACAATAATGACTGTAATACCAAAATAATATTGTTTTCTGATTTAAATTATATGTGCATGACAATTTTCAATAGTAGAAGACCACGTATAGTTTAAACCTGAGCTCAGAATGAAAATTATAAATTGGTTGCTACTAATTGAATTATTGATTTGCGAAGTCTCAGGCAATGAAAATATTTTGTCCAAAGTAAGTGTCGGTCAAGAAGTTTTTATTTTATTTTACCTATTTTGTTGTTTGCCAATTGTAAAATATTTTTATCATAACTTTAAGTTAACTTTTTATTTATAAAATTTTTGATTATAAGGCTTCTTTCTATGTATATAGAAGCCTAAAAGTTAACGATCGATAAAAAAAAATTACAACAATGGGGGTTAGACAGAAAAAAATTAACCTTTAAACTCGCATAGCTTATGGCTATGGCTTGGAGCGGGGCTTGTTACCCTTTCGTCCTTCTTCTTGGTTCTTTAGGTTAGGTCCCTCTGGGCGCCGTTGTGCTAGTACGAGATACTGTGGGGGGTGCACCGTCGCGGCGTTCCTATTTTAGAAGCAGCTTCAGTCGCATCTTTCCTCGATATTCTTTATTTAACTCTCTTCTGTCCATGGTCTTTCAATTATGCTTCGATCACCCGTTTCACTGCAATTCTGTTTACTTTAAAGGAATCTACATCTTCATCTTCTGATTCAAGAATTCCTCAACTCCTTGTGTATGTAATGTAACAATGGTTACATTTCCATTCATTGCTAGATTCTTTGTTACCGTGTTTACCTTTCATTTTTCCTTTTCGTATTTCTCCAATTGGTCCTCCAAGTCGGCTATTTCTTCATCTTGTTTACTTGTTACCACTGCCAAACTCCCAATGTCTGACGAGAGAAGTAAAGCAGTTTCATAAAACATTTTTTTAAAATGGTTGCATGTTTAAAGAAATATTTTTATTTTTTTGGCCACATGATCACCATGTCCAGATCACCAGACCATCATCAATCACTGCAACCTCCAATTTTTTAGAACTTCATAAATAAAATTTAAAGAAAAGGAAAACCTGATGGCCTCCACAGTTTTTTGTAATTTCTACAATTTTATTAAGTTGACAAAATTGCATTTTAACAAAAGTTTTGCTACTAGGAGCCATGAAGTAATAGCAAAGCAATTTCAAGATTTGTTTTCAATTATTAAGTTTTAATAATTAAAATCTAAAAAGGGGAAATAATCAAAATTTACCTGCGGCTGCAAAGTTCACAACGGAGTTAAATAGGGTTTATTTAAATGCAGTAAATCCGTTAAATGCACTAAAACTACTACAGACTTAAAAATTTACCTTTGGGTGCTTTTATGCAATGAATAATTTAGTTCCAGTAAAAATTCGACCTTGAGATCGCACAATAATTTAAATTCAGAAAATAAATATTAAAAAATGTGAAGTTTTATTGCTTTTCATTTTCCTTGCCAACCCGGCTTTTGTTAAATATCAATTTCTTCGAACAGTTTTAAGAGCTGTAGAAATGCTAGCCCCTCTCGCGATTAAAAAAAGTTAATAATTACGGAGCTTGTATTCCCATCGTTTGAACCTCAGAGATAAAAAAGTCAGAACTTTTTAAACATATTGTGAACAAGTGAATATTGTGAACAAGTAACCAAAGCTTGCAAATTACAGTTTCTTTGTTTAGTTTCATTTTGTTCAGTGGCGTAGCTAGCATGGGTGACACCCGGGGCGATTTTCATGGGTATCACCCCCACTTAGGCTGATGACCTTTTTGTTAGAGGTTGCACCCACGAAAAAAAGGGGTGTCACCCCTAAAAATCTAAAAAACGAAAAAGGTCATTCGTTTTTGCTTTTAAAAACCAAGAAACGAGGTAATTTTAGTCAGGAAATTGAACTAATTTGGGGTCGGGTGTCACCCCCAGATGGGTGACACCCGGGCGGGCCGCTCCCACCGCCCCCTAGCTACGCCTAGGGGGCGTATTATTTTACGTATTGTAATATCGCATTACTACCATACATTTCGTTATTTATTTTTGCCTATTTCAACGCTTACTAATAATCTGCATTTCAGCTTCATCAACATACCTTCAAGATTAAAGATTTTCGAATGGAATTAATGAGTTACAATGAAAAGTATTTCAATTTTGCTCAAATGAAAACATATAAGTACAATCGCACTACCCCGGTCGTAAATGCTACATTCAACTTGAAAATTAGCGTGAAAGATAAAGTGGAGGTAAAGTTGGCATTCGGTGTTTACCAACTTTGTGGTAAATTTTTTATACTTCCAGGTAGTCGTACAAGCTAATAAGTTTCGGAGTAATGAGTATCGACACTTTCCCGTACGTTTTCAAGTTAATCTCAAAAAAGCTTTTGATTCAAACGCAATGGGATTGAGAAATATACTAAACTGTGGTAACCTTACAACTATCTTTTTTGAAAAGGTTTCTCAAACGATTTCTAGCAATGCAACAGTATCTCATGTTTTTTACTTACAGGATGTTACATACCATGTCTGCAATTTTTTTATCGACGAAACTCAGTTTCCTCCACTTGTTCCCACCGGTAGATTTAGAATTGACCTTACACAGCTATATTTAAATGAAGAAATTGGGTTGATCTGCATGTTTATTGAAGTATACTGTCATGGTTTGCTCAGTATAAGGGATGATTTTTGGGTCATTTGTACAAAGTTGGAACGCTCATAAAGTCCTTTTATTTAATCAGACCGTAATAGGTAGAAAATAGTGGTATCTGAATTCTCCCTGATCTGGAAATTTAAAATGACTGCTTTGCCTCAGGAGCCATAGATGTATTCGCTACCAAAACCCTGAAAAATAAAAAAGAATTGTAAGAGACAAATTTTGGTTATTATGATGTATAAAATTTAGAAACAAATCAAATTATTTATTCTAGTTTGTAAATATAGGATTAGAATTGGAATATAAGTGACGGTTCGCGGAATGCATGCGCGAGTGATAAAATTGGTGTAAAGGTTGGAAGAAGAGAGTCTCGTTCGGTCCACGAGATAGGGACGACGTATGAGAGTCTTGTTTGGTGGATGGAAGGAAAAAGACGTTTTTGGAGAGTGGAGTTTCGTCTACCAAAGGGACGACATATTTGAAAATTTTGAAGAACGTTCATGAGACAAAGTTGAGTTAATTAGTAATATTATTGATATAATTAGTGAATTGGTAAAAAGAATTGAAGAATTGAATAAGCTGAAATTTTTGCAATAATTAATTTGAATAAGTCGATGGTTGTCAATATTTTTCTAATTGAGAATTGGAATAGAAATTTAATTGGTGTAGAAAATTTTGGAATCAATGGGAATTAATGGTACATTTTTGGAAGAAAATTAAGAAAATAACTAATTTATGCTGGAAATATTCAAATACTCACCTATGATTAGTTGTCTGATTCAAGAAGAGAAATTATTTAATGGTTTTCCTTGGTTGATCCGATCCAATCGAGCTCGGGAGCTGTTTTTTTTTCCATCTACGGCGACACCAACACCAACCAACACAACGCGTGCAATAATACGAGAGAGAAAAAAGTGCGAAAAGGACGTAAGATTCTCTGGTAAGGATTGTTTTTTTTGTGCGTTTTAACTTTATTCGCGTATAGACGAGTCGGGTACGATAATTCGGTTGCGCAAGTAAAAACATTGGGGTAGAAATAAGAATAATTTTGTAAAATTTGATTTGTTTTATTATGATTACAATCAACGTTTGTTTCCATTTTATTTATGTTTAATAAATACAAATATTTTTCATTGGTATCGAATGAGTTTGAATTTCAATTTTTGCAGTAAAGATCAGGAAGGAAAACAGATACAATTCTGGGTAATCTCTTTTCATCAATTAATCTTTATAAGAAAGATTTTAAGTAAGTAGACACATGAGCGTTGCAATTGAGTATAGGAACTCGCCTCTTGACCCTGAAAGATCTCTTGAGCTAGCTGGCGCATTTTAATAAGTGCCACCGTAATTTTGTGAATAACAATTTACAAGTTTACAGGATTACATGGCAATACATTCCAATTCCATACCCAAAGGACGGAAAGAAAGGCGCCTTAATCTACTGACAGTATTAATTAAAACTGCAAGTTATTTGATTTTGTGTTGTATAAGAATAAATTAAAATGATTCTGCATAAGCGGTTTATTTTTTAATAGGAATCAAGTATCCTATTTTCTCTCCTACGGCCAGTTTGTCGGGCTAACTTGTGAAGGTGTTGGTTAACCTTTAAATTTATTATTCGCAACAATGGCTACTTTAAGTAACGACAGTGTGTTTGAATATTGCGCAAGATCATAAGCATCAAGCAATGCTGATGATGGTAGGTTGAAAATTTTTACGGAGGAATTGTTCCAGAAGCGGCATACTTTATATATTGTCATGGTTTGCTCAATAGGGGATGATTTATGAGTCATTTTTTTAAAAGATTGCAACGCTCATGAGGTCCTTTCATTGGTTCAGACTAAAATTGTCAGTTAAATAGTTGTATCTGGGTTTTCCGTGATCCTTAAATGTAACTAACTGCTTTGCCTCAGGAAGACAAAAGATGCATACGCTGCTAACCCTGAAAAATAAAAACAAAATGTAAAAAGATAAATATTGGTAAGAGTTTGTTCAAGGAAATAAAATAACAAATTAAGTTAATTAAATTATTTGTAAATGAAGGATTTTAAATTTAAAATAAGTGGCGGTTCGAAAAGTACATGCGCGAGTGATAGCGTTGGTAGAACAATTTTGGAAACGGATAAGAAGTGAGTTGGCATTCGTCCATAAAATGGGGACGACGTATTTTTAGAAGGTTGCGTCTCGTCCATGGTGATGGGAGGACGTGTTGAAGTCGATAGTCAGCGAGTTCAGAATGCGGAAAGATTAAGTTATTTGATTAATTTAGAAGATTAAATTGAAGATTTAGTTAATTTAATTGGAATTATCAAGTTAATTGTAGAAGAAGAAAATATTTTTGAGGTTTATAAAATAATTATTTGGACGGCGTTGATAATTGATGATTGAAAATTTGATAATGGGAACAAAAGTGAATTATAATAAAATTTGGAACCATTGAGAATTTTATGGGAAACGATGAAAATTTAATGAGATTAATAGTGGAAAAGAATAAAATCAACTTACCTGTGATTGATTGGACGGTCCGAGATCGAAGATTTGTTCAAAGGTCATTTTCTGCTTATTTGGTCGAGTCAAATTTGGAAGCTGTATCCAAAGAAGAAGGCACCAAGGCTACACGTGTAACAACTCCGAGAGAGTGCGAGTACGAAAGAACGAATATACCCGGGTAAGAATTTTTGTGCGTTGAATTTCTTTATTCGAAATAGACGAATTATTACGTTATTTAGTTCGGTTGCGCAAAACATTGGGGTTTTTAATATTGAAACATTTCGTTTGTGCAATTTAATTTGTTAATAATAAAAATCAATATTTGTTTTTTTAAATTTTATTATGTTCAATAAATTACATTGTTTTTCATTTGGCTACGTATGCGTTTAATTTCAAAATTGCAGTATTGGATCACGGAGAAAGGCATATACAATTTTTTTTGTATCCTCTTTATCTAATAGTCTTTATAAGAAAGATTTAAAGTAAGTTGACGTATGAGTGTTGCAATTGAGTATAGGAATCCACCTTTGACCCTGAAAGATCTCATCTGCTAGCTGGTGCATTTTTTTTTAATAAGTGTCATTGTAATTTTGTTAATAACAGTTTACAATTTTACAAGATTACATGGCAATATACTGCGAAGACAGTCCTCAATAAGTGCATCTTTAACCATATCTTGATGCATCATTGAGATCTTCAATTTCTGTATACAGAAAATCTTTCTCCTGGAGTTTTCAAGCAAGGGTGGAGACAAGGGGGAGCGGTAAAGGAGGTGAACGAGAACCAAGCGTAGGCGCAGTTCTTCGTACGATTCGTGGCCCCGATTCGTTCTCCATTGGCAGAAGCTTATCCTGGTAGCAGAAAGATTAACAGGAGGGCATTTAGCAGAAAAGGGATGTCCGACTCCACAATCGAAATAATGTTGGCTTCCATAACAAGTTTGCGTGTGAAGAAGTACAATTGTGAGTTTGAAGCGTTGGTGGAAATTTTGCAGCGACTTGGGGTTTTCGGTTTTTGAGGCCTGCATTACGAGGGGGGTATATGGAATACCCCCCTGGTACAGGTAACAAGTTGGCTTTATACTGACATGAATTTTTTAATTTTAATGTTTTTAAATACGTTGTATGCCAAATGTTGCGAAATTCTTTCAAACGTAAAGTTTTTGTTTTCTTTTTGGTTTTAACAAGCAATTAATAAAATTTGTTCTGTTTGGCATATGAATGTTATCTGGGAGGGGAAGTATTCCATACTTCCCAGCTCTTTGAATAATCAAAATGAAGAAGTAAAAGTGTAATAGGATTCCAAATCAAATCAAGCAATTTTTGTTCATTAATTTTAATGACCCCTCTTTGATTTTGCTCAAACTTGATGTAATTCTAACAAGTACGGGATTCCGGTATATCGCCGATTTAGATAATTTTTAAAACTGTGGTAGACCATCGCAAAATAAGAATCCCTAACTTTTTATTAGCTGCAGAAAGCCGTTTGTAGGGGGCGTAATCGCTCTCCAAAATTAAGGTAATTAGGATCATTCGATTTGAATCCCCAAATTTTGCTTGTTTATTTGATTTGAAACTCCTTGATTTTGTAATATTCATGGAGAGTTTACTACAGGTACATTTAGCCCCCCCCCCTCATCGCGAAATTTGATTCAACGATGTGACCTTTGCTAGGCAATACAACAAGGAGTGTGATGGCAACCACTTGTAATTGCTGATTAAAATGTGACTGAAAAATTTGATTCAACTAGGTGACCTTTCCTAGACGATTTTCTTTCTTCCGACCTTCTTGGGTCATCTGTGTTCCGCAGGGTTCCCACTGTGGTCCTATGCTATTTTTACTATTCATCTTTGCTGATGAGTTAAAACTCTTTAAGGCGATTTAGTCTTCCAACAATATTGCTTATTGATATTTAATAATTTAGTTATTATGCTAATAATAAAATCTGCTTAATTTTACGCGTAATTTTATTTTGTTCGACTTTTCTCCTACCTATTTTGGGAAAAGGATTCATAGCAAATGGTTTCAAGTTTTCGGAATTTAATTAATTGCAGGTCTGGAATTTAGGGCTTTCCGACAGCCGATTAAATTATGATTAAAACCAACTTGACAAAATTAATCATATTGTAATTCAAAGAAAAATAAAGTAGAAACTTTCGTCTTTTGCAAGATAACTACTACATATAAGGTACAACAAAAACAAGAAATTATAAATTATTTTAACAATACAGGATGACCTGCAACCATTCTTCCATGCCAAACGCGATTTCGGATTCCCCATCGGATATCTTTTTCGAATTGAACAACTCTGAAACCACAAATGCGTTGTTACACAATTCTGGTAAATCAAAATTATTTATTTACCAATCATTGTTTTCACTTTGAGAATGCATAAAATGTAGTCCGCAAAATTTAACTGACATTCCTTGTTACTATACCGATGCATGAGATCAATTAAAATGTGAAGGTTGACGCTGTATCCCGCAGAAATGAAGGCTTTAATTAATTCGTGACCAGTCAAAGTGCCTGTTTTAGTCTCGTCGTGCATTTCAAAAGCAGCCTGGGAAAAAGTCTCCATTAACTGTATCTTATTATATTTTACGATCCTACCTTCCAAATGTTGATATCCTTCCAAAGCTTTTTAAACTCATCGTAATCCAATTTACCCGAATGATCTACATCCGATAAGGCCACTAAGCTTCGGCAAACTTCTTCGGTGAAAATTTTATTGCTTTTTGTTCCTAGGAAAATTTTCAGAAATTAAAGGAAGGTAGAAGGGCTCTACACGAAAATGAAATTAAACAACCTACCTTCTTTCATAGCAATATCTAAAATTTCTTTGAGTTGCGCCCAACTGATTTCCAAATTGTCACCAGCGAGTTTCAAAAACAGTTCGTGTACACGTTCATCAATTTCTTGTTCTTCGGTGGTAGAAATTCGGTTACTTACCTGAAAATGATAGATTTTATAACAAAACGTTGTCATTGTTTTCAAAATTAAGTTTGATCAGATGTTTAGGCATGATTATTAAGTCCTATTGCTTTTGTTGTCACTATTTTGGTATGTTACGCGTTGGGGGGGGGATGCTTCAAGAGCCACCTCCCAAGTCCCAACATTCGAAGAAGAAATCACGAAAACCTGGTCAAAATCTCAAAAATTAGTATAATAGGATTTTTGGGGGCACTGATTACGAATATAAATTTAGAATTTTTATCAACAAAATGGCGGATCCAATATGGCCGACTAATATGGCAAAATGGTGTCCGATTTTATCTAAAATTGGTATTCAAGGGGTTTTGATGTCGCTAATTGCGAATTCGAACTTATAAATTCTATAAGCAAAATGGCGGACTCAATATAACCGACCAATATATCTGCCCCGTCGTTCCGTATGTTTGTACTGTAACAAATGCCAGAGAAAAATCACAGAATGAAGATTTCTTTGAACCAAAACACGAAATAGTTTGATTTAGTAAAAAATATAAACCCGTATAGCACAGCTATCAAGGGATCTCGAGGATTGGAAAAAATTACTCACCAAATCATCCAATTCTATAAATTCGACTTTGTTATCGTATTCTCTAAAAGTAAAAACGTAAAGATATATAAAGCAGATAATTAACGACCGTACTCCACATTGCTTTCCTTTTCAGTAAACACTCGTAACATGAACGATCCTTCTTTGCCTATCGTATAAGTCGACGGTATTATACAATAATTTCCACGAGGCAACCTAAAACGGCAGGTCACATCACATAAGTTGATATGGCTAGGAACTCTTGCAACTGGCCGGTTATCTTTAAAAAATTGCAGCGTTAACGGCTTTGGAAGCCCATCAGAACCTGTAAGCTAATGGAAATTATCGACTATATTTGATTCGTTCACTTTAGTTTGCAAAACTTACGGAAAATATGTAAAATCCAATGTACAATATTTTGGCCCCTCGAAAATGCATTACTCTTCTGTGCTTTCGCAATAAAGATATGATCAATGTGCACTTGGAATATTTATCGCCTTCATCTGGTTCGGTTAACGCTATTCTATATTGTGGATTGCGCACAAAGTACTCCAAGTCACCCGCATAACCACCGGCGGTGAGACCACATACCCAACTGTTTTCAAATTCCGTCACCTCCCATTTTTTCTTCGTGATATCGGCAATGTCTTGTTGGGATAGCGAATCTCGAGTTAAATGACAAATTTCAACAGAATCAAAATTACTCGTAAAGTTTTCATACGACATCCAAAATTCGCCATCTTCATTGTTCGGTGTAAAACCAATTTCCTTCTTTACTTCTTCAGAAAGTGTGTGCCAGTGTGGTGCACTAAGCAAACGATTAAAATTTGACAAATAAAAAACACAGACGTACTTATCATTCCAAGAACCCTTCCATTCGGTTTTACCCCACGGATTACGTAATCGTAAAATACCCGTCTCCGCCGAGTGATCGGAAGTTAAGACATATTTTGCATTTGTAATGGCGTAAATGTGACTTACAACTAAACCGTTGGGTGTTTTCTGATCCGTCACATTCGGAGTAATCTGAAATAAAATTCCAAATGTAATTAACCCGAAAGGCAGACACCGTGTCTAATTACTGCACTCAATCCAAATATCAGAGAACATCTCTCCACAGCTTTTACCAAAATGTTGAATAAGTTTGGTAAGTTCCCGTTCATATTAAAATTTTCTACCACTCCTCCAGTGAGGTCTTGCATGGCTTCCATGGGGTTCCCACTTTCTAAGTCCTCGTAGGACCCATGCAATCTAAAAAATAAATTTACCAAAATTGGTAACATTGTGTAGGAAAATAAATACTTTGCATAAGCTTTCTCCAATAAAGCGCTCCAAAATTCGTTTCCTGCACTTGACTTAACCGAAATCAGTTCTTTATTGCGCATTGGAAGGTAGTCATCTATAACCACGTCTACCCATGTTCCAAACTGCCAAAACCTAAAAAAGTTGTGCGAATAAAAGAAAACCATCATCTTAGATTCCTTACCTAAAATGAAATATTCCGGCGTATTTCTCTTCAAAATTTTGATCTTCAGGCACTACTTGTACAAGTAGGTGGGGATGCATCGCAAGATTTGCTATTGCCGCTAGGAACCAACAGTTTCCAAATTCCCCTTGCTTGGCATCAAACCTTGAAGACCCCCCAACAAACATTTTAGCATCTCTGGAGATTTCCTAACCAAAAAATTGCAAAATTAACATCGAACTTGAATCTTAATTCCAAGTGTTCAAACCTTTGGCCTTAACCATATGACATCGTCGAACTCCGTACGTCTCGAATTGAAACGCAAAGACGAAATGTCGGCAGGAAAGTTGGGATCTTCAAAAAGAGTTCCGTTGCGTAAATTGTCATCGCGTAATTTATGAAAATTTTGTTCTTCCGATTTGAATAATAGCGTGGATTCCTCGAACTGAAAAATAAAATTCATATCGACGACCGCTGCTCCAGTAAAAGACGCTTACCTTGTATGCAACATCGTCTAAGTCCTAATGAAAAGGTAAAAATAAAATTAAAAACTGACTACGAAAATTAATAGTGGTTCTTACTATCACCACCGGTTCGTCATACGTGAGAATTTCGGGAATTGGCACGTTGACTGCTTCTTGAGGTTCGGTTCGCTCAGGAGGATCTGGGAAGGGTTCCAACTGCCATCCGAATCCATTACCACACCAACCGTATCCGTTACCTGCAGAAGGGTGTTCAAGATGAGGATATGATGGAAATACTTTTCTGAATTGCTCTTCAGAAATCTCCATATTTTCAGAAATTGTCGACTTTCGTCTTTCTTTACGTAGCTATTTGTTTATTGTTCAGAATAATCTATTTTAATGCATAAAATGACATCTGTAATATTATTTGTTATAAGTCACAAACAAAGCTTCCTGGATAGTAACAGCAAAAAATTTAGACTTAGTTACCTTATCGGCATAGGACCTCATTAATAACATATTAACAGTCCAAAATAATCCCGAGTGAATTGAGGAGTGAATGAATTGAAATTAAAAATAAAATATCTATAAAAAAATTTTAAAAAAACCATTTTTTATTTTGCTCATCATAAATTTAAAATACAGGAATTACAAATTATTTTAACAATAAAGGGTCGCTTGCAACCATTCCTCTATGCTAAAATCGACTTCGTATTCCTCGCCCAATCCCTTTTTCGAATTGAACAACTCTTTAAAAACGACAAATGAATTATTACACAATTCGGACAAAAAAAATTTGTTATTACCAATCATCGTTTTCACTTTGAGGGTGCATAAAATGTAGTCCGGAAAATTCAACCGACATTCCTTGTTACTGTACCGATGCACGAGTAATATTAAAATATTATTGTTGATTTTATATCCCGCGGTATTTAAGGTTTCGCGTAATTCGTAACCGCTTAAAGTACCCACATTGATCGTGTCGTGCGATTTAAACGCAGCCTAAGAAGAAGTTTTGATTATTTCTCCAATTTTATCTTAGATTTTTACCTTCCAGTTGTTGATGTTGAACCAAAGTTTTTTAAACTCTTCGTAATCCAATTTGCCCGAATGATCTGAATCCGATAAGGCCACCAGGCTTCGGCACACTTCTTCGGGGAATCCTTCGGTGTTTATCTCTATTAAAATGATAAAAAATTAATTTTTAGAAGCAAATTTTAAACAAGGGAGGATTCTTTTGGACTGTTGACTGACTCTTCAAATGGCTATAACATCGAAAATATTAATTTTTTAGTGGTAATGGTTTAGATGATTTTTAAAGGTCGTGAAGTTATCTACAAACTAGGTTCTAACCCCTTATTCTCTAAAGTTAACGGTTTTCGAGTTTTGAATCAAATTAAGTAAACAAAAATTGGGTGGTTCCCCAATTGCAGTCAAAGACTTCGTCACCATACTGGGGGTAAAGATAGACAAGAACCTGAATTTTGCCGATAACATCCGTACGGCATGCAACAAGGCGACGGCGACAGTTACTTCGTTCGCTAGACTAATGCCCAACATCGGTGGCCCAAAACCGACGAAGCGAAGGATGTTGGGCACCGTCGCACAGTCCGTGATGTTGTACGCCGCTCCCGTTTGGCAAGAGGCCGTCAACGTCCAGCGTAACCGTAAGAGGCTGCAAGCGGTCCAGCGCAAGATGGCACTTCGAGTAACTTGCGCTTACAGGACCGTGTCCGGCGAAGCCGTGCGAGTCTTGGCCTCCATGCCTCCCATAGAGCTTTTAGCTAGAGAGAGAGCAGACGTACGAGCGGGACCGGACCCCACCATTAAGCAGCGGACGCTCGACGATTGGCAAAGGAGCTGGTCCTCCGGCACGAATGCCGCTTGGACCAGAAAGCTCATTCCGGATCTTCGTCCTTGGGTAGCGAGAAAGCACGGAGAGGTGAACTTTCATATAACACAAGCTCTCACCGCCCACGGATGCTTCCAGGCATATCTCCACAGGTTCAGGCTGACCGAGTCACCTGCCTGTCGTTACTGCGGGGACGAAGATACGGCGGAACACACTCTTTTCGGATGCCTAAGATGGGAGAGGGAGAGAGTGATGATTTCGCTCCGGATGGGCGACACACTAAGCCCGGACAACATGATTGCTTTCATGCTGTCCGGCAAAGACGAATGGCTGGCTGTAGCGGTCTTCATCAGTCAAGTGATGAAGACCAAGGAGGGGGACGGACGAGCTGAGCAAGCCGCAGCTCGAGTCCTCGCCCTACAGTTAAGTCAATGACAGCCTTTTTAAGTTCCCTTGAGAAGTTCCCGCGAGAAGATGCGCGAGAAGTTCCCAAGAGAATTCCCGAAGAATATCGTCATTGATCGGCGGGTCGGGTCGGGTCGAGTAGTGACGGTCGTTCGAAGGGTTAGGTTTGTGTCGGTACGACGATAGCGCGTAGACCCTCTGTGGACACAAACTCTCGTGCTAATCCAGAGGGGGACGATCGCGAAAATAGTGCCGTCAAATATAAAGACGAGTGGACTGGCACTTTGCCAGCGACCACAAGATTTTCAAGATGACCCGGTCGCATCGCGCTCTGAGATTTAATATGATTTGCAGGGTCGCTTGGGGGCTCGGAGTCTCCGGTATGGATGACGGTCGGCTCGGCCTTGACTTTGTCGCCGGAATTTCCGCCTATTAAGTTAATGACGAGTGGACTTTCACCTATACTGACGATTGCGGACCACTAGGTGACCCGGTGAGACGTGTTGGATCGCGGCGAGCGGTGTGTCCGGTTCAATTGGAAAAGTAGAATCAAGTGATAGTGCCTGACCTCCCGGACACAAACTTTCGTGCTAAACCGGGAGGTCATCGGGAGCCTGCATTATCGATGCAGCATGGAAGATCGCAGACGACAGCGGAAGTAATGCCGAGAAGGTAAAGCCCGCTGTCGTCGGGGAGGGGGTTTTAGTCAGTTAGAATCTGACACTACCATCCCTGATGGGGTGGTGCCTATGAAAAAAAAAGTAAACAAAAAATGTTAAGAAATAGGAAATTTTATTTTTTGGTTCTCTTGCAAATATTTTGTCTTTTAAACGAAATGTTTTACAAAAAAAATTGGCGATCTTTTAGTTCTAGAGCTGCAATTTTAGTCTTTTATTTTATAGAAATGAACAGAATTCACATTTAAACAACATTTTTCACACGCAATTTCAGTTTTCTTCGTAATGGATTGGTTTCTCTAAAAAGTTTCTTATACCAAAGTTGTAGCCTATTAAATTTTCTATGAGAAAAGGGAACGTTAATTTTTTGTAAAAGGTGTTGATAAAACATACAGGGTTTGCAAGAAAAACAAAAAAATAAAATATCGAATTTGTTAGCATTTCTTCACTTAATTTGATCCATAAAAATTTCTTTTAAATTTAGACAACAATTTTCAACGTACCTTCTTTAATAACACAATCTAAAATGTCTTTAAGTTGAATCCAACTGATATCTAAATTTTCACTAGCGAGTCTCAAAAACATTTGCTGTATGCGATCATCCATTTCTTGCTCTTCTGGGGTAAACATTCGGCTACTTATCTAGAAATAATCCTTTGTTACAAAAAATAGGCAAGTCAACAGGAGTTTTAGGATGCAAATTTTACGGTCTTAACGCTACAGGATAATCCATCATGACGTAGCGGAAAAGAAACAAGAAAGATCTAAAAATTGCTTGCGCGATAAAAAGTTTTCTTAGACATTTCGAGATTTAGTGTGATTTTTATGGATTTTTGATTCCATCTTAAATGGTCGAAAAAAATTATCGGCGTAGCCTCGAGACAATCGAGAATTTTCGAAACCTGAATTTCGGAGTTTGACGACGCGTGCAAGCTAAACTACGGACTTGACAATAAATCTTGTTCCATTGATTTTTGAGGATGGCTTTATGGGCTACTATCTTGCTTATTTTTCGCGATATATAAGAAAAAACAAAATACTTCGCGTTCTTTGTTTATGAAAATGTTACTGACGTTTTAGTCTACAATAATTTTTCGAAACAAATTAATCCCACGTATAGAACCTTAAACCAAAGCGATTCATGGTATTTTCGACCTAAGAATCCTAATTGGAGAATTCTTCAACTTCCAAAACTTCAAATTTGGTCGTCAAGTAGAAAAAGACTTATGAATATTCGCAAATATCTCGGTTTGGATTCATTTCAGAGCAAAATCTTAGGTAATTAAATATAAAGAAAATTAAATTCTCTTCAAAAAATATCTTTTACAATTTTTTCTTAATCGAACGGTTGCAGAGTTATGGCCATCAGACCAATCCGACGTAAAATAATACCCAAGTAGGGACGCCAAGTACGAATCCAAACTATACTTGGCAAAGACTTTTCTAAATCTCGAACTATCACAATCTGTTTTTGTGGTGTACAAGTCAAAAAAAGACGGACCAATCCGAATAATTTATTACGGCATCCAGTTATGGCAATAATTCACCTAATGGCGGCCTTGAGCAATCCCCGAGTACAACTTTCCTTTCCGCAGGTAAAAACGTCAAGGTAAAAAGAAAAGTTTCTGAAGGAAGTTTGATCGGTGTTGTATAAAACGTTTATGAAACCTTACACGTCAATTTTCCTACGGCCTTAATTTCCTCAAACCGAATAGTTGACTATATTCCAAAGCGGTTATCCGCCAAATTGGATATACTTAGTGGCGAAAAATCACCCACGTCGTAGCAGGAAAACATTTAGAAAAGCTTGCTATCGCCGGCAATTGGGAAAAATTACTTACCATATCATCAACTTCTCCAAACTCAATTGTGTCATCGTAACTTCTGAAAATAAAAACGTAAGAATAAAATAAAGCGAATTTTTAAGACGAAGCATTTATAGTTTCTAGTGATAGTTCCTGCACTTTGTGTACCAAGTTTTGAGTTCTGTAACGTTATCCGATTTAAATGTAATTTTTCAACGCGGTAAAGAATAAGATGTAGATTTGCAGTTTTCAAACGAAAATCAAATATATGATTTTTGAGTACGGTAAAATTCTTATGTTGCCATACCAACGGTTATTCAGATAACCAAGGGAGGGATCTGGGGGGTTTGGAATACCCCCAGCGTTAAGAGATAAATTGTTGTCAATACCCTCCAGTTCATCCGGACTCTAAAAATATGGTCTGCAAATAGGCACTTTCTGTACTATTATTAATTTATAATAATTTATAATATATTAAATCCCCACCGATAAAAATGGATTCCCATATTTCAGACCGGGGGGGTCTGAATCATAATTTCGGATTAGCAATCTACATAATTATGGTCTACAGGTAGGCATTTTCTGCACTATTCTGCATCTGGATCTGTCAATAAATATAGACCTAGAATAAGAGGGGGTGTCCCGTACTCCCCCCCCCCGTTTTAATTTTATTTTTAAAATTTATGAGTCATGGGGGTTCAGGTCATTCAGGTATATTAAGAACCCCCAAAGGCCCTAGCGATAAAAATGGATTCCCATAGACCGGGGGGGTCTGGAATACCCCCTGGACAATATTATTAAGTATTTAATTCACAAAAATCCCGTATAAGATCTACTATATATCGTGTACCTGGGGGGTATTCCATACCCCGCGGACCCCCTGGTCAATAAAATTATGGTCTATAGGAAGACACTTTCTGTACTATTTTGGGTCTATTCATATCCTCAGACCCACCCACGGTCTCTAAAGTAAAACAAAAATGTTCAGAATTATTTGTCTATTATAAATATAAACCTTAGAGAATGGGAGGGCAGGAGGTTCTGTACCCCCCGTGGTAAATGTTATTTTTTAAATTTATAAGTCATTGGGGGGGCGGTTCAGGTCATTCAAGCATATTAAAAACCCTCAAAGGCCACAGCAATAACAATGGATCCCTATAGACCTAGGGGTCTGATGGGTATGGAATTCTCGATTTACATTACCGCCGGTGGCGCCACTAGCAACAACAACATGGTTGTTTTTGGACGAATATCTCAAAATTCCAAGTCATTTTACGGTGAAAGTTTTTAAATTTAATATGTTTTATCAATTATTTTACTTTGTTATGTCTTGCACCTGAATAACGTAATTTTAATTTCATTTAATAAGTCACTTATTAATTTGAAATTTTCCCGCATGGTGAGGTTAGCTTAATGTAAATTGCGAATACCCCCCTCCTTTAGAACAACCTGATTAAGTATTTAATTCACAAAAATGGGGTCTGGAGATTTACATATAGTGTACCTGAGGAGATATTCCAGACCCCCCCCCCCCGGTTAAAAGAATTATGGTCTACTACATGTAGGCACTTCCGATGTGCCAAACAATTTGATTAAGTATTTCGTCCTGGGAATTTACAGATCGTGTACCTACCGATCAATAAAATTATGGTCTATAGGAAGACACTTTCTGCACTACTTATTCTGGGTCTATTCATATCCTCAGACCCGCCCCCGGTGTGTGAGTTAAAACTCAAATGTTCAGAAGTTTCTGTCGATAAATATGGACCGTACTTTTAAAATTTATGAGTCATTGGGGAGTTCAGGTCATTAAGGTATATTAAAACCCTCAAATGCCCTAGTGATACAAATGAATCCCCCATTGGGGAGTCTGGGCGTTATTGAATGCGGACCCCCCAGCCCGGTTGTAAATTTTGTTTTTGAAGTTTATGAATAACTGAGGGGTTCAGGTCATTCAAGGCCTCAAAGGTGCTAGCAATAAAAATGGATCCCCATAGACGGGGAGGTTTGGCCCAAAACATCTGGGTGGTGTCTTTTGAAGATTTTCCCTCTCCCAGCGCTCACAAAAAAGGGGGGTATTTCAAACTCCCCGATTAAAACAATTATGATCTACATGCAGGCACTTTCGGTACTCTTCTGTACACTTTTCGGTACTCTTACAGACTGGGGGGTCTGGATATGGGTCTATTTCATAATCTCATACCCCTTAGACAGTAGGATCTGGATAATTACATAATATACATGGATATACATAAGGATAATTATGTAATCGGTAAAACTTAGACAAAGGGAAATTTAAATCGGTGCCTTGAATAACACGAAAGATTTTTTTTTTAATTTGGTACGGTTAAGGCGGAAGATCGGATAACCAAGGCTTGGATAATCTACAGCGTCATTTGTTGTTTGTTTTCAGTTTTACTGAAATTTTTTAATCAATAAAATAGTTATGCTCACACAATGCGCTGTGAAAATTTAAATAACTTAAAATTTAAAAACAAACGCATTATCCTTTCAAAGTCTGAAAACAGAAATAAAAAAAGTGACAATGCAATTTTTTTGAATAGGTGACTTTTAAATTTGAAACAGGAAATAAAACGGTACGCAAAGTGCAAGTTTCGAACATTGTCTTAATATCTTTGGTATGTTTATATATTATGTAGAAGGGGAAGTAGAACTTTTGGGTGAATTTTAATTACTGCTTTTGATTATTAATAGAAAATTAAGACGCTTACTCCATATTGCTTTTCTTTTCAGTAAACACTCGCAACATAAACGATCCTTCTTCTCCTGGTGTAAAAGTAGACGGTATTATACAGTAAATACCACGTGATAGCTTAAAACGACAGGTTACATCACGAGAATACGTATACATGGGAGAGCGTGCAACAAATGTGTGCTTTCTAAAATACTCCTGGTTTAAAGGTCTTTGGAGGTTCTCTGAAGCTGGAAGCTAATGTATGTTATACACTTGCATTAATTCTTATGTTTTACGTTCCAAAACTTACGGGATACACGTGAAATCCTATGGACATATCTTTGAGGCCTTTATTGGTCATTGCTCTTCGGTGCTTCTGCATCAACTCTATAATTATTGTACACCTGGTATCTTCATCGCCTTCGTCCGGTTCGGTTAACATTATTCGGTATTGTGGATTGCGCACATACTGCTCAATTACACTACTATTTCCACCTGCGGTGAGCCTACAAACCCAACTGCCTTCAAACATCGACACTTCCCACTTTTTGTTATTAACTTGTGCAGCTTCCTGTTCGGAAAGCGAGTCAGGAGTTAAATGACAAATTTCAGCAAGTTCGAAATAGTTTTGGAAGTCCTCACAAGTCATCCAAAATTCGCCATCGTTAGTATCCTCCGTGAAACCAATTTCTTTTTTTACATCTTGTGAAATGTCGTTCCAAGTATCCGATCTAAGTAAATGATTAAAAATTATTAAATAATACAGTAGATATACAAAATTAAATCATACGTATCACTCCAAGGACCATTCCATTCTCTTCCATTACCCCACGGGTTACGCAAACGTAAAAGAGATATTTTATTATTGTCTAAAGTTTGGATAAGTTTAACATTTATAATACAGTAAACGTGACTACTAATTATATCCATGTTGTTTGGGTCTTTCTGAAAGAAACTCCAAAGGTATATTAATCCAAAGAAAGGGTACAGTTAGTAATTACAGGACTGATACCAAACATCAGGGAAGATCTTTCGAAAGCCTTCATGAAGATTTTGAAAAGGTTAGGTCCTGGTTTGGATAATGGGAACAGTTCTACCATCCCTCCGGTAAAGTCTTGCATGGCATCAGTAGGGCTACCACTTTCTAGGGCTTTGTATGATCCATGTAGCCTAAAAATAAACTTTGGTGAAAATTGTAGGCGAAATGGTTAACAAAAAGTACTTTGCATAAGCTTTCTCCAACAGTGCGCTCCAAAATTCGTTTTCCACACCGGAGTGCACGAAAACCAATTTTTTTTCGGCAGTTGGAAGGCGGTCATCTATTACCACGTCTACCCATTTGCCATACTGCCAAATTCTGCAAAAGTTGTACATTGTCGATTTGGTCAAAACGATAATCTTCTGGATAGGTTTCTTACCTGAAATGAAATATTCCAGCATATTTTTCATCAAAACTTTGATCTTCGGGTATCACTTGCATTAACAAGGAGCGATGCATCGCCAGGGTAGTCACGGATGCTACGAACCAACAGTTTCCCAGAAGTCCTTGCATTACGTCAAACTTGGAATGTCCATCAACAAACAGTTTGGCGTTTTTTGAGATTTCCTAAACAGAAAATTTCAAAATTAAATGTCTAAAATATAAAATTTAAATGTACCAACCTTTGGTCTTAACCAAACGTAGGGGGTAAATCTATCAACGCTTGACTTATAAGTCAAAGATGAAATTTGGGCAGGAAAGTTTGGATCTTCAAACAGACTTCCCCTGCGTAAATTCTCATCGCGCAGTTCGTGAAAATTTTGTGGTTCCAGATTGGTTAACAAAGGTGTGGAGGATTCATCCATCTGAATAAAAGAATTCATAGAGAAGACCATTCTTCCGGTAAAGAGACACTCACCCTAACTGTAATATCGGCTGAATTCTAACGAAAATATTATAATTAAAAGTTAAATATTAATTTAGTAAGAATTAATCACCATCGATTTGTTACTCGCGATGACTTCGGCAGCTGGTATTTTGTTATTAGAACCAGGCTCCGTCAAAGATTCCAATTGCCATCCGAATCCATGACCAACCCAACCGTATCCGTTACCTGGAGAAGGGTTATCGCAATGAGGAAATGGTCGCAATGCTCTTTTGATTTGCTCGTCAGTGATATTCATGTTTTCAAATATGGAGGATTACCCTGAAAACAGCGAAAATCGGTCTTACGTTTAAATTTTGCGTGCATACAAGGGAAGTAGCCAGATTGCATCTTAGTGGTTTGGCATTGCCTGCCGGGGAGAGATCAGAATAAAGTTCTTGAAGGTTCAAACCACCTCGGTATTGGCAATACCAAGTTCCCAAATATTAATATAAGAAATTTTCATTGACCTTTATATATTCGTAATTTGTTGATTTTTGCACGTTTTCGGCTATTTTTGGGAAATGTCTATTTTAACGCCAAAATGGCATCTGTGGTATTATATTTGTTGTATGTCAAAAACAAAGCTTCCTGGATCAAAGTCCCACATGAAGTTTTTAATATCTTTATCCTTTATAATTGCCATAAAATGTTTAGAGGTAGATTCTACTAAATTTCGTGCCTCCGAGAAGACAAGAACAGTTTTTGAATCATTTTTAATTCTAATTTGTCTTACCCTAATTTTTTTGGCAAGGTTATCTGGACTTCTAGGAAGAATTTCCAAATATCGTAGTTTTTATAATAAAGGATCTTAGTCTAGTCAAAATATCGAAAAAGGGTCTCTGTAAATTTTTTAGAAGCATTTCATATTACTTTTTGGCAAAAGGTCTTTTTCCCCTATTTCGACCCTGCTGAATCCGAATCTGCCGGTTGCCCAACCGAAATCCCGATCGGAAGTGAGATATTCAAGATGGCGGCCAAGATAGCGCCGAAACCAGAAATCAGCGCTGTAAAGCCCCCCTTTGACTTAGGAATACGCCCAAAATTAGCAATTATACGTTTTTGAGCATGCGGAATTCAAAAATACACTCTAAAAAATTATAGGTTATGAATTTTTAAGATGGCGGCCAATATGGCGGCCGCAATGGCACCATCACCGTTATCCTTATTTTTGACGTAGAAAAGAGTGTGGCGGGTCTCAAAATATGTTCGTGGACATGAGGATTTCAAAAATTCCCTCTAAAACAACATTTGAACTATACTTTTAGTTCAAGTACAAAATATAAGAGAATATTGGGTGGAACGAAAGCTTACAGGAACTGTAAAATTTACTAGTGTATCTCTCCAGAATTCAGACAGGTGCGTTTGCAGGGAGTACAGAGTTTCAGACAAGGTACATTTGCTTTCCTACAACTGCAGTTTTTTGTGTTACAAAGGCCTTTACAGTGGCAAATAACAACTTCTGGGCACGTCTTAGGTATGGGGTCTAGCGTCATGAATTGTGGGACAAGTTGATCGCCATGAACAGTCCAGCCGCAGTCTTCAAGTGGCGGCAGGGATGGCGTAGGAAGATGGGCATTCTTCCATACACAAACCTGAAATTATAAATATATTAGGTACCGTAAATACCGTTTTTTACCGCCTTTCATGTAAATATCCAGGCCAACTCACTTGGTAGTGGCATCTTCTGATGTGAAGCCGAAGCGCATCTGTTGAAGGAGGGAGTGACTCTGGCTTTTTTACAGCTCCAAATAAAATACTTCGGGCTTCATCTGCACTCACAACGCCAGGATCAACCCGCATAGAAAATTAAATTCTTAGTAACATTGTTTCATAAGATAGAGGAAACAACTTTAAAAAATTTTGGACGTACCTTATACAGTTTGACGAAGAAGGCCTCTACGTTCTTGAGAACGTTCTCACCAAGTGGCGAGCATCCAAGTCCACTCAGAAGCTTACAGTTTCCGTCGCAGAAAAGCTTCCAGGCGCCTGTCTTCGTTATGGATGCAAGTTTGGACGTCGAATCACAACCAGTGATTGCATGGAAAGCTACCAGATGAGTAACTTGCTCAGGCGAGAGCTTCTTGCAAATGTCATGCACTGGAATGTATTTCATATCCCGCGCAGTGCCACTCATAACCCACAGATGCGAGCACTTCATTTTGGCAAAGTGGTGGGCAAGGAGAAGCACGACATCAGTGTCTCTGGTTATCACAACAATATTTTTAGCTTTACTGTGAACAGCATGAAGAATCATACGTGTATCAGCTTCCTCGTGTGACGCTCTCAGCAAATCAACATTGCGAGTTGGATCGGTAGACTGAGCGTCTACCGGACAAAAATCTACACAAGTCCGCCTTGTTCTCTGAAAGGAATAAAAAGCTACTCCAGTTCTTCGGCAACGGCACGTTAGAATCAGTGATTTCTCTGCGTACTGGAACGAAACCCTTGGCTCTTTTCTTTCGTGTTCCAGCTTTTATAGATTGGGACAAATACCGGTCAAACACAACGTGAACTTCACTGTACTTGAATCCATGACTCAATATTCTTTTTATAAAGCAGTCAGCGTAGTCACCAAATGTCTCAGCTTGATGCGGACGACCCAAAGACAAGACAAAGGCCATACCATCGATTATGAGAATTGAGTCGCATTTCCGGTTTACAGTTAGTAGTTTTGGGCACTCTATTCCCTTGACAATTTCCTTAATTAGAGATGCCTTTTCTGCGGTTCTCAGCTCCCCATTTACTGAAGCTAACGATATAGGAACCTTGCAAAGTTCATGCTTCAGAATTTTTTTAAGATCAATTTGTCTTCCCCCATCATATGCGGCAATCAATACACGCAAAAAGTCTCTGTCAGTTTTCATAATTTGAGTTCTATTAGATTCTTGAGAATTCTTCTCCTTGTAGAGATCACCTAAAGTGAGTGCATTGTTCTTATGTAATGTTGAATGGTAACTAACTGTATATTTTCCAGTTTCTTGATTTTTGACAAGCCTTTGACGAACAAAGTCTTGTAAAATAGTAACGCTCGCATTTGTTATGAACCTAAGGCACGACATTACTTTAATATTAGTAATTAAAATAACGGTATCATTGTTTACAGATACTTAAAACTTAAAAACTTTTTTTTTGCATTTTTCAGTAAAAAAAAATGGGTAGTGTTTTTTAAAGTGTATTTTCGAATTCCCCATGCTCAAAAACGTATAATTGCACATTTTGGGCGTATTCCTAAGTCAAAGGGGGGCTTTACAGCGCTGATTTATGGTTTCGGCGCCATCTTGGCCGCCATCTTGAATATCTCACTTCCGGTCGGGATTTCGGTTGGGAAACCGGCAGATTCGGATTCAGCAGGGTCGAAATAGGGGGAAAAGACCTTTTGCCCAAAAGTAATATGAAATGCTTTTAAAATTTCGATTTTCTGAAATTTTGCCTCGACTATCTACATTGTAATGATATTTTACTTTTTCCCCGTCAATTTCCGTTTTCCCCGCGATAATTTTGAATTTTAAAAGTCCGCCATCTAGGGTTGACGAGAGGAGTTAGTTGTTTGTTTGACGTCGAGTGGCGCGCGCAGAACTACAAGGAATCCCCGTAATGGCGTAGTAAGACGAACGTTTGTGTTTTGTGTGTGGTTGTAAATTTAGTAAATTACCGAAATTGGCGTAATTCTTTGTTCGTTGATCTGGGTGTCGATGAAAAGAAACCGTCCGTTGTGACAATTATTACGTTCGCCAAGACTTGGTTATTTTTGATGCATATTTGGTTTTATGTAATCAACAGCTTTATGCAAATTTGCCTTACTGGAGTTTTAATGACAACTAAATCACCACGCAATTCAATCAATCCGTTGAAGTTCTTTGCTACAAAATTAGGTTCGATTTCTTCCTTAAATTGTGTTATTCAAAGCTGATGAAATTTTGATGACGTCACATTCCTTGGTTGGCAACATTCCTGAATCCAGGACCGTATTTAGCCCCATCGTCAATGTGTATTTATTGTTTAATGTAAACTTTGCCGTAAGTACTTTTTATCAGTTTATTTTAATTAACCCCGCTACCGATTCTACATATCACAAACATTAAATTACGTCAAATTAAATATAAATTAATCAATCACTTATTCTACCGGTTTTTAACAATTGAATTCCGTGTGAAGTGTTTTGCTCACCTCTTAGTTTTTGTGTTTCGGAGTTACTACTCAACATTTTAGTTACCTTCACGTCACATTTTTTTCCAACGTTATTTGGTTTATCAAATGTTCATAGTTTTAATTATAAATATAAGTACTAACCCTTTTATTTGGTTCTCGAACGTGGAATCGAGGTGTTGTTTTAGTGGGACATTACCCAAGTCAATTTTCATCTCGATTCGACTTACCGAAACCTTGTTTATGTTACATTTATGTTCTTTTATGTGTTTAGGTTATATATACCCTACTACTGCGGGGAGCTAGACGATGCGGAGCACACAGTCTTTCATTGCACCAAGTGGTCCAACGTAAGAGACAGCGCCCGCCTCCACCTGGGGAAGGATCTGAGCCCTGAAAACATGGTCGGGTTGATGCTGAGTAGCGCAAAAGATTGGACAACAATTGAAGACATGCTGGTGGAAATCCTGTCCACCAAAGCGAAAGAAGAACTCGAGTTTCAATCTCGCCAAGAAGAGCAAAGACCCGAAAGGGCGGAAAACCACGAAGAGGCCGGAGTGTGTTCGGACGAAATGCTTTAGCGATTCCCGGCACCTCCTAGGAGTGGGGTTTTAGTCAGTAAAAATCTGACACTACCACCCCAAAACATCGGGGTGGTGTCTTTTGAAGATTTCCCCACTCCCAGCGCACACAAAAAAAAAAAAAAAAAAAAGGTTATATATACAGTGTGTTGAACATTTTATGTTCACCTTTAGCATAAGTATTATAATTCCTTATATCATTATTTTATTATTGTGTATTATTAGCCATAAGTTATTTACTCTGACAACTATTTACCGTATTTATATTTCATTATTTTACAATCTCATCAACGTTTATTATTATTAATCTACAAAAATTGATTATATCTCTGTCATTATTATTCACATATTAGTTTATTAGCTTCACCAAAATTAAGTCTTTTAATTAAAATATTGTTACTCGTTGTTGGATATATTTTATTTCACTCTCAACTCCCCCCCCCCCTATTTCTATATAGGTAAGTTCTGAATTACTTTTGGGGTAAGTTTATGACAAATTCAGTGGCGCCCTTCATTACCGATTGTGACTTCCCTGTTCTTGACGTCCCGGATTATTATTGGAGGATTCAAGCCCCACGACCATCGCGATTGAGCTAGCGGCATCCAATATTAATCCAGGTAGGTGTCACACATTCACCTGTGTGATCACAGTTTGTTTACGGAACCAATTTGGCCCGTTACAACATCCTGTTAATCGGATCATTATTTTGAATAAATACATAATTATTTTGTCGCCCCATATTTTGATCATTAAATTTTAGCACGATGATGTGCTGAAAAAATGTTCCTCAACTGGGATTCGAACCCAGACGTATCAGCTGTGAATACGTGCACTTAAACAACTGCGCCAATGAGGCGATATGCTTAGTAGCGCGGAACTTCTATATATCGTGTTCTTATATAAGTTCTTATATTAGTATATAACTAATTCTAGGGCCGCCCATCACCCTCCCCCTAGCAACCATGTCGGTTGTGAGTAGTAAGCCGTGGCTGTGACTGCAACCTAGTCGGTTGTTAGCAGTAGCCGTCGGTGGCTGTTGTCGTGGCTTAGTTAGCCATTGTGAGAGAAGGAAGGAGTTGAGCGTGAATTTCCTAGAAATTAGATTTTAAGAACAGGATTACTCAATGTTCTATCGGGGTCACCAATTTAGCACGATGATATGCTGAAAAAATGTTCAACTGGGATTCGAATCCAGACGTATCAGCTGTGAATACGTGCGCTTAAACAACTGCGCCAATGAGGCGATATGTTTAAGTAGCGCGGAACTTCTAGGTATATATCGTGAACTAATTCTAGGGCCGCCACAAAATAAATAAATACTGGTAAATTTTGGAATTTATTTAGCCTTTGGACAGGGCTAAACTAAAATTATTTATTAGGAACGGTGAATAAAATTTTAAAACATTCAGTGCAATGCAGGGAAGAGGAAAACCTTCAAACGGCACAGTACAGTCGGATTTTTACTGACTAAAACCCCCTCCCGGATGACAGCCGGATTCATCTCTCGGTATTTCTTCAGCTGTCACCTGCGATGTTATGTTGTCTTGTCCTATTTTCTACCCTTTCGGTACTTTTTCTTCTTTGCGCTTCATGCAGGCATCGCACACCCTTTTTATTTTTCCACAAGTTCTTCTGGCTTCTTGAAGTCGGGAGGTGTCAAGCTTCCTGACTGCTCTACCTTTCACTTTTCTTCATGTATCACTCTTCTCTTATCATGTGACTGCAGTTTCGTTGTTACTCCGTATGGAGATCCCTTAAAATAACTAACAGATGTTTTCAAAAAAAGTGACTTGTTAGGTAAAAGAAACAAATTTTATTTCATTATAACTAAAACATCAAAATTTCAAATAATTTTAACAATAAAGTGTGAAATGCAACCATTGGCCTAAATTAAATTTGGCGGTATTAATTTTTTCAGGATCTCTCGAGTTGAACAGCTCTGAAAATTAACAAACAGATTACAAATTCCTGATAAAAAAAACTTTTTGTTATTACCAATCATAGTTTTCACCTTGAGAGCGCACAAAATGAAAAACACGAAATTCAACTCGTTTTGTTTATTACCATAACGATGCACAAGATCTGTTAAAACGCGATTGGTTACGTGATATCCCGCAGAACGTAATGCTTCGCGTAACTGGAATCCACTCAAAGTTCCCGAAGTTTCTTCGTCGTGCAATTTAAAAGCAGCCTGGAACAAAGTTGTGATTTACTATGCTTCTTTCCAGGTTATATTTTTTACCCTCCAGTTTTTAATGTCGGCCCAAAGTTTCTTAAACTGTTGGTAATCCAATTTACCCGAATGATCGTGATCCAATAGAGCCACCATGATTCGGCAAACGTCTTCAGGGAAGCCTTTGTTTTCTGTGTCTGTGGAAAAAAAGTTCTCAGTTGGAAGATGTAACAAGGAATAATTTTAAATTTGCCCTCACATGCGAGGTTCGAAATTAAACCAAATGTATTTTTGTTCAAATTGTAATAAAAATTTTACTTTTTAGTAAAAATAGATAAAAATAGTACAAAAACAAATGAAATAAAGCTAAAGGAGATATGAACAAAAAATTTAAAACCAACGTACCCCCTTTCAATGCGGAATCTAAAATCTCTTTAACTTGCAGCCAATTTACTTCCATATTTTCATCAGAGAGCTTCAAAAATACTCGCTGCGTGCATTTATTCATTTCGGCTTCTTCGGGGGTAAAGATGCGATTACATACCTAGAATTTTGATTTTGTTACAAAAATTAGAACGACATTAAAACAGTCAATCTGGGCCAATAAATTTGTACCAAGCATTGATAGAAAGTTAATAAAAGGAAGAACAATTACGGATGAACGATTTTTGGTCAACATATTATATTGGTCTTCTGGAAGGAAAGAAATTTGTGACAACCTATATACAGTGAGCTCGTAAAGTTTGGAACAAATTCGATAAAATATTTTAGGGGGATTTTTCAGACAAATTTTATCGAATTTGTTCCAAACATTACGAGATTACTGTACGAATGAAGAAAAAAATTAGCAAACGCTCAAAAGTGCTTGTGGACTGGGAAAATCAGAAGATTTCGCCGAACACTACGATAAGTGAATTATTGAAGGAGTGGATTTAAAAATAAACTACTTACCATATCATCCATTTGTACAAACTCGATGCTGTCACCGAATTCTCTGCAAATACAAAAATGAAAATGTAAAAATATGGACAACAGATGGGTCTGTAGGAAGAATTGACTTAACCCCCGCCATCATAATAATAAATGAAAAGAAAATCTGATGTAACAACACATTACTTTCCCATTCACTAGATTCCACTTCATTTTTTATTTATGGTATGGTTAACTATGGTCGTAATATGTCGAATTAATTTTTTGATAAATAATTAAAAAAATTGTTTTTGATATTAGTATTAATTATATAAAATGTTTATATATTATGACAATTTGTTAAACTAATAAATTGTACTACACACGCAAAACAATACAAATAACTTTGACAGTTCAAAATTATCCAAGGCAACCCTTATTCTTTCAAAAGCGCTTATTTTATTTTTGCATTTTAGCACCAATTTAGGAGAAAAATATCAAGTGTTGGATATCATGATTATCATTCTCATATGTTCAACCGGGAAGCGGCACAGCTCTTTAGCAATTTTCATTCATCTAAAAAATGGGTTAAAAATGAACGGTTTACAACCAAAATCTAATTAGCACTTTAGACAGCTGCTCCAAACTAGTGTATAAAATTTCAACCCAATCGGTGCACGCGTTTGTCTGTAATCGTTGACGAAAAACCACCATACACACATCTAGACATAATTCCAAAATTGGTTTTAAACTTATATACCATGGGAAAATTGCTATCTCAAATTTTTTTTAACTCATTAAGGCTATTCACGAGGGTGTCGGTAGTTGCGTACTTGTGTAGTTTCGTACTTTCGCATGACAGCCATATGACATTCGTACTTTAAACAACCAATCACAGTCAAGGAATCAAGAAATAAACTACAGGCTGTCATATGGCTGTCATACGCAAGTACGAAACTACACAAGTACGCAACTACCGACGGTCTCGTGAACACCCTTAATAAAAATACTTAATACGAATTTAAGGATTTGCTCCAAGGGGCATTTGTTTTGGTCCTTCAAAACGTCAAAAAGTTGGTGTATAGTCTTGTAGGAAAACGACTATAACTTCATCCACAGTGGTCTAAATTTAAAATTCGACCACATACAATCATTAAATGGGTTAATTTTCGAATATTGACCCCTATATTTCTAAATGAGTCTATTTTTTACTATTTTTTTGGTACAATTATGATGAGCATGTGTACCGAATTTGATTATGGGATGAGGTTGGGTTCGGTTACTAAAAATAAATTCAAAATAGGGAGAAGTTGATAAAAATCAGTTTTTCGCCGATATCTTGACTTCCTTTCGCATTTACGGAAAAAATAGTCTTTTCTCCCAACACTCAGAGGAGGTGCATTTCGCCAGCCCCCCCCTCCATATCGAATTTCAGATCCAAAATAGTCTAAATCGTTTGTACCTCTTTCGTTTTTGCGATATTTCAAAAATTCGTTTTGCTAGCATTTCGCCAGCCCCCAGCCCCCCATTTCAAATTTCGGATCCAAACTAGTTTAAATAGTTTGTGCCTCTTTGGTTTTTGAGATATTGCAAAAATTCGTTTCGGTAGCATGTCGCCAGCCCCCCCCCCCCCCCATTTCGAATCTAAAATAGTCTAAATCGTTTGTACCTCGTTTGTACTAATTTGTTCCTCTTTTATTTTCATTTGTACTTCTTTCGTTTTTGGGCTAGGGTTCCATAAGCTTGCCCACCCAAATCAAAATTTCCTATTGACTATTGGATAGTATAAGGTTTATATAGTAAACTGTAAAAATATTTAGGGTGAAAGCGGGCCAAACTTTTAAATAAATCGAATTTGAACTTAGCTAATTTTACACAATTCAGCGACGCGCATGAGGGCGATTTCTGTTCTCTATCCGTGCGAGATCATATTATACCCTAACACTTATAAATTTTCGCTCCAGCAGATGCACGACACCACTCGTAAGCTTGACATCTATTAAAGGTTATTTGTTTTCCCTTTATTTTTTGTTTTATTACATATTTTGGGGGCGATAAGTAAAAGTATACTTTTAAAAGCTATATTCCGGTTTTATATTATCCCGATTTAATCGCATCCCACACAGCTATATCCGGTTATTGTTTTCCGTTTATATTTATTTAGAGGCCTTATTCTTAAAATATTTTTGGTTCTGAAAAGAACCGATTTTCCCCTTCAATGCGACAATCGTGAAATAGTTATTCATGCGGAAAACCTTGCCGGATTTGCCGTAATATGGCAAAGAACCGGTCTTGATGTGTTCTTCCATACAAGGAACACCACATGAATTGGTTCAGGTGTTCAGGTAGCAGGGAAGAGCCCATCACACCCAGTCGACGGCAATACATTTTGAGGCAACTCCAGTACCCTTCCACCTGGTTTGTGCATACCCCACTAACGGGGTCCACAAAATTACGGCTGTGGTTAACCATTTTGTGGATATAGGGTGACACACCGCCGAGGGTATTCAGCCCAGAATAACCCCTCCAGCAATCCGTCCATATTTCCGTACCAAGCAGTACATAGCGTTGGATAAACTTCCGCAGCGTGGTGGCATTCCTAGTCTCCACGTACTTAACGATGCCACGCTTTTCGGTGCAGCTATACATTCCCAGCACCCACTTTTGTGAGCGTATGGAAATCCTGCCAACACCATACTTCCGCCGCGTTATTACGCTTTCATAGATTTGTACCACCTGGCCAGGACCGCCGATTGCCAGATCCTCAGGGTTATTCTGGAGCTTCCAGGTGCAGACTGCTCGTAAATCCGCGTACAAGTTGTAAACAGCTTTACGGAATAACCAACAGACTGAACCTGCCGCCCCCGAACGGACATTACACGGCCACATCCACAAAAGCTTAAACATAGTCCTCGGGTGGAGGCGACGGTGCTCAAAAAATGTATCGGTGTGAAGTGGGAATGATCGCCTGCAACGCGGACACCTGAAACAATGCTTCAGCCAGTACTCGCCATGACGAATCACCCGACAACGTCGTCTGCAATTTCGTCTTGAACGACGTATACACGGAATTAATTTAAATATTTGCAAAAGGTCGACTGTTTCGCGATCGTCGCAATTGAAAATTAACGCGACATCTTCGTCACTCTGCAAATCTTGCATGTTGATCGAACGACTGCCCGTAGCGAAATGGAGCTCCCGCTAACAAGTCCCCACTTATATTTATAACTTCTGTGGTGGGCGTGGCTTATACACTCTGTTTTCAATGCTAAGTGTGGGTAAATCTCTGTACTTTAAGTATTCGAAATAAGTGTTATTTTCCGAGGGTTCACCCGAAATAATTTTTCTACAGCCTCTTTTAACCATTATCTTTACTATAGTCAATAGGAAATTTTTGATTTGGGTGGTTAAGCTTATGGAACTCCACCCCGTTTTTGAGTTATTTCAAAAATTCCTATCGTTAAAATTTCGTTAGCCCCCCCCCATTTCAAATTTTAGAACCAAATTAGTTTCAATTGTTTGTACCGCGTTTGTATCTCTTTTATTTCCGTTTGTATTTCTTTCGTTTTTGAGATATGGCAAGAACTCGTTTCGGTAGTATTTCGCCCCCCCCCCATTACGAATTTCGGATTAATAAATCGTTTATGCACCTTTCGTTTTTGAGATAATATTTCAACTAGTATTTCGCCAGCCCCCTACCTAAATTTCGAATTTCGGATCCAAAATAGTTTCAATTGTTTGTACCTCGTTTGTACCTGTTTGTACAGCACAAATTGAAATAATGCCGTTTACGCAGTCACCAGACGATGGTTCATCTGATTATAATTAAAAATAAATAAACGTACTTCATTTCGATTTTCTTTTCTGTGAAAACCCGCAAAAGAAATTGTTTTTCTTGGTCTTGCTTTGAAGTCGACGGTATGATGCAGTAAGTTCCCCTTGTAAGTCGAAAACGACCGGTCACTTCACGTAGATTTACGTGGCTCGGAGTTTTTGCTATCACCTTATTGCTTTTAAAGAATTTCCGGTCCAACCGTTCTGGCCCGCGATAATTGCTTGGAATCTAGAATAAAGTACAAATAGTACAATACGACACTTCAGTCCTCTAAACTTACCAAATACACGACAAATCCAATATACACAGGTGCGACGTTTATCCATTTCAAAGCTCTTTGGTATTTCTGCATCAGTGCTATAACCAAAGTACACTTGGAATCGGTTTCGTCTTCATCTTCACCCGTTAACGTGATTCGGTATTGCGGATTGTACTCGTTTTTGTTTGGACCACCAGCGCTAAGCCCGTACACCCAATGACCTTTGAACACCCTCGCATCCCATCTTTTCTTATCGGGATCGGCAAGTTGGTCTGCGGATAACGAATCAGGTGTCAAATTACAAATTTCTAAATGGTCACAACAATGATGAAAGTCGACAAACGACATCCAGAATTCGCCATCTTCCTTCTTCACATGAATTTCGTTCTTTACATCTTGAGGAATTAGTTCCCATTTTGGTGATCTAAACGTACGATTAAAAATTGATGGATAAACTAAAAACGAAATCGTACTTGTCACTCCAATCGCCCGTCCATTCGGTATGTCCATGCGGATTACGTAATCGTATAATCTGTGTCATCTCTCTCTGGTCTGAAGTTTGGACACGTCTTACATGTGTAATGGTGTAAACGTGATCTTTACGTAAGCCTTGCATGACGTCAGGATTCTTGTTATTTCCCGGCTAAAAATAGTGTTTACATAATTACAAAATCACTAAAAAAACAAATGAAGTGAATTACATAAATTAAAACGCCTGCCAACGAGTGTCTGTCGAAAGCCTTCATCAAAATTTTGAAAATCTTTGATGGATTATGGTTTAACTTAAACGTTTCTGGGAGTCCCCCGGTAAAGTCTCGTATACCTTCCATAAAATAACCGAACTCGAGGGCCTGATAGTTTCCTTTTAACCTGAAGTTTAAATAAATTTCGGTTAAAGTTGATTAAATGGTCGACGAACAGAGGTACTTTGCATAAGCTTTCTCTAATAGTGCGCACCAAAACTCGTTTCTTTTTGGTGATTTCATAAAAATCAGTTGTTTATCTTTAGTTGGGAGGCGGTCATCTATAACCACTTCTATCCATTTTCCATACCACCAAAATCTGCAACAAACTTGCAGTGATAACAAAGCCACTACTTTTTCCACACACATTTTCTGTGAAGATCGCTTACCTGAAACGAAATATCCCGGCGTAATTTTCCTGAAAACTTTGGTCTTCGGGTACTACTCGCATTAACAAATTACGATGCATTGCCAGATTGGCCACTCCTGCCGCAAACCAACAGTTTTGCAACGGGCCCTGCATGACATCAAACCTGCTGTGTCCATCCACAAATAACTGTGGAGATTCGACTAATTGCTAAACGGGAAACGGTTAAATTGATGTTCTAAATACAAATTCTCTAGCACCAACCCTTGGCCTTAACCATGTCACATCTTTGAACGATGGCCGATATTTATTATAACACACCGAAGAGTCCTCAGCTGGAAAGTCAGAATCTTCAAATAAAGTTCCGTTTCGCATATTTTCATCGCGTAAGTTGTAAAAATTTTGGGACTGTGATCTGAATGACGAAGGAATGTCATCTTCATCCAATTCAAGATCCTAACGAAAAGGTAATATAAAATTAAGAATTAGTAGTCAAAATTTAATCACCGGTTCGTCATAAGTGAGGATTTCGGGAGCCGGCACTTCGGAAGTTCTTTGGGTTGATGCTGCTCCGACACTGGTAGTATCAGATTCTTCAAAAGGTTCCAACTGCCATCCGAATCCACTACCACGCCAACCGTATCCGTTAGCTGCAGATGGATACTCGCAATGGGGAAATGGTGGAAAAGCGTGCTTGAATTGTTTTTCAGGAATATCCATATTTAAGTATGAACTGAGTGATAAACTTCCTGATTATTCCCTACCTTTGATTAATTGACAACGCCTAAATGACACCTATCAAAAGTAGGCACTTGTCACAGTCCATGAATCCAGCTATCTGGATCTTATTTGATTACCTGATACCTGAGGCTGTTCTAAGCAGCAAGAGGTGGTGATTGCTTGTGGTGTGATTGGATGAGGAAGAAAAGCTCCGAACAGGTGTCGACAAAGATAGACTAATCCCTACCCTCATCTTCCTTGGATGTAGTCTTGAACAATACCGAAATGATTGCCCTTGAATAGAAGAGAATGGTCTCGAAGGGCAGAAGAACAGGAAACACCATCTCTCAATTTTTTATTTAATTATTTAAAAAAATTAAATATTATTTAGGAAAATAATATTTTAATTTATTTTATATACTTTTTATTTTTAATGGCCATACCACCAAAATTATTCATTTTTTATTGTGAACAGTTTAGTAATTTTTTAAAAACAATAAATTAATCTACAATCCAGATTATAACCCTTTATTGCCTAAGATCGACAGTTTTCGAGTTATGTATTAAATTATGTGAATACACTTTAGAAAGTTTGTAGCAGTTATTTATTTTGTTTTTCTTGCAAGCCCTGTAATTTTGACCAAAATACTTTACAAAAAATTAATTGCTATTTTCTGATGGATTACTTAAAAAAATATTTTCAAATGAGGGATTAAAATAAATCTTCTAAGGTCCGAGCAATAAAAATGGACCCCATAGGTTCTGGGGTCACATAATTCATAAAATTCGACTGCCTCTAAAATAATCGGTTTTTTAAATAATGGTCTGCAAGTAGCCATTTTCTGTCAGGTGCGGATATAAGAGGAGGAGGGTGAAGAGGGTTACTAACACCATACAGTGGGATAGAGGGGATTACTTCCCCCTCATAAATTTCCAAATCGCGAAAAAAAAAACCTAAATAATTACAACAAATTCCTCCCCCCATTAACTGTGCCTAGATCTGCCCTTGCAATTTGACCCCATAGGCCATGGTTCTGGGGTCACAAAATTCGAAAAATTTCGACTGCCTCTAAAGTGATCGGTTTTTTAAATAATAGTCTGCAAGTAGCCATTTTCTGTCAGGTGCGGATACAAGAGGAGGGGGGGGGGGTGAAGAGGATTACTAATACCATACAGTGGGATAGAGGGGATTACTTCCCCCTCATAAATTTACAAATAGCGAAAAAAACCGAAATAAATACAACAAACTACAAAACATTTTAAAATGTCTTTTTTACGATATCATACAATTCATTTACCCCCCTCTCCCCATGAACTGTGCCTAGATCTGCCCTGGCAATTTGACCCCATAGGCCAAGGTTCTGGGAGTCACAAAATTCGAAAAAATTCGACTGCCTCTAAAATAATCGGATTTTTAAATAATGGTCTGTAGGTAGCCATTTTCTGTCAAGTGCGGATACAAGAGGGGAGGGCTGAAGAAGATTACTAAAACCATATATTTCCAAATAGCGAAACAATTTTAAATAAATTACTAGAAATTTTAAATTATACCTTTTTTTATTATATAAATCCCCCCCCCCCCGAACTTTGTCAGGCTCCGCCCTTGCAATCTGACCTTATGGTCTGAGGGTCTGCGGTCACAAAATTCACAAAAATTCGGTCTGAAAGATCTATATACCATGTACCGCTAAAATAATGAGTTTCCAAAATGATGATCTACAGGTAGCCACTTTGTGTCAATTGCGGATACAAGAGCAGGTGAAGGGGATTACTACCCCCATAAATTTGCAAATGGCAAAAAAAAGACCGATTAAATACAATAAATTACTAAAAATTTATCTTTTCTACGATATTGTGTAAAAATTATCCCTCCCCCCGAACTTTGTCCGGATCCGACCTTGCAATCTGACTCCTGGAGTCTGGGGATTCACAAAAATTCGGTCTGGGAGAACTACATATCGTGTACCTTTACAATAATGGGTTTCCAAAAAGATAGTCTGCAGGTAGCCACTTTCTGTCAAGTGTGGATATAGAGGGGGGAGGAATTGGATTACTAACCCCATAAATTTCAAAATAGCTAAAAAAAACTGATTAAATAATATAATAAATTACTAACAATTTTAAAATGACCTTCTTTACGATATCGTGCAATAAATTATATCCCTCGCACCCCCCGAACTTTGTCCAGATTCGCCCTTGCAATTCACAAAAATTTGGTCCAGGGGTTCTACATACCATGTACCTCTAATATAATGGGTTTCTAAAATAATGGTCTGCAGGTAGCCTCTTTTTGTCAAGTGCAGATACTAAACCCCATACATTTAGAAACAGCAAAACAAGTCCGATTAAATACAATAAATTATTAAAAGTTTTAAAATGTATCTTTTTTACGATGTCCTGTAATAAATTAACCCCCCCCCCCAGAACTTTATCCGAATCCTCTCTAGTAATCTGACCCTATAAACCGGGGGTCTGGGGTCACAAAATTCACAAAAATTCGGTCTGGGGGATCCACATCCCTGAACATCTAAAATAATGGGTTTTTAAAATAAAGGTCTGCAGGTAGCCACTTTCTGTCAAGTAGAGATACAAGAGCGGGGTGAAAGGGATGAATACCCGCACTCCCCCATAAATATGCAAATTGCAAACAAATACCGATTAAATATTAATTACTAAAAATTTTAAAATGTACCTCATTTACGATATCATGCAATAAATTATCCGCCCCCCCCCCCCATAACTCTTAAGTCCTGATCTGTCCTTGCAATCCGTATTGCAATAGAACTCCGATTATCCGAGCTAATGTGGGGAGAAGGTACCTCGCATAATGCAGAATATGTCGAACTGATGTTCTGTGACGATGCTGTGTGTCGAACTGTGACCTCAGCTGGACCCTAATAAATTGTTGCAACGACAGGTACCTGTCGCTTCCTGAGCGCCGTAAAGATGTTTTCCAGCCTACGCAGTTGAACACGTTTCTCACATTCAAGGTAACAAGTGCGGAGTTTCTCCTGGTCCTCCACATTCCTCTTCGTGCCCCCTTAACCGTCCCCATGATAACCTCTTGAGGTTGTCGACTGTGAATCCCTCTCCTGAACTCGAATTGGCTTTCGGAGAATTTGCTGCTCTTCGCGAGATCCAACTATAGGATATCTAGGATGATCCAAGAGCCTTCGCCTTTTCTTATAAGGCGAGAAGCAAACCGTTCCGAGACAATTGTCGAATACCGCTAGTGAGGTCTCCTCCAGGTCGGTAACAACCTCCTTGACGACATTACCCGGTATCGAGTTCACAGACTTCGAACCATTCGCTTGAACCTCTTCGATCTTTTCGTGTTTTGGGAACAGCTAAGATCACCTTAGCTATTTAGGTAAGGACATCCGCCAATACCTCGACCCTGCTGTCATCCGCTGGGAAGCCAATGGGATGACTTCGCGTTGAAATCTCCACCCACTATCGCCATCCCCGCCGTCCCTCCTGTTTTGCAGGCCAGGAAGTTTAGCTATCGGAGGAATCGCTTCTTCTAATCGCCACGCCCCCAGCATCCATGGCAAATCTGGAATTTGCTGAATTTTGCAATCGAGATCAGATAAGAAAAACATCGGAATTTTATTTTTATCGCGGAAAAACCCAAAAAGGGGCTACTCAAAAAAGTCTATATTTATTCTAATAATTCACTGCAGTGCGGCCTTTAGGCCGCACAACCTTGGCAATTATGTAATAGATATATTATGACTATAACGCAGCGGCTATTTCACCCGTCTTACATTGGGTTCAAGAGGACTGTTATGTGGGAATTGAGTTAGTGTGGAATTTTGATTTGTTGTGTGTGCTTTTGTGTTGTGTTATTTCAATTGGTATATCCGTAAATAAATAAATAAATTTTTGTTTATCCTAAAATTAAAAACTTGCCCAATAATAAACTTTTAACTAAGGTGTAATATGATTGGATTTCAACCACCACATTAACCTGTAGGTTCCCTGTGTGTGATATCACCTCACATATAGGAGAAAAGACGATTTCAGGACATAATAGTAAATTATGGCCAAGAAGAATATTTAAAATGATAATCATTCGATAACGAATTGTTTTTATTTTTAACCGACTTCAAAAAAGGAGGAGGTTATCAATTCGTCTGTATTTTTTTTTTTTTTTTATGTTTGTTACCTCATAACTCCGTCATTTATTAACCGATTTTCAAATTTTTTTCACAATTCGAAAGGATATAGTTTCAGATTGGTCCCATTTAAATTTCATCAAAATCGGTTGAGTACTTTGGTTTTTATAAATTAAATAAGACGGTCATCTGTAGTTAAACACTTCAGGTCAACGTCGTTGTCATAGTTACGTTGCGATTTTGACACTAAAAGTTTAATTAAATAATGACATTGACATATAGTCAGTAGCGGCTCGAGAATAGGGGGCACAACTTTGACATATGAATGTTAACCTTAAAAATTAAATGACATTGACATTTAGTCAGTAGCGGCTCGAGAATAGGGGGCACAACTTTGACATAAGAATGTTAACCTTAAAAATTAAATGACATTGACATATAGTCAGTAGCGGCTCGAGAATAGGGGGCACAACTATGACATAAGAATGTTACCCTTAAAAATGACAGTGGCGTTGCACAATATTTTTAATAAAGTGTAATCAAGTCTAATCAATGCATAATACGATAATGCAAAACATAAAATGACAATTTGTACGTGTTAATTGACAATTCAGGCCGGTAGATGCGCTGTAAATCTTGTCGCCAATAATTTTTCCCGTATTCCGTTTCCCGTATTGTCAATTATAAAATATTTGTTGTAAGCCCGCATTTTCAACTTTGAGATAGGCGTTTCGCCCTTTCTTCGCTTGTCTCATTTGAACGGCGCTGTCGCATATGGGCAGCGCGTTTAGTAGGTCTACCCATATTCGCTTTCGATAAATCAGTTAAGGAACGCAAGATTCACTAAAAAGCAAGAAATAAAAAAATTTTTAAAAAAAAACAAAAACCGACTTCAAAAAAAAGCACTACAAAAAAATTGCACTAAAAAGTAAAAAATAATTAGAAGTTATTAGAAGAAGATTTAACAGAAATTAGAAGTATATTTTTACAGTGCTGAGCATAAAAATTAATGTATTACGTCAATAATATGCAATTATTGTTATTTTTGGAGTCGGTGCCAGCCAAACTGTTAAGAAATTTACAAAATGTATTTGAAATCACATTAATACGACAATGTAGCAATACCGATGTCGTGTTGTTTAACGCCAAGCGCCTGCGATCTTATCGACTGTGAAACTCTTTGCAGTCAAAGTGATATAAAATGTATACCTACTGGTACTCCCCTACTTCGTTAATACACGTTTGTTAACCTTGGCTGGCACCGACTCCAAAAATAACAATAATTGCATATTATTGACGTAATACATTAATTTTTATGCTCAGCACTGTAAAAATATACTTCTAATTTCTGTTAAATCTTCTTCTAATAACTTCTAATTATTTTTTACTTTTTAGTGCAATTTTTTTGTAGTGCTTTTTTTTGAAGTCGGTTTTTGTTTTTTTTAATTTATTAACCGACTTCAAAAAAGGAGGAGGTTATCAATTCGTCTGTATTTTTTTTTTAATGTTTGTTACCTCATAACTCCGTCATTTATTAACCGATTTTCAAAATTTTTTCACAATTCGAAAGAATATAGTTTCAGATTGGTCCCATTTAAATTTCATCAAAATCGGTTTAGTACTTTGGTTTTTATAAATTAAATAAGACGGTCATCTGTATTTAAACACTTCAGGTCAACGTCGTTGTCATAGTTACGTTGCGATTTTGACACTAACAGCCTTATGCATAGTCGTATACTAGTGGCCACTAACTTTTAGTAGCTACTAATTAGACATTTTCAGAGTAGGTATGTACCTATTCCAAGGCACATAATATTTTTTTTAAAATTGTTGATTTTATTTTTGCATTTTACATTATAATTAAAGAGCAAAATATTGAGCTTTAGGTATCTTTCGATGCGGAAGAAAAATCTCTTTCGATTGGATCATTTAGTTTTATATCCAAATGAATAATTAAATTACCAAATAAATAATAGTAAACGTCAGAATTAGTATAATTTACTAAAATGACAGTACTAACTTTTTAATTTAAAAAAACCATGGATACCTACATATTATTAGTGGTTACTAACTAGTAGCCACTAAAGTACGACTATGCATAAGGCTGTAAAAGTTTAATTAAATAAATGACATTGACATATAGTCAGTAGCGGCTCGAGAATAGGGGGCACAACTTTGACATAAGAATATTAACCTTAAAAATGACATTGACATATACTCAGTGGCGTTGCACAATATTTTTAAAATTAGCAAAAATCAAGATACAAAGTGACAAATGAATTAATTTATGACATTAATGTACATTAATTAAATTAACCTATTTACTTTTAATTTAAAGCGCTCAAAATTGGTTATTGCCTTCAATAGTCTTTTCTTATGAATATAAAAAAAGAATTATATTGATACGACGTTTAGTTTTTTAAATTTGTACAAAAGATTAGAGGCTTCTTTCAACATCATTCCCTCTCTCTCTTTCCGCAGCGCACTCTTAAGGAACGCAAGATTCACTATGTCTAAATTAAGATCAGGTGGCAAGAAGTACCCGTCTTAATTTAGGTGAATTGAGAATCACTAGAGTTGTAAGTTCTAGTGATAATCTAAATTAGGAAGGTGGCTAGAAGTACCTTTCCTAACTTATTGGTGAATAACATTCAAGTCGTAAATTTAAATGCTACTGATTTATTAAGTTTTAAATACAGGTATTTATACAAAAACTTAATAGCTAGGTTATCACATTCCAATTAAATTAAAGGTATTAATATGATGACTATGATATAAATTTTCCATTATAATAATTTTAAATGCATTACTTGCTGATGATTAATTGTTTTGAATGAATTATTTTAATTGACCTACTGAAAAGTGTTAGTATGCATTTTCGCTTTATTTACTTTTCTAATAAGTTTTTACAATTTTGCATATTTGCTTAAATTATTTATATACAGGATGGTTCTAAACTAGAACCCACCCAACCAACAAAAACCTGTTTAATTTCTAAATTAAACACACTAAAAAGCAAGAAATAAAAAAAATTTTTACAAAAAAACAAAAACCGACTTCAAAAAATGCACTAAAAAAAATTGCACTAAAAAGTAAAAAATAATTGCATTATTTTTAGACTTGAATCTACTCACAAAATATAAATTTTTTATTAGAGGAAAGTCTCCTAATATGGGGTACTTTTTTTCAAAACACCATAATAAAAAAACGGAGGTAGTTTTAAGCATTATTTCCATAGTTCATGTTTCGTTGGATATACTATCAAGCATTTAATAAGAAGAAACATGTTTTTAAAAGAAGCAGATGAAAATATGCAGAATTTAAAAAAAATGTGCTTACCCCATATTAGGGGCATATGATATCCTAATATGGGGTGCACTATGTTCGCAATATGGGGTACCTAATTTGATATGTAAAACTTGAAAATAAGTAAAATTATTTTGTTTATTTTTGAGAAATATTTATTTATGGGAATGTAAAAAGTATGTCAAACAAAAAGTTTCGTCCCTTATAAACATAAAAAAAATAAAAAAAAATAAAAAAAAAATAAAAAAAAAACAACCAGCACAATCCACATGAGCCCATTTGAAGCAGCTTTGACACATTACCCATTCTTCGCCTCTTACATCTTCGGAGAACGGATTTTCGCAAAAATACAAACGGCATCTTCAAAGTTTACCTTAAAAAGGTACCCCAAATTAGGAATTGATAGGTACCCCATATAACGAGCAAATTAGATTTTTGGAAGGGGAATGTTTTTGAAAAAACTGTGATGTTATCTTAAAAAAACAGAACCATTTCCATAAACTACGCTAAATCATATATTGAATGATATTATTAAATTTTTAAGAACTTACCTTTAAGTTACCCCAAATATCTAAAATGCAACAGTCACCAGAAACTTTAATTTATACACAAAATTACCATAACCTAAATCGTCGAAACGGAACACGTGTTTGCTCCGAAACGTGAATGGGCGCTTTTCTAGGAAGTCGGCGGTTAGTTCTTAATGTTCACAATACATGTCGAAACAAGTACTTGCTAGAAATTGAACTATCCCATATTAGGCACTACCCCCATATTAGGCGACTTTCCTCTATAATAAAAAAAATATAAATTGTTATTTTTGGAGTCGAGGCCAGCCAAGGTTAACAAACGTGTATTATTTTGGTTACAAAATTCATAACGAGGGGGACGCAGTGCCATTCGATAGAAAAAACATTTGAAGTGGAATAAATAAAAGTGTCATGAAATATAAGTCCGATGAATTTGCAAAAAAACTGAAACAAAAACGTTGATCACGCCTTTTCACCGAAGACGCTGCGATAACGGTACGAAATAGAACAATTTGTATAGGAACAATTTTGTAGGTTATTAAATTTCATACAAAAAGGTTTCTAATAGCATATATTTAGTTTCAATAGTTTCGACGTGGGAGGTGTCCAAACTCTTAGGTTGTAAAAATCATTTTTAATTACTTTGCCCAATGGACTTCATAGTTGTAAAATTTAATATCGACACTTTTGCGCAATGCAAACATTGTGAAAAAATTCATAGGGAAACTAGAAAATACGAAAAAACTTTTCTGGGGCTAAAAAAATTTAGTTATTTAAGGCTTTTGTCAAAAAATACTTGATTGTTGACGATGTCGCTCGTTCAGGTTTAAATATCTCGGAAACTATTTATTGTAGAACAGAAAATTAAAAGCTGTTTTCTAACAAATTTTATTTCCTACAAAATGAATTTCTTAATATTTTGTCGTAAGTTTCACCGTTATCGAACTACGTTTAAATTTGTGAGACAACGTCGATATTTCAGTGCTTATAATAAGAATATTAACAAGTTTCCTGATTATGATATATTTTATTTTTTAAGGTTTATTTTTACATTCACAACTATTCAAAATTTACGACGTTTTCTAAAAAAAAATCTAATGTGACAACACATTACTTTCCCATTCACTACGGTCCACTTCATTTTATATTATGTTTATATATTATGTTAATTTATTAAAATGATAAATTGTACTATACTCACAAAACAATACAAATCACACACATATTTACTACGTAAATGGGAAAGTAAAAATTAAGATATAATCAAAAATGTTATTTAAAAAAGTATTTTCTATTCCATTCCAGTATGAGTTTTAAAATGTCTTTTTAAATTCCTCTTGAAAGCACATTTATAGTCACAAGCACTACACGCAAATGGTTTCTCACCAGTATGGGTCATGATATGTTCCTTTAAACTTGTTCTGTATGCACTTTTATAGTCACAAATATCACACACAAACCGTTTCAACAATTTGTCCGCACTATGAACTCTTACATGACGTTTCAAATTATTCTTGGATACAGATTTATAATCACAAAAAGTACATAAATATGGTTTTTCGCCAGTGTGAGTCATAGCATGCTCTTTTAAACTTGACTTAAGTGAACTTTTATAGTCACAAACTTCACACACAAATGGCTTCTCGCCGGTATGAATTTTCATATGCCGTTTTAAAGATCCGGCCGAGGAAAATTGGAGATCACATATTTCACATACTATGTAAACATAATTAACCGATTTCGGGCCAGTATGAATTTTTAAATGCGCCTTCAAATTCCTCTTCAACGCGCATTTATAGTCACAAAGAGTGCATACAAATGGTTTCTCGCCAGTGTGAGTCACCGAATGTTCTTTCAAACTAGATTTGTGCGAACTTCTATAGTCACAAACTTCACATACGTACGGTTTTTCGCCAGTATGCGTTTTTAAATGAATCTTCAAATTTTGTTTATGGTCACTTTTAAAATCACAAATTTCACACTCGAATGGTTTCTCGCCACTGTGAATTTTCATGTGCCGTTTCAAAGCTCCGGTTGTCGAAAATTGGAGGTCACATATTTCACAAGTGAACGGTTTCTCGACGGCATGAATACTTAAATGTCTTCTGAAATTCCTCTTCACTGCACTTTTATAGTCGCACATTGTACAAACAAATAATGGTTTCTCGCCGATGTGAGCCTCCGAATGTTCTGCTTCGTGTGCACTTTTATAGTCACCAATATCACATTGAAATGGTTTTGCTTCACTTTTGTTAACCAATACCGGTTCCTGGAAAGGAGGCTCCTCTTTTATATCAAATGAGTGATGCAAGTCTTCCATGTTAAATTCAATCTCCTCTGGTTTGATTTCAACCTTTATACTATTTCCGCACATTTGGACGACTTCTACATATTCTTTATCCATACTGGTAAAAGTTGATATTCTAAGATAATTTCCCAATTATTGCTGTCACAATTTTTTTTTCATTTAAAGGTTATGTCACTATAAAAACAAACCATTTATGGCAACAAATCGAAAGTGTGAATTATAAAATCACTTTAAAACCAAATCAAATGTTAATATTGCGATTAAAACCATATTAAAACTCTTCAAAACGTCAAAATTATGACGCATTATACTTGCTTCTGGCGTTCGTCGCTAGATAGCGCATGGGGTGTTATCTCTATGGTAAAAATTGAGAACTTGTTTTAGTTTCTCCTCCTTCCTATGAAGCGCTGAATATTTTAATTTTAGTTGTCAGTTTTATGTAGTGGCCTACCTTGGCATAACTACTTGACAAATTTTTACACCTCACACGTGTTATTGTAGGTTATGTATCAAAGGTATTTTTAAAAAAATAGAAATTGATTTTTAAATTCATTGAAATATTATTGATTGAAGTAAAATGTATGTGAAGGATATTAAATATTAAAATTGCGTTAATGTAATTTATGTTTAAGGCCCTATTTAATTGATCTTCTGCACATAGAAATTACAAGTACATTATTTAAGACTACGTTACCATCCTGGGGGTTAGGATCGATAAACATCTCAACTTCGCGGCCCACATACAGGAAGCTAGCAGAAAGGCGGCGGCGGTGACGAGTTCCATCGCCCGCCTGATGCCCAACGTCGGAGGACCGAAGACGACCAAAAGAAGGATGCTCGGCACCATCGCTCATGCGGTGATGTTATATGCGGCCCCGGTGTGGCACGAGGCGACACTCGTCGCGAGGAACGCCAAGAGACTCCTGTCGGTCCAACGGAAGATGGCGTTGCGCGTAACGTGCGCCTACAGGACCGTGTCAGGCGAGGCGGTGCGACTGCTGGTCAGCATGCCGCCGATAGATCTCCTGGCAAAGGAAAGAGGCGGCAAGCTAGCAGAGCCAGATAGAAGGAGGGCAACCCTCGACGAGTGGCAAGCACGATGGACGGCAGCAGCAACCGGAAGCTGGACGAGACGACTCGTCCCCAGCGTCGAGCCGTGGGTCGCCAGGAAGCATGGAGAACTCTCGTTCCACCTCACCCAAGTCCTGATGGGGCACGGGTGCTTCAACGAGTACCTCTATCGCTTCAAGATACTGGACGACCCAACCTGCTGCCATTGCGACGAAGAAGACACTGCGTGCCACACCATCTTCAGATGCTTTAGATGGGAGCGTGAGCGAGTGTCGGCATCGCTGTACTTCGGGGAATCCCTCACCCCGGAGAACTTGGTCCTCAAGATGTTGGAGAACGAAGAAGGTTGGAAAGTTATCACGGCCTTCGTGATCTCCATCATGAGGACGAAAGAACAGCTCGAGAGGGAAATGCAACAAGGGCGATGAAACGCGCAATAGCCGCGGCTCCCGAAGTAATGCCCAGACGGCGAAACCGGGAGTCGAGGATAGGGGTGAGGTTTTAGTCAGTGCGAGTCTGACACTACCGGCTTAGATCAAGCCGGTGTCTCGCACGAGATTTCCTCATCCCGGCGCAAAGCTTAAAAAAAAAGTACATTATTTTAAAGTTTTTCTTATGCATAACTTATTTTATGCTTGAAAAACTTAACAATAATACTTGTACTTTCAATGTACATACGAGGGGTAAGATGATACTAATAAGAGCGATTAATTAAATACAATTTTATTATAATATGAAATTACGATCGAAGTAGTCGATTACGGTAAATAAAAGGTTAAATAAGTAACAATAAATTACATTGAAAAAAGAAAGTTAAAGCGAATCAATCCTCGAATAAAAGATTACCAATTAATAATTTAAAATGACATGAAATGCGAACATCGTCACAGTACAAAATGCAGAAACTTTGATTTCATAACTAATTTTTCAATAAATTTGTAAATAATAAATATAAACATGTTAGTATTAAGGTTAGACATAATTAATTAATTTTAGAAAATAATATTATAAAGGTTTACTTCAAAACGGGAGGTTTCCGTCAAAGACAATTTAAAATCGTAGTGGCGTCTAAAAGCAATCACGTGATTAAAATTATCGATTTTTATAATAAACAATAATAAAATAGTGTGCGGATCTTACCAAATCTTCGTAAGTGCGAACTTTCACGAAATTCAAAAACAAAACATGGTCGCGGCATGTTATTTTTGATGAATGCCATGGTAACGAAACATCAGGAGTGAGTAACTTTTAGTGTACAACTCGTTTTGAGAAAGACGTGTTTTGTGTGTAGTCCCAGAAATTATGTATATAAAAATAATTAAATTTAATCCACGATGAAGTTTCCTGGTATAACCTACAAATATAATAAATAGTTGGACGATATTGTTAAGTGGTTTAAGTGAAAAAGGTGTAACCTGAATTTTCGCTCGCGCGTCATGTTAGTTTTGCATGGAAAAATCATTACAATTATAGTCCAAATCAAATTTAGTTATAACGCATTTTTATTTTACAAAATATAAATTCAAGTCAAATATTTTGTTAACTCGGTTAATACAATCTAATATTTTGACGTTAGATCTAGACGTAACGATATTTTTAATTTGTGTAATATTTTCCGATGTCTGAAGTTACGAATTAAATGAAATAATTCTTCGACACGAAGGTTTTAGATTCATGTGACCAAACTAGTGTATTGGTGTTGACGTAGCGTAAATTGCCAAATTAACAATTTTTTCGGTCAGCGAATATCCCTTTATTCCGATGTAACTTTAGCTTCACGTCCGCCAGCCTAGATATTTATTTAGCGAATTAATTTGTACATGTTGAAACTTTAAACCGGGATAGCAATTCTCGATGCAGTTCTATTCAAAATACACACGTGTACCTGTCAAATCGCTCGTGATTGATGTATTTTATTTCGTTATCTCGTCCACATGTCGGCTTGCTTGTACAAGTCTAGAATCTTATACATGGGGCTTATGGAAGTTTGCAACAATGTAGTTCAGAAATAAAACCTTTTTGTACCGCAAAAACTTACTAACGTAAACATTCAACGCCACAAAAAACGCGGCATCGTCCAGCTGCATTCGCAAACTTTGCACGTCGATTTGCATGGACAAAGATCAAAGTGATGTGTTTCACTCATAATTTTAGCCTATCAAAGACCGAGGTCGAATTTAAGAACCAATTAGGGAATATAATAGAGATTATTGCGGTGGGGTATTAGTCCCCACAACTGCATTTTTCGATGCAAAACGATATAAAAGGCAGTGTAGAGCAGGCAAAAGCCAAGATTTTGATTGAAGTCTTCACACCTAGAACCTCTGTCGGTTTGCTCAGTGGTTGTCGCTTTATGCGGAAGTGAAAACAAGTCTTGTGAAAAATAAGATTTTAAATCAATAATTAATCAGTTGTGTTGTAAATTACGTGCCATCATCACTCAGGTATAAACAATATCGCGTCGAACATTTATTTAATTAAATATTCAAATATTTGTCGCGATTTAATTCAAATCCGCCGACGCCAAATAATAACAAACTTCTTATTCAAGTACCATATGGTTTCGACTCGCGCAAGAGTATCGAACGTCATTGGAACTTTTGTATCAAATTTATTGAACATTTTATCGAACATTATTTAAACAAATTCGTGTTTAATCCAGTTTCGTTACATTTTTATTAAGCATTTTATCGAACATTATTTAAACAAATTCGTGTTTAATCCAGTTTCGTTATATTTTTATTAAGCATTTTATCGAACATTATTTAAACAAATTCGTGTTTAATTCAGTTTCGTTATATTTTTATTAAGCATTTTATTGAACATTATTTAAACCAATTCGTGTTTAATCCAGTTTCGCTATATTTTTATTAAGCATTTTATCGAACATTATTTAAACAAATTCTTGTTTAAACCAGTTTCGTTACGTTTATTAATTATCGAACAATATTTAAACAATCTCGTCTTTAAACCAGTTTCGTAGATTGTTACATATTAGTGAACTTACTTTAAATGAATTGTTGTCAACGGTAATCACGCATCACGTTCAACACATGTGCTGCGCGCTACGATCGGTTCCTCTGTTGCAATTACCACTTCGATTCCGACGTTCATTTATTGACAGATGTTTTATTTTATCGAGACATATTTTTTTATTCAAACCTTTTTTTGTTAAACGCATTTAAGAAAACGTGCGTTTATACAGTGCCGGCTTTAGTTAATATTCAGATTCGAGAATATTTGTCTAGTGCATTCTTTCGAGCGTGTTCGTCCATTTGTCGGGAAACCGGGGCGAATATACTACCCCTATTTATCGGCGAATCACCATTCGCACTACTACTTCAATTTGGAAGGACTTGAGACTGGACCTCACACCTGACCTTTGACATCTATCGCTATTCTCACTTTGGAGATCTGTCCAAGGATCTTTCCTGAAGGCCAGCACTATTAATGAGAGGATACGTAAGAAACTCTTTATTATTTATAAGTTGTATTGTGTTAAGTGACCCCATTGGTTACCATTTCTATTTAAGGAGTAATAAACTCAACGATGCAGTCGATCGCAACCCCCTGTAAACCTTTTGCTTATTTTAGGATATTTGTTTGAAAGTAATATAACTTTTACTACGCTTATAGTGCGTTAGCATTCATTTATTAGTTTAACGTAATATTTTGCACTTTATTTTTGATGCTAAAGTTCATTTTCCCCTTTCATGGGAACGTCGTATTTAATTTTGCATCAACTATTACCGTTAGTTTTGCATCAGTTTAGTAACAAGTTATTTCAGAATTTCTATGTGTTACATTGCTGTACCAGTTAAAGTGGAAATTAGTAGCTTAAGTATTTCATTGTTTTACGCTGCTAAGCTTCAAATCGTGCTGATAGCTTTTATGCGAAGTCAAGTCAGTTGTAAATATTTGTCAATATACTACAGTGTTTGTAAATTTGAGTGTGCCCTGTACGTATTTTGTCACTATCCCCTATTGATATTATTTCCATTATATTTATGTTGTTACTTATTGTTGTGTTTTATTGTTCTCGTGTGTATATTTTGTTTAGCTATTTTCACCAAAGGAGAGTCTGTCTATTGTAAAGGTAAGGTCATTGGACGAGATTTTTCCAAGGTGAGAATCATCAAGAATAATCAACAAGTTGACTATTTTCCGAACCACGATTGAGGATTGCCCAATCGTCGGTAAGAGACTTACGAATCGCGACATCACGTCACAGGACCCTTTGGCTCTTTTAGCCCACCCACCCCCTTCTCGACTTGAGCTAACCACCCCTATTTATAGCTGTTCAAAAAGGTGTCTTGTTTGCGAATTGTAAGGTAACAAAGGTTAGCAAATTATAAAACTTACCGTTGGATAAGATGAATTTAGATGTGTAAAAGAAGTTTTATGGATTAATCGATAAATTGCTCGATGGATGCAGCTAATTGAATTATACATGGAAGTGGTTCACACACCGACACTCCGACACCGATGTACTTACCATATTCAAGGTTACCAACAGCTAAGAAATCAGAGTTATTTTCGGTAAGAGACGCAAAATTGAAGGGCCTAGTGGAAAAAGTAGTTAAGTCACTTTTTTTTTCAATTTGTTGATTTTTATACTAATTTGTAGAAAATAAATGCCGCAATGTGAAAATGTGCTCAACTACAAATTGAAAAAAAAGTGACTTAACTACTAAAAAATAGATTTATTGCTGGTGGCGATTACAACGCCAAGCATACGCACTGAGGCTCAAGATGCATAACGACAAAAGGTAGAGAACTGTATGCGGCAATGACGAGCAAAGGAATGTCTAGTCTATCATCAGGACAACCCACATATTGGCCAAGCGACCAAGCAAAAATGCCCGATCTAATCGACTTTTACGTGGAAAAAGGTATAAATAACAAACAATTTAAAGTTGAGTCGTCACTGGATCTCACATCCGACCATACACCTGTTCTACTAACAATACACACAAAAAGGCTGCTCAAAGTAAAACAACCAACACTATTTAATAAAAAAAACTAACTGAAATTCATTCAGAATGGAATAAGACAAGCAAATTAAACTGAACATCCCATTGAAATCAGAAGAAGATCTTGAGATTGCAGTCCAACACTTAACTGAAGCTATCCAAAGTGCAGCATGGCAAGCTACACCCGAACAAAGCAAAACGTACATCGAAGAGTTGTGCCCAATGTCAGTCAAACAGCTAATCGCTGAGAAACGAAAACTACGCAAATAATGGAAAACCTCAAGAACACCCACAAGAGGCAGTGCCATCTGTCAGAGACGACCAAGGCAAATGGGCTCGAAGCGATACGGAAAAAGCACATGTATTTGCAAAACATCTTTCCAGCAGCGTGTTCAAACCATTTCCATCATCAATATCACCAAACAGAAGATATGAATATACACAGTTACTTGAATGCACCATTACAAAAATTGGATTTACCAATAAAAAGCTTCAAACTACAAGAGGTCAAACAAGTAATCTCATATGAAATAAATCCCAAGAAAGCTCCTGGTTTTGATTTGATAACTGGCAAAGTGCTACAAGAGGTAACACCCATCAAGTGCCTAAAAATGATTACATTCATCTATAATGCAATCTTAAGACTACAACTCTTTCCTAGTCAATGGAAAGTCGCACAAATTATTCTTATACAAAAACCAGGAAAAATGCCAGAAGAAGTCACTTCATATCGACCAATAAGCTTATTGCCAATGCTAGGAAATATCTTCGAAAAACTACTCCTCAAACGATTAAAACCAATACTGGAAGAAAGATCACTTGTTCCAAACCATCAGTTCGGACAGTTGAACAGGTCCATAGAATAATAAAACAAATCAGCGCCGATTTAGAGTGCAAGAGGTATTGCTCTGCGGCATTTTTGGATGTGAGCCAGGCTTTCGACAAGGTGTGGCATGTTGCCTTGTGCTACAAATTGAAAAAGAACTTACCACATAGTTATTATCAATTACTAAAATCCTATTTACACGATAGACACTTCTTGGTTAAGTATGGAGAGGAGTACACCGATCTATATCCAATCCATTCAGGCGTGCCGCAGGGCAGTGTTTTGGGCCCAATCTTGTATTTGATATACACTGCGGATCTCCCAACATCTACAACGCCGGTAGCAACCTTCGCCGACGATACCGCAATACTCTCCTCACACAATGATCCGGAAACAGCCTCCAGAAATTTACAAAAAGTCTTAATGAAATTCAAAAATGGCTTAAATTATGGAGGATAAAGGCTAATGAAGCAAAGTCCACACATGTTACCTTTACCATGAGAAGAGGCACCTGTCCACCGGTAACCCTGAACAATTGCGCACTGACCAGGCCGAGGATGCAAAGTACCTGGGAATGCACATAGACAGAAGACTCACTTGGCGCAAGCATATATTCAACAAAAGAAAGCAGCTTGTAATGAAACATAGACAAATGTACTGGATGATGGGCAGACATTCCCAATTAAGTCTAGAGAATAAATTACTAATAAGTATTATATAAAGTAATATTAAAACCAATATGGACCTATGGTATTCAGCTTTGGGGAACTGCGAGCCTATCAAACATAGAAATTCTCCAAAGATTCCAAAATAAGATGCTCCGTACAATTACTGCAGCACCATGGTATGTACCAAATGAGATAATCCACCGTGACTTGCAAATTCCCACGATATACGACGAAATTAAAAACCACATTATCAAATATCAAGATCGAATAAACTCGCATCCAAACGAGCTGGCCAATGGTCTGCTAAACAATCATAACGAAATCCGAAGATTGAAACGCTTCAAGCCAACAGATCTACTCACACGTTTTAATTAACTGCTCAGTTCTGAACGAATAAATTAATACTTTACTGTGTATTGTATTAAATAAAGCTTGCGTTAACGAAGTTATATACCGACTGGCTCTTTATTTAATCAACAATACATAAGTCACACTAGGTGGCGCTGGCTATATTTTTAGTATACAGTACATTTCAACACCCCCACTTACTAAAAATACAATGAACATTATAATACAATCTTATTCATTACTAATTCCTAACAACTTCATAAATCGAAAATGTTTATCAGTGCCTAAGCCTTTAGTTAACATATCTGCTGGCATTACATTCGTAGATAAATATTTCAATTCAACTTGGTTATTAGATACAACTTCCCTTATGAAATGATGTCTTATATCTATGTGTTTTGACCTTTTATGATATGAATGATTTGCTGATAAGTTTATAGCAGCCTGATTATCATTATAGAGCTTAATAATCTGATCATCTCCTGTCAATTCACATAACAAATTTTTTAAATAAATGGCTTCTTTTGCTGCTTCAGAAACAGCCATGTATTCTGCTTCAGTGCTAGAAAGTGCAACCGTTTTTTGTTTACTACTTTCCCACGAGATTACCGAACCACAAAATTTAAAAACGTATCCTGTGTATGATTTCCTATCTACTACATTGTTACCCCAATCAGCATCTACAAAACCAACTAATTCTGTACCTTCCTTTGAGAATTTCAAACAATAATCTTTCGTACCTTTCAGATATTTCAATATGCGCTTAGCACATTTCCAATGCTGTTCTGTATGCGATTTATTAAACTGGCTTAAATGACTTACACTGAAAGCTATATCAGGCCTCGTAAGTACGGCCAAGTACATTAAACTGCCTATCAAATTTTGATACGGTATGTTGTCCCTATCAGTTACATTCTGATCACATTCAAAATTTAATTTAGTTTCAATTGGAGTTTTAACTTCATTACAATCAGTCATATTAAATTTCTGTAATAATTTATCAATGTAACTATTCTGACTTAAACTTAAAATACCTTTTTCTCTGTCTCGACTTATTACTATACCTAAACATTCCCTTATCTTTCCCAAATCTTTGATTTTAAATCTAAAGCCCAATTCCTCTTTTAAGGAACTTGATTCGCTTTCGTCATTTGAAAAAACAAAAAAATCGTCTACATACAAAGTCACAGCTGTAATTAAATCATTGTTCCGTTTTATGAAAACACAAGGTTCATATTTCGACTTGACATAATTTAATTTTAACAAGACTGAATTAACTCTATCATTCCAACATTTTGAGGACTGTTTTAAGCCATAAACTGCTCTATTAAGCTTCAAAACCTTGTTTTTGTCTGAATCCGCGCAAACAAAACCTTCTGGTATTTTCATAGAAACGTTTTCTTTTAAAAAACCATTCAAGAAAGCTGTCTTAACATCAAGATGCGTAATATCTAAATCTAGTTTTACTGCCAAAGCAAACAATACCCTTAAAGTTGAATGCCTCACTACAGGTGAAAAAGTTTCATTATAATCTACACCTTGCTTTTGTTTAAAACCTTTAGCTACCAATCTCGCACGATATTTGACTTCTTCAACACTATTCACTTTTTTCTTAAAAACCCACTTACTATCCACCACTGTAACATTTTCTTTTAAGGCCTGCTTTTACAATAGTCGGTTAAGTCTCAGTTACTTTACACTGGTGATAAATCTAACATGATGTCCAATGAGAAGACGTCAAACCTCCTATTAAACACCAGTGTAAAGTAACTGAGCCTTAACCGACTATTGTAAAAGCGGGCCTAAGTTGACAAGATCCCAGGCTTTATTTTCCTCAAAAGATTCCAGCTCTTCTTCAATTGCACTCCGCCAAAATACGCCTTCTGGTCCTGAAAGGGCTTCCGAAACGCTAACTGGATCACCTTCCACGCTTGAGCTCCCTCCACACATGTAGGACACAAAGTCTTTATCGACCTTCGGTTTTGGTTGCCTTTGACTTCTTCTCAATGGTTCTTGAGATAAATCCTCATTGTTTTCTGGAAAATAATCGACGTCATCATCCTTCGACTCTTCAGTTGAAATTGTTGTTTCTTCCCCCACTGAGTCTGACGCCTCCAACCTGTTCTCTATAACAAAACTTATTTCATTAGCTTTTTCTGTTATAATTACATCTCGACTGGTGATGATGTTTCTTGTACTTGGGTTGTACAACCTGTAACCCTTTGTGGTTTCGTCATACCCAACTAGAATATGTTTTGTTGCCTTCTTATCCCATTTTTGTCTGTTTACTTTAGGTATATGTACCATTGCTGTACTACCGAATACCTTCAAGTGACTAACATTTGGTTTCTTGCCGTTCCAAATCTCGAATGGAGTTTTTGAAACACCTGAAGCTACCGAACGATTCATGAGATAGCATGCAGTGTTGCAAGCTTCTGCCCAAAAAATCTTGCTTAAGTTCTGATCAAATAATAAACTTTTTGCCTTTTCGACAATGGTTCGATTGAATCTTTCTGCCATTCCGTTTTGTTCGGGAGTATGGCTATTCGTTTTCTGATGAGTAATTCCATTATCGCGTAGAAATTTTTCAAAAATTTTGCTACAATACTCTCCTCCGTTGTCGGTTCTTAGCATTTTAATCTGTTTATTTGTTTGCTTTTCAACTTTGTTTTTAAAATCTTTGAATTTTTCAATTACTTCATCTTTTGTTCTCAAAAAATAAATGTAACACATTCTGCTGTAATCATCGATAAACGTTAGAAAATATTTTGAACCTCCTACTGACCTTTTCTCCATCGGTCCACAAACATCACTGTGAATCACTTCTAACAATCCTCCAGCTCTACTACCCTTTTTCGGAAAAGGTAAGCGAGTTTGCTTTGCTTCACAACAAACCTCACAATTGAGTTTCTGAATATTTGCTTGTCCTTTGTAAATCAGTCCGTCCACTAAACCTGTTAATTTATCTAAATAACTCGCGTTTATATGTCCTAATCGTCTATGCCATAAATTACTTGAGATTAAAGAAGTACTTAACAAACTCACGCTTTGTTTTTCTAAATTCAGTTTATATACATTATTTTCTAAATTTGCTATTCCTACTAACACATTGTCTTTATTGTAAATCTTGCAACCTTTTTCATCGAACTTAACTTTGTTGCCGTTACGAATTAACTGACCCACGGACAATAAGTTCGTTGTTATATCTGGAACATACTGCACATTCTTTAAAATAACGTTCAAATTAACCTCATTTACAACTGTTTTTATTTCTACATCTCCGGCACTTTTGACTGGAATTTTTGATTTGTTGGCCACCATAATTTCAGTCACTTCTGGTTTACGTTCATCTTTTAACCACTCTTTATTTGCTGTTAAGTGAAAACTGGATCCACTATCGATAAACCATTCCTTTGTATCGAATTTCCGTTCGTAAACACTGCACTTAATGCTAAATTTTGTTTGATTTTTTCTGAGCTTTTATCGTCATTGCTTTCTTTGTTTACATTATTCGTATTTGACATTTTTGTAGTACCTCTACCGCCATCTTTCCAATTTTTCGAATACTGTTGTTTGCTTCTTGCATAAAATGCTGCATTAGAACTCCTAGTGACATCTTCTTGCATGTCAAGCAACTTCGTTTTAATGGAATCTGTGGTAATGTCAATTCCGAAATGCTCAACCGCCATTATCATTGGCGCGAATTTTCCAGGTAAACCTGCTAATAATAGCGAACCAATCCAATTTTCGTCAATGTTGAATCCCGTTCTTCGTAATTTTTGCGAGGTGTCGACGACTTGATTAACATATGATTCCATCGAGTCACAGTTTTCTAATCGTAAAGATATCAGGTTTCGCAGTAAACCAATCTTTCTCGTAAAACCACTGTCATCGTAAAGATGCTTTAACTTTGTCCACACGTCTTTAGCTGTTCCCGCACTTTTTATATGCACAAATAAAGATGGATCAAGAGTTAAAATCAATTTAGCTTTGGCCTTTGCTACAAGAACTGTATCCTTTTCTGTGTCATCTAGGCACTTGGATAACCCTTCAAGTATGAAAACATTTTCGACGGCAAACGACCATTCATCGAAATTTTCACGACCGATAAGCTTTGGCACATTATTTAAATAATTCACTGCCATGTGGTAATAACTTAACACACTTATTTTTTATAATTAACACGAGACTGTGCCCATAACCTATTAAATAAAGCTTGCGTTAACGAAGTTATATACCGACTGGCTCTTTATTTAATCAACAATACATAAGTCACACTAGGTGGCGCTGGCTATATTTTTAGTATACAGTACATTTCAACATATTGCACTTATGTTAATAGAATACTAGGTTGAATTTAATGAGAGCATTCACTGGAATCTTCTCAACATGTCAAATATAAAGCCAAAATTTACTTATTGTTTGTAATATTAATGGAAAAAAAAATTATTAATAGAATAAACAAACCGAATTCTTTGAATACTGTGAACAATCTCAAGATACTCTCATCTAGCGTCGCCTCGTGGAAATTTATTTCACAAAAAATATACCATAAATTATTAAAATTTGCTACTCACACGTACCCTAGTTAATTTGTAGAATATTCGTCTATAATCTCTTTTTATAAGAATTTTATCTTGATGAAATTTAACAATAAAATTTGCTTTGTTACTAAACACCGGTATTACACTTCCAACCATCAAACCGTTTCTGTCCTCGATCTTAAGATGGTTGCCTCGTCTTTTTACCCCCATTCCCTCTCACTCTTTCTCGCACCCTTAACCGGTCAACTTTCTATTTTTGTTGACTCGTCCTTTTAGCATCTTAAAAGATCAACCTTCTGTCTCTTTCATTTCCTGTGTTTACCTTGTTTATATTATATGTTTGAATTTTAAAAAAAAGATTGCGCTAATTTTATAACAAAATTGAAACGCAATATTAGGTACAAACCTCTTGTTATTTGGTAAGTCCATGGTACAAACTAAGGGAAGTAAATTCAACCCTTGGAGTTTGAATACGAGATAATGATATTGAACCCAAAGTACTATTAAGTTTATATAAGGATGGTGCATAAAAGGGCCTTTCAATATCTCAGTCAGATCAGTCATTATGTAATCGTTATGTAGCCGTCAGTAAGTCGTTAACGCAATCGTTATGTAGTTAGTCAATCGTCGTGTTTTCAAGCCAGTGCCGTTTTTGTAATTTCTTGTGTGTGTCAATTATTAAGTGACTAAATCCGGCTGCGAATAATCTTTATTAAATATTGTGAAACGGACTGAGATATTGAAATTCTAAGCATCGATCATTCGGCTCAACTACGTTTATAGCAGCACCTCCAAAACCAACGAGTGGCATCAACATACCAAGTAAGGAATAATATTGTTAAGATTTTGTTTGTGTTTTCTCTCTTTGTAATCTTTTTTTTGTGTATTTGTACATTTTTTCTAAGTAAAGAAATCATACTTCAGTTTTCATTTTGTATTTTTATTGCTATCTGAGAGGTTTATTCCTACGCTTTCAAAGAAGAGACGCTACGAGGATCGAGGATACAAGTTTCCTGTAATTAACTTGTTGGTGGCAGCTTTACGCTATCTCGGATTGGTGTCAGAAACCAATCCCTTTTTTTGTGTAAAAATTTTTAAACTTCAGCCCCGACCCACTACAATATTTCTTATTATGGCATACGGCAAGGGCGTACCCAGGATTTCAGCTAGGGGGGGGCAGCTCATACCTGTTTCGAGAAGATGGTCGGTCAGGTATATTGAAACAAAAAAATCATGAAAATTGACTTTTATTAATTAGTTTGATTATGACACAAAACAAAATATTATATATGCTGTGGTGTTCCGTTCGTTAAATTCGAAGCCACGACAGATATAAATTTTGAAATTTATTGTTGACGTGTTCTTTTCAGTCCACGGACCAACTATTTATTTTTTTGAATTTCGTGAATTCAAAATTTTTACTTTTAACTTTAATTTTCTTTTCAAAAACACTTTTTTCTTTATCCACTTTAAATGAAACGCACTCTTTCAAATATCAACTAAAATTTCGCTTTTATTTTATTTATAACAAATTAACTTTACAAAATTTTACAAAGGACTCGCTCAATTAACGTCCTACCCAGTCGACTGCTCGACGTGGACTGCCCCCTCCTTCCAATGCAAAAGTTCTTCGTCTGCGCACAAAGACATTTATCCAAATTCCAATTCCCTCTTCTTTTAAATTTAATTTACAATAATTTTTGTTACATTTTGAATTTTAACATGTTAATTTTTAATTTTAAATTTTGGATATTTTCGAATTTTGGCTAGGCATTGAAATACAGTTCAACGGCCTCTAGATTTTTAAGAAACATTGCTAATTTTAGTAATTTTGTTGGAAATTTTTCCAATTGGATTTCAATGACTTGCATGTTAAGAATTGGAGAATTTTGGCATTTTATATCAAATTTACATTTTTTAAACTTAACTAAATTATTATTTTTAACAAAAGTATTATTAAGACATGGTCATTATCAATTATTTACAAATTTTAACTGAACTAACCCAGGTAGCACAAAATATTGCGCAATATCGGCGCAACATTGTGCCAATATTGGAAAATTGTGCAATATTGGTGCAATATTTATTATCATTATTGCGGCGATAATGGCTAACATTATTGGTGCAATATTGGTTGCTGATATTGGGGCAATATTGTATATCCATGTTGGGACAATAATTATTAAAAACTTCATTAATATCTAAATAGTACTGAATATATTCTCCCAAATAACTTCAAAGTTATATTATTAGTAATTTTCATCATTGGAAAATGCATTGCTAACACGTAGCTAGAATTTTCATGTTTTATTGATATCCAATATTGGTACAAGATTGCGTAGCCAATATTGCGGCATTAGTGCGCAGCGATATTGGGATAATATTGCATAGCCATATTGGTGCAATATTTACTACCATTATTGCGGCGATCATGGCTAACATTATTGGTGCAATATTGTTTGCCTATATTTGGGCAATATTGTATATCCATGTTGGGACAATAATTATTAAAAACTTCATTAATATATAAATAGTACTGAATATATTCTCCCAAATAACTTCAAAGTTATATTATTAGTGATTTTCATCATTGGAAAATGCATTGCTAACACGTAGCTAAAATTTTCATGTTTTATTGATATCCAATATTGGTACAAGATTGCGTAGCCAATATTGCGGCATTAGTGCGCAGCGATATCGGGACAATATTGCTTAGAGTATTGGAGCAATATTTACTACCATTATTGCGGCGATCATGGCTAACATTATTGGTGCAATATTGTTTGCCTATATTTGGGCAATATTGTATATCCATGTTGGGACAATAATTATTAAAAACTTCATTAATATATAAAGAGTACTGAATATATTCTCCCAAATAACTTCAAAGTTATATTATTAGTGATTTTCATCATTGGAAAATGCATTGCTAACATGTAGCTAAAATTTTCATGTTTTATTGATATCCAATATTGGTACAAGATTGCGTAGCCAATATTGCGGCATTAGTGCGCAGCAATATTGGGTCAATATTGATAACAGACGTACTTCTACCAGATCTTGATTTAGGCATACGGAAATCTATAAAATTATATATTAGTATTAAAATTATTGAACCGAAAACCGAAACCGAATTAAAAACAAATAAGCAAACCTTTTACGCATTTATTTATTATTTCAAAATTAGCAACATTGTGTAACTAAAATGTTATTTAGTTACTATACAACACCCCTATATAATTATCTATTAATCTATTAATATTAATAATATATTATAAAAAAATTAATAATATAATATATAAAAATGGATGTATGTTAGACCGTTCTACCGATTTGGGCCAAATTTTGCACACTTACTCAATAAGGGTCAGAATAGGTTTCTGTTAGAAGAAAACTTTACTTCCCCCCCCAAGGTTTTTCGCCAAAATTTTTTTATTAAAATGTATTGAGATAAATTTAATAGTAAACATAAGCAAAAAGCTTATGTAAAGGTTTTTAGCTTTTTAGATAGACCAGTGTGACATAAAAATTAATTTAGGGCAAAACAGTGTTTGCCGGGCCAGCTAGTAATTTATATTAATAATAAGTTTTTTTTTTAATTTGAAATTCAAGAAAAATCAAAACATAATTTAATATTACAAATTATTTTACCTCCCCCCCCCCCCATGTTATGTAAATAAACGTTCCAAATTTAAGGAAATTTCATTTAACCGTCTTAATTGGTTAAAAGGTTTATTTTACCCCCCCTCCCCCCATGTTATCTTGTATGGTATAATTCACGTTATATTATAAATATGTCCTTTACAGGCAAGAAAACATACTGTTTAAGAATTTTTTTAAACTGAAAAACTTCTATCCATGGCAATAAAACCAAAATCAGCACTAACTCGTTCCTGGTTTCTGCATATTGTTATTTGTTGTAACTGTTTATTTGGAGTTCTATAACCAAATAAATTTTCAAACGGGAATCAACTTATCGCTTATAACTTTAAATTTGAGTTGGCGAAATCTGAAACTAAATTTTATGGAATGAACGTTCTAAACCATTTCACATAAAATATTTTTGATTATTTTCTACTTGTTTGTGGGCGGTGACTTGTTAATTATTTATTTTAAATCTTATTTTATGCGGGTCATCCCTAATTTTTTAACAAACTTATCATTAATATAAATTATAATTATATAGGGGCGTTGTATTGTAACTAACTAAATAAACGTGTTTAGTTACATTTTGTAACTAAACACGTTATTTTAGTTACATTTTGTAACTAAACACGTTATTTTAGTTACACAATGTTACTAATTTTGAAATAATAAGAAAATGCGTAAAAGTTTTGGTTATTTATTTTTAATTCGCTTTCGGTTCGGAGAAGCTAAAACTATACAAATTGGGGAAAATCCAGAACAGAACGCATTTTACGGAGTTCGATCGAAACCTACATTGAATGTAATAATAAATTTTAATTTAAATATTCATAATTATTTTATTTAAAGTTGTAAGATTCCACAAAAAATGATTTTACTACACGGTTTTGCTATAAATAAGGTCCATTTCCCCAGCCCCGCCCATCGCGAATTTTGAATCAATTTTGGTGTCAATCGTTTGTGTGTCGTTTGTGTTCGTTTGTGTTTTCATTATTTTCGTTTGTGTTAGCACCGTTCGCGAAATATCTTCAAATTAACGTGGGCGGGGCTGGGGAAACGGCAGCCCCGCCCATCGCGAATTCCGGGTCGAATTTGGTGTCAAACGTTTGTGTTTCGTTTGTGTTCGTTTGTGTGCTCATTATTTTCGTTTGTGTTATCACCGTTCGCGAAATATCTTCAATTTAAGTGGGCGGGGCTGGGGAAATGCCAGCCCCGCCCATCGCGAATTCCGGGTCGAATTTGGTGTCAAACGTTTGTGTTTCGTTTGTGTTCGTTTGTGTGCTCATTATTTTCGTTTGTGTTATCACCGTTCGCGAAATATCTTCAATTTAAGTGGGCGGGGCTGGGGAAATGCCAGCCCCGCCCATCGCGAATTTCGGGTCTAATTTGGTGTCAATCGTTTGTGTTTCGTTTGTGTTCGTTTGTGTGCTCATTATTTTCGTTTGTGTTAGCACCGTTCGCGAAATATATTCAAAAACATATCCTAGGTTTATTTCCCCGGCCCCGCCCATTTTGAATTTTTGCTCGAATTTGGTGTCAATCGTTTACTCATCGTTTGTGTACGTTTGTGTTTCTATTCCCGTCGTCTCAATATCGATTTTCAACTAGCTGGGAGAAAATGAATTTTTGTCAAGCTCCGAGCAACAACCGCCACATTTCGAAATTATAGCAATTACGTTATTTAAGAAAATTGGTGTTATTTTAGTTGTAAATTTATCAATATGGATAGGTTTCAACTTAAAACAATAAAAATCATTTTTATTTATTTTACTATAACCACAGCAGTGACTTGATGAGATTGGTGAAGTTAAGTTGTAAATAAAAGAGAAAGAAGAGGATTGAACCACCAAAAAAATGGACTGTACATTACAGAGAAGTAAAGTTCCGAATGGAATAAAGTTTGATTATTATTAATTATATTGTAAATGAAAAAAATACCAACCGCAAAAATTTAATTAGTGCAGATTACCTATCTGATATTATTTACATTATATGGCGACTAAAAATAACAAGATAACAACAATTTTTCACACCAGAAAGATAGCTGTATAGAAGCCTAGGTGGAACTCGCTTTAGCGGCAGGTCCACCTAGTTCGACATCATTGTTATTTTCTAGAAATTTCAAATTTAAAAATCCTTTAATCCGAAATTTTTTTTTTGATTGGTAAAAATTTCCTGCGTCTTTTATTATATAAGAGTAAATACCTTTCTTTACAAATAAATATAAAATCGTAATAAGTCGTAAAATAAAGAACTAGTCCGAATTTATAATGCCACGCAAAACAACAATCGATGTCGAAGCTCTATTGGAAGTACTACAGAAATATAAATCTGATTTAAAAGATCCTCATACGAAAAAAATTGTCCCAGTAACTAATCCAGTATGGAATAACATACAAAGAAGTTTGAAATTCGCCGTAACTCTGAAATATATCCACAGTATAGTGCTCTTCAACAGATTTAACGTAATGGACAAGTTAGGATTACAAGTAAATACCGAAGCATTTGAAATAGGAAATAATGCCCACCGCGATGATAATGACGAAACAAGTGAAAATGAAGAAGAAATGATTGAATTTAAAATTACGTTATCTGCGGAGGAATGGAAAAAAATGACCACTGAGCCGGTATTATATAACAGGAAGGATCGACCAAATTCTCAGAGATCTTACGTAGTACTAACGCCATTCCTATGGACCGATATTGTAAACGAGCACTTCTTCGAGCTTACTAGAAAATGTTGTTGTTTGATTTTTAAAAGAAATAATATTCATCCTAATGGAGATAGCTACCTACAGTTTGAAGCACAATGTAAAATATGTCGCAGTGCGTTGATCGGTATAATCGCAAATCCTCCATCACCTGATTCTCGCGTAGTTGTAGATTGTACGTATAGTGGTGATTATCGAATATGTAGTGGAGGAAAGAAACGAAGAATATTCAATGAAAAACGTTCGGAATATGAAAAGAAAATGTTGGATGAAAAGATGTCCCCTGCGTTTTTACAACGGAAAGAAGCTAGTAAATTTATGATTTGTGGAGAATCTGAACCGAGTCATTTGCCCTCTCTAAATGCGTTAAGAATTTTAAAACATAAGGCTCGCAAAGAAAATTTGATTAATTCTGATCCTCTTTTAGCTATCGCGGAATTGAAAGGAAGCTATCCGTTTAATAATATTATCAGGGATGTGGGGTATGATAAGTTTTTTATTCATTATTGGACGGTTTCAGAATTGAATGCTTACCGCACCTATGCTAAACACGTAAAATATCCGCGTATTTCAATTGACGCAACTGGAGGTGTAGTGCAACATGTGACCTTACACACTGGAAGAAAAACAGGTCCCATTTTTTTGTATGAAATCACTGTTATGGATAATGAACATAGCAACAGTCAATTTTCAGTAGGACATATGCTCTCTGAACGACATACTAATATTGCTATAAGAGGATGGCTCAGCGAATGGTTCAATAACGATATGCCTTTACCAAAAATTGTAGTCGTCGACCAGTCGAAGGCATTAATGATGGCCGTGGTGAATACGTTTACTCAATACAGTACTTTGCATAAGTACTTGTCAGTGTGTTCGGGTTTATTAAGAAAGGAACTGGGAAGTACTGAAATTCCTGATTGTATGGTTAGGCTAGATTTTAACCATACGATGAGTTTAATAAGTAGCTGGAATGAATTCAAAGTTACTCCGCCAAGATTTAAAAATTTCTATATGAGATCGATTGGATTGGTTATATCGAGTATGAATTACGATGAAGTAAAACATTTATTGCGGTGCATTTTCGTGGTAGCTCTTAGTGAAAGCGAAGGATCCAATTCAAATGGTGACGTCACATCTTGCGAAATTGCGAAAAGTTATTTAAAGCAGAAAATTTCTTCGCATATCGATATCGATTTTGAGAGTTTCAAAATAAACTTTAATGAAGACGATACTAAGGGAATATTAGCCGAAAATACAATCGAAGATATTACTCCGCCTTCAAGTGTTTTTGACGAAATACAATTAAGTTACAATACTTGCTTTGAGGAAGCTAAACGTGTCGAAAATGTTGGGGAACGTGATAATTTGCAATATTCACCCGGTATTGCCAAAAAGATTCTTGAATTTACCAAATTATTACCACTATGGTCTTCGGTGATGGTACCAATCTTTAATTATGGAAATATCACAGAAACATCCGCGTCATCTGAAAGTATGTTCAATGATTTAAAACATCGAGTATTTAAACATAAGCCATTGCCAGTCAGAATAGACGAATTTATTCAAGTTCATTTGGAAAGCATTACAGGCTGCATGAATATTGTTTCTTCTAAATTTCAGAAAGGTTTAAATGAAGTAGAGGAAGAAAGTATGGAAGAAAATCGTGACAATGAAAAGGAGAAAAATAATGATGGAATACCTGAAACTTCCGAAGAGAACTGGGGTGGAGAAGTTGTCAACCGTAAGGAAAAGAAAAGAAAACCAAACTATTTAGACGCTGACCCAACAATATCATTATACAACGACAGTAGTCGAAGTAAGAGTTCCGTCATCGGTTTATTAAAAAATGGTACTTCTTTAGGTCTCAAAGGTGTAACTATCAAAAATCGAAATTATACTTTCACAAATACTTGCACTTTTGATACGATAACACAAATTTTATTTTCGAGTTATGCCGACAGTGATCTATACTCCAATTTTATAAATATTAATTCTGAAGAATATCTGTATTTCAAATTGATCCAGAACGCGATACGAGATGGAATTACAACACAGTGTTATCGAAAAAGGGCGGAAATTCTTTTGGAAATATTCGAAAAAGAACGATCACAGTTACTTGGAGAAGGTATAAGTATCGATTCTAACTGTACTGCGAATTATTTACTCAAAAAGTTATTTATGAAGTATCCTTGTTTTACAGAAATTAAAAAATGTACATCTTGCGATTGGGAAAATAAGCGACCTGGGGAAACTATAGTAGCCAATTTAGGTATAGAAAATTTTGAATTATTGCAACAAATCATGAATAATTATTTTGAAGATCCAGTAAAATGCGGCTCTTGTGGTGTTTCTTCTATTCCTAGAAGTTTTACGATTGGTCCTCATTTATTCATAGAACCTGTAAACAATTCGGCACCGTACGATTCCCAATTTTCAATACCGCTTTCAAATGTTCCTTTGTCTTTAAATATTTTAGAAAAACATTTTAAGTTGAAAGGAATTATTAGTTTTCTTCCACCGAAAAGCAAATCCCCGTCAGCAATAGGACATTATGTAGCTTATTGTTGGAGAGCTCATCTAAATTCTTGGGAAAAATTTGACGATCTACAAACGGAACGAAACAGGAGCATACGTTCTTCTACCGTTGTGAACTGTGAATATCTTATATATACATTGTAATAATTATTTATTTGCTAATAAACTATTAATTTATTAATATACTAGCTGACCCGGCAGACGTTGTCCTGCCCAAATTTCAATATTTGTCTACATGTATTTTTTAGATCCAATCCGCATAATGACCTTGCGACTTATTTGGTCATCGCAAATACCAAACGTATTAAAAAAGGATTAAATAAATAAATTAATAAAAAATACAAATCAAGGTTTAATAAAAAAAAGTTTAACAAAACTGTTAAGTATTCACAAAAACCACAATAATTTCTAATTTTACTTTATTTTATTTTTGCCAATTACTCTTGTTCTTTGTGTTCTTCCTTTTCCTCCTCCCCTTCGTCTTCTAATAAGGAATTTTCGAAAGCACGCAGCGATATTGCCAATTCCTGTTCTTCTTACATACATACATTGAATTTAATATATTGTTGTGTCCATAAATGGTTGGCTGTTGCGGTATTACATTGTTTATCGTGCAGTCAGAGGAAATATGGCATGAGAAAAGTTTGTATATGTTAGATTAAGTTTTGGTAGTAATTAAGTTTTGTTAGTTTAAGTTTTTGTGTTTCTAAAATTAAACGCCGAATGATAACTTGGGATAGGCAACACAAAAGACTGAAAAATAGGAGATGAGAATCAAAAGGGTGAATAAAAAAAGCAAGAGGGGTTGCCAGAGGGATATAAACAGTTGTTGAATGGAATGACGCGAAAAAAGGATAGTCGTATAATAAAAAATTGAGGAGTCCGATTTTATGAAGCGATTAAGATAGTCGCAAAATCGGGAGTTAATTTGAAGAAGCGACAAAGTGAGTCGCACAATTATAAGAAATTCAATCAAAAAATTGAATTGAATGCTGGAGTTCGCGTGTGCAGCACCATTGGAAGAATAAAAGAGAGAGTTAATTTGAGAGCCACAAGTGGACTGAGATTGTTGCAGGTCAGAAATTTAAAGCAAAAGCAGGACAAATTGGACCAGGCGATTTTTGATAAGAAGATAGTGAATGTGCGATATAGTGTGCGAGTCTAGCCGAGTTATCATCCACATAAAAAAAGGTTAGCATAGAATTTGTTTAATTAAGTTGTTCGAATTTCATGTTTATTTGTTGTTATTTGTTTAGTTTAATCTTATGTTTAGTTATTCATTAAATGTTCTTAAAATTTAGATTTGCGTATTTTCTTTGACTGTGTTGATCAGAATAATTCCACCGTAAAAGCCTAAAGAACCTGTACCCTGAGTTTAAGAGAAAGTCGTGTTAACGGTTCACGGTGGACACAGCAAGTTGGCGACCAACGAGTGGGCGATTTACGAGTGGAGTACGGGCTTTATTTATTAAACCAAACGGTGAAGCCAAAATATCACACAGTTATAAGAAAATTTTGCACACAAAAATAAACAATTTAAAATGAATACGCGCAGTAGAGTTGTGAATGCAAGTGGGGACAGAATAAATGATAATATAAGTGAAGATGAAAGCGTAGAAGGAGAGGTAGAAAGAGCAGAAGTACCGGACGTCCAGACGATCCGAGTACAAGAAAATCCAATGGGGGAAATGTTGAGAATGATAAGGGAAATGAACGAAAAGACGAATGAAAGCATGAATAAAAGATTTGACAACCAAGAGGCTAATTTTGCACAAATGAATGTAAAATTTGATGCGAAATTCACAGAAATGAACGAAAAGACGAATGAAAGCATGAATAAAAGATTTGACAACCAAGAGGCTAATTTTGCACAGATGAATGAAAAATTTGATGCAAAATTAACCGAAATGAATGGAAGTTTGACGGAAATGAAAGAGAATTTAGACAGAATGAATGAGAAAGTGGATACCAAAATTGACGGGGTGTTAAAAACGCTCGATAGTCGGGTGAAGGAATGTAGAGGAGAGAATGAGAAAAAATTAAATAGTCTAGAAAAAGGGGTTAATAAACGGTTTGATCTTGTAAATGTCAAAATGACAGATCTCGAAGTAAAAGTGACTGACGGCATGATGTCAAGTGAGAATGCGTTGCTATCCATGCGTGCGGAGATGAATGTTATAAAAGAAACTGCAACAGAGAAATCGATGGGAGACTTGGTAGAAGTTTTGAAAAACCAAAGTTACCGGGATGGTGATATAGATAAATATACGAAATTCTACGGCGACAACAAGATCAATCCGAAAATATTTATAAAAAACCTAGAAAATAACATCGCAAAAATTAAAGATGAGATCCGAAGAAAGAATATTATCCGAGCCGCAATGAGAGGCGAGACAGAAGTGTGGTTTAGTATGGTGGAAGAAAAGATTGAGAATTTTGAAGATTTCAAGGTCCTATTTTTAAAAAAATACTGGGGCGACAGCGAGCAGAATAAGGTAAAAGAACAGGTGAATGGGGGAAAATACAAGGGACTGGAGAAGTCCAGAGAAAATTATGCCATACGCATAATTAACCAAGCTCTCCAGGTGGAACCTAAATATGACGAAATACTGTTGGTAAAAGCGATTGGGGGACATTTTGAAAAAGATTTAAAAGCGCGAATAGGAATTGAGAAAATAGAGACTATAGAAGGTTTTTTAGATCTATTAAAAAGGTTTGACGAGAATGTGGAGTACAGGTACGAAGCGACAGAACGAGGTCAAATATCACAATTTCGGCAACCGGAAAGAGCAACCCAGCCACGATATGAATCTCAAGATGCGCGAAATGGGGGACATGAACGGGTGTATCATGGTAATAATGCTCGGAATAGGTGGGGTTTTAACAACAATCACAACGATGCATATAGGAATCGAGATCGGGGAGGATGGAACAACCATCCAAGAGAAGATTCACGGCCAGCCGAGAGAGACAATCGGGCGGTCAACCGCATTGAGGTAACTCCAACCGAAATTGGTACGTCAAAACCAACGCGAGTTACGGTCCAGGCAGCGTCTGGATCAAATTTTCCATAATGGGCAAGCAAAGAAAAGGGGGCAACACTTATGTACATCCAAGGGAGTATATAAGTGAAGGTTTGCAAGAAAGCACAAGTGCCGACAACAACATTTGCTTGCCAAAAATTAAGTTAAGTTTTAATGGGGTGTCTTTAATAGCATTAATTGATACCGGGGCCGAAATATCACTGATTAACGAACAAATCATTAGAGAAAATGCGGAAATATTTGTAAAGGGCATACTACCTATACGGAGTATGAACATAATTACCGCGAACAACAAAAAAATGGTTTCTCTAAATCAAATGGTGGTAGGGACGATCGTTATCGGAAAAATCGAAAAATTCGACGGTTTTATGATGATGCCAAATTTAAAAACTCAATGTTTACTAGGGATAAATCTTTTACATCAATTTAGAATGATAATAGATATGGAGCATCGGACCATATCCATTGACGGAAATGAGATCAAATGGGAAGGTGAAGATAACCAATCAAATTTAGACGATAAATTAGAACTTCCAAATCAATCCTTTTTCGGTCAAACATTAGAAAGGAAAAAAAATTCATATTTAGGTCACCATTTGAAATCAGAGTTAAAAACTAAGTTACCAAAAATTTTAAAATTAATTAACAATAACATGAGAGCAGAAAAAAACGAGTCGCGACAATTTGAAACGAATGGGGATTTTGACAACGTAAAAATAAATTGTAATGTCAAATTTGAAGGTATCATAACGAAAATATTAAACAAACATGAACGACTTTTTAATAAAGAGATCACAGTGGCAAAAGGCTATGAACATAAATTAGTAGTAGAAAATGAAACGTCATTTCAGGCAAAAACTTATCCGATACCACAAAATTATAAGAAAGAGGTATGGGCGCAAATCGATCAAATGGTAACAGATGGAATTATCACAAGGGCTAGTACTGCTTTTATTAATCCGTTAATTGTAGTTAAAAAGGCGGATAAAAGCATACGGTTGTGTTTAGACGCACGAAAATTGAATAACATCACAAAACCACAGTTTGAGAAACCAGAAAATATTGAAAGTTTATTTGGCAAAATCGGGGATAATAGTGTGTTCACAAAGTTGGACCTAAAAAACTCCTTTTGGTTAATTCCACTTGACGTAAGTTCAAGAAAGTACACAGGTTTTAGCATTGATGGGGTAACTTTTTATTTTAATGTAGTTCCATTCGGTTTGAGAACATCGAGCTCGGCACTTGTGCGAGTAATGCAAATCGTGCTAAGGAAACATGAGGCATATCTTGTCCACTACATCGACGACATGTTGATCTTCTCGAAAAATGAAGAGGATCATATTAAACATTTGGAAGCGGTATTGGATACTTTAGAGAAAACAGGGCTGAAATTAAATATTAACAAATGTCAATTTATGTTACCAAAGGTAAAATTTTTAGGGTTTAGAATTGACAAGGAAGGCATATCAATTGACAATGAGAGACTGGAAGAAGTGAAGATGTATCCGCGTCCGATAAATCTTCGTACACTACGTGGTTTTTTAGGCATCATGAATTATTATAAAAAATTCATTCCTGATTATTCAAAAAAAAACGCTGGGTTTATTGACGTTGTTAAGGAAAGGTAACGTGTGGAAATGGGAGGCGATACACGAGGAAAGTTTCAATAGTTTGAAAAAGGCAATTTTTGAAAATTTATCTTTATTACATCCAGATTTTGATCTGCCATTCATTTTGCGTACCGACGCGAGCGATTTTGCTATTAGTGGAGTGTTAATCCAGATTAAACAAGGGCAAGAAGTTCCAATACATTTCACATCGCGAATTTTAAGGGGGGCAGAAATCAAATATACAATTTCGGAAAAGGAGATGCTGGCCATAGTGTTTGCATTGAACAAATTAAAATTTTATTTAGCGGGAAATAAATTTTTAATAGAAACCGATCACTCGGCACTCACTTTTATGATGAAGACAAATTTCAGCAACAATAGGGTTTACAGATGGTCACTTTTGATCCAAGAATTCAATTTCGATATTAAACATAGAGCGGGAAAAGACAATTTAATTGCGGACGCATTAAGTCGGAAAGATGAAAAAAAGGGGATGAAATTGAAAGACGTTCTAGTAGCTTCGGTGTATTTAAATCAAAATCAGGGAATGTACGCACGGGAAACAATATTACAATTGCAAAGAGAAACAAGTTTCAACTACATTCGGGAAAAATTAATGACTGTACAAAATTATAGAGGGTATCAATACAGGGAACAATTTTTAGTAAAAAAAATAGGGGAATGTGAAGTGTACGTGTTAAACAGGTTGACGACAATAAATATGGCAAAAGATTTGCATGAAAGATTTGGCCACATTGGCATTAGAAAGACGTTTTTAATATTTCGGGAAGCGTTTTATTGTATTCGCGATTTGTCAGTAATAAAGGATACGATCAATAAATGTACACTGTGCAGTTTAGCAAAGTACAAGAATCATGTTAACCAAAACAGCATCCGAAGCATAAAGGTAAATGAACCAGGGGAGTTGATCGCGATTGACTATTTAAGCAATTTAGTACCAACCGAAGAGGATTTCAAAAACATACTCGTGGTATATGATGTATGCACCAAGTATGTAAAATTATATCCGACAAAAGTTTGTAATACGGAGATAACGATTGAATGCCTAGAAAGCTACGCAAGTGACGAAATAAAGCCAAAACGTATTTTAGCGGATAATGCCACCTACTTTAACAATGACCGGTTCATTGAACATTGGGAACAACAAGGGGTGGATGTTTGTTTTAGTTCAATTAGACATCCACAGGGGAATCCAGGGGAAAGAATTATACAAGAAGTCATAAAATTTTTAAGAGTTCTAACGCATGAAAACCATCCCGATTGGATGGAGAAGTTAGAAAATGTAGAAAATTTTATAAACTGGACTCCAAATGTGCGAACGAAATTTTCACCATGGTATCTTATGAAGGGAACAAATCCTCATCGACCATGGAGGGAAGATCTGGAAGAAAGAAATTTTGTCGATGACATGCGGAAGGCACTAGAAACTGCGCACAGATGTTCAAGAAGATACGAAGAAAAGATGAATAGGAAGATTCATAAGCGATTATCGTTCGATGTAGGGGACAAGGTAATAGTTAAAAGTTTACGCACTTCTAATCGGGCGCACAACATTTGTGCAAAATTGTCATTGCCGTATGAAGGACCATACTGGATAGAACAGGTCGTCAACGACAACGTATATGTGTTAGCATACGAAAGGGGTGAAATAAGAGGTCGATTTCACATAAATCTTTTATATCCATTTGTGAATAATCCACAAATGGACACACAAAATTAATCAGCACCAAAGAGTTGTTACCAACAGTATTTCGGAATTAAAACGGTACCACGAAGAAGAAAATTATACAACACAACTAGGGTCGACAAACGTTGGAAAGAAAGGGGAATAAGAGTCGACAAGAAGTCTTCATGAATCTCCAAGTCTACAGGGGTGTCATTGTAAGATATGTGCTACAATGATTATAAAAAGTGAGAATCAAATACAAGCTGAGCGCTGTATTGATTAAATTTTATCAACGGAGTCGACAGAATATTTGAAAGTAAAGTTGTGATGTATGATTGAAATTAATGCGTGGAAGAACCACGAACAGTACTGTATGGCTTGTGTGAAGTATGGAAGAATTGCTGATAAAAGAAGTGTGATGAATGAAAGATGTTTTAAAAATTTGATGAAAGACAAGACCGTATGAAGGGTATAAAGTATGAGTATTGCAAAGATAAACCAAATTTTGAGGCAACCTTTTGGTTTAATAAAATTTATTTTACTTTGCAAGGGGAATAATGTTGTGTCCATAAATGGTTGGCTGTTGCGGTATTACATTGTTTATCGTGCAGTCAGAGGAAATATGGCATGAGAAAAGTTTGTATATGTTAGATTAAGTTTTGGTAGTAATTAAGTTTTGTTAGTTTAAGTTTTTGTGTTTCTAAAATTAAACGCCGAATGATAACTTGGGATAGGCAACACAAAAGACTGAAAAATAGGAGATGAGAATCAAAAGGGTGAATAAAAAAAGCAAGAGGGGTTGCCAGAGGGATATAAACAGTTGTTGAATGGAATGACGCGAAAAAAGGATAGTCGTATAATAAAAAATTGAGGAGTCCGATTTTATGAAGCGATTAAGATAGTCGCAAAATCGGGAGTTAATTTGAAGAAGCGACAAAGTGAGTCGCACAATTATAAGAAATTCAATCAAAAAATTGAATTGAATGCTGGAGTTCGCGTGTGCAGCACCATTGGAAGAATAAAAGAGAGAGTTAATTTGAGAGCCACAAGTGGACTGAGATTGTTGCAGGTCAGAAATTTAAAGCAAAAGCAGGACAAATTGGACCAGGCGATTTTTGATAAGAAGATAGTGAATGTGCGATATAGTGTGCGAGTCTAGCCGAGTTATCATCCACATAAAAAAAGGTTAGCATAGAATTTGTTTAATTAAGTTGTTCGAATTTCATGTTTATTTGTTGTTATTTGTTTAGTTTAATCTTATGTTTAGTTATTCATTAAATGTTCTTAAAATTTAGATTTGCGTATTTTCTTTGACTGTGTTGATCAGAATAATTCCACCGTAAAAGCCTAAAGAACCTGTACCCTGAGTTTAAGAGAAAGTCGTGTTAACGGTTCACGGTGGACACAGCAATATATAGATATCGTTCGTTAATACGTTGATCCGTTGAAACGTTGATCCGCACTAACGTTGGTCAAGCTAATACAGCGCTTGACCAAAGTTCGCGGCAAGATTCTAAAGTAGCCTATGTTTTTCGTAGCATTGTAAATAGCTTCTACACCAAATTTGGTAGAGATTGGTCAAACGGTGTAGAATTGTATAGAAAACATACATACATACATACATACATTGAATTTTATATATATAGATTATTTCTGTTTGTACAACAAAAATTCATTTTTATTATGAATAATGCAATGTTATCAAAAAAGTATCGTATAAAGATGGCGGGATATTACGTACTTGACATCTTGGCTAATATTTTTAAGGACGGTCCTGATCCATTTCTATACCATTTTTTAAATACTAGTATTATCAATCTATGATGTACTTGTTTATCCTTACATCAAAACATGGTTTTTATTGTTTTAAGTTAAAACCTATCCATATTGATAAATTTACAACTAAAATAACACCAATTTTCTTAAATAACGTAATTGCTATAATTTCGAAATGTGGCGGTTGTTGCTCGGAGCTTGACAAAAATTCATTTTCTCCCAGCTAGTTGAAAATCGATATTGAGACGACGGGAATAGAAACACAAACGTACACAAACGATGAGTAAACGATTGACACCAAATTCGAGCAAAAATTCAAAATGGGCGGGGCCGGGGAAATAAACCTAGGATATGTTTTTGAATATATTTCGCGAACGGTGCTAACACAAACGAAAATAATGAGCACACAAACGAACACAAACGAAACACAAACGATTGACACCAAATTAGACCCGAAATTCGCGATGGGCGGGGCTGGCATTTCCCCAGCCCCGCCCACTTAAATTGAAGATATTTCGCGAACGGTGATAACACAAACGAAAATAATGAGCACACAAACGAACACAAACGAAACACAAACGTTTGACACCAAATTCGACCCGGAATTCGCGATGGGCGGGGCTGGCATTTCCCCAGCCCCGCCCACTTAAATTGAAGATATTTCGCGAACGGTGATAACACAAACGAAAATAATGAGCACACAAACGAACACAAACGAAACACAAACGATTGACACCAAATTCGACCCGAAATTCGCGATGGGCGGGGCTGCCGTTTCCCCAGCCCCGCCCACGTTAATTTGAAGATATTTCGCGAACGGTGCTAACACAAACGAAAATAATGAAAACACAAACGAACACAAACGACACACAAACGATTGACACCAAAATTGATTCAAAATTCGCGATGGGCGGGGCTGGGGAAATGGACCTCTATAAATATGTTGTATGTATAAGAAACTTTGTGTAATTTAAACAACAAAATACGTGTTTGCAGGGACGGTTTGAAAATATTGAATATTTTTAAAATAAGGAACAAATTTAAAAGAAATATATTATACAATAATTTTATTACTAATAATTACATTTAGTTGAAGTTTGCGAGGTTCTTTAAAATTAATAAATTGCACTTTCTCGTAATATAATGGAATCTTTATTTTGTTACGCGTTTCGATCTCATACGATCTTCATCGGACAACTACATAATATTATTAACTACTAATATTTAATTTTGTAGATTTTCGAATGCCTAAATCAAGATCTGGTAGAAGTACGGCTGTTCGTCGTGAATACGAACAATTTTGTCAAACACTCACAAATAGTATACCCAATCAAAGTTGTGAGAAAAGTGAATCTTTATCAATTCAAGAAGAGTTAAATGCTCAGCAAATGAAAATAAATAACGAGGATTTTAGTAGAATAACTGAAGAAAGACAGAAGAATGGGAACTTTCACAATCAGGATAGTTATTCGTCGTTTGATGATTCTAATAGCGCTTCTAGTTCAGCTTATTTGAATAGCGATGATAGTGAGCCAAAATTTCAATCGGAATCAATTGCAGAAAGTTCTTTAGAAATATCATTACGAAATTGGGCAATCGATACAAAAATTAACAATAGTCAATTAGATAAGTTATTAACTACCTTAAAGCCGTACCATCCAGAATTGCCGTTGAGTGCCAGAATACTTCTTAAAACTCCCAGAATATGTAAAAGTTTAGTTATACTACCAGATTCAAGTCAATTCCAGTACTTTGGAATCGCGAATAATTTAAATGACAGCTTTCTTTATGGTTTAGAAAACATTTTCTCAAATCTTGACTGTAACGTAATCGAATTAATATTCAATGTAGATGGAGTTCCGATTACTAAAAGTACTTCGTTACAGTTTTGGCCTATTTTATGTCAAATTTTCATTGAAAATTTTAATGTGAAACCGTTCGTGGTTGCACTACATTTGGGCAAAACAAAACCTTCCAATATAGATGAATTTTTTAAAGAATTTATTGAAGAAAGTAATGGTTTATTGGAAAATGGCTTTCGGTATAATAAAACGACATATACAGTTCAGATAAAGGGTATAGCCCGCATTTCATTATAGCTTCTAGCAGCCGAGCTTCTAGAAGCCCAACATTTGTAATGCATTGACTCTTATGGAACCAAACTCACTTCGGCTGGTAGAAGCCTACCAGCCGAAGTGAGTTTGGTTCCATAAGAGTCAATGCATTACAAATGTTGGGCTTCTAGAAGCTCGGCTGCTAGAAGTTATAATGAAATGCGGGCTTATAGTGTGTGATGCATCTGCCCGGGCACTTATTAAATGTATCAAAGGACATACCGGATATTTTGGCTGTGAAAGATGTCTTAATAAAGGAAACAGCATAAACCACAAACTAGTATATTCCAATGAAATAAGTGAACTAAGAACTAACGAAAATTTTTTAAATCAAATACAACCTGAACATCATTTACGAACATCGCCTTTAGCCAAAATTAAAGATTTTAAATTTATCACCTATATACCTCTAGATTCAATGCATCTTGTGTTCTTGGGGGTGACAAGAAAATTAATAAATTTTTGGATTAAAACATCATTGCAGTTTAGACTTAGTCCAAATCTTAGAAAAATTATGTCTGAAAGATCAGCAAGTTATGCTGAAACTGTTCCAAAAGAATTTAACAGGAAACCACGAACATTTGATGAAATAGATAGATGGAAAGCTACCGAGTTCCGTTTCTTTTTATTGTACAGCGGTCCACTAATTTTAAAAGATTTAATATGCCCTGAACAGTATATCAATTTTTTACACCTAAATATTGTGTTCAGAATGCTAAGTACAGGAAAATACGAAAAGCAGATCAAACGTCAAGACGCTAATGAATTAATCAAAAAGTTCTGTCTGAAATTTGAAAAACTTTATGGACTTTGTGAAATGGTTTACAATGTTCATTCCATAAAACATTTAGTTTCAGATACCGTCGATTCAAATTTAAAGTTGGAAGCGATAAGTTGTTTTCCATTTGAAAATTTACTAGGTTCATTATTAAAATTAATAAGAACTCCGAACAAACAGTTACAACAAATAGTATGCAGGATCCAGGAACGAGGTAGTGCTAATTTCGATTTTATTGCCACTGACAGAAGTTTTATGAAAACAATCAAACCGGACAAAAAAAATTGCTTCATATTAACGCACCATAATAAGATTGCGAAAGTAATAAGAATTAAAAATGAAATTTTTATAAGTAAAATGTTCTCTAGTATAACTAATTTTTTTACTAAACCTTTTCCATCAATGCAAGTTGGAATTTATAAAATTTTTAATTTAGGCCAATATGAATATGAAATACCATTAAAAGAAATAAAATCCAAATTTTGGGTAACACCATATAATGATTACTTTGTTGCGGTGGAGTTATTACATCATGTTTAACTTTTTTCTTAAAAATAAAATATAATTTTTGTTAATAATTTAATTTTTAATTTTTATAAATAAAATATAATGTAATCATACATAAAACTTTAATAAGTTGTCATTATTTAACTTAATTGATAAATTATCAATTATTTACTATAATTTGTTAATAATCTCAATTTAGAAATTAAGTTACAAGAAGGCGTCGTAGGTCTAACGGTAGAGCGGAGGGTTTCAAATCCAAAAAGGACGGTCCGGTTCAGGTTCGAATCCCACCCAGGTCAGTAAAAAAAAGTGTAATTTATATTTCAGTTTAATTTCAGATTTAGATACTGCTCCGAAACTACAACATTGAGAAGAAATAACTAAGCCAATATACATATAAATCAAATTTAAGGAATAGAGAAGAAATAAGTATATATAAATATAAAATTAGGGAAGCAAATTTGTAAATTAAAATAATAAATAATTATCAAAATTTTTTTTTATTTGCAATCGTGGTAAAATATTGGAAGCGATATTGAGCAATATTGTCTGCAATATTGAGCAACATTGCAAATTGTTCTCATTCGTATATTGCGCTATATTGACATCAAGATTGCATTCATATTGCTATCAATATTGAAATTGTTCTCATTAGTATATTGCGCTATATTGACATCAATATTGCATCAATATTGGGCGCGATATGGCCCCAATATTGAAGGAAATATTGCTTCAATATTGCTATCAATATTTCGAAATATTGACTGCAATATTGTGCAACATTGCAATTTGTTCTCATTAGTATATTGCGCTATATTGACCGCAATATTGGGCCAATATTTAAACTATGAAGGACCAATATTGTCTCAATATTGCGTGCTACCTGGGAAAATGTTTTTATTTTTGAATGAAAAATAGCAAATAATAATATCGAAATAAAATTAACTTTTCTAAAATTTTTATGCACACTGCATTTTAATCTGAATGTTTCTAATATGTGACTATTTCAAGCGTATTATCTTTTCTTTGACTATTATTTAAATTTTGGATTAATATTTTCGCTGGATAAATTTTTATTGGAATATTTTTCTTTCTCATCGGGCTTCTATGTTTTTCTTCTTCCGTTTATGAACGTCTTTTCCGTAAATATTTCATCGTATCTTTAATTTTTTACTAATTCTTTAACAATAATTTCAATTTTTCTTCATTTATAACTTTAAAATTTTCCCCCCGCCCCAATTTTCTTCATTAATTTATTATTAATGGCATTCTTCATCAATTCTCCATTGATCTCATCTATTCAAACTTCATTATTTATCATTTTTAATTCCCCATTTATTTTAAATTCATTCATTATTAATTCTTTAAATATCAAATATCTTCACTGTCTTAATTAGTCGTCAATTATTTTACAATTTTATAATCCTTTTCTGTCCATTCATTCGCTTTCAAATTTTTCATTTTTACCCAATCAGATTGTAGCTTCTTCCAACTTTTCTTTATCCATTTTTTTATTTATTTGGAAACACCTATCTATCCATGTTTTATTTTTTTATGTTTTTGGAACACCTATCAATCCATGTTTTATTTTAAACGCCCTCTATTTCGTCAATTTTTCAAAATTTTCACACGCCCATTAGTTTTTTTTAGTCATTCACCTTTTTTTTTATTCGCACACGCCTATTATTGTTTTTTTTTGTCAACCAAACTTTTTTTTATTATTTCTTTTCAGATTAAATTTTTAAGTGTCCATAATTTCTCATTATCCATGTGCTATCGCTGATTTATCAAATTTACAATTCGTCGTTATTTATTTTTTTCTGATCAATCAATCCTTTTCTAAACATGTTTGAAACGTACATGTTTGAATAAATTCATGCTGATAATCCAATTTTTATTTATTTGAATTTTACTATCGAAGTTTAATTTCCAATCAGTAGCTTGTATTTTTATTTGATTGGGCGTTTTTATTTTTTTCTTCTTGTACAGCCCTCTACACTTTAATTTTTTATATCTTGGTATTTTAAATATCACTTTTTTAAATCGTCTTTTTGTTACCTGCTTTAACTTTTTTAACTTGATGATTTTAATGCGTAGTTTTATCCACAGTAATTGTTTTTGATTTTTCTTTTTAAACCGTACACTTTTGATTAGTATTTTTACCCTTAGTAGTTTTTTTAATTTAAAGTTTTTCAATATTATTTTCTTTACTAGAAGTTTTTGTAATATTAAATTATTTGGTCCATTGAAATCTGTTTGTTTGGTTTTTATTTCCACTTGATCACATTTTAAGGTTTTGTTATTTTTAATTGTTTTTATTTTAATTTTGTTTACACCCCTATTCAAATTTTTATGTTTCTTTTTGTTTCTGTTATTATTGTAGAATTTTCGTAATCTGGAAACTCTTAAAATTTTTCTCTTCTTCTTTGTTCTTATGCCTCTAGTTTTATGTTTGCGTTTTGCATATAATTTTCTAATCTTCAAATATATCCGCTTGAAACTTTTTCTTGCTTCCACCACGTTAAATTTTAGATGTTCTCTTACTTCAATCACGTTTTCAAAATTTTCGTCAATTAATTCCGTTGATACATCAATGTTACATGTTTCTTTATTTTCGTTCAACAATTCATCCGAAACATCAACGTTACGTGTTTCTTCCAAGTTTTCCTTGATTTCGTTTTCTGCTTCTTGTAGCGACTTGTTAATTAATTTTGGTTCATCTTTTACTATTTCTTCAATGGGTTCTTTAATTTCACTTTCCGCCTGTTTTACCTGTTCAAATTTTTCATCGTATATCATTTGGAAATCGTTATCTAATTTTTCTTCCAGTCTTTTGGTAGCGTCTTCTAATAATCTTTTGGTAGTTTCTTCTTGTCTTTTGTTAGCGTCTTTTATATATCCTCTCAGTATTCTGAGCATCTCTTTCCACGTTAAACCTTGATCTCCTTCGTAATTCATTTTGTATTGTGATATTAATTTTGTTTACAAAATAATTTTATTCCCAAATTAATCCACATGTGGTTATTTTTATCAATTTAAAACGTTTATCTATTCTGCACATTTATGTATGCACGTGCATCTCAATTTTCGAATGTTCCAACGCAACAGTTGTTTTTAATTTATTGTTCGCAAATGTTAAATGTGGTTATTTATCATAACGGCCTTAAATTTTTACACCAAATGTTGTTTTTAATTTATGCACGTTTTATTCACTTTATTAATAATGTTGCAATAATTGCTCTTACCTCAGGGTAGTTAATCTCCGGTCGTGGTGTCTCGAGCCTCCACTTTGATTTTCCAATTTTCTAGTTGAGAGCATGAGTTACTCCTAATGTCAGGGTTATCGTGGTTTCGAGCCTCGAGTTGGGAGCCAAATTTTATATGCTGTGGTGTTCCGTTCGTTAAATTCGAAGCCACGACAGATATAAATTTTGAAATTTATTGTTGACGTGTTCTTTTCAGTCCACGGACCAACTATTTATTTTTTTGAATTTCGTGAATTCAAAATTTTTACTTTTAACTTTAATTTTCTTTTCAAAAACACTTTTTTCTTTATCCACTTTAAATGAAACGCACTCTTTCAAATATCAACTAAAATTTCGCTTTTATTTTATTTATAACAAATTAACTTTACAAAATTTTACAAAGGACTCGCTCAATTAACGTCCTACCCAGTCGACTGCTCGACGTGGACTGCCCCCTCCTTCCAATGCAAAAGTTCTTCGTCTGCGCACAAAGACATTTATCCAAATTCCAATTCCCTCTTCTTTTAAATTTAATTTACAATAATTTTTGTTACATTTTGAATTTTAACATGTTAATTTTTAATTTTAAATTTTGGATATTTTCGAATTTTGGCTAGGCATTGAAATACAGTTCAATATATATATATATATATATTGTTATGACCTTAGCCTCGCGTTGGGCTGTCAACTTGCTATGTCCACCATGAACCGTTAACACGACTTGCTCTTATCTCAGGATGGCAGGTTCTTTTGACTTTTACGATGGAATTACTTTAATCACACAGTCAAAGAAAATACGGACATCTAATCTTTATAAACATTTAATGAACAACTAACATAAATTTAACATAAAATCAACAATAACAATATAGCAACTAGACAAACATAAACAATAAACAAAGATTTACAGTTACCTTTTCTTTTCTTCTAGATCGCACACGCACTTTCCCGCGGTCGCACGACACAATCCTAGTTTCCTATTTACGTCTTGACGCAGGGTTTAGTCACCCCTCGCCTTCCTTCTTTCTTGATCCAAATAAACAGCGCTTATCTTGAGCAATAGATAGCTCTTTTCTTTTTCTCCTATTTTAAATATTCACTCCACTCGGCTTTAACTCGATTTAGGCCTATATAGTCTTGGTTCTCTTGGTTGGTAAACGGTTTGCCGTTTTATCAACGCCTTTATTTATTCCAATGACGCACTTTTGCATTCATTTGCCCGCGACTTAAATCCTTGTTTCTCAAGATTTTAATAGATAGATTTTAACACTTTTATCGGTCCTGCGTCTGATAACGTCTTGCCTTTTTTTATCACCGTTGTTTATCTACCCTTATTTCTATTTAAAGTCGGGAGCAAATCTCGCCCAGCTACCCGCTTTCACCAATTTGGAAGGAACTCTCGTTTTTTTATTATCCTCTTATTTCTATGGTTACCTTTTTTTATCATTTCTAAATTTGCCTACTAACATTTTTATAATTACAATAATACATTTTTTTTTTAATTGTTTTTGACAAACTTTTCTCATGCCATATTTTCTCTGACTGCACGACAAACAATTTAATATCGCAACAGCCAAATATTGATGGACACAACAATATATATAATGTTGTGTCCACCACAAGCTCCCTCATAAATGTGTACGGGATACACAATCAAAATAAGAGGGAGGATATGTCCATTTTATTTAGAATCTTTTGTTCAGGATGAATGTGAATAAAATTAAAAATGTTACTAGATTTAAGTTTGGTTTGTAAGGATAATAAAAAATAAAACATAAGCAGTCAGATACGAGTGGTAACCAGGCCAAAATAATAAAGAGCGGTAGGACAGTTACAGAAAAGATGACTTGCAGACCAGTTGTGTTTTGCGGAGTTGCAAAATAGATGACCCGCAGATCGGTCGTGTTTAAGAGTTGCTGATTAGAGTACATCCAGACCAGTTGTGTTTGAAAGCAGTTGATAAATTAAATAGAAGGAGAATTAATTGTGGAGCAGTTCCAAAGATAAAGAGAGTCACAAATCAGTAGGGTTTGACGCAAATAGAAAGCAGGAGAAGTAAGGGTGTTGCAGAATTGGACCGATTTGAATTAAAAGAATTGGTTAATTTGGTTCAGAATTGGACAACGGAACACAAGAAGTTAGTACGTTGAGAAGGATAGGTGAAGGAAGAAGTGGTCTAAAGTTCGTCAGTGCGCGAGATTAAGTGCGATAAACGGAAACAATCAGATAAGGTAAAGCTTTACAATATTCTATCAGAAAATCAGTAGGGATTTTAAGTTGTTCGATTATGTGTTGATTGTAGTTAGTAAAATAATTGTATTGTTGGTTGTGGTTATATGTGAATGTTGATAATAAATTGTGTTAGATATGTCCTGTTTCTTATTTTGATTGTGTGTCACGTATGAAGAATCTTCACTAATAAGCGACCCTGAGCGCTGAGAGGACATAAAACGTGGCGCCCAACGTGGGGCATCAGGTGATTACACAATCAAAAAGAGCAGGGTTAGTAGGACACAATAAGTACAACAGTTGGCATAACAATGAATACGAGGAGTGGTGAAAGGTTGTGTGAGATGATAATGGCACAGTATAAAAGCATGAAAGAAGAAGGTGATAAAAATTTGGTTGCAGCTATTAATGATAAGTCAACTAAAAATTTTGCTTCTGTTGATGAAAAGTTTAAAGGCATGAATGAAGGGTTGAATGGAGTGAGACAAGAGGTAAAATGTAGTCGTTTAGTAATAAAGGAAGTTAATGTAAGATTGAATGAGGGAGCAAGAGAGAATGATGATCCAAGGAAGGAGTTGACAGAGGAGGTAAAAATACGAGGGGATAAAATAACACAACATGTTGATGTTAGGGTAACAGAAGTAGAAAAAAGGCAGATAGAAGGGTTAGAATGTGAAGAGTTGGTGAACGACACAACTGCAAAGTTGGTGGACAAAGACACAGTAAAGTTGGAAGAAGAAGTAACAATAGGAAATCCAACACCATACACAGATGAAGATAGATCCTACGCAACATTAAGTAGAAAAAACTTTAGAAAGCGGTATTTAAAAATTACAAAACATACGTGCTAAGTCAAAATTAGAATTGGGGGGTATGCCAACGAACGATAGAGTAAATGTGCTAAAATGGAAAAATTTTAATTCAAAGATCGGTTTACAAAATAAAGATACAATGTGTAAATACTTAGAACCAAATCAATTCATTGCTACACAATTACAAACGGGAAACATTCGGGTTGAATTGGCTAATAAAAATCTACAGAACAATGACATAAAAAATAATTATGACAGTTCACGACAAAATGACGGCGACAAGAATAAAATTTTGAAATATCTGAAAACTGACATTAAAATTAATAAAATTTCACGACGATTTAAGAACGATACAAATACTTACATAAGAAGCATGGAAGAATATAAGCGTGTGAAATGGAGAATGTCACGGATAAATGTACTGTATCCATTCGTAAATAGGATAAATCGGATGAGACAGTAAGGTGGGGTTAAATGTGAATCATTTTTAGGCCCAAGTTGGAAATTTAATAACAATCATTTTTAGGCCCAAATTGGAAATTTAATAACAATCATTTTTAGGCACAAGTTAGAGATTAAAAGATACCAAGGTCACAAACCAAGTGAAATTGGACAAATAAATCCAGTTTAGGTCGGAATATGAATTCAAATCAATTAAAATAAAAAATATCAAGATGAAGTTTGGAAAGAATCAGAGTTAATTTAAAAGGCAAGGGGTTTTCTGATGGAACAGGTATTCAAATATTGAGGATTAGGAAATAAAGGGGGGTAATTAGAAGAAGTTAATAGATGAAGTTATGTGAGGTCGATAGATACCCAATATAACTGAATGAAAGTTGAGGGTGTAAGAAGACATTGAATGATTATGAAGTTGATCGATACCCGTCAAGAAGGTATACTTCGGGTGTAAGGAGACAATGTAAGGAGATAATTAGGGGGGCCATTAAGAGGTTGATGGTGAATATAATTTAATGGGGAAATGTAGATGAGTAGTTTGATGAGTAAAAGGAGGAAATATGGGAATACCGAAAAATGAAAGAGCAGAAATAAAACCAATTGTCATGGGTTGACAGATAAGATGATTTAATTCATATTTAGATCCAAATTGGAAATTAACAAGATTCATATTTAGGCCCAAGTTTGAGATTTAATAATTCATTTTTAGGTTCAAGTTAGAGATCAAATAATACCAATGTCACAAACCAGGTGAAATTGGACAAAGATTAAAATTTAGGCAAGATTCGAAAATATAATTTTGATAAATGTGATGTGAAGGGGTGAATACTGAGCAATTTAAACAATAATAAATTCGGGACATGGCAGTATGAAAGAAGTTAGGAAGAGAAAACAGGGGTGAAAAGTTGTGTTATATTAAACTGGGTGTGAAAATATAGAATACCAGGCATCTTTACTAACAAGACTTTTAAAATAAGTTTACCTAAAATAAAAGGGAATCTTCAAAAGAACAACCTAAGGTTGGGTATAAAAGTTTGGACAAGACAATAGAAAGGGAAGACTGTGACAAGCTGTGCGCTGTGCAGAAAGTGGGGTTAAATAGAGTCTACAAGAATCTTCAAGAGTCTACAAGAATCTACAAGGGGAAGTCGAGGACAAGCTGTGCGCTGTCTCGATATTATAAGTGTAGTAATCTACAAGGGTAGGGTAAACTAGGAAATTGTCCAAGCAAATTGAGAATGAATGCAGTTGGAAGCATGAGAGTAGAATAGGGAGATGATAAAGGTAAACATGAATGAAGAGTTAGAGGTACAATTGAGAGTGTTAGAAGGAAAGATGAAGGGTATATGAAGAACGGTTTACATGTGAGTAACAGAGAACTTGAGGAACCAGTATGGTGCATAAAGGATGCAAAGATGAAAATAAATATTTGAAAGTTACCACAAGGTATCAAATAGTTATTGTAACTTTGCAGTGGGGTAATGTTGTGTCCACCACAAGCTCCCTCATAAATGTGTACGGGATACACAATCAAAATAAGAGGGAGGATATGTCCATTTTATTTAGAATCTTTTGTTCAGGATGAATGTGAATAAAATTAAAAATGTTACTAGATTTAAGTTTGGTTTGTAAGGATAATAAAAAATAAAACATAAGCAGTCAGATACGAGTGGTAACCAGGCCAAAATAATAAAGAGCGGTAGGACAGTTACAGAAAAGATGACCTGCAGACCAGTTGTGTTTTGCGGAGTTGCAAAATAGATGACCCGCAGATCGGTCGTGTTTAAGAGTTGCTGATTAGAGTACATCCAGACCAGTTGTGTTTGAAAGCAGTTGATAAATTAAATAGAAGGAGAATTAATTGTGGAGTAGTTCCAAAGATAAAGAGAGTCACAAATCAGTAGGGTTTGACGCAAATAGAAAGCAGGAGAAGTAAGGGTGTTGCAGAATTGGACCGATTTGAATTAAAAGAATTGGTTAATTTGGTTCAGAATTGGACAACGGAACACAAGAAGTTAGTATGTGGAGAAGGATAGGTGAAGGAAGAAGTGGTCTAAAGTTCGTCAGTGCGCGAGATTAAGTGCGATAAACGGAAACAATCAGATAAGGTAAAGCTTTACAATATTCTATCAGAAAATCAGTAGGGATTTTAAGTTGTTCGATTATATGTTGATTGTAGTTAGTAAAATAATTGTATTGTTGGTTGTGGTTATATGTGAATGTTGATAATAAATTGTGTTAGATATGTCCTGTTTCTTATTTTGATTGTGTGTCACGTATGAAGAATCTTCACTAATAAGCGACCCTGAGCGCTGAGAGGACACAAAAATATATATTAATTTAACAGTAATCTTCTCGGGTTTGCCGAAAATTTGTCTATGACAGTCTTTTCAATAAAATCACTGTTTTCCTTTAAATAATTGCGATGTACGCTCATCAGACATAAACCCGTAAGCCATTCTTCACCCATGGTGCTTCTAAGCCACGTTTTAACTCTTCGCAGCGTACTGAATGACCGTTCTACGGTCGCCGTGGTGCATGGGATAGTGCTTAAAATAATCAATGCCTTTCTGACAGCAGGGTAAAAAACGTTGGCTTCGTTGAACAGATCAACTACTTCTATGTCCCTTAATTGATCACCTGATAAAGCCTTCTTCACCCATAAATTATGCCAAAGGTTCAGTTCTCCGGTGATATCCAGGTTATAAAATTCTTGGAATGATTCTGCGTTCTTGTGTAAGTCTGTAATGCTGGTTTTGGTCATATACAAGGGATGTAGCTTACTTAAAGCAAACGCCGGAGTGTTTTCTTGGGAGAATCGACTATTCAACGATGAAATGAGTGAATCAATGTATGGTATTATCAGGGAACGCCGCCAATATTCGTTATCATTGTCTGATGGCGGATTACTTCTATGTGTTTGCTTGTGAGCAAGACGTGGAACCGAAATTTCTATGTTCAAATCCATTGCAACAGCTCGCGCTTTTTGAAGCATTTCATTACTTATTCTATCAGGAAACTCGCGGTCATTTCTGAGAATGTCCTTGATATTTTTTATGTGTTCCCCCACCGAGATCATGTCGATCGATTTAGCTTGGAGTGCGTTAACTACTGGTTCTAAAACTGCTGAATATTTGGCTATTGTTTGTAGAGCAACAATAAACACTGGTTTTGTAACGGCTGAATGCAACTGATAAGCAGATTTTCTGGTGGCATAATTTCCCTGTACGGATAACGTTTCTAGAGATTTCACAAGCTCTGGGAAATGTTGAGAAAACTTTCTGATTGATTTATATTTTTCGGACCATCTCGTCTCACACAATCGTGATAGGTTTGGAGCGTAGTTTCGACGTGTAGTCGATTCTCTGAAAAACGTTATAACATCCTTTACAGTGGCGATAGTATTTCTAATTTCTGGCACTGCGTTCGCATCATTCACAACAAGGTTGAGTTTGTGACTTGAGCAATGAAAATATAAAGCACGAGGATATTTTTTTCTCAAAATGGCTTGTACGCCACCCTCTTTCCCTGCCATTGTAGAACAGCCATCGAATCCAAACCCTACGCAATCTTCGGTTGGGAGGTTAGAACTAATCAAGAAATTGTCAATTGCTTCGGCAATTGATAAAGCATTTTGTGCTTTTAGTTCAACGAACCCTACAAATTCTTCTCTGATTTTCCTTTTGCTTTCGTCGTAGAACCGCACGCCTATTGACAGCTGTTCTTTCCCAGCTACGTCTGCTGTTTCATCAGCTAAGACTGCGTAAGCCATGGTCTTCTGAACCTCACTTATTATATTCTCCTTAATAACTTCGCCACATAAATTTATCAATTCGTTTTGTATTTTTGGCGATGTGTAAACTGCATTGCGACGGCACTTTTCCAGGTGACTCTTTAATTTGTCGTCCCCTGAATTTATTCTCAACTTCAATAAATCTATTAAAACACCCTCATCTGCTTGTTTTCCCCTAAGAGGCATATCATGTGTACCGCAAAATACTATACAAGAAGTAATTGATGACAATATTTGTCTGTTTTCTTCGATTGCTTTTTGGTGTCCACTTTGTAGTTGGATGTCTACAGGAACATTTTCAAGAAAATTTTTCGCAGCATTTGCCGCTGTTAGATGAAGGTTGGTCGTTGCATGCTTTCGGCAGTCTTCATGCATATTTTTGAACTTTATATATGGCCTGACCATAAATGATCCCAAAATTCCTCTCACAGTGCTGATGGGCGGAGGGAACAAAACACAATGCTTACAAAGAGCGCCTTTTAGTCGCTTGGAATATACTAGCCATGGTGCATATTGATCCAACCAAGCATGATTAAATTTTCTTTTCAAATGGCTTGCATCACTTTCAAAATCGTAATTTCTGGGCGGGATCCAAGGATTTTGTAACAACTCCCTCTTCTTTTCCGTCGATAGCTGGGTAGCCAACCCAACATAACGACCCAGATCATTTTCATGATAGCCATCGTCCAATATAATTTCAGGATCGACGTTGACGTCATAAGTTTGTTGGGATGTCGATGGAGAAGAATAGTCGGCAACAGATATATTTACAGGTTCTGCTGGAGAATGTGACGCTTGTCCAATGTTAGCATGCAATGATCTTGGCATTACATGAGTAGTTTTATCATGGTTGTCATTTTCATCGCTTCCACTGCTACTTTCCCGACCTTTTTTTCTTTTTTCGCGTGTTGTCCCTAAAAAATGGATACACAAAATTACTCTTACGGTGTTTAGGCATAGGACGAAAATAAAGATCAAGATACCTATAAAACATCACATTCAAATATCATTTACTTCCTATCAGTAAAAGTAAAATTGTGATATTCAAAATTCGTTAACTTTGTGGTTTAAACGCCAAATAATCAAAACATAATATACAATTATAACAAAACCACGTCTTGTAATTAATAAATTTTAATATTGTAAGTAATTAATATGCTAAAGATATACACTTACAAGAGAGACCTCCTTAAACAAATCAAATAATCATATTAGGTACATATTGCGATATCGAGATACCACGTCAATGGAAGTACGTTATTTAAGATTCAAAAATGTTGTTATTAATAAAGCATGTGACTTATCAAAGTAATCAGAAAAACTTCGTCCGATACCAAGAAATTTAGTTCAAAGTCAAATGATTTGTAAAAAAGGACATAAAGCAGGTTTGAATAAAATAAATTTAAAATGTATCATTTAATAATTGTCTTTGTTGAAAATGTTAATTTATAGTAAATGAAAGATTGTTAGTAATAAGAAAGGTATTTCAAAAGTTAGAAGTTTGTTAATTGATTGATTAATGTAAAAATTTATGTTAGCGTTAAATTTATATAAGTTCTTAAATCATTACGTGAGTTCGAAGTGTCACAAGTCAATGAACTGTGAATGGAAATTTCATGTCCAGCATCTTTATTTATTCAACTACGAAGCACTTAGGAAGAAGTCAATCCAATCTGAAAATATAAAAATTTTACTTATAAAATTTCAACGAGTCACAATTGGCTTAATCCATACCTGTACTGTGAAACTTTCGATAATATTGATTTTTCCGATCAACCAATAAAATGCGTCTACGCAAACATCTAGATTGCGATGAATTTCGAGAGAGGAAAATTAAAAACAATCGAAGAGGTCCTTGTGTTAGATTTCACACGTGAATGGTGGCGAATTTTAATCGTCCTAATAAAAAATTGATTTTATAGTGAAAATAATTAGTGAAAGTATAAAATACGAGTGTAAAAATCAGCAAAATAATTACTTACCTATGTAAAACTAAAAATAAGTTGAAAAACGTGAAGGATTGAAAATATTTCTGAAGAATTAAAAATCACCACAAAACGAGGTTAACAAACTGCAGCTGGGAGCTTTTCATGGTAATGAACCCATTGAGTGTATTTTGGTGCGCAATTGTACCATCTCCAGTTCAAATAAAGAAAAGATTCCTGAATTTACTAAGGTAACGTGCACATTAAAGTACAATTTTAAAATAACTAAGTGAAATTTTCGGACTCCATACGACACGTGTTTTTCTTTATTTAACGTTCAGAATTTGATAATAGATTTAATAATAGAACTTTTTAATATAACAAAACCTTTATTTACATTTGTGTGCTAAATAAAAACATTAATATTTTTGTAACGAAGGATATTTATTTTGACCTGTTCCGCGCCATAATTTTATTTACAGTATTGGTAACGGAACGAACTCACCCTGTACAAGGTAAGACACATGCACTACGAACCAGCTAAGCCGAGGCATATTATTTCCATTAATTTTTATTTACTAAATTTCACATACTTTTCCATTGACGGGGTACATTTACGTACACCCATATAAAACATTAACAAATAGAACCTTTATCCCCATTAGCGAGGGTGTTCATAGCAATTTTGGCTAGCCCAACGTGAGGCTACGTCAGCTCATAGCAAATTTTGTAGCACAACGTGGGGCTCTCTTAAAGGACTACGTCCCTTCATAGCAATATGTATGTGTTTTGTTTTGACTCACCTCTTTCAAAGAACTTGATTTCCTGATATCCATTTGACGGAGTAATATTTCCAGTTGTTGCGCAGTAAACGTAAATCTCGTGTCGCCGCAACTAAACTATTAGACAATATGGCGCACCGAACTGAATTGAATTGTATTCGAACTGAATTGCCTTGCTCTGCCTCACGATCCCGCTTATATATTCAAATATTCTCGCTCCCGAAATACGTAGAAAATACTCGACTCTATTTCCATCCTTGTCTCATACGTGCTATCACTGTCTTTCCTTTCCAGAATAGTCCATGCTAGAACGTTCTTCGTGGTATTGCTATTCAATACAAGATGTGCTATCTATTGACCGTATAAATTGATGCTTGATGCTATTTCTCTTTACTGGAAAAAGTACTGTCGTCCGTAACTAGATAGCGCTAGATGTTGTTTTCTCCAAATTATATTCGGCTTTAATCCTGGCTCTGATTATTTCGTCGGGAGCGGAAACTACGAGATGCGACGGTTTCGCGGGAGATTTAAATTATATTGCGTCGCTAACAGTATACTATATCGAATGTTGTAGAATATTTAATTATTATAGATAAAAAAATATTAAATCAAAATATCTGACTGAAAAGATATTTTGTTTCCAACACTTCATTGTGCGCAGAGTAGGTAACACGTTTTTAATTCCCACTTGCCAGGAAAATTGACGTTTATTTTATCTTCTAGGGGGGGGGGCAGCAGCCCCCCCTGCCCCTACCTGGGTACGCCCATGGCATACGGATCTCGTTTAAATTTCAAATGAAAAAACATCTTTAAAATGTTAACCAATCTAAACATAAATTCTATGAAAAATCCCTAAAACATAACCAAAGTTACTAGACAAATGCGGTGTTGCCGAGGTTTAACTAAGGCGACGTTAAACACGAGTGGTGCAATGCAACCTAGATTAAGGTGCACCTTATAGTTAAGGGTTCCTTTGCTAAGCGACACATTTAGTCATACATGGTGCAATCGGGCATTAAGATCTTCTTTCTAAGTATGTTAGGTATTACCTGTAATCCGACTTGAGTTCGGGACGCAATTTACCCGTACTTTTTTCTGACCACTTCAAAAACCTTCGAAAATAGTGACCGCGGGACGCAATTTACATGCGCCCGGTCAAACATATATTTTCCGCAAAGTGTTTTGTTTATTTCTACTATATAAACCTTCAGCTCTCCGAATATCTATAGACTTTTTAAAATTGCGGTGCGGTATATCGTGCTATCGCCGCAGATTTTTATAACTTTCATTACATTTATATACAGTTCACTCTTTAACCTTCGTGGGTCGGAACATTGAAAAGATATATAAAATAATATATCTATGTTGCCTACTTGACCGCCGCGTCGCTGAGTTTCTGAGAGAAATGGATAAGATAATTATATGATTTTTGATTATCTTCATTTACTTTGGCGCTTACGTTTATAATTATACAGGTCCGTATTTAAACAAAAAGACATGTTTATATATTGTAGAAAATAATTTGTAATGACAAAAAAGAGAAAAATTATAGATAATAATTAATAACACAATATACAATAATAAAATTAAATTAAAAAAAGGAGGGTCGCTATATACTACAATATTATCATTTTAAAAATTTCTTTTAAATCACTTTGTAACTATCTTAACTTAATTGTAAAAGTACACAGGCTGAATGACATTAAAATATATATGAAGGGGTAATTCCTTAAAAGATGCCTAAATAAAAATTATGAACAATCTCAAATAATATTACAATTTAATAAGAACACAAAAAAATTAATTCCTTAAAGCACATAATGTTAATGGATACTTTGTTGACATAAATAACATAAGCAAGCGTTTCTCAGCAATCACCAAGCTCCATTTCATTTCATTTGAAGTTGTAAAATTCAATACCAACGTTTACTAGCTATTATGAGTTTTTAAATGACGTTTTAAATCGAATTTTCGTGCACATTTATAATCACATATCTCACAAGAAAATGGTTTCTCGCCAGTGTGAGTCATTAAATGAGCTTTTAAATTTGATTCGCGTGAAAATTGATAATCACATATCTCACAAGTAAATGGTTTCTCGCCAGTGTGAGTTTTTAAATGAGCTTTTAAACTTAATTTACGTGCACATTTATAATCACATATCTCACAAGAAAACGGTTTCTCGCCAGTGTGGGTTTTCAAATGCTCTTTTAAATAGAATTTGTGCGCACATTTATAATCACATATCTCACAAGCAAATGGTTTTTCGCCAGTGTGAGTCATTAAATGAGCTTTTAAATTTGATATCCTGGCACATTTATAATCACATATCTCACAAGCAAATGGTTTCGCGCCAGTGTGAGTCAGTAAATGATCTTTTAAATTTTTCTTACGTGCACATTTATAATCACATATCTCGCAAGCAAATGGTTTCTCGCCAGTGTGAATCATTAAATGATCTTTTAACTGTGCTTTCTGTGCACATTTATAATCACATATCTCACAAGCAAATGGTTTCGCGCCAGTGTGAGTCAGTAAATGATCTTTTAAATTTTTCTTATGTGCACATTTATAATCACATATCTCACAAGCAAATGGTTTCTCGCCAGTGTGAGTCATTAAATGAGATTTTAAATGTGGTTTTTGTGCACATTTATAACCACATATCTCACAAGCAAACGATTTCTCGCCAGTGTGAGTCATTAAATGACGTTTTAAACTATGTTTATGTGCACATTTATAATCACATATATCACAAGCAAATGGTTTCTCGCCAGTGTGAGTTTTTAAATGTTTGTTGAAAGTAACCTCAAAGACGCACTCAAAGCCACATGTTTTGCAAAGAAACTGTTTCTCGTCCATATGGGTTCTTAAATGCAGTTTTAATGTTCGTTTATTAATAACTTTATCGTCACAAACAGCACCCCCCAATAAATATGGGCCTTTATATTTACGTGAAGGTTGCTCCTGGGTTAATGGTTCAATATCGCTGTCTTCTTTTATGTCGATAGAATGATGCAAATCTTCTAAATTAAATTTCATATCCTCTAATTCTTCGGTTTTAATTTCGTTACAGTATTTAGGGATACCTGATGTTTCTAAAATTGAGCTGTGGGTTTCCATGTTTTCTAATTTTACCGAAGCTGGCATTTTATCCATACCTGTAATGAATTGCATTAGAAGAAATTAAGACTGTTCGTGGGATGGTGCACAATCGCTTTGGTTAATTTATCAATTAAATTAAATTGTTTATACCTTCTATTGCGTAAAAAAACTTTTGTACCACTCGAAAAAAGGAAGCGTAAGTTTAAAATGGCGACCGTCTCGGGGATGGTCAACGATCTACTGACGCGGACCAGAGCCAGTAGATATAGAGAGTACCGCATTCCTTTGATCTGACAAATGCCGACACGGCAGCCATGTTTTAACCAAACGTTCATAACCGCACATAAGTAAACGTGATTGACACTTGCAGAAAGTTTATAATTGAGTTGTTTTGCTAGTTTTTTATAATTATTATTATAATAAACGTTCGAAATGCCGGGTTGCTGTGCTTATAACTGTAGTGAAAGAACTGAAAACGGTGTTAGAATGTTTCTACTACCTCAAAGACCAAAAAACAGCAATAGAAGAAAACAATGGATTAACAACATAAAACGGGTAAATCTGCCAGAAAATGCATTTGTATGTGAGGTAAGAATCTGATTATTAATAATTACAAGAGACCTCTACGATGGAATGCTATTCCTATCTTATTCTCACATAAGGCTATTCCGAAACCAAGAAAGCCACCAAAAACTAGAATCCATAATAAAATTGAAGTAGAAAGTATGTGCTTTCTGTTTTTTACGTGTTAATTATTTTTAAATATTAACATGGAAATTATGGAATTAGCGATTCAGAACAACTGGTCGATTTTCTTGGTAAAATTGAGACAACTATAGATACTGAAGACTTTTATATACAAGAATTAGTTAACACATTCGAGTTCGAGAATACTGAAGATGAGGGCACAGAAAATGTTAATGATATTACAATGTCGGAACAAGAATCTCTGTATTATCTTGTTGGTTCAATTTTACTCAAGTTCTAAAATAATTTTAAAAATTGTGATAATTGCATATCTGTTGTTGTAACGTGTAGTACTGATGATTCTATTAATTCTATCAGTAATCTTGTAAACCTTAAATGTTTTAAAGAGAATTCCCTTTTATATCCTACCAAATTAGTTTTCAACTATTTTTTACAGGCTGAAGTATTTTTTAGAAAGCATGGTATAAAGGTTGTAAAAGGTGAAATAAATTTAAAAACTTTAATGTCGACTTTTTTTAATCTTCCTATTTCCATTAATGAACTTCCCAAATGTCGTAAGATTTATCAAAAAATTTTAACCATCTACTTCAGAACCAGATTGTACTTTTTGCTTAGAAAGTGTTCCTTAGATATTATGAAAAAAGCAGAAGATTCTGTTGCATGTGGAAGTAGGAGTGTTGGTATGAGAAATGCTATAAAGAAGTTAAAAACATGTTAAACCGCAGTGCATACCTACGCTTGATTTATTTATTTATTTTTAAAACTGTTCAATAAACTTGAAATAAAAATATAATAATTCCTTATTTTCTTTCCAAAATCCATATTAGAATTCACTAGCATGTGTAATTAATACCTAAAAGTGTAAAAAAAGCTATTGCTCTTTATGGGGCGTGTGCCTAACTGGATAAAACATGGCGGCGGAAATTTAGAATGCGGTACTCTCTATATCTACTGGCTCTGACGCGGACGCCAGGATAGCTCCGTCTGGTTATAGCGGAGAGTACTACAATGAACTAGCCTTTCATTTATAAATTTTGTCACAATGACTCAAAATAATCACAATAGACCATTTCACGCAACGAGAGCGCTTGCGCGAAGCCAACAGCTGATGTTTGTTTTTCGAACCATGTCAAAACTTTTACGTTAAAACGCATGCTAATATCGTCTTAGATATTTTGTTATAGTTTTGTGTTATTAGGTTTTAAACAATATTTTTTACCACCATTTTGCCCAAGATGAGTGCCCCTAGTGATATACCCCATAGACAAGTCAAATTAAGTGACTGGAGCAACATTAAAAAATCCAAATATTGCGGCAAATAATGTTTTTTTTTAACACTAAACACAATGTTTAATGGCACCAACACGTTTTTTATTCAATTTATGCTCCATTTTAACAATAAATGATTAAATAATTAGCACTACGTTATATGGACATATGCACACTTGGTTCGAAAATCGTCAGCTGATTTGACGCATGCGCCAATGAGTTTTGCTAAAATGAAATGGTCTATTGTTAGGATCACTCGGTGCACGTAATATAATAAAATAATAAAAATGATTACACGACTAGTTCTATTCTATCGTATCTTCTTTACCGACCGAATGACTCGACCTTCCCCGTCAGCAAAACTTGGGCGGCAAATTTAAATCGCATCCTTCCAGTTCGACCAATTCAAGAATCATCCGACATTTGTCAACTTTCCTTATTCCAAAGGTTCACTATTTTTATTGAAATACACTTAACATAGTGAATATTTGTGCAATATGTGACTACAAATCTTCACACAAATCAAGTTGAAAAAGTCATTTAGCGACTCACCGGCGAGAATCCATGGGCGTGTGAAATTGTTGCCCAGAGATATTCTTTAAAAGCACATGTGGGAGGTCGTTCTGTTGAGTGTTTTTGTAAATTGGTTTTAATTTGGAAATAAATAAAAATACTTTAAAATCTAGAAGGATCCTGTCAGTTAGTGAATAGGGGCGTTACAAGTCAAACCGTTATGTTTCGGATTGTTAAAAACCGTAAGGTTTGATTTACACCCCATATTTTAAAATTGAATTCTTTCTTCAAGCTGTAATTTTACGTGTAAACCAAACTTTACGGCTTTTAACGTGTAGAAAAATAACGATTTTAGTTAGAGAATAGGAGTGTTGATCTGTATTACCCACTACCAACCTTATCAAATTTTTTTTATATAGGGTGTCCCCGTGACCGTGGAGAACCTTTGAGGTGGTGATAAAGGACACTTTTCCAAGACAAATTTTCAAATAAAATTTTTGCCCAAGTCCAAACCCTTGGGGGGTACCTCCCTTTAAAGCAATTTTTTGAATTTCTGATTTCAAACGGCCATAGCTCCGATATTATTGATTTTTAAGGTTAATGGATTAGAACTTTTTTAAAGATCATTCGCTTATCTACAAATTAGGTTATAACCCCTTATCGTCTATAATTAACGGATTTCGAGTTATCAATTAAATTAAGGGAAAAAATGTTAAAAAATTCAGGTTTGTTTTTTTTTAATTTTCTTGCGAACCTCGTATCTCTTAAACGAAACGTCTAAGAGAAAAATTAACGGCCCAAACCGGATAGGGAATTTAACGGGCTACAACTTTCGTCAAATAAATTTTTTTGGGCAACCAACCGTTTTCACAGAAACTCTGAAAATACTGAACAAGGTGTAGGTAAAAAATATAAATTCACAAAATTAATTTAATAAATGCTCAAAATGGCCTCCCTCATTTTCAACAAACCGATAGTGCTCTTTTCAAAAGGTGTTGCACGGTATTATTTAATACGTTTTAACACAGTGTCTAACATTAAAACAAATGCTATAAATCAAATTGAGATTTTTAGTAATTATGTGAATTTATATTTTTTACCTACACCTTGTTCATTATTTTCAGAGTTTCTGTGAAAACGGTTGGTTGCCCAAAATAATTTATTTGACGAAAGTTGTAGCCCGTTAAATTCCCTATCCGGTTTGGGCCATTAGTTTTTCTCTTAGACGTTTCGTTTAAGAGATACGGGGTTCGCAAGAAAATTTAAAAAAACAAACCTGAATGTTTTTAACATTTTTTCCCTTAATTTAATTTATAACTCGAAATCCGTTGATTATAGACGATAAGGGGTTATAACCTAATTTGTAGACAAGCGAATGATCTTTAAAAAAGTTCTAATCCATTAACCTTAAAAATCAATAATATCGGAGCTATGGCCGTTTGAAATCAGAAATTCAAAAAATTGCTTTAAAGGGAGGTACCCCCCAAGGGTTTGGACTTGGGCAAAAATTTTATTTGATAGTTTGTCTTAGAAAAGAGTCCTTTATCACCACCTCAAAGGTTCTCCACGGTCACGGGGACACCCTGTATATATGTAAATATATACCTAATCGATATAATACTTTTGTACATAAGGCTGGGATTTTACGTTGCGCTCGCGTTGATACATAGACAATTTAAAAACGGCTGAACCGATTTTCTTCAAATTTTGAAATTATATTTATGATAAATTAAGGAAATGATAACATGATTTTCATGAATGAACTTTGTAAATTAAAATAATTTTTTTTCAAATATTACATTTGCAAATTTTTTTTAAAAAAATTGAAAAAGTAAAAATGATTACTAATGAACAGATAGCAATGAAAAATTACAAAAAAAAATCCATGTTTAAAACTGAACAGTTTTACGTAGATATTTTAAAAACGGATAGACACATCAATATGAAATTTTTACACAATATTTGTGATATCATAACGACAAGATGCAGCTATTTTTTAAATAAATAAATTTTATTTTTAACATTAATATTAATTTTTAAACTATAGGTACATAATTATCAATTTATAATATTTCACTTGTTTAAATAATATATATACTGTTGTGTCCACCGTATTACCCCTATTATGAGCGAACATTGCAAAGGGAAACGATCAGAGAGTAAGTTTTTATTAGATTAAGTTTTTGTGATAAATAAAATAAACGCCTGGTGATAACTGTGATAGGCATCGCAAAAGACTGAACAAAATGAGAGATGAGAATCAAATAGGAATAAAAAAACGAAGAGTGGTTGTCAAGGAGATATAAACAGGAGTTCAATTGTAAGATTGCAATTTTGAAATTAAAGTAATTTCAAATTTACCGCTTCTTTTGGTTTAAAATAATTTACTTTGCCCTGTATATGTGAATGTTTAATGGTACATTTTTTAGCGACACCTATCTTTATAAGATTACGCGGTAAAAAGTTTAGTATCAGACCATCAGAGAGACGCGTGACTTCACTTGAAGACGTTTAGGTTAAACGTAGTGGTCATGTTTATTTGAATTATTATAAATTCGTTTAGTGGTTTGTGTTTAAATAGCCAGGTATAAAATGTATCTTATTAGTTAATTGTTCTCTATATTTTGGCAATGTTAAAGAGGTTGATTGATTGGTTTTGCATTAATTTATGGGTTTTCAAATTATAACATAACTTGGTGATGCAAGGTTAAGTTAATTGTATTACATTAAAATAGATTAACTCAATACAATTCACATTTATTAATTATTAGGTACTAGATATAAATGATTTCATTTATAGAAAATATTAATTATTGCAAGGTAAATTATGTCATGTGTTAGAATGAGCGTGGGTGATGAAATACGATACGCGTCCTTTGTTTCTATAGGCAGCTGTTCGTTGAAAACTACAAAGTAGCAACGATAAGCTAATAATAAACATTCATAAAAAGCAACGTATGAAATTCCAAAGGAAATGCAATAATTATTTCATATACAGGATGTTCATAAATTCAAATCAGCTTGAATTTATAAATGAAAGGTTTTATGGGTTAAAATAGATACACAACTAGTAAATTAATTTATTATCATATACAGGGTGTTTCGTCGATGTGGTTACTTATTGTTTACGATGATGAAGATTAGTTAGATGATTTCAGTCATTGATAAAATCACTCACAACGGTTTAAGATATGGTACGATCAGTCAACAAAGCTTTGTCTTGGTAAATGATTGACTTATGTAATACAAGGTTTTGGTTTCGGTTTCTTAAGTACAATTTAGCTTTACGACGACTCTGTATGAATGTTCCCAAACCCTGGTAGGCTGGAAATAAATTACACAGTACTGCAATGCCACGTAAGGCAAACAATAAAGCAAGTTTACATTAAACCGTTCCCAAAGACTTGTATTCATTTAAGTTGTAGTAACGTAGATCTGGTTTTGGTTAAATTGTAATTAAATGGTGGTGGTGTAAAGGTAGATTTAAAAGGTATTTTTCCATTAACAGTTAGTGTTTTTAATAAAACACATAGCTTCCCAAAATCTTCATAAAATTGTACTAAGTACATGAAAAGATTATAACAATCCAAAGGATTGAATCCCAACAAGTAATTTAAAAGTTATCAAATAACATAAAGCGATTTAAAACAAATCGACTTTCAGGGTAATTAAATCTACAGATTTATTAGGTCACGATTTAGGTAAATCATTGCTTCAGATTATATTCCTCAAACAAGAATATTAAAAATTGCCCAAAATATTAATAAACATTGCCCAAAATATGGTAGTTTTATTTGTGTTGGAAGTTAATGGTTCGTCTCTCTTTCGGAGCGATCATTTGTTTGTTACAGTTGTTTTTGACACTATGTTTTGTACACCGGAAGAAAGAGTTTGGTTACTAGATGACGATCGTAGGTATTTCACAACGTGGTGGTCCAAGGTTATTTTCCGTGTCGTCGAAGAAGTGTGATTTTAGGTTTGAACTTTGTTGGTTCTCGAGAGATGGCGGTTTTCTGGAGAGGACGTTGGCGCGAAGTTCAAATTCAAAAGTTGCATCTTACACAATTAAAAGTGGCAACAAAGATATTCGCATATAAAGAGAGTGTAAATTGAGGAGACGACAAAATAGTCGCAGAATAAACGAGAGTGCGAATGATGCAAACAGCGACAAAGAGAGTCGCAAATTGGGAGTGCGATTTGATAAGGCGACGAAGATAGTCGAAAATCGAGAGAGGAATTTCAAGAAGCGAAAGAGATTCGCATATTAATAAACGAAGAGAGTAAATTAAAGATGCGACCAAGAGAGTCGAAAATGGAGAGTGAAATTTAAAGAAGCGACAAAATAGCCGCATAATAAATAAAGAGTAACGAGTTAGAGAGCATATAAATAGGACGTGTGTGGGTGATCAACGATCGATTGGAAGATCGAATTTCTCCTACGGAGAGAAGCAATACCAGAGAACGACAATTTGGAACAGGCGATTAAAGATAGAAATAAGTGTATGTGCGCATATTGTGTGATCCGTCTATGCCGAGTTATCACTCCAAAAAAAATAAAAGGTTAGCATAAAATTTGTTTAATTTTAAGTTGTTAGATTTTTATGTTTACGTTGTTTTTTGATTTTGTTATTCCATTTTAATATTGATGTTAATAAATATGTGTTTTTGCGATCCGATGGTTTTCTTTTGCACTGTTGGCTTGTAAGACGTTTTTTTAAAGCGAGTAATCCTGAGAAAGAGAGAAGTGGTCGAAGTGGGAATCCTTTTCTTGGCAATTTCTCAAATAGCGGGAGACGGGGACGCAACAATACATATAAAAGAGTTCGTATGAATATTTTGGAAAATTTATTTTGCTTAAAAGGCATTAAAAATGTAATTGTAAATAATTAACTTTTGAATCTTACGAGAAGTTATATTCAAATATTTAGTTCAGCTATTACCACGCAGTTGGTGTTGTAAATTTGCTCCGGTATAATAGTGATCTGCACAATTAGGTAAAACATTTGATAAAATATGTAAGATTGCAATTTTGAAATTATTTTAATTTCAAATTTACCGCTGCTTTTGAGTTAGAATATTTTCTTTGCCCTGTATATGTGAAAATTTAAAGTCTAAAGTTTAGCGACACTTAATTTTTATAAAAATAGCTTCGGTAAAAGTTAGTTCGGAAAACGTAGGTTGACGAAGAACGGTAAAAGTTGTTAAGCGGGGACGCGTGGAAAGGACTTGTTCGGTGGCTTTTGAATACGGCAGTTTAGTTTGTCGAATTTAGATAAATTCAATTGTGTTAATTTTACGGGTTTTAGTGTTGATTAACCAGGTATAAACAATTATAATTTATTTAATTTGTAAATTACTGATCTTGGGCAAAGTTGAGTAGGTTTGGGTTTTACGATAGTTTATGGTTTCCAAATATTATAGCATCATAAACATGATGCTAAAAGTAAATTTAAAAGGTTAAGTTAATTATATTACATTAAAATCGTTTTACCAAATACAGTTCATATTTATTAATTATTAGGTAGATATAAATGATTTCATTTATAGAAAATATTAATTATTGCAAGGTAAATTATGTCATGTGTTGGAATGAGAGAGCGTGATGAAATACGATACGTTTCGTTTGTTTCAATATGCAGCTGTTCGTTCAAGACTGCAAAAGTAGCATTAAGATAACAATTCTCTGAAACGCTAAGAATGAACATTCATAAAAAGCAAAAAGAGTGTGAAATTGGCTACTGGGCATGTGGGTATGGATCACTGGGTACCACATGGGAAATCGACGACCAGTGGTCAGGATGATGAACTGAGACAGTGGAACAAGATGAAGGGAAGATCAGTAACCCGCGTGGCGACTTGGAATGTTCGCGGCTTGCGACAGATTGGCAATTGTTGAGGGTGAACTGATGAGATACGGCATAACTATTGCTGGACTGTCGGAGACTCACTGGCACCAGTCAGGTCATTTCCGAAGTGATCACTTTACAATATATCACTCGGGACCGGATACTAGCAGGAGGGGGGTTGCCATTCTTGTGTCCCACAGGATTGACAAGGCCGTCTTGGGATATAATCCAATAAGTGACCGAATTATATCCATTCGCATTAATGCTACTCCTTGCATTCTTAACATCTTCCAAATATACGCCCCTACTATGGACGCTACTGATGCGGAGCTTGATGATTTTTATGGCGCACTTGGAGCAGCCATCTCAAAAATATCTAACAATGAGATAGTCACGGTCATTGGAGATTTTAATGCCAAGGTCGGCTGCACAAAACATAACAATCATATTCGGGACATAGTGGGCAGATATGGAATTGGGACCCGAAACAGTAATGGAGACAGACTTATTCAATTCTGTATAGACAACGCGTTCACTATTGCTAATACAAACTTTCAAAATCATGCCCGCAAATTATTTACATGGACCTCCCCAAACAAACTAACAAAAAATAAAATTGACTACATTCTGGTTAGAAGGAGATGGCGTAGTTCAGTCAGCAATGCAAAAACCCTTCCTGGAGCCGACTGTAATTCGGACCACAAAATGCTCGCTTGCAGATTCCGCATTAAACTAAAGGTCGGTAAAAAGAGCGGTACCATGAAAAGATATAGTAAGATCACTGACCCATTGAGCCTAACCAAGAAGATAGAAGAGCTGACACGTGCTGTACCTGATTCAAGCTCTAGTAATGATTCTAATGATCTATGGATCAATATGAAGAACTCCATACTGGAAGCTATCGCTACGATGCCTAAACCTGGAAGAAACCAGAAGAGGAAGCCTTGGATTAGCGAATTTACATTTAACATCATAACAAAAAGAAGGAAACTGATGGCTCTGGGTTTGAATACGATACAGGATAGCGGATACAACAAATTAACAGCCGAGATACAGCGAAACTGTAGGAAGGATAAGAACAACTATCTCAATAATATCTGCACAGAAATTGAGAGGCATGCCGATGTGTTGGACACCCGGGAGGTATTTGTGAAGATTAAAGAAATAACCAGGAACTTCAAATCTAGGAATTGGGCTGTAAGGGACGAGAACGACGCTCTAATGACAAATTTTAGTGACGTCATTGAAACTTGGCAACGATACTGTGAGACACTATACTCCGATAGAGAATGTGACGATGTGGAAGATATCACAGACTATGTCTGGGAACCAGAAATACTGCTGACCGAAGTGCGTCATGCTGTCTCTAGGTTAGCCCTGAATAAGTCTCCTGGTCTAGACCTGATTGATGCGGAGGTTATCAAAATTCTGCCTGATAACAGTATTGAGATGATACATAAAATATGCAATTGTATTTGGAAGACAACTATGTGGCCTAAAGATTGGACCACCTCAATAACCATCCCCCTTCACAAAAAGGGCTCCACCAGCAATTGTGACAATTTTCACCTCCTTGCTCTTGTTACACACGCAAGTAAAATAATGTTATACATCATCTTGTCGAGACTTCAGCCATATATCTCCGACCAAATAGCACCTGAGCAGGCGGGATTTGTCAAAGGAAGAGGTACTCGCGAACAAATCCTTAACACCAGACAATTAATCGAGAAGACTAGGGAGTACTATATCCCAATGTACCTATGCTTTGTTGACTACCATAAAGGTTTCGATAATGTTAGGTGGCACATGTTATGGCCCATAATGATCAATATGGGTGTACCCCATCATATTGTAGCGGTGATAAAGAACATATACTATGACTGCACCTCGGTTGTGCGACTGGAGGGGTCTTATTCTCGTGACTATAGAATTCAGAAAGGGGTCAGACAGGGCTGTGTTTTGTCCCCTCAACTTTTTAACCTGTATACCGAGTATATAATGAGAATGGTGCTAGATGGATGGGGGGTGTTGGTATTGCAATTGGGGGAGTAAAGATTTCCAATCTGCGCTTAGCCGATGATACGCTGATTATTGCCAACAGCGAGCAGGAGCTCCTGACCATCATGCAAAGACTGGAAACCATCAGTATAGAACACGGCCTTCATATCAACAAAAACAAGCCTAAGGCAATGATTGTCGACAGAGGCAACCAAAATCAACAACAAATACGCCAAATAGGTAACTACAAGGTTGTCGACAAGTTTGTCTACCTTGGTGCAGTCATTACCAACTCTGGCGGATGCGAAGACGAGATTCGTAGAAGAATCCAACTTGGAAGAGCGTCCATGACCCAGCTGTCAAAAATATGGAAGAACCGACACATTACTAGTAACACGAAAATAAATCTGGTCCAAACATTGGTGTTCTCTGTGTTAAGATACGCATGTAAGACCTGGACTGTTCGTGCTGCAGACCGGCAGCGCATCGATGCATTCGAGTTGTGGTGCTGGCGGAAAATGCTTGGAGTCTCCTGGACTGAACACAGAACCAACATGCCCGTACTAGCAGAGGTAAAAACTAGACAGCGGTTGTCCACAATTGTGTATGGCACGATACTTAGATTTTTTGGCCACATTACTAGAAGCGACAAGCTGGAAAAACTGATGGTGCAGGGAAAACCTGAGGGCAAGAGGAGGCGCGGTAGATCTCCTAAGCGCTGGCTGGATACCGTTGAGGTGCTCCTGGACGCGGATGTTGAGCATGCCGTCCGATCCACTTATGATAGAGAAGGATGGCGCGAGACAATACGGCAGGCTGTCTGTAAAGACGGATAGACTGGAGGAGGAGGATGTGACGTAATATTTGGAGAGGGGTCTCGGTTTGTGTGACGATGGGAGGGGAGTTAAAAATTGCTTAAAATTGAGTGACGTAATTTATGGACGACCCCGAATCAGTTATAATAATTAATACGTAATGGATAAATTTTTCCTCGCGCCCAATTGTCTTTGCGCCCGGTTGTCTCCGCGCCCAATAGTCGGTTACCGTAAAGCCTAAATAGTTGAAGAGGAAAACCGATCGTTAATTCGTTATTGCAGTTATAAAAACTAAACTTGAAAAAAAATTTAATGACTTTGGAATTAGTGATTTTGATTGTTGTCACATTGCTCTTTCAACTTTAACTGTAATTGAAAATTAAGATCATACTACAATTTCTGAATTAAAATGTATTCAAAATTGGTACTAAATACGCACAGAGCAAACCATAATAGATCCGTGAAGGCCATAGTTGTTCGGCCTCACAGGGCGGACCATAATAGATCCGTGAAGGCCATAGTTGTTCAGCCTTCGGCCTCACAGGGGAGGACCATAATAGATCCGTGAAGGCAATAGTTGTTCGGCCTTCGGCCTCACAGGGGGAGGACCATAATAGATGCATGAAGGCCATAGTTGTTCGGCTTTCGGCCTTTTTGTAAAAAATGTTTGAAAAATTTTTTCGACGTTTTTTGCCGACCCACGAAAAGGGGTGGAGGGGGGAAATTTTTTAATTTTTTTAATTTTGTCAAAAAACTATTTTCCCTATAAACCGGTTGGGGGGCGGCGTTTGAGGCGGCGGGAGGCGGCGTGGGGTCGTGGGGCGGTTGCCACCTCCGCCCCCCATCCATAGCCACCATTGCATTTGCTCTGCTGCGTCTCTGAAAAATCTATTTATAGTAACACTGAAATTTAATTTAATAATAAACGACAAAAGTCCTTTTCATGATTAGTATAATAATTAAAACATATTAGACGAATACAACTTTGGTAGAATAATAAAACTTAAAAATTAAGAGCACCGTTTACATGGAGTCAAGTACAACTTTGGAACATTCTTTGGCTATATTAAAATTTCGTAGCATAATAATCGTTAAAATTTCTATAAAAATACGTATTTGGTATCACCTAAATGGAAAACTTTTTTTACGAACACAAACAAGAAACGTTCAACATTCGTCAGGCTCCAAATACGAGGAAGACCATTATTTCATAACCTCAAATGGTAAAGTGTACGTAAAAGCACCAAGCGACAAAATGTAAACGTTCCTTGTAAGAACAAAACATTACATTTTATATCACTAAAAAATTACAGGCACAATTTTATACCGAAAGAAATATTATTATCTCATTAAGCGTAAAGCGTAGTCTCGATCCATTCCTCCAAGTTAAACTTCACTGTATCTGATTTATCGTGATCTTTCGACTTGAACAGCTCTGAAAACCAAATACATTACATTCAAAATTTAGTTAAGATTAAAAATTTGCTACTACCAATCATAGCTTTTATCTTAACAGCGCACAAAATGAAGTCCTGAAAATTCAATTCGGATTGTTTATTACCAAACCGGTGCACCAGATTGTTCAAAATGTGGTTGTTGATGCGGTATCCTGCGGAATTCAAAGCTTGGCGCAGTTCGAAACCGCTCAAAGCGCCGGAATTGTCCTTGTCGTATAATTTGAAAGCCTCCTGCAAACGAGTTTTGGTTTGATGCGCTCTTTTATGTTTTGGATTTTTACCTTCCAATTTCTGATGTCGATCCAAAGTTGTTTGAATTCTTGGTAACCCAATTTGCCTGATCGATCTTTATCCAATAAGGCCACCATGCTGCGGCAAATTTCTTGAGGAAAACCTTTGTTATGGGTTTCTGTGGGAAAATTTTGAGCTGAAGTAATTAATAAAAGTTGAGTTTGGTGCGGAACAAACGAGCAGACCGTTAGAATTAGCAAAAATACTCTCAAACAGACTTTTCCAGAATGTTTCAGCCCTGGATGTGAGATTTTACGAAGAAGACCTTGAGGAGATTTGTACACAAGGAATTTCAAGCACACTGATTGCTGTCCAGGAAAGTTTGAAGAAAATTGGTTAATTGTGCTGATTAAAATTGTGCTGATTAAGCTTGCAATTTGTTAGTTTTAAGATCAAGCAAAGCCTTACGCACTATCTTACTGCACATACCACGACAGCTCGCAACGGGTGATAATGGGATCGGCTGGTTTATAATTTCTACGATTGGCTCATCTCTGCAAAATCTGTAGCAAATGAGCCCTAGGAAAGCAGTAACAAAGCTGTCGGGGTGTTGGGTTTGGCCGGTGTTAGCATTGTTTGGGTTTTCTACGCTTGCGTCCACTGTTGGCGCACTAACTTTACTTACTGGCGATTCTAAAGCGATTAACATAACGTAAACTACTTGAAGTCAAAATGGTAAATTTGGTGTTTGGATTTATAACGGATTTATATCAACGAATCCTTCTCCTCTTTTGGAATTTCTATAAATCCAAACCTTTAGTAAAAATTAATGAGGCAAAAATGAGAAAAAAACAAAGTTAGCTGTTGATCACTAAAAACTGTTTGGCAAAATAAAAGAATTTAAAAATAAACATCGTGCGATATTCCATGCAAATTTTGTCGTTTATCTCAAAAACCAATGGGGTGAAAAACGTTTATTGATTTGATAACGGCCTAAAATATTAATTTTTAACGGATTTACATTTAAAAAGTACTTGAAATGGATTGGTTCTCCAGAAAGTGGCTTTCGATGATGAATTGACGATGACCCCCCCCACCCGCCCGCTGAATGGGATCGTTTTTCATCGGTAGGAACTTTTTAACGACCATTGCTTTGGAAGCGTGGCAATTTTATTAGTTACCAACCTGTTACGATGGTGACATGACAATTTTACCAGAGGCGTAGCTAGCATGGGTAACACCCGGGGCGGATTTAATGGGTGTCACCCCCACCTAGGCTGATGACCTTTTTTTTCGATGTGTCACCCCAAGAAACCAGGTAACTTTAGACAGGAAATTAAAATAATTTGGAGGCGGGTATCACCCCCACCTGGGCCGATGACTTTTTTTGATGTGTCACCCCTAGGAACCTAAAAAACCATGAAACGAGGCAATTTTACTCAGGAAATTTAAATAATTTGGGGTAGGATGGCACCCCCAGACGGGTGACACCCGGGGCGATCCGCCCCCCCCCCTAGCTACGCCACTGAATTTTACTGATTAACAGACCGCGTTAATATGACCAGACCTGACAATTTTTCTGCTTACAAAACCGTTGCTATGGCAACATGACGAAATTTATACTCGTTTGGAATTTATGAATTTATACACCCCAATTTTTGACATAAAGCGGATTTTGTATTGGTACCTCTAATAACAAGGAAGATTGTTTTACGAGACTTGGCTCAGTTCACGCAGAAGATCGGATAACCAAGACTCGGATAATCAGGGTTCTTCTTCTTCTTCAAGTGCCTTATCCGCTTTGGACGTTGGCGATCACCATGGCCCATCTCACCTTGTTGGGTGTCGCTCGAAACAATGCCGAAGACATCATTCCGGTCCATTGTCTCAAGTTTCGCAGCCAAGATATTCTCCGTCGTCCGGGTCCTCTTCTACCTTCAATCTTCCCTTGCAAGATCAGCTGGAGTATGCGGTACTTGTCGTTGCGCACCACATGGCCAAAATATCGGATTTTCCTCTCTTTTATTGTGTCTATCATTTCTCTGTCTTTTCCCATACTTTGCAATACCGTCTCGCTAGTAACCCTGTGTGTCCACGCAATTCTAAGCATACGCCTGTAGCACCACATTTCGAACGCTTCCAGGCGTCTGACAGAGTCTTCTGTCAGGGTCCACGCCTCGACGCCATACAGTAGGACAGAAAACACGTAACACTTCAGCATTCTTGTTCTAAGGTAGATATTCAGATTCATGCTGCAGAGCATCCTCTTCATTGTCATGAATGTGGATCTCGCTCTTTCTATTCTGTTTCTGATGATTTCTCGTGTATGATCCCAACCTGCATTGAGTGAGCTGCCCAGGTATGTGAAGGACGTAACATTTTGTAGAGTCTCTCCGTATGCTTGACATTGGGCGACGATATTTGGTGTCTTGCTGATGACCATGACTTGTTTTCGCTACATTGAGTCGCATTCCGTATTTTTCACTGGACTCTATTACTGCATCCAACAGTCTCTGCAGTCCTTCCTGGCTATCCGCTAGGAGAACTGTATCATCGGCATATCTTAAGGTTATTAATTACTTTTCCGTTTACTACTATGCCTTCAGCGGACTCTTCTATAGCTTCTCTGAATATATTTTCTGCGTATAAGTTAAACAGCAGAGGTGATAGTACGCAACCTTGTCTAACTCCTCTTTGGACTTGGAATTCTTCTGATGTATTGCCCTCAACCCGAACAGATCCCGTGTGTCACCAGTACAGGTTGCAAATGATACGCTTGTCTCTCTCCTCTATCGTTGTTTTGTTTAAGCTCTCGATTAGCTTTCTATGTTGGACTTTGTCAAAAGCTCTTTCGAAGTCAATGAAGCAAGAGTATACGTCGCAGTCAACGTCTCTTGCTCTCTGGACTAGTACTTGCATGCAAAATAAGGCTTCTCTTGTACCCATACCGTTTCTGAACCCGAATTGAGTTTCGCCCAGATGTTCTTCGATTTTTCGAAAAATTCTCTCATGCGCCACGTTCAGAAAGATCTTCAGCATATGACTCATCAAGCTTATAGTTCTATGGTCTTCGCATTTTTTGGCGTGTGGTTTTTTCGGTATCAGTATGAATGTTGATGTCAGCCAGTCCAAGAAGTCAGTCCGATCATCCTCCAACACTTTCAAGAGCTCTCCATATATTTCGTCTGGACCCGTTGCTTTATAGCTCTTTAGCCTTCGTATTGCTTTCAGTATCTCATCTTTAGTGATTGGCATACCTTCTGTAGTTTTATTTATGCTTGTGGGAGAGTTCCCGCGTCCATCATCTTCAAACATCTCTCTCATATATTGCTTCCATCTCGTCTTCCTCTGGTCGTGGTCCATCAGTATCTTTCCATCTTTGCCAGTTAATGCTGTCACATTCTTCGGTTTCCAAACGCCTGCCGCCTCCTTCACTCTTTTATGTATATTGTAAACATCGTACTTGCTTTGCAACATCTCTATCTCCTCACATAGTTCTTTCAGCCAGTCTTCCTTGGCTTTTTTAATTTTGTGATTAATTAATGTATTTATTCTTCTGTATCTTGGATTATCCTTGTTTTTATATTTTCTTCTTGTATCCATCAGTTGCATGATTTCGTCAGTCATACATTTCTTTATATTTCTGTTTACTCCCGATTTTAGATGTTGCTCCGTTGTTGTGATCATCATATCTTTGATTGTTTTCCATGTTTCTTCTATTTCGTTTACATTGTCCACATCCCTTTGCTTTTCCATTTCCAATATTTTTACACTCATGTCTTGTCTTATTTTTTCCTTAATTTCGTCATCTTTCAATTTCCTTATGTCTATTTGTGGTTTGAGTGATCTATTTGTGTACTACCTTTTTTAAGCGTGTTCTTACTGTAGCCATCAGTAGATTGTGGTCTGAGTTTATATCTGCTTCCGGGTATGTCTTCGCAGATGTTACTGAGTTTCGCCAGCGTTTAGAAATCAGGATGTAGTCTATCTGATTGCGTACTATATTCGTGCCGTCATCCATAGGGGCTCTCCAGGTGTATAGTCTTCTGGCGGGTAGTTTGTATAGGGTGTTTGTAATAACAAAGTGCTTTTCTATGCAAAAATTGATCAATGTTTGACCTCGCTCATTTCTGCTTCCCGTTCCATATATTCTCCCACAACTTCCTCTGTTCCGCTGGGTTCTACAGGGTTCTACTGTATTGAAAATCCAACCATGTTTGACATTTTTTGGCCATAACTTCCGTTTTAGCGGAGATATTTTTAGAACTAAAGACTTTTCTGAAAGCTGACATTTTAAAGAATAGCATATTATTTTACTCGTAATATGAAAATCAACAAAATTCCTAAACTTTTTTCAAACGTGTCGAAAGTTGACAAACAAAAATTTGCAGTTTTTTGTTGATTTTTATATTATTCTATAAAATGTCAGCTTTCAGAGGCATCTTTTATTTATAATGTGCTTTTGGCAAGGGCTTCTGTAGCAGTTCAGTTTTTTTGGCCAGGGGGTCTGGGGGGTATTCATTAAAGAGAATGCGTCTGGTTCTTGGCTGAGGACTTTGGGGGTTATGGAATACTAATTAATATTTATAATTTATAATGTAGATACTACGTCGTTGCGTTGGTTGTGCGGCCTAAGGCCCCACTCGAAGAAGTTTTTACTAATCAATTTAGTGTTATAACTGTTTGTGGGAGGTTAAAACAATTTAATTTCGTTAATCTATTAACTGGGGCCGGTTTTTAACTAGCCTACTCAAAAGTGGGCGTTCATGGTTCGTTATCATAGGGGAGGGGCTACAAATTATATTTTTAACCTTTTAGGAAAACGGTTTAACAGACCACCATTTATGATCTAAATGACTATTTTAAGTTGCTATTCTGTTTTGGGAGGGCGGCGCCCGGTTGCCCTCCCCGTACCAGCCGCCACTGGTTGCTATAACAATATGTCATTTTTAGTCATGTTCCTATACATAGCAATATGATATTCTTTGATGTTTGGTATAAAGGACTTAAGTCAAAAAACACAAGTTTACAGTAGAAGAAAATTAAGTTGTTTTTACCGTTTAAAAAAGATAAATTTCGAACCAAGTTTATAATATTTTCTCTCTCACACTCTCATTTTTGTGATTAGATAATATCAAATCACAAAACGGTATTTTTTAAACGGTAAAAACAACTGAATTTGCTTCTACTGTAAACTTGTGTTTTTTGACTTAAGTCCTTTATACCAAACATCAAAGATTTTTAGTCATGATTCTATAAATTAAATGGACATTGCTGTACAAAGGAAGACTTAATTCCAAAGAAATGATGAGATCTAATAAGATCGAAACATGTAGTATGTCGTTATTGGAATACTCTGATTATGATTTCTTTAAATTGTTTATAGTCCAGGCAAGGAAGGTTTTTAGTTTGCAAAAAATCCGGGCAAGCTGCATTTTGGCAGAGATGTACATTGGAGTGTTTAATGAACCCCCCAAATGTTCCATAAAATCCCACGCCGGCGTCCCCCACAATCAGGGGTTTTTAGCTCCCCCAACGCGATTTTTTTTGTCGATAACTCACTTATTTATGCTTGTATGAAAAATTATGTTCAGACCATAATTGAAGAGCATAAAATTCTCTATAAAATAGTTTTTTTTCATATTTTTCCATGGCACACTAATACTTAAATTATTGACCGAAAACACGACCCACCCTTAAAATGGCACAATATTGATTCGTTGCAGGGAGAGAAATGTTTTCAGGCACGGGAAATGCTTTTAATAATAAATTAATTGAAATTGTGGCCAAGGTTGGAAAATGAAGAGAAAAACAGATTTTTTCAAAATTTTCCCAAGTTATAGTATCTTCCAAGTAACGAAACCGAAATTTTGGTTTGAGCTTACAGAAGGTCCGGGCAAGCTGAAATTTACCAAAGATGTATATTGAAGTGTTCTAATAAACCCTCAAAATGTCTCATAAAAATCCCAAGCCGGCGTTTCCTTCAAATGAGGATTTAAGCCTATAGCTCACGTATTTTTACTTTTACGAAAAATTACTTTTAAATTTAATTGAAAAAATTAAAGCTTGATCCAATTTTTCGGCTTCGTTGCCTGGACTATTAAAGATTTGAAAAAAAAAAGAGTTTCAAATTCGATAATAATTTTCCCGTTTATTTTCAAAATCGATGACAAAATAAATTTTAATTAAAACTGAGGAACTCCAATGTAAAAAAGAAAATGAAGTTCAAACTCCATGCAAATTTTGCAGTTAATTTCCAAAAAGGTTGAAAAAACATTCGAATTATGAAAAAACAAGCAAAACGGAGTTCAAAATATTATACAAATTTTTCCATTTATACCAAAAAAGGAGTTGAAAAATTGCAAATTTAACTTATGTAACTCCTAACATCTTCAAAAAAACACAAAACGAGGTTTAAAATTCCATGCAAAATTTTCAGTTTATCAACAAACGTTGAAAAAAAATAAAATTCGAGACACAAAATCCAAAGTTTAGAAAAATCAAACGAAATTTTGCGATTAATCTTCAAAAATTATCTTGAAAAAAATTTAAATTATGCAAACTGAAGCTTCAAATTCCATGCAAATTTTGTTGCTTATCACCAATTAGGCGATGAAAAAAATGAAAATTGACCCAAAAAAGCACGAAAAGCATGCAAACAAACAAAAATTTACGGTTCTTCAATTAAAGCACCAAGCAGGAAAATTAAATAAAATGCGAAGTATGTAAAGGATAGGCAAAATAATATTCCAACCTACCATTTTTTATGGAAAAATCTAAAATGTCTTGCAGTTCCAACCAATCCACTTCCAAATCCTCACCAGCAAGTAGCAAAAACATTTTGTGCGTGCGTTCATCTATTTCTTTTTCTTCGGTGGTAACGGATCGGTTAGTTACCTAAAATTGTTATTTTGTTACATAAAATGTAAAGCATGGACGTGGGCTATATTATAAGAACACTCAAAGCACCCAAGGTTAAAACAGGAAATTAAGGCGTGACAAACCTGAATTGTTAATCAATGTGACGCTAGGAAAGGAGAAGACACTTCAAGGATAAATAAAGTTGGTCAAGGTATTTTTGATCTCTTTGATGACGTGAAAAACATCCACATCAACGATTACGGAGATAAAAGTGTCCCCTTGGAATGGAGAGAGGCTAAAAATCTTTTCACGTCACTAAAATTACAAAAAAAGGACTCCCAGGATACCCAAAAAATCGACAAAAACAAAATGTAAGGTCCGAAAAAATTCAAACAAAAATCATATGGAGGGAATATTTCGGTTTTTGGCCAAGACAAGGAAAAATCGAAACTCCCAAGACACTCATATAGGACATGTCAAAAATTACTTACCCTTTCATCCAATTCCCCAAGCGCGACGTCCTCGTCGTGCTCTCTGAAAAGAAAAGGTGAAAACGTAAAAATTATGTAAAAATGTCCCCACCCCTGATGAAAACTTAAAATCATAATCAAAACAACAATTACACTACGACAAATCATTACACACTGTAATAAAAGCACGTAAAAATACATTCAAATACGTGTAATTTTTACATTAAAAATACATAATTGTGTATTATTCCATTGATAATAATGTAATTTTACACTACATTATTACATTATAATAAGAAATTACATAATAATGTAATTTCACACTATTATCAATGAAATAATACACAATTATGTATTTTTAATGTAAAAATTACACGTATTTGAATGTATTTTTACGTGAGCTTTTTACAGTGCAGGATCAAAACTCTTAAATACGCCTGGAGGTTCCCCAAGGATAACATTAATTTTCACCAACATGTTAAAATAAGAAATTGGTTTTTCAGCCTTCAATTTATTTGATCATTCTCTCACTTTCAAACTAAGTACAAGATTTTTTACCTCCACCCTTAAATTCGACATTTTTATCATCTTATTAAATATATTTATTATATTTATATATTAAAACATTTTAATAGTGTAAGTAAGTTAATTAAAAATGCAAATGCGTATGTCTGCAGAGCCGGACTTAAAAATGCTCCTCAACAAAATGACTAAACTTACAGATCAGATCAGAAGGGTAGGTCGTAAAAAATTAAGACTTATTTTGGAAAATACTGGAAGATGCTGGCGACGTGGCTAAATCCGGCTCTGAATCGATTAAAACACTAAACAAATATGTACATTTAACAGCTTATAAAAAAAACAGGACAGACAATCTGAAGGAATTTGTTAAAAAAAATTTAAAACTAATACTTAAAGCCATACGGTCCGCCAGGTGGCTGACCTTGGTTGTAATAATTTGGTGGTTGAGGTGGGTAAGGTGGGGCAGGTTGGGAGTACGACGGAGGTAAAGGGGGCGGATACATTTGAGGTGGAGGCCCGGAATTTGGTCTGGGATAACTCGGATTCGCGGCGTACTGTGGCGGTCTGTACACAGGCTGGGCGAAACTTTGTTGGTAATTTTGGTAGCCACTTGGATAATAGTTGTAACCTGATGGTGGAGGCGGAGCGCTGTAATTGTAATAACCACTAGCAGGTGGTCTGTAATTATAACCACCGTACCCACCTCCTCCACCACCACCACCACCTGGCGGATTATAGCCTGGATTAGGACTACTTGGATTATGATAATTAGATTGAGAACCGTACTCCATGATGTTCTTGCTTTCAGAAAACACCCTCAACAAAAACTCTCCTTCTTCGTTTGGATCAAAAGTGGAAGGGATGATGCAGTACGTTCCAGGTGGTAGCCTGAACCTGCAGGTCACTTCGCGTAAGTTAATGAAGGATGGAGATCTTGCAACCGACGAGTTGTACTTGAAAAAGTTTAAGTCCAGCGGTTTTGGGACGCGACCTTGATCTGAAAGCTAAAATCCTCGATTAATCACCACTTACGCGTTAATTCTTCCAACTTACGTAATACACGGCAAAACCGATCGTCAAAAATTCTACGCCGTTAAATTTCTTCGATCTTCTGTGTTTTTGCATTAAGGCTACGATCAACGTGGCCTTGCCTTCTTCGTCGTCTTCATCCGCATCCGTTAACGTTATTCGGTACTGTGGGTTGTGCCAAAAGGTGTCCAAGTTGTTTCTGCAACCACCAGCGGTGACCCCTCGTACCCAATCGCCCTCAAACACCGATATCTCCCACTTTTTCTTATGACCTTCGGCGATTTCTTCTTCCGTCAGAGAATCCGGTGTTAAATTACATATTTCCAAACGATTGAAGTGCGTTTGGAAGTCTTTGTACGACATCCAGAATTCTCCATCGTAATCGAAGGTCAAACCCAGTGCTTCCTTTTCTTGTTCCGGAATGTATTGCCATTCTGGTGACCTAGAAAAAACGGTTAAAAAAATGTGAACGTCAAGAATAATGAAGGCTAAAACTTGGTAGTGCAAGAAATTAACTTAGGTTACTACTGATTATGAAAGGAAACCGAAAGATCAAGAGATTTAAATCTTGAAAAAAAATGCAAATAATATGTTATAAAATAGCTATTTACGTATAAGTAACAGAAATGGATCGTTTCTGTACGCATCACGTATGCTATTTTTTCTCCAGGATAAAGTCCTAAACGAATAAAAAAAAAGGAAAATGTACCACAAAATATCAAAGGAATACCATTAAGTTAAATGTAAAACTTAAAATATTTGTTATTACAAATTAAAAATCCAAAACGAAATGATTATTCAAACGAATGTATAAATAAATACCCCACACGTGCGTGTAGGCGTGTAAGAATGCAAAGCTCGTGAAAGATAACAGCTAGACGTAGACAATAATGCAGACAAGCACCGGGGATTCACACAAAGTAATGCACGAGAAGAGACATGACAAAGCAAACTATATATAATGACAAAGATCCAAATATGCCGTCGGCGTCAGGAAAGATCTATGTACCCAGAAAGTGAACTTTCTGTACACCAAAGTATATCAAGTTACACTTTTTTTATACCAAAGTATATCAAGTTACACTGATAACTTACATCGTACGAGAAAAACTCACTTTCGAATCTAAAAATAGACAAAAAAATGACGTTTTCGCTGTATCCTGGAGAAAAAAAGAATTACAAGGTCGATACACTGAACTCAAGAAAGTGATCCCAACTGTCTAAAATTAAGATGAGGGTGGCAAGAAGTACCCGTCTTAATTTAGGTGAATTGAGAAGCACTAGAGTTGTAAGTTCTAGTGAGACTCTAAATTAGGAGAAGGTGGCTAGAAGTACCTTTCCTAACTTATTGATGAATAACACTCAAGTTGTAAATTTAAATGCTACTGGTTTATTAAGTTTTTACATACCCTATTTATATAAAAATTAATGCTAGTTATCACATTCCAATTTTGTAGTATTTTAAATGTAAAGTTATTAACCTGCTGAATTGATATAAATTTTCCATTATAATAATTTTAAATGCATTAATTGAACTGATGATTAATTGTTTTGAATGTTGATATGATTACAATGCGGAAATGAATTATTTTAATTGACCTACTTGAAAAGTGTTAGTATGCATTTTCGCTTTATTTACACTTTTCTAATAAGTTTATACAATTTTGCATATTTGCTTAAATTATTTATATACAGGATGGTTCTAAACGGTACACAAAAACCTGTTTAATTTTTAAATTAAACGCCAACTTTAGGGAAACCAAACACGATAAAATACCGAAAATGAAATTAGTAAATAACTTTTGGAAAATAAAAGAATTGTATAACACTCTTAATTTTTTATGCATCGTTACAAGTGCAAACAGATGTTGCAATTCATAAACTTAAATATAAATTAAGCGCGGGATTTTTATGAAGTGTCCCAGAAAAGTAATCACAAATCAGCAGTTTAACTATGCCTGTTGCATAAATATAACAGTTGAATGACCGCTGCTATGGTGACAATTTTACCAGTTACCAGGCAGTTGTTATGGTAACCTGACTATTTTGTCTTAACCGTACCCGAGGATCAGCAGATGCTCAAATATTTGACACCAATTACGTATATTCAAAAGTACAATTTACGAAATCTTTAGGTTGAATACTCCCCAGTTATGCTTAAATTCGGTAAGAAAAATTTGCAACCGTTTGTCCTCAGTATCAGGTGATTTAGAGAATAAATCTTGAAAATAATTCCAAGGGGAAATTTCAACAGGATTTGCAGGAATGAAGAACGGTAAATCTTGAAGAATAAAATTTCCGGCGCACGGAGGGTAGTAACCCCTTCACCCCGTCTTGTATCCGTACTACACAAAAAGTTGCAGGTAGGCACTTTGTTTTAGAAAGACCATTGTTTTAGAAACCGGGGGGTCTGGGGGGGGGGGTATAGAATACCCCCTAGGTACACGATATGCAGATCCCCGTACCGAATTTTTGTGAATTCAAATACTTATTTGCGTTGTCCTGGGGGGTCTATGGGGTCATTGTTTTACCGATTACCATACCGCTATTATGGCAACCTAACAATTTTACCGGTTACCAACCATAATTTATTATTACTATGGCAACGTCACATTTGCAGATAAAGAAGGCGGTTACCCAGAATTCGGTTACACTGATTGGTCGCCTCTTCCCCTCTCATGTGAGCTGGGCTGCCCAGTAGCTATTTTGTTTTTTTTGGTTGGGGGATGGGGGGGGGTATGAAGATAGGGATGGACTTTAATAAGATTTTTCCAAGAGTAATTTGGAAAAGACAAAGAATTCGGAGTTCAATTAAATTTTTTAATTAGCGACAAAAAAAGTTTTGTGGCGGAGATTCCGGCCGAAAACCGTAGGTTTTCCAATGCCCCCTACCCCGCAATGTTTACGTAATCGGCAAAGCTCTGATAACGCGGATTTTGGGAAGAGTGTCATAACACCTGTCACCCCAAATCACCCCAAAATTTTTTTATAGCAAAAGGAACCTTATTAGAGTGTACTGTAAAAATTTCACTCGAGATGATATATACATAAATTTTCGAGAAAAATCGATTTGAAAAAAGCTAAATTTTACATGTAAATCGCAAGTCGAGGCCACGCCCATAACGTAATTTAGCAAAATTTTGGGTAATTAACGGCCTTTTTGGGTATGTTTTGATCCGAATGTATAACTTTTGTCGTCGCGGAGGTGATCATAAAAAAAAATCCGAAAAAAGTGTGAAAATAAGAAAGTTGCATTTGTACGGGCCACTGGTACACGACGGGTCGATGTCACACCGTTCGCCCGTGGTCCCTTGAAATCGAGTGAAATTTTTTCGCTCCGATTTGAAATTTTCTTTGAAATTCGGGAAGGTGGGGGTGTGATTAGTAGATATTAGTAATAAATATTCGCAAGAAAATGGAAAATAACACGTGTATTGCCGAAAAAGTGAAAAAATTAAATTTTTTTTGTCTTCCATTTTTGGGGTGTGCATTCGATAGGGAGGGTAATCCATCGTCAAAACCTACTCTTCCGGGGCGCCGCTCCGCTCCGCGTTGCACCCCTCCAGAGCGGTTTTGACTCTGGTTACTAGGCTAAACATACGAGAAGGGCCTCCGATCAAGAAAACCGGGATATAAAAAACCGGGATGTTAGGGACCCTTGAAAAAGCATTAAAAAGTATAGTCGCGGTATGCGGCAGTTATCTTTTACGTTTCACCCCCAAAAAATCGCGTAAAAACAAAAAATAATCGATGTTACATGTAGGAGTGACGAGCTGCATCTGCCGGTGCGAAATACTCTAAGTGTTAAGGTCATTCATTGCGCACGGACCGACCACAGAATGAGCGACGCGCGGGAATCTCGTTAATTTTACCACTGAATTACATGAAAATTAGCTAACTTCAAAATCGATTTACTCAAAATTTTGATAATACATTCTCGAAATTTTTTTTTACTGGGGGCCTATATAAACCTTCATCTTTGCAATAGGAAGGTTACAAGTTAGTTCGTAATGACAAGTGTTTATGACACTCTCACTCGGATTTTATATAATATTGGTACGTGGAATAACACGGAAGATTGAATAAACAAGACCCGGATAATCGGGGTTGTTAAGTATTAATTTTTAAGTTACAATAATTATTGTTATACGGTGGGGTCACGGTTGTCATGGAAACGATAACTTGTGCAAGAAAAGATGTCCTAACTTATTTTCTTAACATCGACAGTTTTGAAGTAACCGCAATACGGGCGGCTCATAGCTCGCCCCACTGTCTACCTCTGCAAGATTGGCAGCCTAACGCCACCAAAATTAGCTCGGCCTTCGGCCTCGCACCGTTATATATCGCATATTGTGCTAACAGTTTTGAATCATTTGCTCCGAAGGCAACGCATTTCACTATACTTAAAATTGAGCTCATTTTGGCTGCCGGAGGTCACCAGCCCGACATGTCCTGTATTCATTTTACCGTTTCCTTGACAACCGCGACCGTGATACATCTTAGACCGTACAAAAAATATAAAACGTTTCGATGGTTATTTTTATACGGGCGTAGAAATCAAGGAAACGTCAACATGGATAAAACGAATTATTTGTCATTATATATAGCGAAATGTTCCATAAAGAAATTATTCTACGCCCCCTGGTGAACACGGCGATCTCTACCTGACAATTGTTAATATACGGCTATGACAAAATAAATCCAGTCCAGACAAAATGCAGTCAAAATTGACAAAGTAAAAAAAAACACTACGCCGCGTTGCGAGCTTTCACTCAAAATGCTGCATCAACCGTACGAGATACAAAAAATTCTATACGAACAATTTTATAGGAAATTAAATTTCCTACAAGAAAGTCCCCGGCTGCTTCTATTTATCTGTTAAATTTTAGTCGTAAGAGGCCTCGCAAGTAGCAGGCTTTGAAAATTAATCTTAACGACATCGTCCAGTGAACTTTTTGTTGTTAAATGCAATATGATCATAATAAAAAATTCTTTTGTTAATATTTTTATATCTTTAAATTTGCAACTATTTACAGAAAAAATATACATAAATACAAGAATTTATTGTGTTATAAATACCAAGAAAATAAGCATCAGTTATCCCTCGCAACTCGCAAGTCACACACATAGGGGACCTATAGTTTAACGTGGGGTCTACTTCACATTTCTAAACGAGACGGCCAAAACAAAGTTCTTATTAAATTGGCATTTGCATAAACCTACTAACCGCCTTTGCCATTGTTTAAATTCAAGGTCCCCCAGTATAAAGATAAGAAAAATTATCAATATCCTTTACACAAGCAATAAAACGTCGACCTTGTCTCACAAATTTAAGTGTAATTCGATAACGGTGAAAATTACGACAAAATATCAACAAAGAAATTTTATAGGAAATGCAATTTCCTATATAATAATTTTATAGTTTTTCGTTCTACGATAAGTAGTTCTCGAGATATTTGAACTTTAAAGAGCGACGGCGATGTAGCGATAAAAATGTAATTTAGTTACGTTAGCATCAAATTACCGATTTTCGGGGAAAATATTTTTTTTTTAGATCTCGGAAAACTTTTGACATAATTACATTCTAGTTTTAGCTTATAATTTTTTTATATTTTATTACATAAAAAATCCATTGGGCAAAGTCGTTAAAAATAATTTTCGGAACCGGCCACTTTGGGCGCCTCCCACGCTTCAACTATTGAAGATAAATTTATACCATCTGAAACTTTTTTGTAGGAAATTTAATTGTCTACATAATTGATTTTAAATAATTTTTTGTATTTCTCACGGTTGTGGTAATATTTTGAGTGAAATGTCGCGGCGTACTTTTACAGCTTTTTCGCACATTGACCGGGCCGGATTCATTTTATCCTACTTTTAAAATTAAAAGGTAAGATTTAACAACATACCTGTCACTCCAAGGGCCGTTCCATTCGTTTTCGTTACCCCACGGATTACGCAGCCGCAGAAGAGGAATCTTGCCCATAACATTTGGGGTTTGGATTTCGACATACTTCACCTGCGTGATGCTGTAAGCGTGACCTCTGATCAAACCTTGCGCCGTTTCCGCTTCCAACACGTTAGGGTCGGGCTGAAAACAAATCCCGAGTGAAATTAGCCCAAAAGCAGGCGTGGTGTTTATTTACCTCCAGGGAACCACTCATCAAGGAACCCCTTTCGAACGCTTTGAGTAAAATTTTGAAGAGGTTCGGCGGTGTCGCATTCATTTCGTACATTTCCGTCACTCCTCCGGTGAAGTCCTCCATGGCTTCGCAGGCGGATCCACCCTTTAAGGCTTCATATGATCCGTTTAATCTAAAAACAAATTTTGAGTAAAATTGGTCAAATAGTCGAGGAGGAAATGTACTTTGCGTAAGCTTTCTCCAGGAGAGCGCTCCAGAACTCGTTTTCTTCATTAGAACGTAAATAAATTAGCTGTCCACGGTAAGTTGGAAGGCGGTCATCTATAACTACGTCAACCCATTTTCCATACTGCCAGAATCTGCAGAAAACATAAAAATCAAAAAATAAAAAGACGGTTTAGGCACCTTACCGGAAGTGAAATATTCCAGCGTATTTATCTTCAAATCCTTGGTCATCAGGTACAATTTGGAAGAAAAGCCGACGGTATAACGTCAGATTTGCTACGGCTGCGAGCAACCAACAGTCGCCCAATTCGCCCTGTTGGACGTCAAACCTAGAATATCCCTCAACAAACAGTTGAGGATTGTCAACAATTTCCTAAAAATCAAATTTCAAAATTAAAGTTCCCGAAACACTCCCATCTCCAACAAACCCCAGGTCTTAACCATTCGTAATGTCGGTCCGCCCGTCTGCTGAAATACAAAGACGAATCGTTTGCGGGAAAATCGGGATCCTCAAACAAGGTCCCATTTTCTAAATTCTCATTCCGCAGGTCGTAAAAGTTCTGTGGTTCCCCTCTCGATTTCGAACCCGAATCGGTTTCACCTAACTGGAAGAAACTCAACATTAAATTTTGTTTCCCCAAAAAAGCATAAAAAATTCAACGCTGGACATTTACCATAAAAACTTTATTCACCCTCGTATTGGGCAAACGCACGCTCGAAACCGTTTTTCTCTTACTTATATCTTCGAGTTCGTCTAAATTTTTTATCAACCCTTCCATGTCCCGGGGGACGTGTTTCTGTTCAATATGAACATCGATGAACCCGGTAAGACATTTTGGCGGCAAAGATTCATTTTGTGTAACCGTTTTTTTAGGTTCAACTTTGGGCGATTTTGCAAAAATTCTGTTAACGATTCTAACCGCAACGCCGCCTTTCTTTTTATCGGCCGTTTCCTCTTTCTTATCGACCGGATCTTTGTTAAACACTGACCGGGGATAAGAGAAATTTTTGTAAGCTGCCTGGTACTCAGAAGGAGCAACAGAGTGTTTGGTAAATTTCGAACTTTTTTGAACGGCGGTTCTCGATATTTCGGTAAAACTCGATTGAACCGCAGCCTTCGTGCAGACTTCTTCTACCATTTGGACGTTCAAAGTTGTTATGCACCTCTTGGGTGACTTCGACGACTCCATTTCGCGTTTTTTGCACAACAACTCGGTGAAAGTTAAAGTTCGATTATTTTTTTACGAGAGCGTCTCATTAACTCGTGGTATTTAAAACGCGGAAGCAAGGAGCGTACTGAATGAAATATAAGCAAGACCGGAATAAAACGCGATAAATGCCACCACTACGCAGGACGTTGAGGTGATAAAGGAAAGTTCTCCCAATGGTTGTTATTAATTAGGCTAATTGCTATAAAAATAATAAACAAATTTTTTTCCTATCGCAAGTAAGCACGTGAACGACACATTTGTTGTTCTATTTTATTATATTAGTCGATATGGTGAGTATTTGCGAAAGGTGGGTCACCGGAGATATTAACCGACAATAGAAAGATAAAAGGTTCCAATTTAGACAAACAATTTATGATCTGAAGACCGTGGGTCACTAAATGGCATCAGAAGTGGGACCGAAATATTTTGAAATGTTACTTGCTAAATCAAGGGAAATGAAGACAGGGGTGGACTGATGCTAAATTTCGTTGTGAAAAATTTTAAGACGACCCTCAGCCAATTACTCGGTCTGCGGCATCGCCCAGTAGAGGGTCCCGGTTAAACGAGAATAACAGTAATTTTTTTTGTTTATAAAAATTTTCAATTGAGAAATGTCCAATTTAACATCCAAATTAGTCACAGTTGATCGGCTGAGATTCCTCACTCACTCATTAAAAAATCAGTGATTGATTTACTGTGAAACAATCAAGAAGATTCAACTAAAAGTTGCTTGCTTAATCAGGTGTTCTAGACGTTGGCGAACTTCACTCCTATGTCAGGGCACTTACTGTTGAATGGAGTCGAGCCGAGTACTCCACAACGCACTTAAGATCGTCTCTAATTAAGACATTATAATTATACAAGAGCACCTGTTTTTTGAGGTAATCGCAAAAAGTTACAGTTTTGATCTGCACGAAATGTCAATCACTAAGCCACTCGTGCAATTCATAACACACCTGTAAATTGCGTTCCGCAATAGCTAAGGCACGAAATCGACGAGTCATAAAATTTAATTTTCTAAATTTAAACTTCATCGGGAGATTATACTAGGGAAAATAAAAATATTAAAGGGCAACCGGAGGTCCCCGCTGAGCAACCACATCTGGCCGGTGTGTTCCGTTTGAACGCCGCGCCGAGAGGCTGATGATCACGAATAGCATTATTGTAACGATATAATTCTAGAATCTGCATTATTGAAACCAATTTGATTTTTTTGCGAATTTATTTGTATGAAGTTACTAGAAATTAAATTTTTAGAACATAAGAAGCTTGGTGTTCTATCGGGGTCACTATTGACGCGCAATGCAGCGGCGATCCGTGGTCAACAAAACTGGTGAGGCCAGGGTAAATAAACAACGATTTTAAATCGAATCGAGACATACTTTGCAATGCTGGGTTGCAATGCTGGGTGAGGCCCGGCCTCACCTGCCTCATGCCACGGATCGCCACTGGCGCAATGCTGATCTGAAGAACTGTTCCTCGATCTAGGTTCGAACCTTGACATATTAGATGTCAATAGGCACGATAAACCTCTGTTCTGCCGAAGCGCTCACTTTTAGTCTATATTTAAAATCGATACAATTATAAACTGTAGTGTTTTCATTTTAGAAATGCAGCGTTTTCAGCTCATAATGGTCAAGTCATATAAATTATTATCGCTCAGCTTTATGAAAATTACGAGCGTCTGGGTGCTAAAATGGAACGTATCTTATTATTGCAATTTTTTCAAAACTGTTTATAAACGTGCGAAGCCGAAGTCCGAGTTAATTTTGGTGGCTGAAGTCTGCCAACTATGCGGCAGTAGGCAATAAGGCGGCCGATAGGCCGCCTATATTGCGATTGCTTAAAACTAATTTTCTGTTTGTCTTAACTTATTAGTGCTAGATTATTTTCGTAAAATCAACAATGTGGAAGTAATCGCAATATAGGCGGCCTATGGGCCACCGCTTTACTGGCTGACTCGATGAAACTGCCAGCCTAATGAGCGTATAAATAAGCCTGCAACTTTATATATTATAAAATATTAGTTTTTAATTTTTTTCATAACCATAACAATTTTAAAAGAATCAGTATGTGCGAGGCCGAAGGCCGAGCTTCTCTTGATAGGTGCAAGACACCAGATTTTTCAGAGGTAGGCGTAGGCAGTTTTGAAGTAATATCGTAATATAGACCTGTGTCTACAATACCGGCAGCATATGGCAGCGTGAAGAAGCTCGGCCTTCGGCCTCGCATCTTCATAAGTCATTTTTTATGTTGTATTATTTAGAATGTAATTTGGAATGCTATAAGAGACCCTAACCCGACCTTAAATTATTTTCGTAAATTAATAGTAAATTATTAATTAATAGTAAATTACAGTAAATTAATAGTAAATTATTAATTAAAGTAGCCGCATTGTAGGCGGCCCACCACACGACTTACAGCTTACGACCGACTAAATAGGCTCGGCCTTTGGCTTCGCAGTTTATATAAAATGTACAAACTTCGATAATTTTACGAAAATAATTTAATAATAAGTTTAGACAAGCAGTTAATAGGTTTGAAGTAATCGCAATAAAGGCGGCCTATCGGCCGTCTTACCACCCATCTGTGCACAACTGACGGACTTGTGGCCACCAAAATTAGCTCCGCCTGCGGCTTCGCACTTTATATTGTATAATGATTTCAAAATTATTACTGTTACGAAAATAAGAAAAATAATAAGACAATTTTGTGATATATTACCAAGGTGGGAGGCCGAGCTTCTTTGGGTGGCGATAGGCTGCTAGCCTTGCAAAGGCAGAAGAAGCTCGGCCTTCGGCCTCGCACCTTATTGCACATAATAAGAATGATTTCAAAACTGTTATGATTATTTAAATAATAGAAAATAACATTTTTATTACACACTAAGGTACGAGGCTGAAGGCCGAGCTTCTTCAGGTGGCCATAGGCTGCTAGTCTTCCAAAGCCATAAGAAGCTCGGCCTTTGGCTTCGCACCTTGATATGTGCTTCTTTAAGTGACCATAGGCTGCTAACGTTGCAGAGGCAGAAGAAGCTCGGCCTACGGCCTCGCACCTTGGTATATGGCAATATTGCCTACCTCTTCACAAGTGGTCTCTTATAGACATCCAAAATAGCTCAGCCTTCGGCCTCACACTCTATTATTGCACATAGAGGTTATTTCAAAACTGTTATGATTATGTTAGTAATAGAAAATAACATTGAATTGCATACCATGGTGCGAGGCCGAAGGCCGAGCTTCGGTGCTCAATGCTGCTAGCATTGCGAAGGCAGAAGAAGCTCGGCTTTCGGCGTCGCACCTGATATTACATACAGTGATTATTTCAAAACTGTTATGATTATGTAAATAATAAAAAATAACATTGAATTACATACCAAGGTGCGAGGCCGAAGGCCGAGCTTCTTTAGGTGGCCATAGGCGCTAGCCTTGCAAAAGGTAGAAAAAGCTCAGCCTTCGGCCTCGCACCTTGGTATGTATTTCAATATCATTTTCTATTTACTTAACCATAACAGTTTTGAAATAATTACTACATGCAATATAAGATGCGAGGCCAAAGGCCGAGCTATTTTGATTGGCTATAAGACACCACATGTGATTAGGTAGGCAATATATTTGAGGATTGCCTCAAACTTACTTTCTTGTTATCTTAACTTGGTCATTATGAAATTTAAAGCTTTGCAAAGGTGGGCGGTAAGGTGGCCAATAGGTCGCCTATATTACGATTACTTCAAACCTACGAACCTCTTGTCTAAACTTATTTATAATTTATTTTCGTGTAATTAAAAGGGTTAAAGCACTCGAAATATAACTCTGCTAAATTAGCAGCCTTATGGCCGACTAAAGAAGCTCGGCCTACGGCCTCGCACCTTGCCATGTGATAGAATGTTATGTTGTATTATTTACATAATCAACAGTTTTGATATAATTGTTATGTGCAACATAAGGTGAGAGGCCGAAGGCCGAGCTTATTTTAATAGCTATAAGCCAGCTTTGGATTATGAACTTCTTGTCTTAACTTGGTAGAAAATTATTATAGTTTTGAAGTAATCGCAATATAGGCGGCCTACACACCTTTGTATGCCGTACAATGCATTTAAAAAAAATTTTGTAAGCATAACAGTTTTGAAATAATAGCAATATAAGTTGCGATGCCAAAGGCCGAGTTAAACATAATGACCATAAGACACCAGCTTTACAGAGGTACTTTCCTCACTGATAAGTTGGAATTATTATTATAACAAATTATTAACAGTAGCGTAACGAAGGGGGGAAAAGACCAAACAAAATATTAAGTTTAATCTGAATTATTATTGTCGATTTTTTTTGTTTATTTCGCCCCCCCCCCCTCTAAATGGTTTTCTTGATTTAAAAACCTCCTTGCTGGGTATTTCACTTAAAAACTACATCCCCCTAATTTCAGTTTTTCTTTAAATGGATTAGTTTTTCAAAAAAATTGCTAGATGGGGATGGAAAATGGGCGTTAATGTTTTTGTTAAGCTTATCGTTTAAAAGTTAGAGGGTTTGCAAGATAAGCAAAAAAGTAAAACTTTGTAGGTTTTAACAGTTTTGTGTACATATTTAATGCAAAACTCTGAAGCCGTCGATTTTGCAAACTAAAAGGTTATAGTCTAGTTTGTAGATAATTTCACGCCCTTTGAAAAAGGACTAAACTATTCAGTTATTCATAAAACAATTAGGATCGGTTTAGAATGAACCAATCCACGAGTTTCGATCAACTGTGACAAATTTTGATGTTAGATTGATGGTTGACAGGACAATGCCAAATTGACAGTCAAGCAACGGAGACGCCCGATAAATCCGCGCATTGTCTATAAAGCAAAATCAGGACAATATCGAATAAGAACTCGAAATCTGTGTACCGAATATTAATGATTTTTTTTAATTTACCAAGAAATAACTCAGAAAGTAAGCGTTTAAGGACAAAATTGTTTAAAAATTATCAGATTTATCTGCCGAAAGAGGTCAGAAAATTTTTACAAAAGTTATTAATACTAATATGACAATTTTTCTTCGTAGATCAAACTTTTTTAACTTTGACTATTAATAGCACAGAAACTAAGAGTTCTAACGAAAAAATTGTTCATAAATATTTTTTAGCTGTATCAATTACCCGTATAAAAATGCTACAAAAATCAAAATCGGTGAACTTTTGAAGAAGTTATCGATTTTTTAAAACTTAGTAACTTCTTCAAAATTCGAAATTATTTAAATCGCCGGTGCCGGCCGGCGAAGGGATTGGCCCGGGCGGAATTATCCGCATTCTCCACCTTACCACCGCTAAGATAAGAACAGTCGAACCAATCAAAATTTTCTGAAACAAACTTGCAGAAGACCCAATAAATTTTAAATTACCGCGTTTAGAAAAAAAAAACTATGCCGATACCTTTAAATTTTTCCAGCTGTCTTCGGTCAACACCATCTCGTTCACCTTCACCAGGTACAAAACTTTAATTACAAAACAAAAATTATGAAAAACGGAAAAACTACGAAAATGAACTGACGAAAGTCGAAAACAAAGTGAGCTCCGTGCTGAATGTTCCATTCTTCCAACCGAAAAGACTTGCCAGAACTCAAGACGCCGTTTCGGTATCGATTTTGTCTGCCTATTTCGAGTTAAATTTTTCAACGTCATAAGGGGTAAAACTGCAAATTATTGCCTTAGGGTAACGAACTACAGAACAAAATTTTGGACAACAGCCAAAATAAAATTACCGCAGGGGATTTCGTAACGGTAAATATACAGGGTGAGGTATTAGAAATTCACTAGGTGATATTGACTAGAACCCAAAAAATAAAGTTGCAACTCACCAAAAAAATGGGACTCCGCATTATCTTATCTGAGGGTTTGCAGTGAGGGATCAAAATTACAAAACGACGTCGTTTGATTTGTTTTATCTGCTTCATCAACCTTTCCAAAGGATTCGGATCTTGTACGCAATCGCCTTCGTCGCCAACTTGGGACGTTTTAATACCACTTTTACGAGATTCACATTTAATCTCCGAATTTAAGATCCCGCCAATGTTCTCGCCCATCAACTGATTTTCGGTAAAATAAAGCGTAGCCGGATTGTGGTTCGAAAATTCAATTTGGGCGCTTCGGGTATCTACTAAAGCTTTGCAAGAACAATCAATGTTGTGATTTGAAGTGTCGATCGATACTTTGGATCCCTTCCAAATTTTAGGATCGATAGTTGTCTTGTCACAGTTTTCGACAACTTCCTGGTGGCCCAAGATGGCCTCTTCTGTTATAACACTTGGTGGTTCGCAAATTTCCTTTATTGCTTTGGTTGTCTCCTTCACCTTTTTTTTGACAATTTCTTTTGGTTTTCTTGCACTTTCTTGAAGAGTTAGTGAGGAAGTCGTGGATTCCTTTTTACATAACTTCTTCTTTTGAGATACAATTGGTTTTTTTAAGTCGTGGGAGGCCTGTGAAGGCGTAACATTGGAACGTTTAGTTGGATCAGATACCCTATAAGCAGAAGAACTGCTCGAACACCTGGTGTTAACTTCATATTTTAGCCGAACTTCTTTTGTCGTGACAGTTTCCGTATTTGGCCTGGGAGACGAAATATTGGAATGTCGAGCAGTAGAAGAACTGCTCGAACTTGTCTCAACCTCATATTTCACCAAAACTTCTTCTCTCGTTGAAGTACTGCAGTCATAAGGCAGTCCTGCAATCGGATTCATAACATTGGAATGCTTAGTTGAACGAGCCACACTAGCAACAGAAGAGCTTCTCGTTTTAACCTCATATTTTCCCGAAGCTTCCTCCCTAGTAACATTTGCAGTGCTTGGTCTGGGCACGGATTTTCTGTTACCATACGATTTTATTTTAACGGTTTTAGACTTAAACGACGACTTCTTTTGTACAGTTTCTTTCGAATTTTGTAATTTTGGAATCCGAGATACAGTCTTTTTTATGGCAACCGTTCGATTGCAAACTTTCGATAAGTCAGAGTCATCTGTTTGAGAAGGTCCATCCTCGCTTTCGTTAAAAGCGGGAAGGCTCCCATTTTTTAACTTTTCCACTTGGCTTTCTTTGAAGTTCTGGAAACAACTGGCAGACAAAGGAAAAGTGGTTTTCGTTTTGAACGAATTTTGCGATTTTCTTCCAATCGAAGGATTCGAACAAGTTCGTTTTACCGTGTGCCGACTTGGGCTATCGTCGCGTGCATAAATAAATTTAAAATATTTTGAATTGCCGTTAGGCAAATTGCGAATTTTAGCATCATCGGTGTTTGAATTTTCGTCACAGTTTTGGGTCAGTTCATCTTCCGAAAACTGAATGGCATGTTTGAATTTGTTTACTATCGATGAAAGCATGGCACTAGAATTTTGAAGATTTAAATTTCGAAAATATTTTTAACTTTGACACTTCAAAATCGAAACGTCAAAGTGATTAAACAAAAATTTCAAAAGTTCCCATATTTTGATTATTTCCCACTTTTTTTTACTTTCGCGAAAGGCCAAGACCTCGACAAACTGGTTCTCGTTAATATTATGGAGATCACTCCATTTTTGGTATGAAATTATTATACGAATAACTTTAACTTGAAGATTTAAATCTCATAGATCGAAAAGTTGAAAATTCTAAATTAAGGCATGTTTAACACGAGGCGATCGAAATCGTCGCGGTTATTTAGACAAAACTCGTAGAAAAGGTAAGAAAACGGAAAATTAGTATCCTGGTGAAGTTAGCAACGCAATTATGATAACAGGCGCGTTTTAGACGAACAAATAAAATTGGTTAATCTTTTTTTTATATTGCAGGAACAACTTTTTACGAAATATTTTGCACTTTGATCGACTAAATTGTCAATAAATTCTACTAAATTTAACTAATATGATTTTTTTTAACTTTTTGGAAAGGCAACTCTTCAAGCTAAATAAGTTTTCTCTACTTATTTTTGGTCAAAACGCGAAAATTTTAAGAAAACTCGCATCAAACAAAATTCATCCAAAAAAACTCAGTTTCATAAATTTTTATAAATTTCATTTTAAATCGGTATTTTTGTAACAAATTCTAATAGCACGATTAATTTACTACAAAAAACAACTTTTTTCGCGGTTTCGGTTTCGCAGTTTTCCCGAAGTGAAATCAACAACCGGGACTTTTGATATTAAGGCAATAACTCGAAAACTGTGCTGGCGAATTTTAAGTTTCTTACCGTTTTGGAAAGTAAATTCTTCAAGTTAAAAAATGTATCTGTATAGTTTTCTTTAAAAACCGCGTAGTTTTCCCGTTCAATCTTAGTCAAAATTTAAAAGTCAATAAACCGTTTCCCGTTTGAAATAATATTTAGTATTTTGAATGACTAAAATGTCGATAACATCTGTATTCTGTATCCATTAACCAATTCCAATTTTTTCAGCTCTTTGAAAACTAATTTATTAAGCTATAAAACTTTTCTATACAATTTTCGTTTCAAAACGCGTAGTTTTCGGAAAAAACTCATCATAAACTAAATAAGTCGGAACAACTCTTAAAATCCAAATTTTGTATATAATTTTTACCTAGAAGCAGTATTTTTTATTGTAAATTCTAATGTTACGACTAATTTACTATAAAAAACGTCTGAAAATTTTTTCTCTAAAATTCACGGTTTCAGAATTATTCCCAAATGAAATTTACAACTGAGAGTTTGATATTAAAGTAATAACTCGAAAACTGTGCAAGTGAATTATATTTTTTTCAGCTCTTCGGAAAGAAAATTGATCAAGCTAAAAAATTCATCTTTATAGTTTCCTCTGCAAAACTCGTAGTTTTCCCGTTAAAGCCTGTCAAAATTTAAAAAGGAAATAAACCATTTCCTGTTGAAAATAATATTGAATGACTAAAACGTCGATAACTTCTGTCTAGATTAACCAATTCCAACTTTTTTCAGCTCGTTAGAAAGATAATTTCTTGAGCTATAAATTTCTTCTCTGCAATTTTCCCTTCAAAATGCGTAGTTTTCGGGAAAATCCTATCAGAACACAAAAAAGTCGCAAAAACTTTTAAAATTCTATTTTTTTTTAATTTTTGCCTAAAATCGGTACTTTTAATTGCAATTTAAGTAATAAGACCGATTTACTACAAAAACAGTCTTCGATTCGCAGTTTTCGGGTTATTCCCAAGTGAAATTTACAACCGAGAGTTTGATATTAAGGCAATAACTCGAAAACTGGGCAGCTGAATTTTATTTTTCCGAAAGAAAATTCTTCAAGCTAAAAATTTATAGCGGAAATTTTCTCAACAAAACGCTTAGTTTTTCCGTTAGAACCTATCAAAATTTAAAAGCAAATAAAACTCTTGCGTTTTATTGGTTTTGATCAATTTAGCACTTGAAATTACTGAAAAGTCGATAACTTCTGCCGAGATTAACCAATTTGTAATTTTTTCAGCTTATCGGAAAGAAAATTCTTAACTCTAAAAAACATCTCTTAACACTTTTCCCTTCAAAACCAGAAAAACTCTTAAAATCCCAAGTTCTTACACAAGTTTTGCCCCAACTTAAAATAATTTGAATAATACAACCGATTTACTACAAAAAACATCTGTAAAATTTTTATTTTATGAAAAAATAATGGTAACAAGTTTTTTAGCTTGAATTATTAGCTTTTTAATGAACTGAGAAAAATTGAAATCGAATAACTGGAGAGCAAAGAGAGGAAGTTTTGTAGCTTAAAGAATTAGCTTTGTAAAGATTTCTTAAAATCAAATTGGTCTGCACAGTTTTCGAGATATTGCCATTTGAGAAGTTTCAGATGTAAATTAAAATACACGATCTAAGTTCCTACAATTATTGAGCCGCTAACTTCACCGAGGGGAAAATTGTTATGGTAAAGCACAGATTTTACACAACCACCAGCAGAAATACTCACCCCATACGAAGAAATAGTCGAAAACTAATGAAGACATGAAAGAAAAGTTAAACATTAGTGGCGAAAATTTAATTATTACTTTTAGTAAAAATTAAATTATTAAAAAAGAAAACATCTTACCCACGCATTGGATCCTTCAACTTTCTGGGATGTAAGGGCGGGTTCTTGGATCACTTCTTCATGTTCGGTACTACCACCGGCCCATTTGAGAGGATCCAACTGCCATCCGTATCCATTTCCATGCCAGCCGTATCCGTTAGCTGCACACGGATTCTGACAACCACGCAACTCTGGGTAAGCATTCTTGTACTGCTCGTAAGATAAATTCATCTTTCCGAAATCAGGAGATTATCTGGAACAAAAACATAAAATGAAACAAATCGACTTATCTTTCTTTCTATTTATAAAACGTTTTATTTGCTTGAAATCACGTTAATCTAATCTACACCTTTTTCGATGTTCAACAGATGTGAATTTTGTTTACACAGTAAAAAAATTTTTTGAAATAAAATATAAACTTCTTTGAGTTCGTGCTATTTTAATATGTTATAAAATTCAATTTAACGTTCGAACACAAAATGCTCAAAACTATTTAATCTCATTTATTTATATTTAAACACAACAATAAATTTGGCAAAGAAAATTTGTGAGAATTGCGGCCAGGTGCTAAAAATGAATTTGCACTAAAAATTTGTTAACCGGAACAACAAATTTAGAGGATTATAATTCCTTGAAAAATTGAAAAAGGCGAATAAACAATAATTATTCCATGAAGTGGAACAGATTTTTCAGGTTTTTCGAAAAAAGTTATAAGCAAAAAAAGTCAGAAATAAAATCTTTATATTTACAAAAAATTGCGTATTTAGTGAGTTCCTTTACAGGACTCGTCGAGGATAGTTCCTTTTAAGGTTTCATCCTAAACAGATTAAAATAATCTTGCGGCTGCTGAATCAACCATGTCTTAAAAGTAAATTAAAGGAATTAAAAAATTATAATAATTGATTTTAAACAGATGCAGATTTGTCACCTAACCTGGTAATTATATCCAAGTTTCATTTTAATCGATGTGTATCAATTTATAGGATAAACAAAGAGCTCCATTACAGTAGGGAAGGGGAGGGGGCGAGGTTGCAGTCAAGATCATTCTTATCCCAAAAATTTCACGTTTTTTTCTAAAAGAATTAATTTTTTGATGATAGAAAGTGTTTTCCAATCACATTTTCAAAATAGTTTTCTTCCTAAGGGTTTCTTTTGATGCCCTTTTGACTTATTCTTCCAATCTTCAGGCTCCCAAATTACCACAAGACGATTCCGACGAACTATGAATAAATCTCCTGTTTTCACGTTTGAATGGAAATATTTTACATTATCACAAAAACGTCAGTAATTTCCAAGAAAATTAACGAATTTCAAACTTTCTTAGCTTTTTGGAAAGATGATTCGTCAAGCTAAAAACTTCATCTCTTGACTTTTTCTCTGAAACGCGTAATTTTTCCGTTAACGTTTCTCAAAATCAAAATAGTAAACAAACCGATTTCTGCTCACCTTTTTGCATTGAAACCTTAAATTGTCGATAACTTCTACCAAAGTTAACAAATTAAAATTAAAAACTCGTAATTTTGACTTCAACGTCTGTCAAAATCAGAAAAGTAATCCAATCCTGAAATGTAAACTTTTTGCTGAAAACTTTGGGAAGGTAATAACTCAGAAACTGTGCAGTGCTATTTTATCTTTCTTGGTTATTTAGAAAGCTGATTTTTCAGGCTAAAAACTGTTTTCTACACTTTTTTCTGTCCAACACATAGTTTTTGAGGTAATCCATGTCAAGATCCAAAAACATTCGAAAAATCTCAAAACATCTCGACAAAATTTCGATTTCTTTCACAAATTTAATTGTCGATAATTTCTACCAATTTTAATTTTTTGGACTCTTTGGAAAACCAATTCTTCAGGCTACAAAAGATGCTTCTACACTTTTTTCTTCAAAACCTGTAATCTTCTTTTCAGGCCTGTCAAAATCAAAAAACTAATTCAATCCTGAAATGCTAACTTTTCTGAAAACTTTGTCGGGCTCCACAGATTTTGTTACAAATTCTAGTAGACCGCCTAATTTACTAAAAAATCTGCAGTTCTCTTTTACTTAAAAATCTAGAGATGGCTTTAAGAATTTTCTCAAAATTCACGATTTTTTAATTATTTACCGAAAGTTTTGGCAGGTTATAACTCAAAAACCGTGCAGTGCTATTTTATCTTTCTTAGTTTTTTGGAAAGCTGATTTTTCAGGCTAAAAACTATTTTGTATACTTTTTTCTGTAAAATGCTTAGTTTTTGATTTAATTCATTTCAAAATCCAAAAAGCATCGAAAAACTTAAAAAATCTCAAAATTTCAATTTTTTTTTATAAATTAAATTGTCGATAATTTCTAATAGTCAACCAATTTAAAAAAAATTTCCACTCTTTGGTAAGCTAATTCTTTAGGCTACAAATGGCGTGTCTACACTTTTTTCTTCAAAACCCGTAATTTTCATTTCGGCGCCTGCCAAAATTAAGAAACGAATACAATCTTGAAATGCCAACTTCTTCTGAAAATTTTGTCCAACTTCACAGATTTTGTTACAAATTCTAAAAGAGCGCCCGATTTACTACAAAATCTTGAATTTAATTTTTATTTAAAAATCTAAAAATACTTGAAGAGTTTTCTCTAAGTAAATTTACAATTTTTTAATTAAGTTTGGGAAGGTCATAACTCAAAAACAGTGCAGTGCTATTTTTAATCTCTTAGTTTTTTGAAAACTGATTTTTTAGACTGAAACTATATTTTTACTTTTTTATACTTTTTTCTGTAAAACTCATAGTTTTTGAAGAAATTCTTGTCAAAATCTAAAAAGCATCGAAAAACTTCAAAATTCCCAAAACAATGTCAACATTTCAATTCCTTTCGTAAATTACATTGTCGATAACTCCTACCTAAATGAACCGATTTTAATTTTTTTGCACTCATTGGAGAGCTAATTCTTTAGACTACAAAAGTTGTGTTTACACGTTTTTCTTCAAAACGTTCAAAAACCCGCAATTTTCGGTTTAACGCCTGCCAAATTAAAAAACCTAATCCAGTTCTAAAATGCCAAATTTTTTCTGAAAATTTTGTCCAAGTCCAATTCGAAAACTGTGCAATGAAATTTAATTTTTTACACCTTTTTGAAATCCCAATTTATCCAACTAAAAATTTTCATGCCACATTATTTTTAAATGAGTAGTTTTTGAGTTAAATACTACCAAAATCAAAATTTCTTCTAAAAAAAAACCAAATAATGTTTTAACTAAAAAGATCGATTTGGATATAACTCGAAAACTGTCCGATCGAATTTAATTTTTCACAACTTTTCGGAATGCTAATTCCCCAAGGTAAATAAATTTATTCTACACTTTTTTCATTAAAATACATCATTTTTGAGTTAACTAGTAACATTGTGAAAATCAACATTTCTTCAAAAAACCTCAAAAAATTTTAAATATAATGAATAACACCTAAAATCGATATTTTTGTTACAAATTCTAAATTCAGGACTGATTTAGTTAATAACAGTCCGTAAATTTTTTACTCCAAGTTCATCATTTTTGAGTTAATGGAAAAATTTCAATTGAAACTCAAATCTAAAAGATTGATTTGGATATATAACTCGAAAACTGCACAATCGAATTTTATTTTTCACAATTTTTTGGAAAGTTAATTACACAAGGTAAATAATTTTATTTTACACTTCTACTACTCCAACTGATTTACTACAAAAATCACCTTGAAAATTGTTTTGTCAAGTCTACGAGTTTTGAGTTATTTTCAAGTAAAACTTGAAACTGAAATATCGAAATTTTCACCTTGAATCACTAAATCGACAATAACTTCCGCTGAAGTTAACAGATTCTAATATTTTTTTGCCTGTTAGAAAGCTAATTTTCCAAGCTAGAAAATTTTTAACGGCACATTTTCTTCAAAATATCGAACTTATGGAGTTAAGCCCTGTCGAAATCAATCATATTTTCACAACCTCATCAAGTTTCAATAAATTAAATCTCAGTAAAATCTGTAATCAACATTTTTTATTATAAATCGGCAGTGAAATCAGAATTTTTAACAAAAATACGTCAATTTCAGCAAAATTGTTCGTATAAATTACCGTTTCCGGGTACGGTGCACTTGTTATGACCACTCGAAACAAATTTTCTTCAGCTACACACTAAAGAACAAGGTTTATAGAGTAGATTTATATAAATATTATGTGTGAAAAGGGCCCAAACTTTTGAAAAAAACGCATTTGAACTTAGCAAATTTTACGAGATTCAGTGGTAAAATTAACGAGATTCCCGCGCGTCGCTCATTCTGTTGACGGTCCGTGCGTAATGAATGACCCTAACACTTAGAGTATTCCGCACCGGCAGATGCAGCTCGACTCTCCTACATGTAACATCGATTATTTTTTGTTTTTACGCGATTTTTTGGGGGTGAAACGTAATAGTTTACTGCCCCATACCGCAACTATACTTTTTAATGCTATTTCGAGGTTCTCTCACATCCCGGTTTCATTTATCCCGGTTTTCTTGATGGGTGGCGCCTTCTCGTATGTTTAGCCTAGTAACCAGAGTCAAAACCGCCCTGGAGGGGTGCAGAGCGGAGCGGAGCGCAGCGGCGCCCCGATAGGGTAGGTTTTGACGATGGATTACCCTCCCTATCGAATGCACACCCCAAAATTCGAAGGAAAAAAACATTTTATTTTTTCACTTTTTCGGCAATACACGGGTTATTTTCCATTTTTTGATTATATTTATTACTAATATCCACTAATCACACCCCCATCTATCCGAATTTCAAAGAAAAATTCAAATCGGAGCGAAAAAAATTTACGCATTTTCAAGGGACCACGGGCGAACGATGGCACATCGACCGGGGTCTGCAGCATACTCGATGCTAATTTCCCGTACTTTTCAAAAGTCGATTTTGGGGTTGTTTTTACAGATTTCACCCATGAAATTTTTTCTATAGCCTAAAATAAGCCTGTTCTTTAGCGTGTAGCTGAAGAAATTTTTTTTCAGCTAGTCAGAATAACTGCACCGCCACCCAGTTTCCTCTTTTCCACTTTCTTTGTATTGAAATATTTGACACTTTGAATCACTAAAATATCAATACTTTCTTCCCAAGTTAATCAAATTTAATTTTTATTTCCTGTTTGAAAAGGTAATCCAAAATAGTATATTATAGGCCAAGGTTGTGAAGGCCGTCATTATTGCCCTAGCGCCAAGATTATATTCCGAGGTGCTTTGCACCGAGGAATATAAGGCGCGAAGGCAATAATGGTCTTCATAACCGTGGTTTATATACGATTTTTTCCACTACTAGATTTATTACCATTTTTTAAAATTCTTTTTAACAAAAAAATTTTCAAATTTAAAATATTTATTTCAAATGACAGTTTTGTTTTGTTGATTTGACAGTTGTTGTCAAATTTAGGTTATTAAATAAAATAAATCGCGGTTCGTCAAATTAACAATGGATGTCTTCACAATGGATGGTGAAGACCCTCTGCTAAAATGTACCAATTTGCAATTTTGTCAACTTTATTGAAGTCGAAATGCGTAATTTTCTCGTCAACCGCCGTCAAAGTTCAAAAAGTTTCTAAGACCCTTAAAATCATTTAAACTCGAAAACTGTGCAGTCGAATTAAATGTTATTAAGCTTTTTGGAAAGCTACCTTTATAGGTTAAAAATTATATTTACACGTTTTTCATAAAAATCAGTAGTTTTTCCGGTAAAATTCAAAAAGTAAATGCGTTGAATTAATGCTAGTAACATTTTGAATCGCTAAACTGTCGATAACTTCGAATCCAGTTATCCGATTTAAATTTTTCTCATCTTGTTCAAAAACTGACTTTTCAAGCTAACAAACTTGTAACCACAATTTATCCTCAAAATTGAGCAGTTTTTGCATTATCGGCAGTCAAAATCAAAAGCTTAGGTTAAACTGTAGGTTCCCTATGTGTGATAAAACATGGGGGAGTGTCAAGACTAAACGATAAACTTAAAGAAGGGCTTCCATTTACACACTTCTAGATTTTTTTCGTAGTTTTCTTGTCACGTGTTTTTGCATGGCATGGCACCCTTTAATTTCTTATTTGAACCAAAAAGTTTGGAAGTGTGTAGGTCCCTTTACAGATAAGATCGATTTCGCAATGGTTTAGTGACACGCATTTCAAGTTCAGACCCAATTTAATCAATATTATGTAGGTTATTAAAAAATGTTGGAAAATTTGCCCTTGACGATTCCCCGCCTATGTTTGTAATCTTAACAACTAATTAATTAAAAAAACCATAATTACAATAATTTGCTCATTAAAATGAGTTATAAATAATGTAAGATTACTAAGTCGCGCAAGTAAAATAAAAACGGAAACGATCACCACAGAAAAGATACACAACATACGAATTCCTCTACTGCAGGAAATTCTTGTCAAAACGAAATTATTTTTAAACCCCATAAACCTTGACATTAAATTAACGAAGATCGAAATGGTTTGTTGTCATGGGTGTGCTCCCGATAATTAAAAAAAAACCAAATTTTTGGATAATTAAAACGAATTTCTTGTAACACAAATTTTCACCAACAATTTTTTTATTGGGACCAAGCATGCACAATTAACTTAAAAGTGTTCTTACTTTTTAATTAAATGACGTCACAACAAATCACAGATATTAACGGTGCACCACATCATCAACTATTACACAAATAATTAAATTAAATTAAACTGTAGAGATTTAAATTGAAATTTATAAAGCTGACTTGTTTAGCTGCAATACTGAACCGATGAGATTCATTTGAAAAACTAAAATGTTAGACAGAAGGATTGGTAAGAAACAACTTTTCGTGAGTCATCGTGCTATCTCGTCCATCTAACTTGAAAGGGAAATTTTATCGATTTTAAAGCTCTTGATTTACAAGAGATATCTCAAACACTGCAGTTAGTCACCGGAAATTTGGAAAATGAAAGGGGAGAAAGCTGCGTGACGAAGAAAGGATGACTTTGGAAATTTTTAAACGTCGACAGATTCACAAAAAACCCAAAAAATATTCCAAAATGGGATACTTCCATTCCTGGCGATCATTAATCCAAAACAAAATTTTTTTTTTGGAAATTTAAAACATCGGTGATGAGTCAGTACGCTTTTTGGGTGCTCCGAAAAACTGAGACCTTCAGAGTAAGTGAAGTTAATGTATTATGAATCAGCGCGTGTTATAGTTTCTACGTCATATTGCGGTACTCATATCGCATTTTATTATCTCAATTTGTTTATTTGAGAAATTTCAAAATAAATAAATGATTTCATCATATTCATATCCGAATCACAAGTTGATGTTTGCTTTGGCTGACGACGTGAGTAAAAGTACGAACGAACGGAAGCCAAGCGATTCAGACACATCCTTGACTGAGCTGTCAGTCGCATTGTTCATTGTACAACACATAAATTCATTGTGAAACCGTTACGACATTGAGGTCGTCAGTTGGATGCTAAATATAGGCAACTTATGGTTCATTGTAAAATTATACCAGTGGGTTTTGAAACTTTTGGCGGTAAAACTCACCTGCAAAAAATCTAATTTCGTATGAGGGTGGCGCTTGCCGGCTCGTGGTGACTGGGATGTCAGCCAAAATTTAAAATTAAACTTCTATAAAAAATACCGAATAATTTTCGGGTGCAATAGATTTTAAAACATGCAATTCTCTACAAACAGAAAAGTTTAATGGACTCACGAGCATGCATGATTTGTCTGGTGTTCATGCCAAGAGGATAATAAAAATGAGATTTTTTTTGGATCGGTAACTAATGAAAAATAAGTTCCTCGATCTGGATTCGAAATTTGGTGCGCTAAGTAAATATGCTTGCTTTATGACATCGTTACCATGGTGATCTGTCTTAGTTGCGTAGCAACCATGTCGGTGTAGTCAAGGTATTGGACTGTGTGTAGCGTCGATTGCTGACACCTTCGCCTCTTAAGTCCGCTGGACAGCTAGCCACACAGTCGGAGAGCGAACTGGGCGTAAGCTCGGTTAGAATTTGCACGACAGTGCTAGAATACAATCCACCTAGATGAAAGAATAAAGAGAGATGTTGTGGTTTGGCGCCGTGGAGGCAATAAAACAAACAAGAGAGGTGAAGGGCGTTTTACTAACCTCCGAAAAATACAGTTCAGAAAAAACTCCTGACTCAAATTCACAATTTTTAGATATAAAAATCTGATGTGGCCAGCACATGACTTCCCTATAAGGAATCATTCCTTCATCGTTCATCTAAAGATTCGCAGAAATATTATTTAAATTTTATTTTATTATTTAATTAAATAATTAAATTTTATTTGCTTTAATTTTGATTAAAAAATAAAAATTCATCAATAAAATATTTATCATAATATATTTAAGAAAAACCATTTCGTCCTTCAAGTAAAGTGCTACTTCCGGTTTAGGGATTTGCTCCAAAATCAAATGGTGCTTTCGTATACCGATTAAAGTGTTAAATATGAAATTTGGTTACTATATAACAATTCGTTCCTGAGATATTGAACAAAAACTATTTCGTCCTTCAAGTAAAGTGCCATTTCCGGTTTAGGGATTTCCTCCAAAATGAAATGGTTCTTTCGTATATTGATTAAAGTGTTAAATATGAAATTTGGTTACTATATAACAATTTGTTCCTGAGATATTGAAGAAAAACTATTTCGTCTTTCAAGTAAAGTGCTACTTCCGGTTTAGGGATTTCCTCCAAAATCACATGGTGCTTTAGTATACTGATTAAAGTGTTAAATATGAAATTTGGTTACTATATAACCATTTGTTCCTGAGATATTGAAGAAAAACCATTTCGTCCTTCAAGTAAAGTGCTACTTCCGGTTTAGGGATTTCCTCCAAAATCACATGGTGCTTTAGTATACTGATTAAAGTGTTAAATATGAAATTTGGTTACTAGATAACAATTCGTTCCTGAGATATTTAAGAAAAACCATTTCGTCCTTCAAGAAAGTGCTACTTCCGGTTTAGGGATTTGCTCCAAAATCAAATGATGCTTTCGTATACCGATTAAAGTATTAAATATGAAATTTGGTTACTATATAATAATTCGTTCCTGAGATATTGAAGAAAAACTATTTCGTCCTTCAAGTAAAGTGCCATTTCCGGTTTAGGGATTTCCTCCAAAATCAAATGGTTCTTTCGTATATTGATTAATGTGTTAAATATGAAATTTGGTTACTATATAACAATTTGTTCCTGAGATATTGAAGAAAAACCATTTCGTCCTTCAAGTAAAGTGCTACTTCCGGTTTAGGGATTTCCTCCAAAATCACATGGTGCTTTAGTATACTGATTGAAGTGTTAAATATGAAATTTGGTTACTAGATAACAATTCGTTCCTGAGATATTTAAGAAAAACCATTTCGTCCTTCAAGTAAAGTGCTACTTCCGGTTTAGGGATTTGCTCCAAAATGAAATGGTGCTTTCGTATACTGATTAAAGTATCAAATATGAAATTTGGTTACTATATAACAATTTGTTCCTGAGATATTGAAGAAAAACTATTTCGTCTTTCAAGTAAAGTGCTACTTCCGGTTTAGGGATTTCCTCCAAAATCACATGGTGCTTTAGTATACTGATTAAAGTGTTAAATATGAAATTTGGTTACTATATAACAATTTGTTCCTGAGATATTGAAGAAAAACCATTTCGTCCTTCAAGTAAAGTGCTACTTCCGGTTTAGGGATTTCCTCCAAAATCACATGGTGCTTTAGTATACTGATTAAAGTGTTAAATATGAAATTTGGTTACTAGATAACAATTCGTTCCTGAGATATTTAAGAAAAACCATTTCGTCCTTCAAGAAAGTGCTACTTCCGGTTTAGGGATTTGCTCCAAAATCAAATGATGCTTTCGTATACCGATTAAAGTATTAAATATGAAATTTGGTTACTATATAATAATTCGTTCCTGAGATATTGAAGAAAAACTATTTCGTCCTTCAAGTAAAGTGCCATTTCCGGTTTAGGGATTTCCTCCAAAATCAAATGGTTCTTTCGTATATTGATTAATGTGTTAAATATGAAATTTGGTTACTATATAACAATTTGTTCCTGAGATATTGAAGAAAAACCATTTCGTCCTTCAAGTAAAGTGCTACTTCCGGTTTAAGGATTTCCTCCAAAATCAAATGGTGCCTTTGTATATTGATTAAAGTGTTAAATATGAAATTTTGTTACTATATAACAATTCGTTCCAGAGATACAGAACTTACAGACATTTTGCGTTACATACATCCATACATACTGCTGTGAAGTTCCCTTCATAAACTGCACCACCCTGGTTTGTGTTAGGCGCCAGCTTTCAGAGTGAAAGCAAAATTTATAGTATAAAATGAAATCTTTAGAGGGTGCAAATTTACTCAGAAACCCACTACACTTGTCCCATTTATCTAGCTCAATCGTGGAGATTCAACTCAAGGTGTGGTGGATTCAGGTTAAATTTAGAGATGCTTATTGAATTTGAATAAATTTTTGTAGATTAAAATTGTTGATGTTGTGATATTGGAGATAAACTAATTCGCTCTCGTTGTGATAACCTTTAAACTTTGAAATGCTTACTGATACTAAATAGAATCGATGAATAAAAGATTGCTTTAAATCAATAATGGTTTTGTATTTATGAAAATAATTAAATCGCAATGCGCATACAACATTCAGATAAATTTTTATCTAAAAAAAATGACAATATTTAATACCAAATAAATCAAAATGAATACATCCAAATTTCCTTCCTTCTCTTCTAGATGGTTTGAATAAATTCAAAACCTTCTGCTTTCCAGTAGCAGTTTAAATTGTTCATAAATAAAATATTGTTATAAAAATTAAATAATTGCAAAAATGTTCGTTGAAATTCGTGAATGAGGATAGTGCTACAAAATTAGTCACGTCCTATTATAAAATACTGAAGGCAAAAATACAAATTGTAAATAATAAAGTTTTTCAAATACCTGATATTCAAATATCCAACCTTATAATAAAAGGCTTGCGCACAAACACAATTTAACTGCGCGGTCACTTTACGGCGTTTCACTCAACTTGCTTCTCGTTGATGGTGGGTTGATAAATTTTGAGCTCCCGTTTTGTGATCTCTGACGACGTTGAATTGCCAGTTGACACCTGTTGATTGTTTGAATCGTATTCGTGGAGTGCCAGTGAATAATTGTTGATACCCATTTACCAGTTATAAGAAAGGTGAGTCGTATTTTTAACGCTTTGTTCCTGATGATATTTAACAGAAGGTAGCCATTGTTGTAAATTGTTATCTAGTTTAGATAAACATTGAATTGGTCAAACATCTGGGTGTTGTTGGATTGAATTTCCACCCTGGAGGTACACACGTCTTGCAAGTTCAAGAGCTAAAAATAGACTGTTCGATTTTGCTGCGCCGTGTTCCAAAATCGTCCAAATTTGCTTATCAGTAAGTCGAGTTCGTTACCTTTTTAAATTTTATGATCACCAATTGTTTTTATATTTTCAGGAGCGCTTCCATATTTGATGACTCAATCAATTGTGTGGTTCCCAGACGTCTCGTGAATACAGAAGCAGATTGTAGGCAAGATTTAGTTGGGTTCTCCACCTTTTCTTTATCATGAAGCTCGTTATCAATCTTGAAGCGAAAATGACCTTTATTTACACTTTTGGAGATTTACAGTAGCAAATTACGACCATTAGAAAGAGTAGATTATTTAACAAATTTTTATATAATCGGTTTCACACAATATTTGTTATTCATGGAATAAATTCCATTTTTGTAACTCACAGAGTTAGGTTATGTTGCCTGTGATAACAATTCACAGTAAATTTACCATTTTTGACCTAAACAATCTTTTTTATCAAATTTTGAGGTGGCAAAAACCTTTATGAATTTATTTTACAGCTATATGTATCATTTACCAATGCTTAAAGATCTTTGTCTGTTCATAATATTGAGAAATTGCGAAATTTGTTTATCTTTTTTATCGGAAATGTTTTAACGAGGTCAAATTTTATGTGAAATTTAAATATGAGTAAGAAATTCAGTAATTTGCATTGACCTGGTAGCTTGAGACACAGCAATACATACATACACACATACATACACACCTACATACATACAGACATCATTGCGAAAGTAGTCAAAACGGATTCAGAAATGCTCAAAACGGATATTTCCGTTAAAATACCGACATCGAATTTTTTCATGATTACGATACTTCCTTATAGGGAAGTAAAAATGGATTACAAATCGCAGACCAGTTTTCCCAAACAAAAAAATCGGCCTGAAGGGCCTAGTACCAGAAGGGTACAAACAAAAGAGAAATACTACAAATGGCAACTATGCGTTGCTTATCAAATTTTATTTTTGATACTGCCGCTCGCAGCTACACCCGAAGGCACGACAATGTGGGATTTTGCCAATAGCGTAATGATAAAACACTGGACGCAAATGGACAGTGGTCCGGAAGACAAAATAAAACAGTCTTGTACTCACCAGCAGTCCCAAACTAAGGGGGTTTGAATTAATTAAAAAAATGATATCTTTCCTCGGCAGGTCGGCGATCCCTCCAGAATCACAAGAGCGCTCCGGATGACTCAGCCTGGGATGTCCTTCCTGCGATATCCCAACTTGATGTGCAATGCTAAAAAAATACAAAACTGCATACGTTATCTACCCAAACCAACTCTCCTGCGTCTCTGTTATAATGAAAAGCAATCGCTACCACAACTATCGTGCTCCCGATATAACCACGTCAGCACGTCGCAAAAATGTAGGCGATTGTTTTGATCTTCCCCAGTACCTCCACGTGATGGAAATTGACCCTGGGTGTTCCAGCTGGCTGCCAGATTCGTAGGGGCTCCCGAAATAATATGTCCAAGGTTAAATCCGCGACTAAGAATCGACTTGTGGATACCAGATTTTGTCGGCCACACAAAAGGAAATATACGCTTCAACTATTCTTAGATTTTGTCCAAAATTGGAGTTCTTAATTTTGGTCTCCCAAAACGTAAGCAACTTGATGCACAGGTAGTATTTAAAAAAAATGTATACTAATCACTGTTAACTAATCAAATTAATTGCCGTTAAAAATCAAATTATTTTTCCGAATATTTCTAAAAATCAACCATTTCTAAGTATCGTATCACGGCTTATCTCTTTTAGTTTATGATAACTATTCAAGTTATCGCGCAGAACAGCTATATAGGGTATTTCGTAAATAACGTTCACTTTTGAACGTTACACCCCCCCCCTGGCAAAGTAATGGCTGAAATCAGTCATTAGCAACCAGCCGCGGATTCGTGAGAAACTAAGGATGGAAAGTTACACAAAGTTTAGTCGTCTTAAAAATGCAAATAGGATGAGTCGCAGCTGGTCGCAGCTGACAGTGTCTCAAACTAAGGCGTGAGCAAGGTTCAAAGATCGGTGAACTTTTATGGTTATTACGGATCATGTTTGATGAGATGGTGCCGAAACATGTCCCAAACACTAAATATTCATCTGACAAACACAATAACAGATACAAACAGAGATCGTGTGAGTAAGTCACTAATCTTTCAGGCGATTTGATTCCTAAACAAAATTTTCCGGCTTTGTTAATAACTAATCATTATGATTAATATAAAACACCTAAATTGAAAATTTAAAAAAACTAAATTAATGAGTATCATTATGACACGAACCATGTCATTCCAGAACCTAGTATAAGCGACACTCGTTTGTACCAAGGAATATTAACCAGTTCCTAACAAAGAGGCATTATTCAAAATCAAAAATTTTGATATCAAAAAAAAGAATTACTTTGGGAAAATTCTTCCAAAGTCATAGTCTGTTTAGCAAAACACCAGAAAAAAAATAAACCATTAACCAGGCCGTAGGCGCTAAACAAAACTACAAAATCTATTCGCCTTGGCGAAAAGACAAAAGATAATAAAAAAATTAAAAATAAATTGTGGTGTGAGCTGGTACTCTGAATAATGTAAATATACAATAAACACCTGTAGTGGAATCAAATCAAAATAGATTTTAAAGATCTGCAGAACCCTAAGAAATAAAAGAGGCTTACCCGCACACATATAAAAATAAAGATTTTTAAAAAATGGTCAATCAATCATTCGCAGCAGGGTGAGACTTTAAATATTCCACATGGAATATTCCCACGTCTTTACCACGCTCGTCTTTAAGTCGGTACGTAAGAGGACCAGTTACCTCTTTAACTATACATTTTATGTATTTGGGAGCTAATTTTTTAGTAAAACGATTAGTAGCGCTAGATAAAACAAAATTCCGCTTCCAAACAATATCTCCTTTTTTAAAATTTAACGGTCGTTTTCGCAGATCGTAACGGCCTTTGTACCGCGAGTAAGCGTCTTTAAGCCTAGAAACTACCCTCTTATGCAGTTCGCTCAAACCATTGACATCCGACGCGATTTGTTCACGGTCAACTACTAAAAATTCATTCGGTTCCGCTTCTGATAATCGCCCATAGTAGTCACCAGTATTAGGGACGGTTCTACCATGGTTCAAAAAGGATGGCGTAAACCCGGTGACCTCATGCACGGAGTTACGGATAGCATGCGCAATTTTATGGATGTACAGATCCCATGAGCTATGATCTTCTTCCACAAAGGATCTTAAGCAAGTACCGATAACGCGATTAGTGCGTTCGACAGGATTTGCCTGGGGATGGTAATTGGCAGTATACCACAGCTTTTGGATTTTGTACTGGTCAGAAATAAGAAATATCGAATATTGGATAAGAAATATTCGAAATAGTGAATTTAAGGGAAAATTTTACTGAGAAAAGTTGTAGCAAAACCATAGTGCAATTCAGAAAAATTTTTAAATTTTTTAAATTGTAAGTTTAATTTTTAATTGAATAACATTTTCTGTGTTCCTCAAGAAATATTCGAAATAGTGAATTTAGGGGAAAATTTTGCTGAGAAAAGTTGTAGCAAAACCATAGCGCAATTCAGAAAAATGTCTGAATTTTTTAATTTGTAAAATTAATTTTTAATTCAATAAAATTTTGTTTCTCAAGAAATATTCGAAATACTGAATTTAGAGGAAAATTTTGCCGAGAAAAGTTGTAGCAAAACCATAGTGCAATTCAGAAAAATGTTTAAATTTTTTAATTTGCAAAATTAATTTTTAATTGAATAAAATTTTCTGTGATTCTCAAGAAATATTCGAAATACTGAATTTAGAGGAAAATTTTGCTGAGAAAAGTTGTAGCAAAACTGCACTATGGTGCAGTTCAGAAAAATGTCTAAATTTTTTAAATTGTAAATTTACTTTTTAATTGAATAAAATTTTCTGTGTTCCTAAAGAAATATTCGAAATACTGAATTTAGAGGAACATTTTGCTAAGAAAAGTTGTAGCAAAACCATAGTGCAATTCAGAAAAATGTTTAAATTTTTTAAATTGTAAAATTAATTTTTAATTGAATAACATTTTCTGTGTTCCTCAAGAAATATTCGAAATAGTGAATTTAGGGGAAAATTTTGCTGAGAAGAGTTGTAGCAAAACCATAGTACAATTCAGAAAAATGTCTGAATTTTTTAATTTGTAAAATTAATTTTTAATTGAATAAAATTTTCTGTTTCTCAAGAAATATTCGAAATACTGAATTTAGAGGAAAATTTTGCCGAGAAAAGTTGTAGCAAAACCATAGTGCAGTTCAGAAAAATGTTTAAATTTTTTAATTTGTAAAATTAATTTGTAATTGAATAACATTTTCGGTATTCCTCAAGAAATATTCGAAATACTGAATTTAGAGGAAAAATTTGCTGAGAAAAGTTGTAGCAAAACCATAGTGCAATTCAGAAAAATGTTTAAATTTTTTAATTTGCAAAATTAATTTTTAATTGAATAAAATTTTCTGTGATTCTCAAGAAATATTCGAAATACTGAATTTAGAGGAAAATTTTGCCGAGAAAAGTTGTAGCAAAACCTTAGTGCAATTCAGAAAAAATTTTAAAATTTTTAAATTGAAAGTTTAATTTTTAATTGAATAACATTTTCTGTGTTCCTCAAGAAATATTCGAAATAGTGAATTTAGGGGAAAATTTTGCTGAGAAAAGTTGTAGCAAAACCATAGTGCAATTCAGAAAAATGTTTAAATTTTTTAATTTGCAAAATTAATTTTTAATTGAATAAAATTTTCTCTCAAGAAATTGTGATCTCAAGAAGAAGTGATTCTCAAGAAATATTCGAAATACTGAATTTAGAGGAAAATTTTGCCGAGAAAAGTTGTAGCAAAACCTTAGTGCAATTCAGAAAAATTTTTAAATTTTTTAAATTGAAAGTTTAATTTTTAGTTGAATAACATTTTCTGTGTTCCTCAAGAAATATTCGAAATAGTGAATTTAGGGGAAAATTTTGCTGAGAAAAGTTGTAGCAAAACCATAGTGCAATTCAGAAAAATGTTTAAATTTTTTAATTTGCAAAATTAATTTTTAATTGAATAAAATTTTCTGTTTCTCAAGAAATATTCGAAATACTGAATTTAGAGGAAAATTTTGCTAAGAAAAGTTGTAGCAAAACCATATAGTGCAATTCAGAAAAATTTTTTAATTTTTTAAATTGTAAGATTAATTTTTATTGAATAACAATTTCTGTGTTCCTCAAGAAATATTCGAAATAGTGAATTTAGGGGAAAATTTTGCTGAGAAAAATTGTAGCAAAACCATAATGCAATTCAGAAAAATGTATAATTTTTTTAATTTGTAAAATTAATTTTTAATTGAATAAAATTTTCTGCGTTTCTCAAGAAATATTCGAAATACTGAATTTAGAGGAAAATTTTGCTAAGAAAAGTTGTAGCAAAACCATAGTGCAGTTCAGAAAAATGTTCAAATTTTTTAATTTGTAAAATTAATTTTTAATTGTATAAAATTTTCCGTGTTCCTCAAGAAATATTCGAAATACTGAATTTAGAGGAAAATCTTGCAGAGAAAAGTTGTAGCAAAACCATAGGGCAATTCAGAAAAATGTTTAAATTTGTAAAATTAGTTTTTAATGGAAAACAATTTTCTGTGTTCCTCAAGAAATATTCGAAATACTGAATTTAGAGGAAAATTTTGCTGAGAAAAGTTGTAGCAAAACCATAGTGCAGTTCAGAAAAATGTTTGAATTTTTTAATTTGTAAAATTAATTTTTAATTGAATAAAATTTTCTGCGTTTCTCAAGAAATATTCGAAATACTGAATTTAGAGGAAAATTTTGCTAAGAAAAGTTGTAGCAAAACCATAGTGCAATTCAGAAAAATGTTTAAATTTTTTAATTTGTAAGATTAAATTTTTAATTGAATAACATTTTCTGTGTTCCTCAAGAAATATTCGAAATAGTGAATTTAGGGCAATATTTTGCTGAGAAAAGTTGTAGCAAAACCATAGTGCAATTCAGAAAAATGTTTAAATTTGTAAAATTAATTTTTAATTGAATAAAATTTTCTGTTTCTCAAGAAATATTCGAAATACTGAATTTAGAGGAAAATTTTGCTGAGAAAAGTTGTAGCAAAACCATAGTGCAATTCAGAAAAATGTTCAAATTTTTAAATTCGTGAAAATTACGTTTTAATTGAATAAAATTTTCTTGAATATTGTTATAGTTATTAATAGTTGTTTGAATATTTGGCTCTATGAAATTTGAAGAATTTTCAAATCGGTTAAGTTTTGTGGAAGTTACAGGCGGTTATAACAAAATCTAAGTTGTTATCCAATTTTAGGATTTCTGAACAAATTTGTTTTATCAGCAATAACTAAAAACTGGATTTTACAAAAATTAAGCTTTAGAAAATGTATTCGGCCGTGGTTGTGCGGCCTGAAGGCCGCACTGAGCGAATTGGGCCAGCTGTCTATCTATCTTCTGTATATTAATATACCGATATTTTCAAGTCTCACCTATCATTAAAATTTATACGACAGATGGCGTGACAATTGTCGCTCCCTTGTTAGGTTTCTTTCTTAATATAGTATATTAAACCAATAAGATGCGTTCGCTACAGGAACGGGCTTAGGATTTTTGTTATTCTCTTTCAGAATGTCTGTCTTGACAGTAATGAAAACGCAATGTTTCTACTGCGAGTCATACCGAACTAAACCAGTGATCATTAATCAATTTTTGGTAGTCTCTATCCTCCTTGTGCTAAACATCGGGGGGGGGGGGGCTTGTTTAAAGCTTCGTGGCGACCTGAGATGCTTGGTGAATGTATGCGGGAGATATTTTATCTCTGACTGTGCTCCTTTCAACCCGAATATGTAGATCGGGGTCCTCCAGAGGGGAGATCACCCCTCCCTTAGGCACCAGGATGGCTGGCGGAACGTGGTTGGCACGATCAGATCAGATTATCGACTATCGGAGCGACTGATACGCCTCCGAATCGGAAATTCCGGCAAAACGAACGTCGGCTTTCCAGTTTCCTTTGAAATTGATTGGTTTTTCAAAAAAGTTTACTAGACTAAAGTAGTAGCCTGTTAAATTTGCACCTGTGTGAAGTTAGCGGCCACTTTCTAGCGGCCAATTTACCGGAAACACCCGAACGAATTAGCAACAAATTTTTGTATGATTAAGGTCACCTATCGGGATCGGACTATTCCTATACATCAATAACCCTAATATCTGCTTCCTCTGAAAAAATTATCCCAATCTAATGACATTAAATGGTCATTTTCATGGTTTTCCCGCGTTCTGATCACCGGGAGTGCATCAACACCCCAATTTCATAGGAAGAGTTGGCTGATCAGGCTACAATTTTCAACATAGCTCAAAAACGATAATGTTCACCGACCCTGAAAAATTGGTAAAGGTCTACCGCGGCTGGAGGGAGATTTTCACGGTTTTTCCGCCAGCGGCCAAACGCGAGGGCACTGAACGTCTCATTTTCATAGGAAGAGTTGGCTGATCAGGCTACAATTTTCAACATAGCTCAAAAACGATAATTTTCACCGGCCCTGAAAAATTGGTAAAGTTCTACCGCGGCTGGAGGGAGATTTTCACGGTTTTTCCGCCAGCGGCCAAACGCGAGGGCACTGAACGTCTCATTTTCATAGGAAGAGTTGGCTGATCAGGCTACAATTTTCAAAATAGCTCAAAAACGATAATGTTCACCGACCCTGAAAAATTGGTAAAGTTCTACCGCGGCTGGAGGGAGATTTTCACGGTTTTTCCGCCAGCGGCCAAACGCGAGGGCACTGAACGTCTCATTTTCATAGGAAGAGTTGGCTGATCAGGCTACAATTTTCAACATAGCTCAAAAACGATAATTTTCACCGGCCCTGAAAAATTGGTAAAGTTCTACCGCGGCTGGAGGGAGATTTTCACGGTTTTTCCGCCAGCGGCCAAACGCGAGGGCACTGAACGTCTCATTTTCATAGGAAGAGTTGGCTGATCAGGCTACAATTTTCAACATAGCTCAAAAACGATAATGCTCACCGACCCTGAAAAATTGGTAAAGTTCTACCGCGGCTGGAGGGAGATTTTCACGGTTTTTCCGCCAGCGGCCAAACGCGAGGGCACTAAACGTCTCATTTTCATAGGAAGAGTTGGCGGTGCCGGGTTACAATTTTCAACATAGCTCAAGAACGATAATGTACACCGACCCTGAAAAATTGGTAAAGTTCTCATTAGGCTGGAGGGCGATTTTCACGGGTTTCACAGCAAAATTTTCAAAATACACGTGGTAGAGCCTACAAAGTTTAGTGTTTAAAAATAGCAACATTTATCAAAAATTAAAAAAATTTTCACAATCAAGCATTATAATCAAGCGCGCAAATAATAGCAGTTAAAAATTTTTCAAATTTAATTAAAAATTTTGACATTAATTTTAAACGACTGACAGCAAAATTTTCAAAATACACGTGGTAGAGCCTACAAAGTATAGTATTTAAAAATAGCAACATTTATCAAAAATAAAAAAAAATTTCACAATCAAGCATTATAAACAAGCGCGCAAATAATAGCAGTTAAAAATTTTGACATTAATTTCAAGCGTCAGTCAGTTGCTGTCACAATTGCTGTCAGTCGCTTGAAATTAATGTCAAAATTTTTAATTAAATTTGAAAAATTTGTAACTGCTATTATTTGCGCGCTTCTTAATAATGCTTGATTGTGAAATTTTTTTTAATTTTTGATAAATGTTGCTATTTTTAAACACTATACTTTGTAGGCTCTACCACGTGTATTTTGAAAATTTTGCTGTCAGTCGCTTGAAATTAATATCAAAATTTTTAATTAAATTTGAAAAATTTTTAACTGCTATTATTTGCGCGCTTCTTTATAATGCTTGATTGTGAAATTTTTTTTAATTTTTGATAAATGTTGCTATTTTTAAACACTATACTTTGTAGGCTCTACCACGTGTATTTTGAAAATTTTGCTGTCAGTCGCTTGAAATTAATGTCAAAATTTTTAATTAAATTTGAAAAATTTTTAACTGCTATTATTTGCGCGCTTCTTTATAATGCTTGATTGTGAAATTTTTTTTAATTTTTGATAAATGTTGCTATTTTTAAACACTATACTTTGTAGGCTCTACCACGTGTATTTTGAAAATTTTGCTGTCAGTCGTTTAAAATTAATGTCAAAATTTTTAATTAAATTTGAAAAATTTTTAACTGCTATTATTTGCGTGCTTGTTTATAATGCTTGATTGTGAACATTTTTTTAATTTTTGATAAATGTTGCTATTTTTAAACACTAAGCTTTGTAGGCTCTACCACGTGTATTTTGAAAATTTTGCTGTCAGTCGTTTAAAATTAATGTCAAAATTTTTAATTAAATTTGAAAAATTTTTAACTGCTATTATTTGCGTGCTTGTTTATAATGCTTGATTGTGAAAATTTTTTTAATTTTTGATAAATGTTGCTATTTTTAAACACTAAGCTTTGTAGGCTCTACCACGTGTATTTTGAAAATTTTGCTGTGAAACCCGTGAAAATCTTCCTCCAGCCGCGGTAGAACTTTACCAATTTTTCAGGGTCGGTGTACATTATCGTTTCTGAGCTATGTTGAAAATTGTAGCCTGATCAGCCAACTCTTCCTATGAAAATGAGACGTTTAGTGCCCTCGCGTTTGGCCGCTGGAGGAAAAACCGTGAAAATCTCCCTCCAGCCGCGGTAGAACTTTACCAATTTTTCAGGGTCGGTGTACATCATCGTTTTTGAGCTATTTTGAAAATTGTAGCCTGATCAGCCAACTCTTCCTATGAAAATGAGACGTTTAGTGCCCTCGCGTTTGGCCGCTGGCGGAAAAACCGTGAAAATCTCCCTCCAGCCGCGGTAGAACTTTACCAATTTTTCAGGGTCGGTGAACATTATCGTTTTTGAGCTATGTTGAAAATTGTAGCCTGATCAGCCAACTCTTCCTATCAAATTGGGGTGTTGATGCACTCCCGGTGATCAGAACGCGGGAAAACCATGAAAATGACCATTTAATGTCATTAGATTGGGATAATTTTTTCAGAGTAAGCAGATATTAGGGTTATTGATGTATAGGAATAGTCCGATCCCGATAGGTGACCTTAATCATATAAAAATTTGTTGCTAATTCGTTCGGGTGTTTCCGGTAAATTGGCCGCTAGAAAGTGGCCGCTAACTTCACACAGGTTTCGCTATGAGAAAAGGGACATAAATTGTTTGTCTAACAAAAAATGAAACTTCGGATTTTGGTTAACATTTTTTGACTTAATTTGATTCATAACTCGAAATCCATTGATTTCAGTCAACAAATGATTATGATCTAGTTTGTAGATAATTTCACGCTCTTTATAAAAAATCTAAACCATATTTCGGTGGTAGGTATTGCTACTAAAAGGTATAAATTTAATTGACAAGCGCCCTGAAAAGAAAATATAACTCGAGACATATAAAAACAATTTTATTATTAACACATAATTATGTATTGTTTATGTAATACATTTAATACAGCGTGTTACACATACTTTGTATAAAAAACAAAACATAATCAAATATGTAAAACAGACTCTATTACATGTGATCACATTTTTAGAACTTTTTATTTTAGAACTCGAGCAAATAATTTACAGTGTAAATATTAGTTTCGTCAAAACTTGTCAATTTGGAATGTTGTCTTTTAAATGTTATTGCTTACAGTTAATATACAGAGCGTTTAAAACTTAGGCGGTTATTCTGTAACTCGTCCTTTATTTTAAAATTAGGTAAAGTACGGTTTACGAAAGTGGAAACCAAACTTTACCTAATTTTAAAGGACTCTTTAATAAAGGACGAGTTACAGAATAACCACCTAAGAGTCAATCATTTTTATAAAGCTATACTAGTAAAAAATTAAAAAAAGGATCAGACCTAAACGGAGCCCTAAAATGCAAGTTCGTTGGTTTTGATATTAAAATTTTTCATTTTTATCATGTAAATGCATAATTTTCACAAATTTTAACATTAATTTTTCTTCACTTTGTATATACAATCCATGTAAACGTTTTCATTGTAAAACAAAATAGAAAAACGTAGGCAGAACGGATTTTCCTAGATTCTTGAATTTGATCCTTGGTAGTTTTGTATTTTTCGTCATGTAAAATTAACTCCTTCCCATGTTGTGTTAGCGTGTTAAATATAATTTGGCCTCTACAAACTACACAGCCACTTATATACTTTTTCACACTTATCAAAAATGTTTGTTCGATTTTGTTTCCTAATCGGCACATGCGCACTTAATAATGGACTGGGCGCTTCGTGCAGATTATGTTAGATAAGCAAACAATTTTTCTGGCACCCTGTATTATTACACAAAATTTCCTGCTTGGTTTCGTTTCAATTATTTACACAAATTAACGGTTTTTTTTGTTTCGAAAAAATTCTAGCCTAACAATTTTCACAATTTATGGTTCACTTTTATTTTTTATTTGAGCGTCTGTTTAACAAGCAATGTTTATTAATCTAAACATTTTTTATTTATTTATAATTTTAAAATTTTTTTCTTTACTTTAAAACAACTATCTAAGTAATACTGTACAATTTTACACCAAACAATATTAAACTTTTTCATAAAAATATAATCTGATGCTTTTGCATTGGGTTCCTTTGTTATAATTTCCAATGCAAGAAGATAATATATAGGGTGTTAACAACAAATTTTAACATAATACAATGGTTGATGTTTTTTCATTATTAAAGCTGCGTTTTCATAGTCAGGTTTGGCGTTTCCGCCTTTTTTTTTATTTTACTTAATTTAGTGTTCTAACAACTGATACCGGTTATGGGTTCGTTCTTCAAGTACGTATTCGATGGGTTGGGTAAAAATCCGTTTTCTTTGGGAAGGCTACACGGTCCGTTTTGGATAACTCCGTTTCCGGTGAGTTTATCATCAGGGTTAATATTTGCGTAGGATTTTTTGGGCGAAAGTGATTGTTTCACTAACGCGCCTGCGTCGAGGGATATTCCAGCCCTTAGTGAATTCACCTCCACCTTGGGCTTGGGTACGTGGTTCGCTAAAATATTATTTGGAAGCGAAATCGGCGAAATTTTATCCGTTTTCACTTCTGGTGTCAACAGTTTTTCAATCTGAAAACAGAAATAGGGAATAAAGTGATGATTCGAGATCAAATCTTACCGCTCCGTTTCCGTCTCCATCCTCGCCTATATCTTGTAGAAGAGGCTGAGTCGATTTTGATTGAGGAATCACAAAGGAAGTCTCCCAGCTGTCGGACGTATCCGGTAAAAGTTTGTCCACTGATGAGGTGGATCCAATTCCATTTTGGTCGGCCGTTATTGTCGTGCTATTAGGAATTAAATAATCGGCCACCTTTGATACCTAAAATATGTTAGGACCATCATTGGACATGAAGTGGTCGTGATAACTTACCTCTATGCAATGGTCATCGTTGCCCGGCCTCATTATCGTCTGATCTCTTTCTTGAGAAGGTGGGCGAGTGAAAATGGGGAGAGGTGAACTAATAACTTCGGGATCTTGAAGACAGTAACCCAATCTTTCCAAAATTAAACTAAAGTTGGGCCTTTGCGTGGGTTCTGGATGCCAACACTGCGTCATGATACCGTAAATTGGACCTAAAATAATCGAAGTGTTATTTGAACAACAAATCAGAAGCAGGGTTGTTTACCAGGACAATTTGCAGGTGGTTCTAATCTTCCACCACTTGTGACTAACTGCATCACCTGCCTGTTGGCGCATCCTGTATATGGCATGTAACCCATCGACATAATTTCCCACAACAAAACACCGAATGACCACACATCCGTTTTTGATGTGAAAATTCCGTCGAGGAATGCTTCGGGAGGCATCCACTTAATCGGAAGCATCGCCCTTCCACCTTTTCGGTAATAATCCGATCTGCAAGAATAATTATGTTAAATTTGTTAAGAATATAGGCAATCGATATTAAATAAAATTCTTTCGTTTATTTTGGATTTTAAATTAGGGGGGGGGGGGTTGTCGAAATGCATCTTAAGTTCTTTGTTATGAACCAACCTGTATATGTCGCGAGACATTCCGAAATCGGCGATTTTGACCACCCTTCCAGGTCCTTTCGTGGTTAACAAGCAGTTTCGTGCCGCAATATCTCGATGTATAAAACGATGACTCTCCATATACAAGCATCCTTTCGCCACGTCAATAGAAATCATCACCAGATCCCTCATCGTCAACGAACTGTTTTTATCCTAAAAAACAAACAAAAATTAAACCAAATAATTTTTACAACATCAAATATTACCGGTTTCGGCCTGGATTCTCTCAAGAAGTTCTTCAAGTCCCCACCTGCCAACAGTTCCAGAACAATAAATCGAGGATGTTTGTCAAAACAAACACCAATAAAATGGACTATATTGGGATGATTAAACTGGGACATGATTAACGCTTCCATGAGAAAATCAACCTCTGCGTCTTGATTCGACATTGCTGGAAGAGTTTTAACCGCGACCGGCATTTCGACAGCATCACCAGACCTTTGACGATAAAATCCTTGGTAAACCTCTCCGAATGCACCTTGACCAAGAGCTCTAGAAAAGTACCATTGTTAAGGTCCCATCAAAATAAAGACAATTTTTTTTTACTTTTGTAACTGTAACTGATTTCGTGGAATTCCTTTCAGATCCTTAACAGAACAGATCGACCCGCCAAATTCATAATTAGGATTGTATTCCGTCATTCCACTTTCAGGATTGGGAACTCTCAATCGGCTAAGTTGCAGATCTGGACCGGTAAGCATCTTCCTTCTCAACATCCCGACACTTCTGTGTTGGTACCGCGTATACAGCATGAAGCATACAAATCCAAATGCAATGACCACCGAAAGGAACATAAAAAAGAGTAGGACGACGACCCAATCCGGGTAAGTGTCTGCAGGTTCCAGAACTAAAACCGAACGATAATTTTTCTAAAATTTAAGGTTTTGTGATACCTACGAATGCAACTTTTCCCATCAACATCAAGCTTCCAGTCTTTAGGACATATGCAAGCAATTTGGGATCTTCTTATATCTAAAGCGAGACACCTGTAGTTGCAACCGCATCCAGGTACAGCAGGAATGATTATAACAGACCCTGGACCTGCGTGATACCCTGACCAAGCCATCGAAAATGTTGGAATTGTTCGGCTAGAATCCAAAAATGAGTAACCTCCTTCTCCATTCGTGGTGTTAGTCGACCATGCGTTGCCTCCCGAGTAACCTCCTCCACCACCACCTGCAGTACAACCACCACCACCGCCACCAAAACCACCATCACCACGCGCGTCGGTCGAATCGTAACAGGCTTGACCACCCACAGCGCCTTGAACTAACGGTAAACCCATTAAGCCCATGTGTTCGAGCGAAACCTGTCCTTGGAGTATTGTCCATCCACCACCTGCACCTGCAGATCTGAAAGAAAAAAAATTAGAATGGAAATTTAACCCGATTTGAGGATCCTACCTTGCTCCATACATTTCGCCTGTGATTGGTGGTCGGGACATGTTAATAGCCTGACCGTGCTGACTGCCAGTGTCTATAAAACGACCCAAACCTAACCCACCTCCTCCAGCTGCTATGGCAAGCGGTGTAAGGTGTCGTGTCCGGTTACGCTAAAATGTAATCGTTAAAATGTGGTTAACAAAACAAACGAGCTTACAATAAAGACAAAGGAGCCTCCACCTCCTCCTCCTCCACCGTCGGTAACTTCCATGTTCAGAACTCCGCGAACTCCAGTTAAATTCTTCGTGTTGTAGTTTTTTAACGACTTGCACGACGAATTGGTGTCTAAGCCCAAACTCTTAACACAAGCACTTGTGCCTTCCTGACCTACCAGTATCAGGATCTCTTGCCATTTCCGTAACTCCATGACTGTTCGTACCATGGCACCTCGTGACGATCCCATTCCACCACTTCCCTTACCGCCGCTCGCACCAAGAACTATAAACCTGCGGAAAAGAGGTTAAAAAATTGCGGTTGGACTGTGGGGGAAAATTACGTATAGTATCCTTCTGCTGGCGCCATCCAGTTTTGGAAACCGTTCATGCCGGGAGCGTGGATGACCTGGACGTTAACCGACGTGTTTTTGTAAGCTTTCGTACAGTTATCCTGTGCAGGTCCGTCTCTTCCTGTTACACCACAAGTGGTAAATTCGTAAACTGAAAAAATACACTCAGGTTATTGGTTGGAAGATTATTTTAAGGGGGACTTACAGGTTTCGTTTATAAAGTCTTTGTGTGGAGGAGCACTTGACGGATATTCAACATCGGGATTCCAGTAGTTATAATTATTCAGTTCGCTTTGTGGAATGTTAAGCCCAAAGCATTCGGGACTCATGGAGAAATCGTCGATGGCAACGTCGCCCATGTATCTGATCCCTTTTCTAGCGTCGAAGTGCAAATAGTATTTGTGGGTGATGTTGGGTAGAAAAACGGTTTTCCTCATCCACTTGTCGCCGAAGTCGTTGTAACTCCACAGAATTTCGGAGGTGACGTTTTCTTTTGGTCGCATTTCTGTAACCTGTAGCATCATACCGCTTTTGTGGGTTCCGTATTGGTGCAAATAAAAGCGAATCTAAAAATTACAAGTGGTGGTGAAATTTTTTTAACATGAAATTAACTCACCGTGCAGGAATTGTAGTACTTGGAGGAAAAGTTCCCGTGGACTCTCGGCGGTGGATTGAAGATGATGCTGTTTAGTGTCGCCGAGCTCGCAAAGCTTACATCCTTAGGGAATTTTGCCATGTTGACGTACATGTATTTGCCTATAGAAAAAGGTCTTTGTTATTTGACCATACAAATCGCACCAAGGAAGAAATTTACCTGTGACGTTTCCGTAGGTGTGATCGTAACTGGGTCCGGTTTTATTGGAAGGCGTCGTTCCATTGTGACGTGTCCACTGCAAAACCTTCCCGTTCGTGTTGTACCACCCGCACCAATCTTGTTCAAAGTTACATCGAGCGCCGTAGGGGATTTTATCTAAAATGAAGCGAAATAGAAATACAAAATAGAAAAGTTAAATCCAATTACCGCAATTCTGCAACTCGTCGTCTCCAAATTCGCAGTCTTGATCTATGTCGCATATTCTTGTAGTGTTGATGCAGACATTCGTCTGAATACATCGGTATTGACTGGTAGTGCAGGAATTAATTCTGTCACTTTCGGGGAAGCATTCCAATAATTTTAAATTATCAAATGCGACAACCGCCGATTTTGCAGAACGCTGTGATGATACAACTTCCAATATTATTTGAAAATCTTGCGTTATTCTTCCAATCATCCGATCGTACTTGACCCATCTAGATAAAATGTAATTAAAATTGTAATTTGGAAAAGTAACTAAAAAATTGTAATTACTCTTGTTTGTTTCCTCCACGTATGTCGCTGACAAGCCATTGTGTGTGGTTAACAGTATCGGCTATAATTCTTATCATTCCGTCGCCCATATCTTTTTGAAAAATCCATAACTGTATCCTGCAGTTTGCTGATGATGGGTTGAACAAAGGGCTCGTTACGTGTAATTCCTTTGTGTTGGGTTTCGAACGGAGCAAAAGAAAGTGTCCTGGAAATTTGTATTAATTATTGAACCGTTAAATTATTATGGGTTGTTGGTTACATAATAAGGGAGTAACTAATTTTGCACGACTGGGCATTAATCGTGGTGGAAGAAATATGTGATATTAACGCCTACACCAAGTCACCACAGATGCGTGGTTTGCAGTTAAGGACTTGGTTTTCCTTGGAAAGGTCGTAATTTTCTGTTCATTTCAGAACGCAATTTAATCCTGAAGGACTAATTAAAAAATTACCGCCATACCGGGACGGTTCGTCTCAAATCGTTACGACTTTTTTGATTTTATTAATGAGACAAATAAATTTTGTAACGACACTAAGGCATTTAAGAATATTTTCGTATAAGCGCCTATGGCGCTTAGAATGCGAATCGATTAATTACTAGTTTTTTAAATTGTTGTTGCTTGTAAATCTTTCAGGTCTTTTGTTTGGAGGTTATCCTTAAAATTACAGGATAGTCGGCTATGTGGAAAATGTCGCTTTTAGTTTCTATTGTAATAATTTGTAGTCTATATACGATGCCATTATTATGAAATTCTAGAGTTTACCAAATCAAACTTCCTAACCACGACATTTTATAATAGTTTAAATTCCTTCTGCTTAATGGACAGGACAAAATACTAAATTTATTTCTGTTCTTCTAGCAATAATATTGCATTATTAATACGTTTATTTCAGTTTAATTTGTCTGAGAGTATGGAATAAATGATTTTCATGTAAAGGTGAGCTTACAACCTTTTAAAACTTCGGAAATACGAGCTTTTAAAACTTGGCTTTTATGAATGCTTTATGTGTAAATTAAAATAAAACCGCCTGCGGCACTGTTTGTTAATAGTATATGTGACAATCCTTATCAAAAAGTTTTCTAAACGAAACTTCAACTAATTAAGCTGCATTCACTTATGTATGTAACAAATTTTGTTACAATCATGGTAATTAAGTTTTGAAACAGAAAACAAGTAGGCTAGTATTTTGGCACGGGCGGCCTATCGGCCGCCTTTAGCTATTTAGTACGTGTGAATAGGCAGGAATTTTTGAACAACTTGATTGATAACCAATTCGATTGGTTGGTTTTAAATTTTTTGTTCATCGTATGTAACAAGAATTCTAACACTTAAAGAAAAATCGATCACAGTTTTATAGACCGGGGGGTCTGGGGGGGGGGTATGGAATACCCCCAGGACAATATGAGTTAGTACTTGAAGTTTCAAAAATTTTGTCTATGGTGAGAGTTTACATAACGTGTACCTGGGGGGTATTCCATACCCCCCAGACCCCCGGATTCTAAAGCCATAATCATTAGTTAGATAATGGTCAATGGCGACTGTCATAACGAAGTTCTCCCGTTATCCGTTAAGTTACGATGGTCTCAAACCCACTACTATCATTAATTTTATGTTTTTTTGTAAATTTGAATACTTAATCATGTTATCCTGTCATGTATACCTCCCCCCTTCTCACTCATGTGTATCTAAAAATTATACCTTCATCAATCGAAGTATTTGCAACATAATTTGAGGAGAGTAAACTAAAATTATCAGCACTATTAAGAGCCCCAATGGATTTCTCTACTTCTCCCCAGGTTCCTCGATAAAATACAGAATTAAATAATTATTTTTTTAGCGAATTAATTCATTCACGTAAAATTGAAAATAAGATTTGGTGCACCTCTAATTAAAATTCTAAATAATTGACTGTTAAGGGTCCGTTAAAGGTACCGGACATACAATACGTAACGTAAGGAAAATTGAAATGCATTGTTTCACCATTCACATTCGAAAAAACATGGCAGACGTAACGTAACGTAACACAAAGTTCGTTCAACTTCAACTTGTACGTTATGTTTTCTATGTTTGACCAATGGAGATGCTTTCATTTTATTAGGCAACACCCCTTTTACTGCATCTGTTCAAATAAACTCACTTTCAATTTTAAGGTTAAGTCACAATAATGAATGCTGTCAAACTGTCAACCAATCGACAATGCAAATACGCGTGCACGTGCTTTACGTTTCTATGTTTACTAAGTAAGTGGATGTGAATAGCAAATAAAATACTACGTTTTCTACGTTACGTATTGTGTGTCCGGTACGTACGTTACCTGGATGGGAATGACCCTTTAGTTACGTCACAGTTTTTGATTGCTTAGCAACGGTCTCATGCAGTAATGGGGTACCGACAAAATAACTTTAGTAATATTTTTTACGTAAATACGATCTTTAAGATGTCCTTTACTATGTAATGTGGTTAGATTTTTTTAAAAGCGACTCATTTCGATGTAATTAAATAATGAAATTCAAATAAATTTAAGCTATTTATTCAATCTGGGACGACATCTCACACATTAGTAAATAAATTACCAATGGCGCATTTCACCATTTCAATACATTTCAATACTGTTTTTGCTAGCGTTTGCCTTCTATACGACCCTGATGAGATCTAATAAGGTCAAAATTTGTATGTTGTTGTTGGAATTCTTTGGTTGTGACTCCTTTAAAAATCATTAAATTAATGTTAAAACTTGGTTCCACACCAGGCCCAGCAAGAACTTTATTTGTAATAGTCTCTACTCAACAGGTAGCAAACCACTCAAGTGTAATTTGCCTATCAAAGGTTCTCTGGAGATGAAGTGTATATACTTTCCACTGCTCAGGGCGGTTGAGGTAAAATTGGAAAAACACCGACCGGGGGATCTGGGGGGTATGGAATACCCCCCAGGACAACACTATTAATTGTTGCAAAATCTAATCTGTGTCCAGAGGTTATTCCATAACACGGAAAACCCACATAATTTATAACGTAATTTTGCTTCTAAGTAAGACAAAATTCTGGTTTCTAAGTTGTAGAATCCGGGGGACTGCGGTGGGGGGCTTTAAATTCCCCTCATTCCTGATTTATGATGATCATTAATTTGGATTTATGCTTAGTAACATTTCTGACGTAATTTTTACGCGTTCTCAACAAACACTACAGATTATTTTCTAGTTTTTTTATCTTCAAGTCTTCAAGAGAGAATACTTGATAAACAGGAACAAATGAGAGATTAAAGGAGAGATTCACACAGCGTATGCCAGCGTATGCCAGCGTATGCCCCTACCAGATTTATGAAGCCGTGCTTTGAACTATCATACCACCTATTTTGCATTATCTATTAAACTCCTGATAGTAAAAACTACATAGGATTTCATGTAACCAAGTAGAGAATGTCCACATCATATCATGGCTTTGGGGTCCGGGGGGCTTAGGGAATTCTGACAGACTCTAAACGTTCACGATAAAATAGAAGACGAATGCAGAATGTGGGAATAAATTACGAGGAAGAACAAATTCAGAATAATAAAATAAACTGTGAAAATTAATAATTTAATCAAACAATAATCAATCAAAATAATATCCATCCAGTTATATTAGACATGGAATCCTCCAATTAGTCTTCCCAAGTTGAAAACACCATGAATCACTTTGGTTTGAGTTTCTATAAATGAGATTGATTTAATAGAAATTTCGAAAAATAACATAAAGAACGTGTTGTTGTTTTCTTTTCTCAGATATCTTGAAAACTAAGCAAACAATATTTATTCGAACAACAGTTATTGTAAGTCAGTCGTTTAGCTTGCACGCGTCGTCAAAATCTGAAACTCCTTGTTCCGAAAATTATATACATCGTTTTGTGATGTTAATTTGTGTCGGTAATTTTTTCAGCCATTTCACACAGATTGGTTGACGTAAAAATGGTACCATATGATCGCAGAGCATGAAATACCCTCCCCCAGGAATTTTACTCAATTCTATGTGGCCGGATTTACATATCGTGTACCTGGGGGTATTCCATACCCCCAGACTCTCCGGTTTCTATAACCTTGTTTAGAACAAAACAAACCATAATTATTGTAATTGTATTCTAGCTCCCGATAACAACTGTTGAAATAATCCGCAAGTAGTCAGCTGACAGCTTCTTCTAACTGCTAACTGGTAGAGGGAGCGGCAGCAATAACTAACTGGCAGCTAGCTAACCTATTCTAGTAAACTACAGTTTAGTGTTGAGCCAGATACATAACCTACAACGCTGATATGCGAAATCATATGTCGCAGTTAAAGCTTTCGTTAACTAAAGGACCAATCTTTGCACCTAAATTTAAGTTTTAGCTAACTAACTGTTAGTTAAAGTTCTTAGTTCAACAAAATAAAAATAAAACAATTGAATATAACTACAATTTTCTTTAGAAAACATTGTTTTGTTTCGATAAAACTGAAAAGTTACTAAGGGGTGTGGGGGGGGGGTTTATTGGTATTGGGAAATACCCCCACTACAATATGAGTGAGTACCTGAAGTCACAAAAATTCTGTCCGTGGGGAGGGTCTACATAACGTGTACCTGGGGGGTATTCCATACCCCCCAGACCCCCCGGTCGATCAGGTTAATTTTTATGGTCAAGTTTTAGCTAACTAAATGAAAATAGAACATCAAAACAAAACTACAATTTTGTTGAGAAAACATTGATTGGTTACGATAAACTGAAAAGTTACTAACCGGGGGGGTCTGGGGGGTTAAATACTCTCAAAATGATTGTCTCCGGGGTATGGAATAGCCCCCTGAATAACACGATGTAGTATTTGAATTTACGAGAATCATAAAGTTAATGATGATCTGGGATAAACAGTCATAGCTTAAGCGGTTAACTGCTTTGCTGGTAATATTACTGTTCTATTTTTGAAAGTAGCTTAGTTTGGAGAAGGGTTAAAGAAACCGGGGGTCTGGGGGTATGGAATACCCCCCAGGTACACGATTACTGTCGAATCACCAGATTCACAATCAGCATTGTGGTGGTCCTAGAATTAGTTACATAAACTAATCGCCTCGGCAGCGCAGTTGTTTGAGCGTGCGTATTCACAGCTAATACGCCTGGGTCGAATCCAAGTTTTGTCGATTCTTTTTAAATTTATTATATCATTTGATGCTCAATCCATGCTGAATTATTATTATAGCATTTTGAATACAGATGCCGCTTTCTCATCATCGCTTACGATTTAGCTGCGATTGTTTTTGCAAAGGTTGCATTCGTCTAATATGACGTCTCTTTCAACTAGAACGCTTACGTAATTTATAAACTTATTTGTTAAATTAATTTATAAAGTTTAAATCGAAATAAAACCGCGGATTTGGAAAAATCTGTTGGTGTGTCGAATACCGTTAACCGGTAGAGTATCCTTTCCCAATGACCTGGCCGGGCCGGGTTAATAGACACCAAGGGAAATGAAAATATATTTCAATTCAACATTTCGTTACTGTGAGTTCAAAGTTTGTATCCAATTTGAATTAGTTTATTTTCTCGGACATTTTGACTAAACTTCGAATCTCCAGAGTCTTTAGCTATTCTTTAGTGAAATTCACCTCGACGTTTTAAAACAAAATTTACATTATAACATTGTTTTAAATCTTGCAACTATTACGGTTTGTCTCAAGTGTATAGAGCCTCTTTAATCGTATTCCAAAGTTGCCTATTTTGTTTATAACGGGTGATTCAATAAGAGGTGTCATTTTGAATTTACAGTTACGTGATCGACGAACGTATAGTTATTGTGAAAACGTATTACCAAAATGGTAAAAATTTTGCGATTACAATTTGTGAAATTTGAATATTATCTCTTCGGTTCCATTTTATCAAGAAATAAATTTCAGATGCGTATTATTTTTTACCTTGGAAAGTCGCAGCATAATTCAATCATGACGGGGAAATTAAAAAATTATAGCGATACCGGGACGGTTCGTGTCGAATTATTTCGACGAGGATGGAATGCTGAAAAGCCAATTGGCAAAAATAAAAAGGCTGGCAGGATATTGAATTTTCAGAACGTTAAAATATACGGAAAGCATCATCGCGGAATCCAAATTTCCTGCTCGGTTTCCCCTGAAACTGGGACGTTTCCAAGCGGATATTTAATTTTTCGTCGACCTCCTCCTCAATTACAAGAGAAATTATATTAAAAACTGGTTAATATTTTAAATTAAAAGTGCGGGGCCGCTTAATTTAGATTGTTATCAGCGTAACGCAGAAGACGTCCGATCTTACGCATTTTGTTTGTTTGAAAGCGAACTTGGACGATTTATAACCTTTGCACTTTATCTCACGAATATGCATTTGCGCTGTGTTGACATTCAGAGCACGGAAGGCCAATCAAACTTTCTTCGGCAAGTTAAATGGGATAACGAGATGCCCTCCATTCATGAGCATAATTGAGTCGTAATTATGCGGTATCGTTCCTTATCCAGCTTATCATTTATCAGCGTTAAAATCAAAATTGCAGGTTCTTCCCGATCGATCCCACGCCCGAAAATATTACAGTTCAATAGCCTGAAAAGGTCGGCCAGTAATTATAATATTCGAGTGACCGAACTTTCTCTGTGTGGTGGAAAATCCAAGATTATTTTGGTGAATATGAAGGCTTTCTTACATAAGTTGCAAATGTGACATTCTTATCCGTAGTTACCGGGACAACGGCCGGGTTTTCAGGAGAAACTGCCAAGATGAAAACACGTCACCACATCACAGCGTTTGATGAAGAGAGACACCGAATATTGAACAGGTTGCAAGATTACTTGATACGAATCGTTGATGAAAATGATTGCTCTCAAGACACTGAAACATGTTTACTAAACTCTCACTTCCCCTAGTTTCGAAAAATTGATAATCCATTTATTGAGGTGTAATTAATGACACTAAAATGTTGTTCAGGGTTGAGGTACTTTAAGAGGCGTGGAAACTTTCTTTTCTGACGTCAAACATTTTTATACGTGGGTGACATAAAAATGTCGACGTTACTTTTTAAATTTTGCGCGTTCTGCTGATACAACAGCGAAGCGCGGACCGGCAAAAAAATTACGATGCAGAAAAAATCCTAAAGGCTTCCACGACACTCGACACGACCTTCAACTATTTGTGTAATAGATAAAAAATCAATAATTTTGAAACGACACCTTGTTTGTTTCATTGTTTATGTAATAGCGCCGCAGGGGATTTTCGAGCAGATCTCAACCTCTGACCTCCTATCCTGTAAAATTTCGCGCCAGCTTCCGCAAAAGCTGTCCTGGCGCTCCGTAAATACAACAAGTTCATTGTTCTTGCCGAGAGGAGTCTAATGTTGGTTTCTCGCTTTTCTAAATTTTGTATGGATCAATCTAACTTCTTGTGCGGAGGGGCGGCGATTTGAAGCTATTCATGAACTTACAAACCACTTTTCATTTTGGTACATAAAAGTAAACAACGTCCAGGTAAACAAAAAAACCGGATGTACATAACTACGTAACCAATTTTATTTATGAATTAAACGATCGTTTGGTGTGTGGCCAGAAACGTTATTTATTACGCTCATTTCCGAATACGAGGCGTCAAATTAACAAAACTTAAATATTTCAAATAAAACTGTTTATGAATCGTAGGGCTATTTATTTTCACATCCAGTTAAAATTAAACGTAACTAACTGGTAGTTACTTACGGTTGGTTGCTTAACAACCGCAGATTTTAAATGGTACTTAACTATCTGGATTTTTAACTGGACGCCATCTTGGAAAATGGCGGCCGAAATTTCATTTTTAGTCTTTATCTCGAAAACTATGCTAGTTATCAAAAAATTTTCAAACAGAAAATATTTTCTTTACATTTTTTGCAGTTTTAACTTTGCAAAATCCCCCCCCCCCCCCCCCCGGTAACATTAACGAGCAGGGGATCGAATGAAACAATTGAAGAAGACCAACCTAAGTAACCTTTTTTAGATGTTATCACTGATTTTTGTATAGGAATGATACATAATAGGATCCTGAGCACAAATCGCTGATAAAATTTAAAAAAGATTACATGAAATTTTGTGGCGTTTCCCTTTTCTTCTTCAGAGCTTTCGTCGGACATGGTGTTAGCTTTTTAGTCAAGAGTAAGAAGTTAAATTTATGATTAATGGCAAGTTTTATCAAAATAACGCTATGATAAAAAGAAGCAAATCATTTTTTATTTTAAACAGTTTTTCATAGTGTGATGGATAGTTTCCGAGATAAATATAAAAAGAATGGGATTTTGGCTGCCATTTTTGCGTCCAGAAAAAGAGTCCTTATAAAAATATTCAGCGTTACATAAATTCCTTCAGGATTAAAATCTACAAATGTCGTTGAAAAAATTTGGATTGGTTGATGTAATAATGAAAATGTGCCGACCGGGGGGTCTGGGGGGTATGGAATACCCCCCAGGATACCATGATTAATTATTGCAATTCTAAAAAATCATAAAATTAATAATGATCATGAATATAGGGGTTACACTCTTTGTGAATTCCATACCCCCCAGGACCCCCCCTTAGTACAATATGATCTAATATTGAAATTTGGGGAAATTATAAATTAGTGATGATGAGTTTGAAAGGTATACACAACGTGTGGCTTGGCAACGCCCTCCCCCTTCATTGTTAGATTAAATCGATTAGTACAAGTAAATTTTTAAATAAAATCGGATATACCCTCAGTTAAAGTTCCTGATAACTCACTGTTAGTTAAAGTGTTTGGTTGCGCAGCAACGTTGTCTTACAGTAATTCATTTATTAATTGAAAACCCGCAGCAGTGGGAGGGGGGATACATGATGAAATATTGGAATCCCCAAAAATTGTAACATTAATGATGATGAATCTAAGGGGTACACCTTTTTGCGTACCTGGGGGGTATTCCATACCCCCCAGACCCCCCGGTTTTTAAACATTTATTCCGAGTTATAATAACTCCCATATTCTAATTATTGTGGTAAAAAATTAAGAGTTTATTTATTAATTAAAAGAAAATCGCCTGAACACTTTTTATTAATTCACATTGCTACAATCCTAGTGGTAATCTAGAGGGGAGAGGGTTATTTGGCCATAGCCCCCTTCAAATGATCAAAAAAGTGCCGTGACTTACAGCAACCTCTGATTATAAGGTTTTTGTCATCAAAATGATCAATAATAGCCATTAATTCTTCCTGTCACATCAGTTAGTTCCTACTTGTGATTAGGGACTGTTCCGGGGCTAATTTCAGTCTCTAGCTAAGACCAGAAGTACGAATAAATTTCTACCTCTACATAAAATAATCATAGGGGGATTCAATTTTCCTTGGTAAATAAACCAGATCCGTCCCGAAAATTACCTCTCGTTTTTTTTTTCATTCATTACTACCACATTTACCAAAAAGTAACAAAACTATTAACAAATGATTGATAATAAAAAACGTTATTCGATTATTTTGACCATGTAAAGTTTAATTCTGTCCCACTGTGCTGCACTATATTAGTTTATCAAAAATAAAAATACTTTTTTAAAAATCTTTCATTTAAATTCAATTTCTGATGAAGCTCGCAATATAAAATTTAAAGAAAATAAACAAAGTTCGCATAATACTAGCAATAAGATCTATATAACAATTAGTTTTAGAATTCTATCAAGAAACGCCTACGGCCCTGCTTATTTCAATTTCGTTTTGTTTACTGTCATTTAATTCAAAATTTTAATAAAAATAAACGTAATACATTTGAATTTAATTCGTAAGCTCTTGTCAGCAATTTGCCATCGTCTCGTCTTCTGATATTTCATTTGTATTTATTTAAATTACACAGTGCCGCAGGCGATTTTTCGAAAAATGTTTCTTTTAAAGTGAAATCATTTTTCCTGAACCTGAAATTTGCGATGTGTGGAAAAAGGTAAAATACCCCTAATTTTTTTTTGTGTCTGGTGTGCAAGGGATGGTGATTTCAGAAAACCATTTTAGACTTGAATTCTGTTCTGTTTTTGTTTTCCACAGGAAAATCTTGTGGGCTTTCCCATTTACGTCTTTAGATGACAACCTTACAATTTAATTTTAAAGCTATTTTGGTAACAAAGAATTGATTAAATATAAAAATACGTTTGGTATTTTTGGAACTTAAAATTTAAAATCGTCACGAAAAAATAGGTAATTGAAAGTACGAGGTGGGTTCGGATTAAAAAGCAATGTAACTTTTGGTCGACTGCCAAATTATAATGTCGCATTTATTTTTGTAGCAGTTTTTCTTTGAAATGAATTAAACATCCGTTTAATGGTTTATTTACGAGGTCTATAAAAAAAATGCAATAATATCAAAGATCGTTAGAAATAGCTCATATCGGCTTTATTTATTGTTTTATTGCGGCGTGCTCATTCTTGACAGTTCACAATTTAGTTAATTACATCTGAAGTGGCTAAATCGTGAGTTTTATTATAAATTAATTTAATTTGACTTTACGTGCAATTTGTTAATTTTAATGGATAAATTAAGCGATGAACTTAGATAAACATAAAAGGGGAAATCAGTTTCGAAACAAACACTGCACAACACAGGAAGGAAGAACCCGACGTAAAAGCCTACAGCCAGATAATTATCCTGGCGAGCAAAGACAATGCTGTAGGAATTGCTTTTTTTTTCAAAAAGACAAAGTATTAGCTGAAAAATGTAACAAAAGCTAAAATGAACAAATACATGAAAAAAACAATAGATCCGTAAATTATTTTTAAATTTATGGTCAATTGGTGAATTTTGTATACGAAAGTTAAACCAATTAAGCTGCATTCACTTTAATACCAAATTCATTTTCAACGGCACGGTTTCCAATGAAAAATTTTTATCACTATTTGATTTGGTAGTCGTAGTAACGGAATTTAATTAAACTATAAGATCAAAGTGACTATGTGGTCGTATCGACCTTTTAATGCGCGATTGATGTGGTTGTGCGGCCTAAAGGCCGCACTGTAAATTTAAAGATTACAGGACGGAAGATGGAGTGCGGAGATTCAAAACTGACGCCCATGGCAGGGTCGACGAAAAAGAGGTTGACTTCAACTGCAATACAGTTCAAATGTTCCTATTTTTGTATAAGTTGTCTTAGAATGTTTGGCTCATTTTCATAAAATAAAACTGTTACAAATAATTGACCAATCAGATGCGTTGTTAGGTTATAATGTGATGGAAAGATTTAATCTATTATTATATAGAGTTTTGGAGGAAATAAAATTGTCTGTTTTTAAACATACAGAAAGTTCTGTAATTTTAAGCCTGTTTAACATCGAATTCCCTGCTATACCGTAGCAAATTTTTAGTCCAAGATGTGCTTGATGAAGTCGCAATTTTTTATTGGATCTCTCAATAACATCGATTATTTTCAGTTTATTTTCCTCATTTCATCTCGACCACCAACAAAATATAGTGGGTAGTTAAATTTCCTTGAGAATGTATCGATTTGTTTGTGTCTTTATGGTCTGCGTCCTTTTGGGTCTGCGTTCCTTTGGGTCTGCGTTCTTTTGGGTCTGCGTCCTAACGCTCGCGTCCTATTCCATACCTCCCAGGCTCCCCGGATTGTAAAGTCACTTTAGAAATTACATGACTCCTCCTTAATATATAGGGGTTGCTTAATAGCTCCGAATAGCAGCTGTAAGTGGCAGGAAGCTAAAATAATCGTGTAGTCGTTACCTGACAGCTTCTACTAACCTATAACTGACAGAAGTAGTAATAACCAGTTAGCAGATGGCTGGGGGGGGGATATAATACTTGTAGTTTTTCTATCGACCAATCAACTTTCTTTTACCGGTGGCCCTAAGTGGGTGGGGACAAAACTGCGATGCATATGGGTAAACAAAGCAAAGCACGACGTGTGCCTGGGGGGTATTCCATATCCCCCAGACCCCCCGGATTGTAAAGTCACGATTTAACTATATGAACCGTCCCTAATATACAGGGGTTACTTAACAGCTTCTAATACCAGCTGTAGTTGACAGGAAGCTGAAATAATCGTGTAGGTGTTGGCTGACAGATTCTTCTAACCAATAACTGACGGAAGGAGTAATAACCAGTTAGCTTATGGCGGGGGGGGGGGATATAATTCATCAATCAACTTTCTTTTTCTTTTTTGTTGGCCCAGTAAACAACAGTAAGCTACTTACACTTGATTACTTAGCCACCAAAAACCTTAACTAGCAGTTAGCTATCTGTAACTTGAGGTCGAGTTGAAAATATTTATAGTCTATTGCTTGCTAGGTTAAAATGTTAAAACCAATCAGATAAAACTAACAGTTAACTTCCTGTAACTTGAACTGAAGGGGAAAAGTTAGATATCACTGATTGGTTGTTTAACAACCAAATATTTTAACTATCAGTTAGCTATTTCTTCAAGTTCCAGCTAACTAACTGTAAGTTGAAGTTTTTAGTTGCTTAGTGACATTACTGATGTGATTGCTACTGTAATTCATTCGGTTAAAACTGTCTTTAAGCAACCATAAATATTAAACTATTAGCAGTTAATTATCTGTAATTTTAACTGTGCAGTTAACTGGGGTTTTCAATAATACTGATTAGGGGTCGTTAATAAAGTGATACCAGGGTGGAGGGGGAGGGGGTTAGCCAAACGTGACGTCCGCATAAAAATCCCATTTTTGGGATAGTTAAAATAAAGTTTACCTAAATTCTTCTTTGTTTAATTCCAATTTTTATTATATCCATGAAAATTTAAAAAAAATTAAGAATAACGATTTTAGACAAAAGAAGGGGTCATTGATTTGTGACCAACTTTGACAAGGGAGGGAGGGGAGGTTGAAAAGTCCTTTATGAACGACCCCTTATGGGCAGATTACTTTGTAGTTTTTTCAAACCCCATCCATCTGAGGGGAGCGCGTCAGAGTAAAGCTCTCGAATAAAGCCCCCCCCCTTCAGTTGCTATTTTGTATATGCACTGATCTATCATCACAACGCATTTTATGATCTGTATGAATTTCAGTAAAAATCAACCATGCGCTGGCGAATTCCATTATTTGTTTATGTTCATCACCCTTAAGACTCTCAGACCGGGGTTTGTATAATGACGAATTCTATACAAAATTGTACTTTTATGTCAAGTTTGGTATAAGGAAGTGAAGATAGAAAAGCTAGAAAATGAGGGGTCGTCCATAAAGGATATACGTATCCCCCCACTTTACCCCCCCCCCCGCCCCGTCACAGTTGGGCATAATCTTCGAAACTCCCAGGAACATCCTATGGTCACAAATCAACGACCGCCCTTCATTTGTCTAAAATCAAACTTGATCTTTTAAACTAAAAAACCTATTCATTACTTTTTAACTTTTTAAAATTGTTATGTCTGTAATAAAAATTGGAATTATACAAGCAAAAATTTAGGTAAACTTTATTTGACTATTTGTCACACTTGATCAGACAATCGCTAAGAATTTTCCAAAAATGAAAGTATATGACAATTCCCATGGCTCGGAGTTGAAGTTAAATTGCAGGTCCCCTAATATAGGATGTGGACGTAATTTTCGAGAAAGAAAAAGAATATTAGAATATTAAAATGTAATTTAAAAGTTAATAATTTAATCAAACAATAAAAAATCAAAATAATTAGACATATGGAACCCTCCAAGACCATCATGGATTGCTTTGTTTTGGGTTTCTCAAGTAGGATTAATATTGCTTCGAAGAATTAACCAGTATTCCATACCACCCAGACCTACTCGGTTTTCAAAGCTGTACTCAGATGAAAATACCCGCAATTGTTGCGCGTCCTCTCTGCTAGTTCATGATAGCAACTATAGCTGGCAGTGAGATAAAATGAAAATATATCATCAAGATAAAACTGCAATTTTGTTGAGAAAACATTGATTAGTTGTGATAAAATTTAAAAAACATTAACCGGGGGATCCGGGGGGAATGAAATATTTCCCAGGACAATATGATTAAATATTGGAATAATTACTCAAAAATGATAAAATTATACCACACCTCTCAAACCCCCAGGTTCCTAAAGCCATGATGACCTTTAAAATTCCGCATATTTTTCCCACTTTTCAACCCCCACTCTTGTTCCAGTTGGTCAATTCTTCGACCCCCCCCCCGGGAACGTCATATGGACATATTCATAGACTCACCCCCTCATTTGTCTAAAATCTAATTAGATTTGAAAAAAGACGAGTTTTTAAAATAAAAAACCTGTTAACTAATTTTTAACTTTCTTAAAACTTTCATGGCTAATAAAAATTGCAATTAAACAAGCAAGAATTTAGGTAAACTTTATTTGACTATCCCAAAAGTGGGAAATTTATGCGGACCTCACATTTGTCCAACACCCCTCCCACCCTGGTCACACTTTTGGTAAGATTTTGTAAAACCCTCCTTCCTCCTTCCCAGGCGCAGACGTCCTTATGGATGACATCTAATAGCAATGTGGAATTAACTACCAATTTAAGTACCAGATACAATGAATTAGCAACCAAAAACTTTAACTGACCGTTAGTTATCTGGCTAAAACCTCTGAAAGATTCTGTTAATAGGAATTTTCTAACCAATTCACAATGAAAAATTGAACGTTGCAAGTATCTTAGCAAACCAGCAGTTAGAATATCATAATTTAGTGTTCGAATTCATAAAAGTCGTAAAATTAAAGGTAATAATCAGTACGGACGGGGTTTCCCAGCAACAGACTTTGGCCGACCGGGGGGTCTGGGGGGTATGGAATACCCCCCAGGTACACGATATGTAGATTCCCCCAGACTCCCCGGTGGTCCCACAAATATTTTTAGCTGTTAACTAGCTAATCAACAGCTAAAAACAACTGGTATGGAATCCCCCCCCCTCCAAGATAACATGATTCATGTGAACCCCCCCAGGCCAACATGTTCATATTAGAATTCTCAAAAATCATAAAATTATGCCACATCTCTCAGATCCTGAGGTTGACGTAAATTTGAAAACAAAATTTGCTAATCGGGATGTAGAATTAACCAGGAGTTAAAATTCCAGATAACTAACTGTTGGTTAAAGCTTTTTGTTGCTGGTTGGTTATCTGTCGAATTTTCTAACAAATTTACAATGGAAAATCAAACGTTGCAAGTATTCGAATTCAAAAAATCGTAAAATTAAGGGCAATAATAAGTTAGGACCATTTGCACATCGTGTGCCTGGGGGGTATTCCATACCCCCCAGACCCCCCGGTCTGAATTACTTCAGGCCAATACGATTAAGCATTGCAATTCACAAAAGTAATAAAATTAATGTTTATGATGGTTAGAGGGTAGAACTTTCATAGAAGAGTTGTTAAATTAACATTTTCTAATCAATTCCAATTTTACCATACCAACATTAGTTTCGGTCATTCAACCAACACACGGGCTTCATCATTATAATTAAATCATGAAAGCAAAAGAATTTTGGAATAACATAATCATGCAACCATGACAGGGAATATTCGTAATATGGGAGAACAAAACAACTAGGAAAATTTTAATTAAATTTCGAAAAGAAAAAAACAGACAAATCGGAGAAGAAGAATTTCCATCAAGCAAACGTCGTAAATTAAGTTGGCCGACAAATCTTAGTTTTTATTTAAATTTTCTACGAAAGCAAATTATCACGAAAATATTCTGGAAGAAACTAAAAATAAAAAACTTTACCGAAATATTAAAACCTCATCAAGGTCGCCTTATACGAAGTATTATTTGATGACATTCCAAGGGAGTTTTGCTTAACGAGCTCCAATATTGAGTTCTCTGGAGAAAATGTACCTAAAGAAAATTTTGGATTTTCCGCAAAATATTCTTAGATTTCGTTAGCATAGTAACCAAATCTTTGAATAAAACACCGAGCAAGCGAATAAGAATTACTCAAAGAAGCTTTATCACGATTATCTGGTTTGACACGTCCGGACTATTTTAAGAAGAAAAACTTTCCATCTTGTCGGGAACGAAACATTCCATATTTTTGTTTTAATTTAATTTTACTTTCCGTTTTATTGCTATTGATCGCGACATAGCTACGCACTACCCACATTAATCGTTTCGAAAACTTCATGCATGATTAGTTTTTCATCAAAGTGTTCGAATATTGACAATAGGACCGTCATCACTATCTGACTTTCCGGATTTCCAGTAAATGACAAGAATGCAAAACAACATATACAAAAAGTTTCACAAACCTGTTGACTTATTGTCAGCATCGACTTCTAATCCTTTGATGTTGCTTCCGCCGTTGGAAATCAAAAATGCGCTACTATCATCAGTTTTCCATTTCCACGAACACTCGGCTTCGAAATTGCATTGAGCATCGGGCACAACGTACGACACCTTTTGCTCGCTATTTTTGAAAGCATGCAATAGCTTCATTACGTTATTTTCTTTGTTGTAATTTTGCTCGGTGTTAACGTCCCCATATTGTGCATCTGGACCGCGTCGCACACTGCCACTATAATTTTGCTCACGTCCGGAGCTTAATCCACTTGGAGGCAGCAATTCTTCCTTGTTTAGGGCTTTCTCCTCGTTATACACTTTAAGGAGATTTTCGAGCCCCTTCCGGTCACCAGGCTCGCTCCTCTTGGGTATAAATTCGTCCCTCAAATTAGCGACTTGGTCTGGTTTGTGCGAATACCTCAAATTAGCAAGTTTATATCGAACTTGTTGATTTTGTCGATCCTCACCGTGGTTAACCACCGAACTCAAATTGGCACAAATTAAACCGAAATTAAAAATTAAGAACAGCAAGCGATTTCTTATCGACATCCCGGTTAAAAGTTATCTAAAAACATGCTTACTGATCTCATCCTCGTCAGCCAGACCCGGGTGGGAAGAAGTTACGTTGGAAAATAAGTAAAAAATGAATGAAATAGTTTCTAATTTTGTCGTTTTAAAGTTGGAAGATATCCAAAGATGAATTTTACGTCGAGGTGTTTACATTTTTAATTAACTGAAAAGCAATAATTTCCTGCACTAATTAACTTTTTCAAGCACCGACCACCTTTTTTTATCGAAAATGTTCGTTTTTCGATAAATCCATTTGCCATACGTGCACAAGCAAAATCGCGTAATAATGTTGGTGACGTGAATTTAAAAAGCAAGTCCGTTCGAATGGAACCACACAGAATCACAAATTAAATTTTATTCGCGATTGCTGATCGCGAACGAGGTTAATTGTAAAATTGCAATAACTACACTAGACGTAAAAATTGTAATCGTACGGGAACTATAGCAGCAGCCGCCTCAAGTCGCCAAAAATTCAACAGAGACGAAATTATGGTACATCGCTCACAGGCGAGTAAGATGCTAAACCTTTTCGTATTGATTTTTACCGCCTTCGGGAAAAACTAAATCCGTGGTTTGTAAACGAGATGAAATCTCACCCTAACGTCATCTGTGGGGATGCTGCGCAATTCGTGATTTCATTTCTGCACTAAAAGTGTGGTAATTTCAGGTGCAATTGTTTGTTAAACATAATCATTTCGAAACTTTGACAACTTGTTACGAAGTCTACGACCAAACCGCAGTACTTGACAAAAAAAAATGAAAGAGATTTAAAACAAATTGCGGAATATTAAATGAAAATCGGAAAATAGATTACCGGAACCGGAATAAATGGCGGAAATTGTTGATTCTAAGTGTGACATCGTCGTATTGCTAAAAATCTATTAATCGGTTCGCACCTCGGTGCGAAGAACAAACGACAATAAAATAAAGTTTCATTTAAATTTCATACGTTACGAATTTATATACAGGATATTCCCGCGACCGATGCAACCCTCTTGGGGGTGATAAAAGACACTTTTCTACGCAACATTTTTGTAACTAAAATATTTGTCTAAATTCAAAACTTCTAAGCGATTTTTTAAATTTTTACTTCGAATTGTCGTAGCACTGAAAATATAGATTTTTTACTGTTATCAGCTCAGTACTTTTTTAAAGAGTGTGAAATTATCTACAAATTTGATTTTCACCTTTTAATGGTTAATATCAACAGAAGTCGAGTTATGAATTAAATAAAGTACAGAAATGCGAAGAAATGTTCAAAAATATGAAAATGTTTTCCTTTTTGTTTTACAAAAAATGGTTGCCATGTTCTGATGAAAAATTTTTTAAAACCTTTTGAAAGAGTATGAAATTATCTACACATTTGATTTTCACCTTTTGTTGGCAAATTAATATCAACAGAAGTCGAGTTATGAATTAAATTAAGGGCTACGGTCCCCTATGGGTGGCGGCTCCAAATAAATTGAAAATTTCCTATTGCAAAGAGGAAGGTTTATATAGTTTACTGATATAATTTAAACTTGAGAAGGTATTATCAAAATTTTGTGTTAATCGATTTTGAAGTTTGAAAATTTACATGTAAAATTAACGAGATTCCCGCGCGTCGCTCATTCTGTTGACGGTACGTACGGTAGACTACGTGCCAAAGCTCAAAAGTTATACAATGCGCGACGGAGGACCCAAGAGGGCGAAATACATACATATGAAATGCTCCGTAAAAACATTAGCTTAGCGCGAAAATTTAAAAAATGTAAATAAGGCTAAAATAGCCTTAAAGAAGGCTAATTGTTATTTATATTATCAAATAATACTAATACCATTTAATAATAAAACGCAATGAAATTAATAACCAAAACCTTAACCTTAACAAACAAAATGAAATACAATTGTATTTTTCACTGATACATGAATCAATACCGATAGAACCTGCCACTCTCGAAGAAATTATAATATACATCAAACAACTTAAAACTAAAAAAGCTCCAGGAGAAGATTTGATACCAAATTTAGTGTTGAAGCACCTAACCAAAAAATCCTTGGCTGCTGTCACAACTATATTTAATGCTTGCCTCAGATTAGGCTACTTTCCAGATAAATGGAAGCATGCACAAATAATAACCTTCCATAAACCAGGTAAACCAAAATCTGATCCTGGCAGCTATAGGCCCATTAGTTTGTTATCTACGCTATCTAAATTGCTAGAAAAAGTAATCCAGCAAAGATTAAATAATTTTGCTGATTTAAAAAACATAATTCCGCACCATCAATTTGGATTTAGAAGGCATCACTCGACGGCCCAACAGCTCCACCGAATCACAGAATATATAGTCGCAGGATTTGAAAAAAAACAGTATACGCTTGCTGTATTTCTGGATGTTACCCAAGCGTTTGATCGAGTGTGGCACGCGGGCTTGATATTCAAGCTTATTAAATTGGAAACTCCAAAATACCTTGTCGAGATCATTGCATCATTTTTGGAAAATCGAACATTTAATGTAAGAGTAAATGTAGAGACTTCTTCAAGGAAATATGCTCAGACTGGTGTGCCTCAGGGCTCTGTTTTGGGGCCCAATTTGTACAATATCTATATGAGTGATATGCCCGAAGATAACAAATGTATAATGGCAACCTTCGCAGACGACACTGCGATTCTCGCGCAGCATGAAAATATCACAGAAGCTTATGCAATTCTCCAAAATAGCATAACAAACCTGGAAAAATGGTGCAAAGAATGGCAAATAAATCTTAACCCTAACAAGACCAAAACAAAAATATTTACATTAAGAAGAAATGCAATTGCTCCTAAAATTATCATCAATAATCAGCAAATAAACTGGACAGCTCAGAAAGAACCAATAAAATATTTAGGAATATTTTTGGATACTAGGTTAACGTGGTCATACCATATCAATGCCAAACTAAACCAAGCATACGCGAGATTGGGCATGCTGTATCCAATATTAAATAAAAAATCTTCGCTAAAGATCAAATGCAGATTGTTGATCTATAAATCAATTATAAGACCAATATTTTCGTATGCAAATATAATTTGGGGAACTGCATCGAAAAGTAATATTAATAAACTGCAACGTCTCCAAAACAAGATACTAAGAATCGTGTGTAATGCTCCATGGTTCGTAAGAAATGACCAGATACACAGGGAACTGGAAGTTCTTACAATTCAACAATTCAACGCCAAATGTGTTAAAAACTATTTTAATTCAATGAGTAATTGCGCCAGTGCGGTTTATTACAAAATTGGTGAGAAGACGAAAACAAGCCGGCTAAAAACCAAACGTCTCCCTCAAGATTGTTTTATTTAACAACAAACTAGTGAAAATAAAAGCAATTTGTATATTTAATTTAACCCAATTTCTAATTTGAAACTAATTTAATATTGTCCTAATGAATGCCAAAACCCAAAATTGTAAAATATATTGTGTATAGCTGAATGTAGCTGAGCCGATAATAAATATTTATAAAAAAAAAAAAAAAATTTTGTGTTAATCGATTTTGAAGTTTGAAAATTTACATGTAAAATTAACGAGATTCCCGCGCGTCGCTCATTCTGTTGACGGTACGTACGGTAGACTACGTGCCAAAGCTCAAAAGTTATACAATGCGCGACGGAGGACCCAAGAGGGCGAAATACATACATATGAAATGCTCCGTAAAAACATTAGCTTAGCGCGAAAATTTAAAAAATGTAAATAAGGCTAAAATAGCCTTAAAGAAGGCTAATTGTTATTTATATTATGAAATAATACTAATACCATTTAATAATAAAACGCGAAATTTGTGTAAAACTGTCAAAACGAAAGCAAAAATTCAACGAATGTTTTCTAGTTGGGCTTTTTAGTATTTGGACTCGTTTTCGTTATTGCGCCGATGACAGTATAACTTTTGACCTTTGGCAGGAGCTCTACGTCTCTCGTACATGTAACATCGATTATTTTTTGTTTTCACGCAATTTTTTGGGGGTGAAACGTAATAGTTTACTGCCCCATACCGCAACTATACTTTTTAATGCTATTTCAAGGGTCTCTAAGCTCCCGGTTTTTTTTATGGGAGGCGCTTCTCGTATGTTTAGCATAGTAACCAGAGTCAAAACCGTCCTGGAGGGGTGCAGAGCGGAGCGTAGCGCAGCGGCGCCCCGAAAGGGTAGGTTTTGACGATGGATAAACCTCCCTATCGAATGCACACCCCAAAAATCGAAGAAAAATTCGCTAAATTTACGTACTTTCAAATTGATTTTTCTCGAAATTTTAGGTATACTTTCGCAAGTGAAATTGGTGAGAGTATAATAAACACCGCCACAACGAACTGTTTTGTAACCTCCCTAATGGAAAGATGATGGTTTATATAGGCCCCTCCTGCAAAAAAATTCTGAGAATGTATTATCAAAATTTTTAGTAAATCGATTTTGAAGTTAGCTAATTTTCATGAATTCAGTGGTGGATTAACGAGATTCAGGGGCGCATCAGCCATTCTGTGCTCAGTCCGTGCGCTGTGATATACTCTAACACTTAGAATATTTCGCAGCGGCAGATGCAGCTCGACCGTCGTACATGCAACATCGATTATTTTTTGTTTTTAGGCGATTTTTAGGGGGTGAAACGTAATAGTATACTGCCCCATACCGCAACTATACTTTTAGGCTTCTATACAAAGTATAGCAAGAAGCCTTATGATCTGGCTCCGTGTCCGTCTGTCTGTCCGTCTGTCCGTCTGTCCGTCCGCATAATTCAAAATCATACAGAGCGTTTCAAATCGTGTTGGAAATACTCTGTGTGTATAGAGGTCTAAGAACTGGGTAGCCAGTGCGCTACTTTTAGGCTTCTATACAAGGTATAGAAAGAAGCTTTATGGTCTGGTTTCGTGTCCGTCCGCATGTTTCAGAGCCAATCATAACGTTGATCAACTGATACGTTGTTATATTTTAAATACTTCGTCTATATAGTATTGCGTTAATCTGTTAATCCGTTGCTTCGATTCGCTAATGCAATTTATAAATACCCAAATGTTCGAAGGAAATTTACTAAGTTAAAGATATTTTCGAAGAGGTCTCCCTATATAAACTACTTGTTTTACTTTGATGTGAAAAAATAATTTTTTATTGATGTGGTTTTTGAACCTCAAAAAAAGGACCATACATTACAGAGAAGTAAAATTTCTAATAGAATGGAAAAGTTTGATTGTTATTACTTATATAGTAAATGATAATTACCAATCGCAAAAAATTTAATTGGTGCAGATTATCTGATTATGTGGTGTTACATTATATGGCGATCAAAAATAACCAGATAATAACAACTTTCCACACCAGAAAGGTAGCTGTATAGAAGCCTAAGAACTGCCGCTAAAGCGAGTTCCACCTTGTTTAATGTTATTTTGAGGGTCTCTCGTATTCCGGTTGCCTTAATCCCGGTTTTCTTGATCGGAGGCCCTTCTCGTATGTTTAGCCTAGTAACCAGAGTCAAAACCGCCCTGGAGGGGTGCAACCCGGAGCGGAGCGGAGGGGTAAGGGTAGGTTTTGAAGATGGATTACCCTCCGTATCAAATGCACACCCCAAAATTAGAAGGAAAATAAAATTTTAATTTTTTCACTTTTCGAAGAAAAATTGAAATCGGAGCGAAAAAATTTTACGCATTTTCATCGGACCACGGGCGACTGATGTGCATCGACCCGTGCCGGCCGCGTACTCGATGCGACTTTCCCGTACTTTTCAAATCGATTTTTCTCAAAATTTTGACTATACATTCTCGGGCGAAATTTTTACAGGACACTCCAATAAGGTCATTTTGCTATAAAAAAATTTTGTGACAATTTGGAGTGGCGGTGGATAGGTAATTCTTCCCGTGAAATTTTTACAGTATACTCTATAAACCTTCCTCTTTGCTATAGGAAATTTTCAATTTGTTTGGGGTGACCACCCTTAGGCCACGGTCCCCAAATTAAGTACAGAAATGCGAAGAAATGTTCAAAAATTCGAAAATTAATTTTTTTGTTTTCCAAAAAAATGGATGCCATGTTCGGATGAACAATTTTTTAAAACCTTTTGAAAGAGTATGAAATTATCTACACATTTAAATTTCACCTTTTGTTGGCAAATATCGACAGAAGTCGAGTTATGAATTAAATTAGGTACAGAAATGCGAAGAAATGCTCAAAAATTCCAAAATTTCTTTCTTTTTGTTTTACAAAAAATGGATGCCCTGTTCGGATGAAAAATTTTTTGAAACCTTTTTAAAGAGTATGAAATTATCTACACATTTGATTTTCACCTTTTGTTGGCAAATATCAACAGAAGTCGAGTTATGAATTAAATTAGGTACAGAAATGCGAAGAAATGTTCAAAAATTCGAAAATTACTTTTTTTGTTTTCTAAAAAAATGGATGCCATGTTCGGATGAACAATTTTTTAAAACCGTTTGAAAGAGTATGAAATTATCTACACATTTGAATTTCACCTTTTGTTGGCAAATATCAACAGAAGTCGAGTTATGAATTAAATTAGGTACAGAAATGCGAAGAAATGCTCAAAAATTCCAAAATTTCTTTCTTCTTGTTTTACAAAAAATGGATGCCCTGTTCGGATGAAAAATTTTTTGAAACCTTTTTAAAGAGTATGAAATTATCTACACATTTGATTTTCACCTTTTGTTGGTAAAATATCAACAGAAGTCGAGTTATGAATTAAATTAGGTACAGAAATGCGAAGAAATGTTCAAAAATTCGAAAATTACTTTTTTTGTTTTCTAAAAAAATGGATGCCATGTTCGGATGAACAATTTTTTAAAACCGTTTGAAAGAGTATGAAATTATCTACACATTTGAATTTCACCTTTTGTTGGCAAATATCAACAGAAGTCGAGTTATGAATTAAATTAGGTACAGAAATGCGAAGAAATGCTCAAAAATTCCAAAATTTCTTTCTTTTTGTTTTACAAAAAATGGATGCCCTGTTCGGATGGAAATTTTTTTAAAACCTTTTTAAAGAATATGAAATTATCTACACATTTGATTTTCACCTTTTGTTGGCAAATATCAACAGAAGTCGAGTTATGAATTAAATTAAGTACAGAAATGCGATGAAATGTTCAAAAATTCGAAAATTAATTTTTTGTTTTCCAAAAAAATGGATGCCATGTTCTGATGAAAAATTTTTTAAAACCTTTTTAATGAGTATGAAATTATCTACAGATTTGATTTTCACCTTTTGTTGGCAAATATCAACAGAAGTCGAGTTATGAATTAAATTAAGTACAGAAATGCTAAGAAATGATAAAAAATTCGAAAATTTATTTCTTTTTGTTTTACAAAAAATGGATGTCCTGTTCGGATGAAAAATTTTTTAAAACCTTTTTAAAGAGTATGAAATTATCTACACATTTGATTTTTACCTTTTATTGGCAAATATCAACAGAAGTCGAGTTATGAATTAAATTAAGTACAGAAATGCGAAGAAATGCTCAAAAATTCGAAAATTTCTTTCTTTTTGTTTTACAAAAAAAAATGAATGCCATGTTCGGATGAACAATTTTTTAAAACCTTTTGAAAGAGTATGAAATTATCTACACATTTGATTTTCATCTTTTGTTGGGAAATATCAACAGAAGTCGAGTTATGAATTAAACTAAGTACAGAAATGCTAAGAAATGTTAAAAAATTCGAAAATTTATTTCTTTTTGATTTACAAAAAATCGATGCCCTGCTCGGATGAAAAATTTTTTTAAAACGTTTTCAAAGAGTATGAAATTATCTACACATTTGATTTTTACCTTTTATTGGCAAATATCAACAGAAGTCGAGTTATGAATTAAATTAAGTACAGAAATGCGAAGAAATGCTCAAAAATTCGAAAATTTCTTTCTTTTTGTTTTACAAAAAAAATGGATGCCCTGTTCGGATGAAAAATTTTTTAAAACCTTTTTAAAGAGTATGAAATTATCTACACATTTGAATTTCACATTTTGTTGGCAAATATCAACAGAAGTCGAGTTATGAATTAAATTAAGTACAGAAATGCTAAGAAATGTTAAAAAATTCGAAAATTTATTTCTTTTTGTTTTACAAAAAATGGATGCCCTGTTCGGATGGAAATTTTTTTAAAACCTTTTTAAAGAGTATGAAATTATCTACACATTTGATTTTCGCCTTTTGTTGGCAAATATCAACAGAAGTCGAGTTATGAATTAAATTAAGTACAGAAATGCGAAGAAATGTTCAAAAATTCGAAAATTTATTTCTTTTTGTTTTCCAAAAAAATGGATGCCAAGTTATAGTCCCATAAGAATTACGTAACCAGGTGATTTTCCATAATGTGATGTAATAGGGAAATGCAAATATCAAAATTATTAAATTTCATTGCTGGTTGAGCTATTCGAATATTCTAGAAACATCATAATTATTAAATTTCATTGCTGTTTGAACAAATAGAATATTCTAGAACATTCTGGAAGCATGAGATTCGCTAAATAAACAAAATTGTTAAACACATAAAAACCAATGTCAGTCAGTATCGTTAAATTATTCATAAATTATTCTTTAAGTCGTTATTATGTTAGTATTTTTAAGTCATTATTATAGTCAAGCAAAAACTCTGCTAATTTTAAGTTAGAAATGCGAAGAAATGTTAAAAAATTCGAAAATTTATTTCTTTTTGTTTTACAAAAAATTGATGTCCTGTTCGGATGAACAATTTTTTAAAACCGTTTGAAAGAGTATGAAATTATCTACACATTTGAATTTCACCTTTTGTTGGCAAATATCAACAGAATACGTGTTATTAATTAAATTAGGTACAGAAATGCGAAGAAATGTTAAAAAATTCGAAAATTTATTCCTTTTTGTTTTACAAAAAATGGATGCCCTGTTCGGATGAAAAATTTTTTAAAACCTTTTTTATTGAGTATGAAATTATCTACATATTTGATTTTCACCTTTTGTTGGCAAATATCAACAGAAGTCGAGTTATAAATTAAATTAAGTACAGAAATGCGAAGAAATGTTCAAAAATTCGAAAATTTATTTTTTTGTTTTCCAAAATAATGGATGCCATGTTCTGATAGCAAATTTAACAAGCTACAGCTTTCCTCCAATAAACTTTTTCGAAAAACTGATACGTTTAAAAAAAAACCGATTCTAGAGTGTAAAATTGCATATTTTTTTTGAAGTAATTTCAGATTTTTCGTGAAACGGATTGGTTTTTCAGTTTACGAGACTGAAGTTGTACCCTATTAATTTGCTATCAGAAAAGGAACTTTTTTTCTAACCGTTTTGTTTAAAAGATACGTTTTTTTTATCAAACTCTTGTGAAAAATTAATCCATTTCGGAGAAAAATTGAAAGCATGTATTTATCACCGAATTCCCAGATTTACACAAGAAAATCCGAAAGGGATTATTTCCGCCCCCCCCCCACATAAACTTTACCTAGATTTTCTTATACTTTAATTTTCCAAAAAAAAATTACTACATAAAAGTTGTAGCCCATTAAATTTCCTATCCAAAAATAGCACCAAGTTTTTTATAAATAAAAACAAATTCCAAAAATTTTTAACATTTTTGCACGTAATTTAATCTACCTTATAACTCGAAAAGTGTTGACTTTAGACAATAAAGGGTTAGAATATAGTTTGTAGATAATTCCATCCTCTTTAAAAAAGTACTCAAGTATCAACACTAAAAAATTAATATTTTCGCAGCTATGCCTATTAGAAGACAGTAATTTAAGAACAGAGCGCTGCATCGGTCGCGGGAACACCCTGTATTTAATATTTTTGCAATATTATGTAATTTATTCCAAACAGTATTTTGATTCGTGGTGAATCATACACTCATATAAAATATCATCACTTGAATTATGGTGACCTCTGAATCGTGATTGACAGTATGATGTAAGATTCCATCAACTTCGCCGAAAAGCTATCAAATTATATAATGATCATTAAGACCGATATAATATTGTTTCACTTATTTCTGAGGAAATAAGGACGGGGAGGGGGAGTCCAAAAATTTTTATTTCAAAGTAGAGGTCAAATTTTAGTTTTTAGAATTTTTAAAATTTTTTTGAGTGCGTTTAATATAAAATTGTGATGTCATAGCCAGTGGCGTAGCGTGGTCTGAGAGGTGGGGGGGACAGCATCTTTGGGAGCTCTGCAGTTAAAAGAAAAACTGTTATTAAGTAAAGTCGTTGAAAAAACAACGTACGCATCTTGAAAAGGTTCGACCTCTTGTAAACCATTTGGAGTGCTGAAATTTTGCACAGGCGTAGGTTCCGTATTCTGTGCGACGAAAAAAGTAGCGAAACTTTAAATTTCTCCATGGTGAACATTTTATTAATTATTTAATTGACACCCTGTTTGGGTATACGCTGTGACCTTCGTTTCTGGCTTTGTGGCAACCATAACCGGGGGGTCTGGGGGGTATGGAATACCCCCCAGGTACACGACTAACCAATTTTATTATAAATATTCTGCATTTTCATCAAAGTTTCATGTTTATATGATTATTATTATAACCTATCACTTTCATAAACTATTGTAATTTTAGCCACAATCAGCGATTGTTTTCTTTTATATCACAATTATGTATCCAAGAATACCCCATATAATTAAGATAAATTATTAGGACCCACAGCTTAACATGGAATCCAAATCACGACAAAAATGATACCAGCAATTTAAGTCATCTAATGCGTGATTGCCAAGGCCTGAAGGACTTTTTCGACCGCCCTTCCCCGCCCCTGTAAGGATTCGTAAGATTTTGGTATCGAATTTAATTAAGAAAAACAGGGACCATCCTTATCAAGCTTCGTTTGAGCTCCAATGAGCTTTCGTAAAAATAGTTTATACCCAAGGGTAAAAAAGTTGGAGCGTTTAAAAGAGTGCGAAATTGAATGACATTTCACCCCACCCCCTCCGAGAGTATTTTAATGAAATTAGTGTCAAATGTTTGAGCTTCCTTTGAGCTCCATAAAAATGGTTTGTAACACACGCTTCGGAAAGTTATTGACGAAATCTTGGGGGGGGAGGGTAGAAACGGCAGCCCTCCGTCGCGAATTTTTGAATAAAAATTGTGTCAATCGATCGAGAATCCTTTGAGCTCCAATGAACTTCCATAAAAATTGTTTGTACCCCAAAGTACAAACAATTAAAAAAAACTTTCACGATCGAAGCCGGGAGGCGCCATGCTCTTGTGGAGTCGAAGTGGCAAACGATTTTCGTTATTTAAGCTAGGTTCTGATAGTTAAGTTTGGCGTTTCTCCCTTTTTATTTAAAACTTAATATTCTAACAACTGATTTCGATTATGAGTTCCGGTTTTCAATCAGGTTTCTTTTGGTAGACTACACGTTCCATTTTGGACGCCTCTATTTCCTATGAGTTCATCTTATTAGAGAGAGATTGCTCCATTAAAGCTCCAGCGTTGAGAGAATTTTCAGCCTTCGGTGAATTAGGTTTAAGCACGTGATTCTCCAAATTGGCTAAACGGTGAGTAGAAAGTTTCTTGGTTTTGCCTGCTTTCGTTAACAATTTATCAATCTGAAAGTGTTCATATGGGACCAAATGAGAATAAAATAATTGAAGTTCCGATAACTTACCTTTATGCATTGGTCGTTCTCTGGCCTCATTATAGTTTGATCCTTTTCTTGAGAAAGTGGTTGAGTGAATATGGGAAGAGGTGAATTGATAACTTCGGGATCTTGAAGACAGTAACCCAATCTTTCCAAAATTAAACTAAAAGTGGGCCTTTCCTCAGGGTCTGCATACCAACACTGCGTCATGATAGCGTAAATCGGATCTAAAATGTATGTAGAACTGCTATTTGAACATCAAATTAGAGTAGATTTTTTTACCAGGACAATTTTTAGGTGGTTCTAACCTTCCACCATTTACGACAAACTCGATCACCTGTTTATTGCCACACTCTGTATATGGCATGTAACCCATTGACGTAATTTCCCATAATAAAACACCAAACGACCATACATCCGTTTTTGATGTAAATATTCCGTCCAGGAAGGCTTCAGGAGGCATCCACTTAATCGGAAGCATAGCCTTTCCATCTTTTCGATAATAATCCGATCTGCAATAAAAATTTTATTCGGGTGAGTGTAATGATATATTTTATTTAAATATCGCGCGCCAGCGAAGTACAAGTAACGGCAACAAGGCGGATATGGACTGATTAATCTGATTAATTTGGTGTTCGTTTAAATTTCGCTCTTTGGTAATGAAAAGGGTCGAAAACCTGTACCCGGGTTTATGACAGTTTATGACACCAACCTGTAAATATCACGAGACATTCCAAAATCAGCGATTTTGACCAACCTTCCAGGTCCTTTCATAGTCAACAAGCAATTTCGTGCCGCAATATCCCGATGTATGAAATGATGATTCTCCATGTACAAACATCCTTTCGCCACGTCAATTGCAATCATCACCAAATCCCTCATGCCCAACACACTGCTTTCACCCTAAAAGAAAAATTAAACCAATTCTCCTTTTAAACTACCCAATTTTACCGGCTTAGGTCTCGATTCTCTCAGAAAACTCTTCAAATCTCCACCGCCTAACAGCTCCAGAACTATGAACTGAGGATTCTTTTCGAAACAAACCCCGATGAAGTGAACTATATTGGGATGATTAAACTGAGACATAATTAACGCTTCCATATAAAAATCAACCTCGACGTCTTGATTCAATTTTGCAGAAAGAGTTTTAATCGCGACCATCATTTCAACAGCATTCCCAGACGTTCTACTATAAACCCCTTGGTAGACCACTCCAAATTCGCCTACACCAAGAACTCTAGAAAGGAACGACGTTAAGTTACGGTTAAGATTTCCATAACAAAGTTTTACTTTTCCTGTACTAATTGTTTTCTTGGAATCGAGTTCAGATCTTTAATGGACCATCTCGTACCTGCATTTTCATAAACAGGATTATATTGTGTCCTGATGGTCTTTATGGTCTTTCCAAATCTGTGCTGGTATCGCGTGTACAACTTGAAGCACACAAATCCAAATGTTATGACTACCGAAAGGAAGACAAAAGAGACTAGGATGACGACCCAATTTGGGTATGCGTCTGCATGTTCTGTAACTAAAACAAAATGATCATTTTCTTACATAAGTTTTTGTGGTACTTACAAATGCAAATTTTTCCGTCGACATCAAGCTTCTCGCCTTTTGGACATATGCAAGCAACTTGGGATCTTTTGACATCCAAAGCTATGCATTTATAACTGCAACCGCATCCAGATGCAGCAGGTACGATTATAACAGAGCCTGGACCTGTGTGATATCCTGATTGAACCACCGAAAACGTTGGAATGGTTCGGCTCGAATCCAAAAACGAGTAACCTCCTCTTCCATTTGAGGTGTTAGTTGACCATGCATTTCCTCCCACGTAACCACCTCCTCCGCCACCTGCAGTACAACCACCTCCACCGCCTCCAAATCCGCCATCACCACGTTTCTCGATCGAATCGTAACAGGCTTTACCACCCAGAGCGCCTTGTAGTTCTGTCCATCCACCACCTTCACTTGCAGATCTGAAGGTACTAAAAATTAGATAATTACGAGTTCCTACCTCACTCCATACCTTTCACTTGCAATGGGTGATCGGGGCAGGTTAACATCCTGACCGTGTTGACTTCCGGTGTTTATAAAGCGACCCGAACCTAACCCACCTCCTCCAGCTGCTATGGCCAACGGTATAAGGTGTCGTGTTCCATTACGCTAAAATGTAATTATCAAAATTTTGTTATTCAAGAAACGAAACTTACCATAAAGACAAAGGAACCACCACCACCTCCTCCTCCACCATCAGTAACTTCATGTCTTTCGGTTAAATATTTCGTGTTGTGGTTTTTCAACGACTTAACACAAGCACTTGTACCTTCCTGACCTACCAGTATCAGGATCTCCTGCCATTTCTGTAACTTCATAACTGTTCGTACCATGGCACCTCGAGACGATCCCGTTCCACTACTTCCTGTACCACCACTCGCACCAAGAAGTATAAACCTGCCGAAAACAGTGTCAGAAAAACGTGGTAGGAGTTATAAAAAAAATTACGTATAGTATCCTTCTGTTGGGGCCATCCAGTTTTGGAAACCCTTCAAACCGGTACCGTGCATGACTTCGACGATAACTGACGTGTTTTTGTAAGCCTTGGTACAGTTATCCTGTACAGGTCCGTCTCTTCCTGTTACACCGCAAGTAGTAAATTCGTAAACTGTAAAAGGGACTCCGGTTATTGGTTGGAAGATTACTAGAAGGAGGACTTACAGGTTTCGTTTATAAAGTCGTTGCGTGGAAGAGCACTTGACGGATATTCAACATCGGGATGCGAATAATTATAATTATTCAGTTCGCTTTGTGGAATGTTAAGACCAAAGCATTCGGGACTCATGGAGAAATCGTCGATTGCAACGTCGCCCATGTACCTGAACCCTTCGCTAGCGCGAAAGTGTAAATAATATTTGTGGGTTATGTTGGGTAGAAAAACGGTTTTCCCCATCCACTTGTCGCCGAAGTTGTTGTAACTCCACAAAATTTCGGAGGTGACATTTTTGTTTGGTCGCATTTCCGTAACCTGTAGCTTCATTCCGCTTTTGTCGATTCCGTATTGGTGCAAATAAAAGCGAATCTAAAACTTTTAATTGGTGAAATTTTTTAATAAGTAATTAACTCACCGTGCAGGATTTGTAGTACTTGGAGGAAGAGTTTCCATGGACGCTCGGCGGTGGGTTGAAGATGATGCTGTTAAGTATTGCCGAACTCCCGAAGTTCACATCTGATGAATATCTTGTCATGTTGACGAACAGGTACTTGCCTGTAGAAAATGTTACTGCATTTTTAGTTTGGATGTGAACAGAGCTGTTGGCATTCCATTTAAGGCCTTTCAGGGTCTAATAATAATTAATAGGTAATAATACCCCAGTGCGGCCTTTATGCCGCACAATCTTGGCAATCTCGTACTACAGATGGGTATAGTACAGTAAAGAATAGGGCATCCTTGTGACAGATGAAAATTCCTTAAGTGGTAGTAGAAGACCCTTTTCTAAGAATTATTTTTAAATAAAATGTACCTAGGGACCTCCTGGTCCATTTAAATCTACAATTCTACAACTTGTGGGGGATGGATCTTTAGTTCCCATCATAGCTTTAAAAATCGGGGAGTTTGGGGGTTATGGAATACCTCCCAGGATTATATGATCTTTTATTGGAGTTCACAAAACTCCTAGAATTAGAGATCATGATGGCCTTGAGAGAATAGACACATCGTGTACTTGGGGGGGGGGTATTCCATACCACCCAGACCCCCCGGTTGAGACTATATTTGAAATAGAAACAAACGATTAAATTTCAGTTCAGTTGAATTAAAAAAATATGTTAAATGTCACTTTTGAATTTTGATTAATGCCCCCCCCCCTTACGTAACTGAGAATAGGAAGGCTACACACGAGGTGGTCATTTTAGAGTGCAGCTTTCAAAATTAACATTGAACTTTATTATTAAAATTATATTATTTGATTTCTCTTTATTTCATTGATTAGCATCAAAGTGAATAAATAATATTATTGCAGGTTAGTCGTGCTGTTAGACCGCAGACTTCCCGACGTTCACCCTAGCATCGAGTTTTAAAAGAAGCTGTTGTTCCTGCATATTTTTTTTCTAAATATTAAGTTGAATTATAACTTGTAAATTGATGTAAATATTGAGATTTATGTAATAAATATATTATGTTCCACGACATTTCATATACGTGTTTTAATATTTTTATTTCACCATGTATGCATAATGTAAATTGGGTTGCATACTCTGCAACTGCATTTTCTATTTAATTTACAGGTCATGTGACTTGCACCGAAATGCATTATTGTATTGTATTCGACAAGTTGTAGTTCAACCAAGTTCAACGACGCCATTGCAAGCGTCATATTTTATATTTGTTAAACCAGCATTGAACAAGTTAATTTTGTACCGTTATTATTTGTAATCATCATTGTGTATATTACGAGAATATATGTTATTTTGCAACGTTGGAAGTGTTTTATATTGAAGAGTGAGTTTGTTCGTATTACCATAATTAGACTTGATATTACAGAGCAATAAATAATATCAACAACATTCAGAGAAAGCATAAATAACCCCAGAGGGAAACACTTAACATATTACGTTATTAATTTTGTCAAGATGGGTTTAATTATTGCACATATTTTATATCAATTTGGTTACTTAATTTTATGATAACTCGAAATCCGTGGATTTTAGACAATAAAGAGTGATAATTTAATGTGTAGGTAATTTCACGTTCTTTAATAAAACACTCCCTAACACTCGCTTTAAAGTAACACTTAAAGTTTTCACTCAGTGAATAATTGTTTAAACGGATTTCGGGCTGCAATAAATATTGGTGTATCGTCCTTTCAGAGTCAGCCCGCGCTCTGCTTGGCTAATGAAAGCCTCATACTAATAGTGCCCGGGCTGTTACTTTCCTCGCAGAGATGTAATTGATATAAAATCATTACAGGCCGATGTTTTCATTTCCAATTAGTAACTGATACTGATTAGAACTGAAGTAACTGATAGTTCAAGTTTTTCGTTACTATGCGACGTTAATTATGCTCTCCTAGGGTAGACAGTGAATATAACATCTGCTACGTAGTCGTAACAGTTCATAATCAGCAAAGGAGTTGGCTTTAGAAACCGGGGGGTCTGGGGGGTATGCAATACCCCCCCAGGTACACGTTATTTAGATGCTCCCCACAGGCAGAATCTTTGTGAATTCAGGTACTTACTCAAATTGTCCTGGGGGGCATTTTTACATTAAAAATTACATAAAAGTACATATTGTGTAATATTACATTAATAACAGTGTGAAATTACGGATTCTCTGTAATTTTCCTTGTATATGTGATTTTACATTGGAATTTAAAAAAGGAAAAGTGAAAACTACACAAAAGAATGTAAATTTACCAGCTTTTGGCATCATGAATGTAAAACTACATTTGGATATTGTATATTTGCATCACCGAAATAAGTGCACGTAAATATGTTTAAAACGTGTAAAAAAGGTGTAATTTTTACATTCCAAATAAAGTAAAAATATTGCCATGTATCGCTACTGTAAATATTCAACTTTTGATTTATATAGCGGGAGAATGAACTGGCACTTAATTAAACAATGCTCCGACCAGCTATGCATGAGACTCGACAATTTTTGGGTCGAAAATTGGGTCCATCCAGATTAGTCAAAACACCCAAAATACGTCACCTTAACCAGTGATCTTTCTTATAAAGATAGCACAAACGAATCGTAAATTGTGTCTGTTTATTCTTCAATCTACGACGGCTGTTAATAAATTAAATCAAACACAAACGTTATCAGAATCAAAAACTGATGCAATTTATTTTATACAATAAAAATTAAGGACAAAATATTAGTTTTCTTAACCTAAACAAATTAAATTTACAAAAAATCAAGCAATTGAAATATTCCCCCAAAATATTACGCGCGCCCGAATTTAAACGGTGTGTTTATTGTTCAAATAATTTATGCAACACATAAATTCTTACCGAAGTAAAATGTCTTCCGGAGTTTACCGATCAGCCGATGTGATGTGATACTCTCCAAAACGTGCAGATTACCATCAAAGTCAGTTTCGAATCTTGAACCGAAAGACAGGTAGGAATGACCAGTGGACAATCTCTTCTTCCGAACCAGATAATCGAATACATGTAAGTAATTTGAACCAATCTCTTCCAATATTTCAATATTCATCCAAACCATAAACATAACCACCAAATTGAACGTCAGCGGTTCCAAAACTTTTCATAAATTTTTGATCAAACGTAATATCCACTTTAATTAAACTTAAATTAATTTTTCATACGATTTCAAATATTCTATCCAAATACAAGAGAACCAATTCCAAATATCTTTCTACCATTAATAAAATTATATCTTCACTTGACGACGATTGACTCATAAAAATAATTTCAGAATCCAAATACTAATGACCAGTCTTCACACTTGGATGGTCGGCTTAGAAAAATCTTATACCAAAACTAAATTCCAAATTACCAACGATCAGCGCGTCTTTACTATTCGACCGCTCGATTCGGAATCCAATACCAAAAATTATTCAAATTAAACAGCGCGTCTGTACTCTATGACCGCTGACTTGGGAGTCCTATTCGCTCTCCTATCATTTTCGCACCCCACCAATTATCCACTCGCGCGCATTCGCAAATTTCACAAATTATCACTTTATTTAATTAAACGAAATCCTAATTTAACAAATAAATCAATTGAATTTAATTTGTTTCTCATACTTAATCTCAATTAAACAACCACCAATATTTTGTCCTTTACAAATTTCATATCTTTCAGATCTAACAACGTTTCCATCTTCATAGATAAGTGAGGCAGAAGCAGTCAACAATTTTTCCAATTAAAGAAAATCCAGACACAACCCAGTAATTGCCTGTTATGGTCTTATTGAATTTGTTAAATTATAAGTGTTTTGACTAAATGACCCAATTACGTCATACCCCCTATCTCTTATCAATGGAACATGACAATATATATTGTGTAATATTCCATTAATAATAGTGTGAAATTACGGTTTCCCTGTAATTATCTGTAACGTACTGGAACTGTCATATAACTTTACACAATGTACAAACAATTTTACACAATGAACAAGCAATTTACATAGATAAAACATAAAATGTAATATTACAATGATAATCATGGGCGTGAAAAATAACCTTTGATTATCATTGTAATTTTACATTTAATCTTTGCAGTGTGTAAATTGCTTGTTCATGCAACCTGCGGGTCAATCCATACCTCCCCCCCTCGATCCATCGGGTCGTAAACCCATGATTGGGGGAAAAGTTGCTTTACAGCAACTTTTTAAATTCTACCTTCAAATGGCCATAGCACCGAAACTAGTAATTGTTTCGTTGTTAATATTGTTCATGTTTTTTAAAAAACGTGAAATTAGCTACATACACATTAAATTATTCCCCTTTATTGTCTAAAATCTTCGGATTGCGAGTTATTGATAAAATTATATAACGAGATGTTCAAAAATTTGAAGTTTAATTTTTTTTAATCCAGATAGCAAATTTAATGGGCTACCATTTTACTCTACTAAACTTTTTCTTAAAACAAATTCATTTCCAAGAAAAACTAAAATTAGAAAAAAATTGTATATAATATATACCTGTGACGTTTCCATACGTGTGATCATAACTGGATCCGGTTTTCTCACGAGTCATCGCTCCATTGTGACGTATCCACTCCAAAACGTTCCCGTGCGTGTTGTACCACCCACACCAATCTTGTTCAAAATTGCATCGAGCGCCGTAGGGGATTTTATCTAAACGAAGCGAATTAGAAATACAAAATAAAAATGTTAAATCCAATTACCGCAATTCTGCAATTCGTCGTCTCCAAATTTGCAGTCTTGATCTATATCGCATATTTTTGTAGCGTTGATGCAGACATTCGTCTTAAAACATCGATATTGACTGGAAGTACAGGAATTAATTCTATCACTTTCGGGAAAACAATCCAATAATTTTAGATTATCAAATGCGACAACTGCCGATTTGGTTAAAGAACGTTTTGATGGCACAACTTCCAATATTATTCTGAAACTTCGTGATTTCCTTCCAATTCTCCTGTCGTACCTGATCCATCTAGATAAAATTGTTATTTGGAAAAGTAAATTAAAAAAATTAATTACTCTTGTTGGTTATCCCCACGTATGCCGCTGAGAATAGTATATTGTGTGTGATTAACAGTCTCAGCTACGATTTCTATCTTTCCATAAATCATATCTTTTTGGAAAATCCATAATTGTATCTTGCAATTTTCTGATGCTTGGTTAAAGAATGGACTCGTTACTTGTAACGTCGTTGAGTTGGGTTTCAAACGGAACAAAAGAAAGTGCCCTGAAAATGGAACCGTTAAATTTTTAACTTAATAATTGAGGCCGTGAGAGCAAGAGTGGTGTAACCATCAAAAATAACTTTTGCAGATATTCACCACTATAGCTTTGAAATATGCATTACATTTATGGAATGCAAAAACATTGTACGGCTTCCATTTATTAAAATATTACAATAATGTCGGTTACATCGATTTTATTTCAAAGGTATTACTAAGACAAAGGCATTACACCAAAAAACCCAATTTTGGCAATTTGAGGGTTACACCACTCTTGCTCTCACGGCCTCAATTAATTGTTAAATTTGTAAAAAGTTACACATTTGGTGCTGTAAGAGTTCTTCTTTCGTTTAATAAACATCCGTTTAATAGTTTATTTACTGGTTATATAAAAAAAATTGCAATAACATCGACAGCAACGTCAGAAATAGCTCACAAAATCGTCTTTGTTTATTATTTTATTATAGTTTGCTTATTTATGATGGTTAACAATTCAGTTAATTCCCTCCGAAGTGCCGAGCGTGAATTTATATAAATATGTGCAATTTTTAATTTGAACACACTTATAAATTTAGCAAATTTAGCACAGGCTAAAATAATCCCCCTGAAAATAAAATCCAAGGGGGATGACGGTCTTCGGAAAATACGAAAAAATTTCACAAACCTGTTGATTTATTATCAGAATCCACATCTAGTCCTTTGATGTCGCTTTCCCCATTAGAAACAAAAAATCCGTTACCATCGTCAGTTTTCCATTTCCACGAACAATCGTCTTCGAAATTGCATTGATCATCGGGTACACCATACGAAACCTTTTGCTCGTTATTTTCGAAATTTTTTTTTAGGTTTACGTCCGGATCAAGTCGAACACTGTCACTGTAATTTTGCTTACGTTCAGTTCCTAATCCATGCAGAGGCAACAAATCTTCCTTTCTTGCTAATGCTTTACGGACACCTTCGATTCCCTTCAGATCACCAAGTTGGGTATTCTTGGGCGAAAACTTGCTCTTCAAATCATAAAGTGTGTAGAGACTTGATCCATTTTTGTTAACCACCGAACTCAAATTGGCACAGATTAAACTGGAAATAATAGTTAAGAACAGCAAGCGGTTTCTTATCGACATCCCGGTTACCACTACGAACATGATCACTGATTTCATCCTAGTCCATTTGATTCTGGTGGGAAGAAGTTATGTTAGTAAATAGGGAAGTGGGAGTGGTAGCGTTCGAAGTCGTTCGATAGATACGAAAGATAGCATCTCCTATAATAAAATTAAAAACAGTGCTTACATGTAAACCATAATTTTAGAAACCGGGGGGTCTGGGGGGTATGGAATACCCCCCAGGTACACGACGTGTACATCCCCTTAAACCCATTTTATGATAATTATAATCTCTAATACTTAATCATAATATCAGAAGTTTAGAGGTAAAACACACTAAGTACATTTTTGATGAACAGCGGCAGTGTGTCAAAGTCTATAATGGAAAAGAATCCAGGAAAGTCCAGTGGATGGAGTTCCGTCACTCTAAATATACGTATATCCTGGTCAATTCCCGGCGAGGTGAAAAAGGCCAGACTTCCAGAATAAGCCGGTGGAAGAGTCCAGCTCCTAGAGGCCCATTTCCCTGCTGGACCACACCGGCAAAGTTCTCGAGAGGCTGGTTTTTAACCGCCCGAAAGACAACCTAATCAGAAGCGGCGACCTCAGCGAGAAGCAATTTGGCTTCCGAAGCGGCACACCCACAAAAGATGCTCTAAAAGTCATCGTGGGCGCCATCGAGGGTGCGTGAAGCGCACCTTTCCACCCCCTCCACGGTGTAAGAACTTGAAACGGCTAAGTCTTTCATTTTTGGTCGCACAGATTGGAAGGTAAGTTCCAAATGCTCCAACCCTAAACAGCGACCTTATATTCCATATCCTAATCATCTAATCGATGTATTATAACAATCACGGCTTTAGAAACCGGGGGGGGGGGAGCTCCAGAGGTCAATGATAAAGTTTAATAATACACTGAAATCATTTAAATTTTTCATTATACTTTGAAAAACTTTTACCCCTATACTTTAAAATAGATGGGATGAGCCAATTAATATTAGACTTATTATTATTTATCGAGACCAATCAATCAAACTAATTTGATTTAAAGCGATATTACTAGGAAGGTCACTCAAGAACTTAATCTTTGTGTTGTATTTAAAAAAATTTTAATTTGCATTGACAGTTTGCACAAATAAAATTTATAAACTTTCTACGCTAGAAAAAAAACTAAATTAATTTTAAATGTAAGTTTTAAGCAAAAAGAGAAAAATGAAATTTTTCGAATGCAAAATTCGAAACCAGGTTATTCGTTACAAAGTCTGCACTCTTAACAGCCAGACTAACCTTTTTTCATCTTCATCAGCCTGTGTTTATCCACTCCTGGACGTAGGCCTCTCCCAGTTTTTTCCATTTTCCTCTGTCTTGGGCCGCTTGTAGCCACTCTCTACCCGCAATCTTCTTAACATCGTTCCTCCATCTCATCTGCGGCCTTCCGACGTTTCTCTTTGTTTCTCTTGGTCGCCATTTAATGATCTTTGTCGACCATCTATTTCCATCCTGGCGTGACACATGGCCAACCCAACGCCACTTCAGTGTTGCCATCCGTTCTATTATATCCGTTACTCCCGTTCTCCGTCTAATCTTCTCGTTTCTTATTTTGTCTCTTAAGGAGACCCCTATGTTATGTTTATAGACTAACCTGGGTTACTTTTATTAATTTGCTTTGATATTCTTCACCAAAATAGAAAAAAAAACAATACCATATAACAGGCAGGTTGGGATCTGCAATTTGTGGTGAAGGGGGATATATCCCAAAAACAGAACTAATCTTGATATCACAATGGAATCGACTTTCAAATTATAAAATGGGGCATGAAAAACACAAAGGTATTTTTGTGTTTAAAATTTTTTCCCCAAAATTATGCACATTCAAATGAATCGCAAAACCTGAAAGCCGCAAAAAACTATGACTACTCCAAAAAGTAAATTTGTTATGTTTGCAACGCTGCAAAATAAATAAAGAAAGGTCCCAAAATTGGTTGCAGCATAAAAAGTATTCTTTGAAATGCTCAGATAATGGGTGATTTTTTTTGGAATTTTGAATTCTATTTTAAAGGGCAGAAAAAAATTAGTAAAGCCGAGGATTTTTTGGTTTCAATGATTCGATGTTTGACGACTCATTATCATAAATAAATTGATTTCTAATACAAAATTTGGAAATAAAGTCCTTTAATTAAAAAAAAGAAGAATCAGATCAGAACTGTTTTCTCATAATATGAGATTCGAAACCTGGTTAATCATTACAAAGGCTGCGGTCTAACAGCAGAACTAACCTGGTTCTAAATTTTAAAACTAAATATTATGAATATCTTTTGATAACTATTCATTACTACTTAAATTGACAAGAACAATATAACAGACGGGTTGGGATCTGCGATTTGGGGGAGAGGATATCCCTGAACCTTGGAAGATGAGGAACCGGATGATTTGATGGAACAGATTTAATTTATCTTCGCGTCTGACTCCTTTATTTATAAATGGATTTTTAATTTTTTGGACGCATTTTCTTGTGTGAAATTCGATTTATGATTAAAACGGATGAAAAAACAATTGGGAGGCCGAATGCCGACCTGTGTTCTTAAAAGCAATCGGGAGGCCGTAGTCCGACCCGTATTCTTATAAAGAGACCAAAGACAGACAATCTATAACAATGATATTCGACTATGGAGACCAAATGTCGACTGTTTTATAATTTTATGTTTTACTAGCGCTGCGAAACCCTCCGGGTTTCTGGCGCTAGGCCTGCCGGCGGCAATCCGCTACGCGGATTCCTAACGAATCGGCCTTCGGCCTCCAATTGCTTTGGTGAATACAGGCAGCCTCTGGCCGCCCTGACCATTTTATGAGGACGGCGGCCTGCGGCCGCCCTGTTGCTTTTATGAATACGGATCGGCCTTCGGCCTCCAACGTCATTTTAAAAATACGGGTCGGCCCTCGGCCTCCAACTTGCTTTTAAGTATGGGGGTCGGCCTTCGACCTGCAACATGGTTTAGCAAAAATAACTATAAATCATGTGACCTTAAACGCAACGCCATTGGTTTGAAGTCACATGGCATAACCCCGATAAGCGCGGTCGTTTCCTTCAATTCAAATTGACGGTTTTTTAAATTATTATCAAAACGAAAATAAATAAATTAAATTGAATTAATTAGTATATTTAGTTATTTTTAATCCAACTACGCTATAAAAAAAATTTATGCATCTTCCCCGTTGTGCAAATTTTTAGATGTTTAAGGTTAAGGGTGCGACCGTGGCATTCTCACATAATTCAAGCCGTATACAATTACAATAATAAATAAGGTACTACAGATTGATATTCACATAGCAAAATCTATTCCAATGCCTTTAATAAGGACAAATCTGGGAACAATGATTTTTCAATGAGTAATTCCAACTTAGTTACAAACTTTTAGAAATTTTTTTTTTCTATTCATAACAATCACATGGCATACAAGTAACATCCCATTTCTTATTTGTCGTACCAATCCACAATTCGACTTGGGGAAAAATTTTGGCCTTAAAATCGATTTTCAAGGTCACATGTTTTGGAACAAATCAAAGCTATCGACGGTATCTATCGAGATTTTTAATTGTGGCAATTTTGTAAAATTTTTAAATTTTGCTATTACCGCCATAACTATGACCTTCACCAGTTTTTCAAGGTGACAATGGACGGATAGTTAACAACTACATATGACCTCTAAGAAATACTGCATTTCAAGTTCCGCCAGATTGAGAATAACTGTCGATAGAATACTCTTAAGCGTGACCCCGCGGTCGCACAAAAAAACTTTATTACCCTCATGAGGTCACCTAATAAAGCTGTATTCGAATTCGCAATAAAATCACTTGACCTTGGGGACACAAAAAAAAGTAGGAATTTTCAGGTTAAAAGTTGTTCATCTTTGAAAATTCACCGCGGAGTGCCGGTTCATTTTCCAGAGACTCTAATCCAACTTTGCACAATTTCGGACCTTCCGGCGTCGATCGCCACCAAGTGTGCAAAAATCGCGCCGGTGGGTTCTTCTGGGGTTCTCGGACAGGAATTTCGGCGTAAAACGGCCTCTTTTGCGCACCTCCACGCCGCCTCCTCCCCGCCCCTCCAATTTTTTTACTCCACCACCTGGGGCCCGTCGAACCGGTCATTTTAAGATGTCGCACGTAAAAATCTGTCCGTAAATAAGGCGTCTGCGCACGTTTTTGTGACGCTTTTTCTTAAATTCCTTATTATTTTATAATATAGATGAACATAGACATCGTTGGTGGCCTATCGGCCTCCCGATTGTTTATAGGCGTGCTAACTGTTATGAACATTATTGGTCTCTATAGTCGAATGTCTGTTTATGCAGTCGACCATCGGTTTCTTTGGTCAGTTGTTAGCCTCTCTATGGTTGAGTGAAGACGGGTCCGCTACCGGCCTCCCAATTATAAATGAAAATACGGATTCTCATTAATTATTTGTTCGCAGCCCATACACGTCGTGTACCTGGATAGATCTCATAGTCCGGGGCGCCTGGGGGTTTCCCCCCCAGGTTAATTCGTTTAAATATTTAAATTCACAAAAATCCCGAGGGTGGGGGGAATGACAATGGTCAAAGTGAACAAACCCCGACAAGGCACTTGAAATATTAAAAGAATGTACATATAGGTATAAATCTAATGCCTCATGTACAAAATATGCCTGACCGGGGGGTCTGGGGGGTATGGAATACCCCCCAGGTACTGGCAATTTAGATAATCAAATTTTACCATTTAACGTCCTTCTGAAGAGATCCAAGATTATAATGGTAAAATTTGATTATCTAGTGTGCTTCTAGTTCTTATAATCATCTGATACTGAGGGGCATCATAAGGTTATAAATTTTTCGAATACATTTTATGTGTACCTGGGGGGTATTCCATACCCCCCAGACCCCCCGGTTTTAATACCATGATCAGAGTTAAAAATTTTGTTTTCTGTAAAAAAAACTGTATAAACTGAAAACTTGATGAAATTGTTCAAGCAGGTTAACATAAAATCAATAATTTGGAAACCGGGGCGTCCAGAAATTATGGCATCCCCCCCCCCCACTGAAAGTAAAACTCCTAAAATTAAAGAACATGGTGGCTTTTATTCAATTATTATTAATGACAATATAAGCAATTCTTCTTTAGAATTTTTGGAATATTAAGATCAAAAGTTTTAAGCACTAGGGGTTGTTTTAATCACTAGGGGTAGTCGAGTGTCGGTTTACACAGTCGACCATCGGTTTCTTTGGACAGTTGTTAGCTTCTCTTTGGTTTAGTGAAGACGGGTCCGCTATCGGCCTCCCAATTATAAATGAAAATACGGATTCTCATTATTTGTTCGCAGCCCATACACGTCGTTTACCAGGGGGGTATTCCATATCCCCAGACCCCCCGGTTTATAAAACCATGATCATAGTTAAAAATTCTACATTCTGTAAAAAAAACTATACAAACTGAAAACTTGATGAAATTGTTCAAGTAGGTTAACGTAAAATCAATAATTTGGAAACCGGGGCGTCCAGAAATTATGGCATCCCCCCCCCCACTGAAAGTAAAACTCCTAGAATTAAAGATCATGGTGGCTTTTATTCAATTATTATTAATGACAATATAAGCAAATCTTTTTTAGAATTTCTGGAATATTAAGATCAAAATTTTCAAAAAAGTTTTAAACACTAGGGGTTGTTTTAATCACTAGGGGTAGTCGAGTGTCGGTTTACACAGTCGACCATCGGTTTCCTTGGTCGGTTTTCAGCTTCTTAATAGTTTATTGGATACGGATTTTACGGATCCACCTTCGGCCACCCAATTATATATGAATATACGGATAAGCCTACGGCCTCAATTTAATAAATGCCATATAGTATATGAGATTGAATTTAAAAAGAAACCTGTAATGCAACAGTCGCTCTACGATCTCCGCAATTCAGCAACTTCCTTAGCAAAATTCTTAGCTAAGGATTCGCAAACGTCCATAGTCAAGTGTCATCCAATACAGTCGATCATGGTTATTGATCGTCGTTCTTTGGCCTATCAATGGCTTATGAGAATACGGGTCGGCCTACGGCCTCCCACTTGCTGTTAATAACATGGGTCGGCCTTCGGGCTCCCCATTGTATTTGGGACTCAAGATTAGCCTACAAAGCAACCGGGAGGCCTTTCACCAAATGGATCAAGCCAAAATAATAATTTTCCAATTTAAAACTTGGATACCATGCAGTGGCGTAGCTGGGTGGTGGCGGTGGGGGGGGGTTGACACCCGACCCAAAATTATTTAAATTTCCTGAATAAAATTGCCTAGTTTCTTGGTTTTTTAGGTTCCTAGGGGTGACACCTCGAAAAAACGTCATCGGCCTAGGTGGGGGTGACACCCGATCCTAAATTATTGACTAAAATTACCTCGTTTCTTGGTTTTTTAGGTTCCTAGGGTTGACACCTCAAAAAAAGTCATCAGTCTAGGTGGGGGTTGCACTCAACCCCAAAAATTTCCTGACTAAAATTACATCGTTTCTTAGTTTTTGGGGTGACACATAAAAAACAAGATCATAAGCCTAGGTGGGGGTGACACCCATTAAATCCGCCCCGGGTGTCACCAATGCTAGCTACGCCACTGATACCATGGTCACGAAAAAATACATTTTTTTGTTCGTTGCATGGATCACGGCATGGTTCGGTTGCCTTGGTAACCAGATATTTTGCTGTTAAATTATTGTGTGAATCCTCAACTCTTCCAATTTTACCATATTATATATTAGTTGCAAAAGGAACAATTAATATTGTATCTTATAGAGAAGTCCTTGGCAGCTCACCAAAACTTTCAGTTTTTCTCGGGTACACAATTTTGGTAGTACCTTGTACAATAGTGCAATATGGTGGTTATGCTACCCGATAAGCAGTAATCAAAAATCAAATTAAATCACGGGATGGCGTATTCGAGGGGGCGGTTTGGACCGTTAATCGGTTCTATCGACGAAGGCACTTCCAGCACTAGATTTTTGGTAATTAAAAAAAAATTCAGAAACGTCAAAAAGTTAGGTTATGTTAAACGAAATTTCAAATTTTTAGGTTTTCGCCGCTAATACTGCCGAAATGTTGACTTACCACCAGATTTCCATACCCCACATAACACCTCAAGAAGGCTGGGTCGAACAGGACCCCCTGCTAATCCTGCATTCAGTGATCGAAACCATCAACGTTACTTGTGATAATCTAAAGAAGTTGGATATCGACCCCCAGGATATCGTAGCTATCGGAATCACCAATCAACGGGAGACCACGGTGGTGTGGGACAGTAAAACCGGGAAGCCTTTATACAACGCACTGGGTAAACAACCCAATTTTGTCGCCCTCCAGGCAGTTTTTCTAATATGTCGATGTTTTAGTATGGCTGGACGTTAGGACCGGAACCACCGTCGATAAAATCCTTCAAAATGGTAAACGTAGTAAAAATTTTCTAAAACCTTTATGTGGCCTTCCGGTGAGTACGTATTTTAGCGCCTTAAAGTTGAGGTGGCTGATGGACAACGTAAAAGAAGTACGAAAGGCTGTGAAGGAAAAGAGGTGCATGTTTGGGACCATAGACTCCTGGTTGATTTGGGTAAACTTAGATGAACCTTTAGGTTTCGGGATTTGATCAATTTTTTTGTGTAGAACCTAACCGGCGGTGTTGCGGGTGGTTTGCACATAACCGACGTTACGAACGCCTCCAGAACCATGCTGATGAATATCGAAACTTTAAAATGGGATCCACAGCTTTGTAAAATTTTTGATATCCCTATGGATGTTCTGCCTCAAATTAAGAGTTGTTCTGAAATTTATGGTTACTTAACTGAGTCATCAGTTTTGTCAGGATTGCCTATTTCTGGGGTGAGTAGTAATGAATTTGTGGTAACTTAGCAGACAGGGGGGATTTTGGGTGACAAACAGGGATGTATTGGCATATCAGATCTTTATAACTTGGGGTCTCTACAAAGTTACACAGTTTGAAATGGGAAATCATTTTTAATAACGAATTTAAACGGAAAGCGCCGTAGGAGATTTTTTAAATAAGACTACATGGGATTATGGTAATAAATTTAACAAAATTCTAAATTAGCCTTCTGAATTTTCGAATATTGTGTTCAACCAGAGCTGGGAATTATTTAGATTTAATTTTTAAATATTTAAATGCCAGTAAAAATCATTCAAGTAATATTATTTAAATTTAAACCTGACTGATTATTTTTTTATCATTTCAATATTATTTAAATGAAAATTAGGTACTCAGTTAAGTAAAAATATATTCATTTATTAGAAAAGTAAAATTATGCAACTTAATCTACATAATTAATAATTTTAAGTATGTTTTGAAGTTTGAACTTCCGCTATTAAATTACAAGGTTCCGCCATTATGATAGATTTTACTTATCAATAAAACTTATCTTATCTTATCTAACTTAACTTATCAATAAAAAATCAACTTTATGAAATATTTTCAAATTTAAATATTTATTTTGATTATTTATACCAGCTATAAACTAATCAATTAACGAAATTTATTATTTTTAATCTGCTAACTCTTTTGTGCCCCCTTAAGAGAAAAAAATCATATAACCCAGGGGGGGGGGTCACATTTATAAAAAATGTAAAATTTTAAACTAATTTTTATTTATTTAAATGCAATTCAAATTACAACAAAATTTCGAGATTTGGACCCTTTTTGGCGAGTCAATAAAACACTTTTTCAATCGTCGACGTTTCGAGTTATTTTTTACTCATCCTCAAGACTAAAAAAGAGAGACTTTTTTTTCAAATTTTGTTTTTTAATTTGAATTGGTGATGAACGACAACATGATAATTAATTTAAATACAATAGCATGCAAATTAAAAATATTTAGTTGGTTTTTAGAATTTCTAGAATAATAAGATCAAAAATTCTAAGCACCTAGGGGTTGTTTTTAGGGAGGGTAGAAAAATAAATTTTGTTAAAAGTTTTACAATTTTGTAAATATACTTATATGGAACCTGTCCATCTACTAAAAATAGAACAAAAATTCTAAGCTGCAGGGGGTTGTTTTTATAGAGGGTAGAAAAATAAATGTTGTTCAAAGCTTTTGAAATTTTGTGAATAAATTAATATGCAACCTGCGAATACACTAAAAATAGTACAAAAATTGTAAGAATTATGGGGTTGTGGTTATGAAGGGCTAACGTATGAAAAATGTTGTAGAGATAAATCATAAACCATTGAAAAATCATTGAACACCCCGCAAGTATGCGGTTGATATGACGCCCATCGCCCATATATACTTCGTCGTACCTGGGGGGTATTCCATACCCCCCAGACCCCCCGGTTGTTAAAGCCACGATCGCAGCTTAGAATGCATCCCCAATAGATGGACGAGTTTCTGATAACTCTAAAAAATTTGATGAGGTTGTACAAGTAGGTTAACGTGAAATCCATAATTTAGAACCCCCCCCCATTTTAGTAATTCTGGAGTAGTAAGATCAAAAATAGTACAAAAATTCTAAATACTAGGGGTAGTTTTTGGGGGAGGGCAATAATAAATTTTGTTTAAAATTTTTTAAACTTAATAAATATACTTATAAGAAACCTGGTAATCTACAAAAAATATAACAAAAATTCCAATCACCAAGGGGTTGTTTTTAGGAAGGGTCGAATAATAAATTTTGTTTAAAATTTTTGAAGATTTGTGAATGTACTAATATGAAACCTGCGAATACACGAAAAATAGTATAAAAAATCTCCGAATTTTGGAGTTGGTTTGGGGGGAGTTACCTAATGTTGACCACCCCAAATAAAATTAAAAATTTTCTATAGCAAAGAGGAAGGTTTATATAGTATACTGTAAAAATTTTATGTGTGAAAGTATAGTCAAAATTTTGAAAAAAACCAATTTGAAATTTTGGGGTTTGGATTCGAGACTCTCCGGCTGTGCGCATCGAAAAAACCAAGCCTGCGCCCCTCCGGAGCTCCGGCCGGTTTTTCATCGCGTACGCCGCTACGCGGCAAAAGCTAAACATACTTGAAGGCGCCATCCTTCAAGAAAACCGGGATTCGAGTCATGTTACCTGTAGGACGTGCGAGCAGCATCTGACGAAATTTTCTAAGTGTTAAGGTATACCATTCCACACGTACCGTCAACAGAATGACGACGCGCGGAATCTCATATGAGATTCCCGCGCGTCGGTCGGCTTTTACATGTTAAATTTGCTAACTTCAAAATCGATTTATTCAAAATTTTGATAATACTTTCACACATAAAATATAAACCTTCCTCTTTGCAATAGGAAATTTTTAATTTTATTTTGGGTGGTCAACATTAGGTTACTCGACCCTAAATGCAATTCAAATAAAAACAAAATTTCGGGATTGGGACCTTTGTTTTGGGGAGTTAATAATATAAAACACTTTTTCAATCGTCGACGTTTCGAGATTTTTTACTCATCTTCAAGACTAAAAAAGAGACTTTTTTTCAAATTTTGTTTTTTAATTTGAATTGGTGATGAACAACATGATAATTAATTTAAATACAATAGCATGCAAATTAAAAATATTCAATTGGTTTTTAGAATTTCTAGAAGAATAATATGAAAAATTCTAAGCAATACGGTTTTTTTTTTAGGGAGGGTGGAAAAATAAATTTTGTTGAAAAGTTTTGGAACTTTGTAAATATACTTACATGGAACCTGTCAATCTACAAAAAATAGAACAAAAATTCTAAACTGCAGGGGGTTGTTTTTATAGAGGGTTTAAAACTAAATGTTGTTTAAAGCTTATGAAAATTTGCTAAACTAATATAAAACCTGCAAATACACTAAAATTAGTACAATGATTCTAAGAATTATGGGGTTGTGTTTATGAAGGGATAACATAGGAAAAATTTTGTAGGGTAACATCATAAACCGGGCGGTATAGAACACCCCCTAGGTATGCGGTTGATATGACTAATATTTATTTATTTAAATGCAATTCAAATAAAAACAAAACTTCGAGATTGGGACCTTTGTTTTGGGGAGTTAATAAAACACTTTTTCAATCGTCGACGTTTCGAGTTATTTTTTACTCATCTTCAAGACTAAAAAAGAGAGACATTTTTTTCAAATTTTGTTTTTTAATTTTAATTGGTGATGAAGGACATGATAATTAATTTAAATACAATAGCATGCAAATTAAAAATATTCAATTGGTTTTTAGAATTTCTAGAATAATAAGATCAAAAATTCTAAGCACTATAGGTATGGGTTGTTTTTATATAGGGTTGAAAAATAAATGTTCTTTAAAGCTTTTGAAAATTTGTGGATAAACTAATATGAAACCTGCGAATACACTAAAAATAGTACAAAAATTCTAAGAATTATGGGGTTGTGTTTATGAAGGGCTAACGTATGAAAAATGTTGTAGAGATAAATCATAAACTGGGGGTTATTGAACACCCCTCAGGTATGCGGTTGATATGACGCCCATCGCCCATATATACTTCGTCGTACCTGGGGGGTATTCCATACCCCCAGACCCCCCGGTTTTATTTAAAGCCATGATCGCAGTTTAGAATGCATCCCCAATAGTTGGACGAGTTTCAATTTCCAAAAAATTGTATCAGACTCAAAATTTGATGAGATTGTACAAGTAGGTTATCGTGAGTTAAAGTTAAAGTTTTGAAAATTTGTGAATGTACTAATACTATGAAACCTGCGAATACACGAAAAATAGTATAAAAAATCTCAGAATTTTGGGGTTGTTTTTATGAAGGGCTAACGTATGAAAAATGTTTTAATAAAGTAAAATTTTCAACTGATTTTTATTTATTTAAATGCAATTCAAATTACAACAAAATTTCGGGATTTGGACCTTTTTTGGCGAGTTAATAAAACATTTTTTCAATCGTCGACGTTTCGAGTTAGTTTTTACTCATCTTCAAGACTAAAAAACAGAGACATATTTTCAAATTTTGTTTTTTAATTTGAATTGGTGATGAACGACAACATGATAATTAATTTAAATACAATAGCACGCAAATTGAAAATATTCAATTGGTTTTTAGAATTTCTAGAAGAATAATATCAAAAATTCTCTGCACAAGGGGTTGATTTTAGGGAGGGTGGAATAATAAATTTTGTTGAAGAGTTTTTGAATTTTGTAAATATACTTATATGGAACCTGTCAATCCACTAAAAATAGAACAAAAATTCTAAGCTGCAGGTGGTTGTTTTTATAGAGGGTTGAAAAATAAATGTTGTTTAAAGCTTTTGAAAATTTGTGAATAAACTAATATGCAACCTGCGAATACACTAAAAATAGTACAAAATTTCTAACAATTATGGGGTTGTGTTTATGAAGGGCTAACGTATGAAAAATGTTGTAGAGGTAAATCATAAACTAGGGGTATTCCATACCCCCCAGACCCCTGGTTTTTAAAGCCATGATCGCAGCTTAGAATGCATCCCCAATAGATGGACGAGTTTCTGATAACTCTAAAAGATTGTATCCGACTCAAAATTTGATGAGATTGTACAGGTAGGTTGACGTGAAATCAATAATTTAGAAACTGGGGGGCTAGGAATTATGGAATACCCCCCAGAATACAAAACTCATAAAAGTGAAATCGTAGTGGCTTTTATTCAATTTTATTATTAATGACAATATAATAAATTCTTTTTTATAAATTCTAGAATAATAAGCAAGATCAAAACTTCTAAGCCCCTAGGAGTTGTTTTTAGGGAAGGTAGAAAAATAAATTTTGTTGAAAAGTTTTGGAACTTTGTAAATAAACTTACTTATATCAATGCTTATATGGAACCTGTCAATCTACAAAAAATAGAACAAAAATTCTCAGCTGCAGGGGTTGTTTTTATAGAGGGTTGCAAAATAAATGTTGTTTAAAGCTTATGAAAATTTACTAAACTAACATAAAACCTGCAAATATACTAAAAATAGTACAATGATTCTAAGAATTATGGGGTTGTGTTTATGAAGCGCTAACATATGAAAAATGCTGTAGGGTAAAATCATAAACCGGGGGATATAGAACAACCCCTAGTTATGCGGTTGATATGACGCCCATCGCCCATATATACGAGTACTTCGTGTACCTGGGGGGTATTCCGGACCCCCCCCGGTTGTTAAAGCCATGATCGCAGCTTAGAATGCTTCCCCAATAAATGGACGAGTTTCTGATAACTCTAAAAATTGTATCAGACTCAAAATTTGATGAGATTGTACAAGTAGGTTAACGTGAAAACAATAATTGAAGTGCCTAGTGGAAAAAGTAGTTAAGTCACTTTTTTTTCAATTTGTTGATTTTTATACTAATTTGTAGAGAATAAATGCCGCAATGTGAAAATGTACCCAACTACAAATTGAAAAAAAGTGACTTAACTACTTTTTCCACTAGGCCCTTCAATTTAGACCCCCCAGAATGCAAAACTCCTAGAATTAAAAGTCATGGTGGCTTCTATTCAATTATTATTAATGACAATATAAACAATAAATTTTTTAGGGGTAGTTTTTGGGGGAGGGCAATAATAAATTTTGTTTAAAATTTTTTAATCTTAATAAATATACTTATAAGAAACCTGACAATCTACAAAAAATATAACAAAAATTCCAATGTCCAAGGGGTTGTTTTTAGGAAGGGTTGAATAATAAGTTGTTTAAAATTTTTGAAAATTTGTAAATTTACTAATATGAAACCTGCGAATACACGAAAAATAATATAAAAAATCTCCGAAATTTGGGGTTGTTTTTATGAAGGGCTAACGTATGAAAAATGTTTTAATATAGTAAAATTTTCAACTAATTTTTATTTATTTAAATGCAATTCGAATAAAAACAAAATTTTGGGATTGGGACCTTTGTTTTGGGGAGTTAATAAAACACTTTTTCAATCGTTGACGTTTCGAGTTATTTTTTACTTATCTTCAAAACTAAAAAACAGAGACATTTTTTTTCAAATTTTTTTTTTTCATTTGAATTGGTGAAGGACAACATGATAATTAATTTAATTACAATAGCATACAAATTAAAAATATTTTATTGGTTTTTAGAATTTCTAGAATAATAAGATGAAAATTCTAAGCACTAGGGGTTGTTGTTAGGGAGGGTAGAAAAATAAATTTTGTTGAAGAGTTTTCGAATTTTGTAAATATACTTACTATATGGAACCTGTCAATCCACTAAAAATAGAACAAAAATTCTAAGCTGTAGGGGGTTGTTTTTATAGGGGGTTGAAAAATAAATGTTGTTTAAAGGTTTTGAAAATTTGTGAATAAGCTAATATGAAACCTGCCAATACGCTACAAATAGTACAAAAATTCTAAGTGCTGATTCACAATGAACGTAAGACATAAGAAATACGTAAGACGTAAAATTTATTTTAAGCCTAATTTTAATACAAAAAGTTGAAACAATTTCAACTTGATGTAATTTTACGTACGACAATAATCTCAACACAATTGCATTAAATTGGAACGATTTTAATTTTATATATTAAAATTACGCTTTATGTCAATTTGACGTCTTACGTATTGCTTATGTCTTACGTTCATTGTGAATCAGCACTAAGAATTATGGGGTTGTGTTTATGAAGGGCTAACGTATGAAAAATGTTGTAGAGATAAATCATAAACTGGGGGTTATTGAACACCCCTCAGGTATGCGGTTGATATGACGCCCATCGCCCATATAAACTTCGTCTAACATATGAAAAACATGTGGGGGTCTGGGGGGTATAGAATACCCCCCAGGTATACGTTCAATGTAACGCCCATATACACGTGGTGTACCTGAGGGGTATGGACACCCTGGGTATTCCCCCAGACTCCCCGGTTTTAAAGCCAAGATCTACGAGCTTGAAATGCACCTCAAATAAATGATAGGGTTTCTGTTAATTCTAAAAAACTGTATCATACTCAAAATTTGATGATATTGTACAGGTAGGTTGACGTAAAATCAATATTTAGAAACCGGGGGGTTTGGGGGTTATGGAATACCCCCCAGAGCGGTACGCGACAACTGGGCGAGTCAAACTGGGCGACGTATAACTTGGCGACGCACAGTGGGGTATTTGGACTCAAAAGGTGGCATTTAATCAAATACTATTCCAACGGATTTCTAAGTAGGATATTTATTTTCAGGGCTCTTAGTAGTATAGTATCTAAAAAATACTTTGCATAATTCTGGTGCATTTATTTATTAAGAAAATGAATTTATTTGAAAAACTTTGAAAAATTAACATCATCAGCAAAAAACACAGAAATAGTTTTTGGAAGATATGTGTAAATATCATGTAAATATACACTTATCCGAAAATACAGGTTGTGATATCACAATACAACAAATATTTAATGGATACGAATTAAAAAATTCAGAAGAGAAGTAGTTAATAATTTTTATATTTATTTTTCAAGTAATAGCGTTAAAAGTAAAAATAAAGCAAACATTTTAAATAATGTCTTGGTCATCTTCTTCGTCATCATCCATCGATCGCATCATCACGTCATCGTCAGCGTCATCGTCACTCTCGGCTTACTGTAATATGTTCAGGTGTTGGATAGCATTCTTTTTTCGCCCTTTGCACAACCGTATAACATGGAAACTTCTCTGGGGCCATTTTTCTAATTATATTATATTGATGCCGCGATAACTTTGCTTCCACGATCATTGATGAGGCATCTTCACTTGACAACATTTTTGATTCGGAATCAGATTCAAAAGTCTTTATATAAGCACTTCTATATTTTCTTGCACGTTCTGGAGATGTAGTTGTAATATCTTTAACTATTTTTGATGAGACGGGTTCTCCTGATGCTCTTAACTTCATTTGGGTGGCATAACATAGTACATCAAGGGGTGTAGATTTCCTCAATTCCATAGTTTTTTGTCGCTTCGTTCGCTCAGAGTTCAATACAAACGCGGTTTCCGGGCGGCCACGTGTCGATGTCGTTTGCGATAGAGAAAACGAAATAGATTTTTCGAGCCAATTACGATTACTTTCAACAAAAATTTTTTGGGATCTACACGCTTTCTGCCAACGGAATTTGAATTGTGATTTGAAGGTCGCAAAAGTTGTCTTGAAATGGAGAGGGCTGTGTTTGGGATATAACGTCCTTTTCTTTAATTCTACATTTAAATCTTTAACTTGTCGCTCATTTCAGTCTGTTTAGATTTTAGCAAGATATCATAAAGTTCTTGGCGTGAGATCAGCATAGTTTTAGAACTCTTATTATCTGGTATTTATTTTTATTGCACAAAAGCTGTTTTTATAGGTATAATATATTATATTATCGGAATATTATAATTTTTATATAGGAAAATTTTTAGCTTTGTAAATATAAATAAGTATAATCCGAATAATTTGATAAAAACTATATACAGGGTGACTTAGAAATTTTTGAGTTCTCCAAGTAAAACGCGAATTAAAAAGAACCTCGCAAAGATTCGCAGCCAAAAAATTTATTTTAAAGTCTCAAGTATCAGTATTATCCGTAAAATAAAAATAGTAACTTCATCTACCTTCATTCATATTCAAATCTTCTTTTGTTTCTGATAATCTTTTACAAAAATTAATACAATGCATTATATGATTGTAACCATATTTATTTAAAGATCAATTATTACAGACTTTATCTAAGATATTTGAACTTCTTGTTCCATAAGTAAAAGTTACAATTTATAACGATTTCTAGCAAAAATAATCTTTGAAAAGAATGTGTTAACCCCCCCCCCCTCAGCAAATTATTAGCATCTTTTGACGATGTAGTGGAAAGTTGGAACAAGTAATGTTCCTATAAATTCACATAATGGTGCCCAAGATAGTGTAGTTTACGAAAATCTTAATAGGGAATATCCATGTAGCATTTGATTTTTGTATTTTATGCCACCTTTTGAGGCCAAATACTCCACTGTGCGACGTTTAGCTGGGCGACGGGAAAACTCGGCAACGGTCAACTAGGCGACATAAATATGATATATTTATGTATCTTGTCAATGTTCCGAATTTTGGGGTGTGCATTCGATAAGGAGGGTAATCCGTCGTCAAAACCTACCCTTACGGGGCGCCGCTCCGCGTTGCACCCCTCCAGGGCGGTTTTGACTCTGGTTACTAGGCTAAACATACGAGAAGGCGCCACCCATCAAGGAAACCAGGATAAATGAAACCGGGATGTGAGAGAAATACCTCAAAATAGCATTAGAAAGTATAGTTGCGGTATGGGGCAGTAAACTATTACGTTTCACCCCCAAAAAATCGCGTAAAAACAAAAAATAATCGATGTTACATGTACGAGAATTTAACTCGGCGGAAAAAATTATCAGATTATTGTCGTTATCAAAAGTTACCAGAATATCGCCGAGTTCATCATCGTCCAGTTTTCCCGTCGCCCAGTTAACCGTCGCCAAGTTTACCAGTCTCCCAGTCATACGTCGCCGAGTTTACCTGTCGCCCAGTCATACATCGCCCAGTCATACGTCGCCAAGTTTACCCGTCGCCCAGTTACACGTCGCCCAGTTATACGTCGCCCAGTTTGACTCGCCCAGTTGTCCGGGTCCGCCCCAGAGTAAAGAATTTCTAGAATTAAAAATTATGGTGCCTTTGAAGGAAAGCCGAGGGAAATTTCAAAGTTTTAAAATTCTCTAAAGAATCTAAGCATTATGGGATTGATTTTAGTTATAAATCATAGGGGGGGGGCTGGGTTAAACCCGAGGTATACATTATATATAACCCCCACGTTTAGTTAATAATCAAAATCAAATTTCATCCCGGATTTAGCATCATGTAATATAATGATAATTTTAGGGAGGAATGTAAAATATAAATGTTTGTTAAGTATGCCATCTATCCCTTCGGCTAAAGTACAAAACAGCCGGGGGTATGGAATGCTCAAAATATATTTTGAAGTTTTAAGCTTCAAAATAAAATTCTGATGCAAGAAATTTAGAAGAAAAAATTATTTTCCTCTCGTTAAGTTCACCTATATAAAGCTTTTAACTGGAAAAACTTGTTTTTTATTAGTGACCAAACCCAACCTCGGCATATGATCAAATTTTGAACACAATAGCACAAAATACAGTAAAAATGTGAAAAAGAATACCCGTTTAGAAATACGGTTAATATTAGAAAATTAACCCATTTAGGGGTTGAAAAGATTAAAAATGTTGAATATTTAAATAGAATGTTCATGTTGACAGAACATATTTTAATTTTTATTTCTACAGTCTTAAAAGTCTACACACAAACTTTTTGAATTTTTAAACGATCAAAATCAAAATGCCCTTAAGAACAAATTTTTAAATTTATATTTTTTATTTATTACTACGATGGTGTGAACCAAATTTGGTGTAGGTCAAATCAATTTTTGTCAATTCTTCAGTTGCTTTGTTGCTTCAGTTGCTTTGAGATGGAATGACCTTAATCTTAAAATAGCGTAAATTTTGAAAATTAATCAAGGAAAAACTATAAATGTGATTTTATTGATTTTTGGGCATTGATAATAACATTTTCATTATTTATGATCGATTGGCTATGGCATGACCGAACTTTTCGTTTCGATTTTCGTTTTAGTTTATGAAATAAAAATGTTTGAATTTTTTTATTAAAAAATTGCATTTTTCTGCACTATTTGTTGAAGAACAATTGAGCAAATTTCAAACAATTCGTACGTCATAAACGGTTTGGGATAAAATTTTGAAAAAAGTGAAATATACATTTGAACATTGAAATGTCAGGATTTAAATACTTTAAAATTATTATTAAATACTAGCAAACACAGGCGGCCACATTTAGCAATCTAGGACTAGATTGCCAAGGTTATTGCCAATATTTCCAAAGAAGTTTACGCCGTAGTATTTTGGCATTTTTTTGACCTGTCCTATGTGAAATATAGCGGCACTTCTAAATCCAACAAGTCTTTACAATTCACAAAAAATGGTTAAAAATAAAACAAAAAAATTAAAAACAAGAAAACTGTTTCTCGAATAGTATATTACATAACTTGAGAGTAAAGTGCCACTTTTAATTTCTCGACGATTTCTTACAACATTCTTTTTCTTAGTGTTTGGGCGATCAACAAGCCGCCTTGGTGGGCCAGATGTGCTTTCAACAGGGTCAAGCCAAGAGTACTTACGGAACCGGTTGCTTCCTTCTCTATAATACCGGAACAGTGGTAAAAAAACCTTCCAGCAATTCGCGACTCTCAAATCTAAAAAAAAACTCCTTTCAGATTGTTCAATCTAGTCATGGTTTATTAACCACCGTGGGTTACAAGTTAGGACCCCACAAACAGACATATTATGCTCTCGAAGGTTCGGTCGCAGTGGCCGGCGTTGCAATGCAATGGTTACGAGATAACTTGGGAATTTTAAAAAACACCAGCGAATCGGCCGAAATAGCGCAGTCGGTAGGAGAAGCAGGGGAGGTTTCTTTTGTTCCCGCCTTTTCAGGTCTTTACGCCCCCTACTGGAGGAAAGACGCCAGAAGGTTGACCATTAATTTTATCTAAACGTTTCTCTCTTTTATCCTCAAATTTCAGCATAATTTGCGGCTTAACCGAGGAAACCAGCCCTGGTCATATTGTGAAAGCCGCACTAGAAGCCGTCGCCTTCCAAACTCGCGACATTTTAGAAGCGATGGCGCTCGATTGCGGGTACTCATTGTCTAAACTGTTAGTAGATGGCGGCATGACGGCAAATAATTTTTTAATGCAAATTCAGGCGGATTATTGCGGGATTCCTGTTGGTAAGTACCTGGAACGACCGCGAAACGAACCGTCATTTTTAATTTTGATCCAGTGAGACCCCTAATGGCCGAAACGACTTCTTTGGGCGCGGCGATGGCGGCGGGGAACGCTCAAGGAGTCGGTGTTTGGGACCTGGACAACATTCAAAGCGTTCCTAGTGACGAATTTGTGCCATCTATTACGGAAAACCGTACGCACTTGGTAACTGTCACAACTTTTTATATAATTTGAATTTGCAGAGAAAGATGTAAAGTACGCAAAGTGGAAAATGGCGATCAGTCGCAGTTTGAATTGGGTCGATAACAAAGATGACGATGTGCAAGGTAACTTTGAAATTGAACATTTGCATTTTGAATTTTACTGTGGGGTGGGTTAATCTTTTTTTGTAGTTGTGGTTTTTAACGGCTTTTTGTTATTATAACACTCTGGGGTACCCATACTATGCACCAGGTGAATAATTTTTGTTTTTTTTTGCATTGACTGCAGGCTTGCCTTCTCTTTCTCAATTTGATGATGCCAATGGTAAGTTTTTATTTGCATGGGTGTGCGAATGTATCTTAGATTTTTTCTTTAGATAGGAAGGTTTAGGTGATACACGCATTTTCTTTTAATCTTTGCTTGAATTGCTTTACATGGAATAAAGAAAATTTGGGAGGGGGACTAAATATTTATGTTTACTTGAAAACTTTATGGAATACCTGGGAAAGTCAGGGAATTTAAAATTTTTCCCTTTTTGATTTTGCTCAAATTTGGTATACTTCTAAGTTATGCCAAATAAATGGACCCGTATTTTGTTGTTTGGCCCTAAAGTGGCCCGTTTACGTTTTACAGCTCTCCAAAATAATTCAAATTTCGGTTCTAGAGCTTTACTAAATTAATTTTTTTGGCCGAACTGTACCACTTAGAAACACGATTTTTTTTATGAAATGAAGATATTGAATAGGCCTTTTCAGTGATTTTGTTTGTGTAAATTATTAAGGTCATAAAATGAGGGCCCTGATCAAATTTTGACTTTAAGTGCCCCTCCCTCAAAAAGGAGGTACTTTAAAATTCTCAAAAAAAAACGTTTATCTTTATTATACATCTGGCTACTTGCATACTAAATTTTAGAGTGGGCACGCTTTTGGTTTAGTAATAAATACGTATTTTGATTTATGAAGACTAAGGTCTTTAGGGGGGACTTTAGGGTCAAACAAAAAAATGCGAGTCGGTTTATTTGGCATAACTTAGCAGTTTACCAAATTTAAGCAAAATCGAAGGTCATGTAAATCCTTTGGTTGATTTGATATCCTACCATTTGGCTGGTCCATTTTTGTTTTCCGATTTACTGAAGAAATAGGAGAAATTTGAAATTTTAGTCAGGGTCAAACTGGAAAAGTCAGATTCGGTTAGAAAAATTCCGGTGGGAATCCGGTTTGTATGGTACAGTGATTATTTATCTATGGACATAAAAATCACAGCCACCAGCGGCAAGAAACGATATGATGGACAAAAAAGATATCTTAATTGTTTTTTTGTACAATTATCAGTCCGCTGCGGTTCTAAAAAATGTGCAACATATTTAGTTTGTGGGAGGGGGGGGGTTTTACAATATTATTTAGGTTTTAGGTGATTTTGATTATTTATAAGAGGGAAAATACAAAAATTTTTGTGAGGGGGGTCATCCCCACGAATTTTTATTGTCAACTTAAAAATTTAGTTACAGGGCACATCCGAAAAAGTTCAGAATAAAACTTGAATTAATAGTTGGAAATTCGTTTATTTAATTTTAGTTTTTCCTAATTTTTGTAAGAGAGGAGATGTTGATAGATTGAATCACATCCTATATAATTTTAACAAGGAATTAAACGGGGGGCACATTGTATTGTAAGGAAATTAAGAAGACCAATGTTTTAATTAGGAATTAAGAATTTTAGCAAACAGGTAAGGGGGGGGGGGAGATTGTATTGTAAAAGAAATTAAGAGCAATTTTTTTATTATAAACCCAAAATAATGGAAACTAAAATTTTAGTGTTTTAGTTCGTGTCACTTTTTTTAAATTTAAAAATGTCTGATTCTGAAAATCAGGGTGGGGCGACCCTCCTCTTAAAGGTTAAAAAAGGCGAATAGAAATTTTACATTGCACACAAGCTCGTAGATATTATTATGCCCCCCCTCCCGACTTTATTTAAATAAAAATTTTAATTTAATAATTCTTGAAAATTGGATGATTTCAATAGTTAAAATGTGGGGGGGGTCGAAAATTCCCAAAATAATCCTTATTCAAGAGGGGTCTAAAAAATCTTACGGATCATTAAATCGCCATTACATAATTCGTTTTTTAAAATAGAACTCTTGTGATTCGTTTTACGAACGATGATTAAGTTTAATCTAGGATTTAAATAATTTTAATCTTGGATTAAAATGACTTATTATAACCATAGTTTTATTTTTGTTTGCATTGGGAGTAGGAAAATATTCAATAATACACCACCCATTTAGTGGTGGTGTAATCACATGCTAATCACAACCTTGATATGAGATTAGCCCCTCCCCTGTCTCTAATGAGAAGACAGCTCGGGACCTCCGCTCGATCACGTAGAAAAATGAATCTCTACTTTTATTCTCGTGATACCCCGATGTTGATTAAACTAACTCGTTGTAGCAGGAAGCGAGAATCATGGATTCTCTCGGATGAATGCCCCAGAGATGATCAAAGAACAACTTTGCTAACACAACAAAAATAAAGTGGCAACAAGATGGTCGTTGCCTTAAAGAGATGATATTGCGATGTCAGATGGAAAGTGCATTAGCCGACCAAGACCAGTACAGTGGCAAAGACATTACCACCAAGAACCACTCTCCACAATCAATCAACAGAACTTTCGAGTGGTCATTAAAAATCCCACAAAGGTGGAACCACTAACGAACTTCCAACAATCAACCAAGCGGAAGCGCCCCCGATGAAACGTAACACCCTGTACGTTAGCCGTGCATTGCTTCCTACTTTAAAAAAAACACATAACCGAAAATAAACACAAAAAAATATCGAACATAAAATTTCAAATACGAGATTTGAACTCACGACGACCACTTTGGAATTCCTATGCCAATGCATTCAGCCAGCACTGCACGATGTTACCTAGTGAAAATAATACGTAGTTTAAATTCATTAAAGACAACCTAATGATATAATTAATAATTTATCAAACATAAAATTCAAACATTCGCATTCATATTCACGCCTGCGAGTGTAAAAGATAAGATTGCCTTTAATCACTTCGATGCAGCAATACAAAACCTGCAAACTAATCGTAATCTTGGCAACCACTTTATGATCAAAAATGCAAGGCAAAGGAAAAACCAAAATGTTAAAACAATAATTGGTACAATAAAATAAAAGAGAAATGATACGAAATACCTTAGACTTCTGGTCAGGTCCGCACCCCCAAAATTCTGCGTTAGAACCCCAAAATATTCCGGAACGGAAGGAGCCTCGGTGCTCGAGAATTGATGTAGCGGAAACCATCAGAATCCCCAAACTACCGTGGGTGGTTGATCTTCCAATCAAACTTGGATCCACTATCACTTCATCGATGCACTCGAAAAACACAACCTTTCGGCTCGACAGCCTTGACCAGAGTGTCTCGTGCGCCGATGGAATGCGCTTATCTTCCCCCAGTATCTCTTCCCAGTTCGACCGCTAGAAGCTAGGTGGCGGGAGATGTACCAATAGTTCAAAAATATGTAACGAATCAAAAAAATTCGTTACAGCCTATAGAATTTTAGCAAACAGTTGAATGGGGGGGGGGGCAAATTGTATTGTAAAGTAATTGAAATTCCCAATTTTATTTTAATTAGAAACGCAAATAATGGAAGCAAAATGTTACCATTTCAGTCCTTTTACATTTTTTAAATGTAAAATGTCTGCTGTTAAAAATCGCGTAGAACATCAAAATGGCGGCCGTTATTAGTGTACTAGTGGCCCGATTTTAATTTTCTTTTTTTTTAGTTTAAAGGTCTCATTAAAGAGAAACTTTTTGTTATATGGTACATTTATTTCTAAACCTTAAGGGCCCCGCATAATTTTCAAAAAATTAATATTTAACTATTTTCACGAACTCCGTTGCCACATAATTTTTTTATTGCACATAATCATTGTTACTTTATATAAAATCGATAAAACAACTGCTTGGGAAATCGCGGATCAATGCAACAAAATAGACTTTGATTTTTAATATGGCGGCCGTTAGTGTCCTAATATTAATTGTATCTCAGCTCCTAATGGGACGATTTCAATCTTCTTATTTTTATTCGAAAGCGCGTGTTAAGAAGACACTTGAATAGCAATTTCTATCTCGTAAAAAAGTCGATAAACTAAGCGATTTTTGAAAATTACGCGTAACCCTGAAGGTTTAGAAATAAATGTTCTGTAACAAAAAAGTTTCTTGTTGAAAAGAGCTTTCAAATAAAAAAAATAAAATTGAAATCGGATCACTAGAAGCCGAGATACAATCAATTTTATGGCACCACTAGCGGCCATCTTTAATGGCCGCCATTATGGTGTTCTACACGGATTTTCAAATGGCTCCCTATCTGAAATGCTCTCCTCTAATCTTAGCCATGATCTCAAAAAGTGGCGTATTCCAATCAACGTGCAGACTTTTTTTATTTTTTGAAACAAAATGTAATATTTTCGTTATGTTTACATTTTTTTGAATTATCCAATGGGGTAACTTGCAGGCTAGATTTATTGATCACGAAAATGAAATTTTCTTTATTGCATGGCGCACACGTAGTACTAAACTCTGCCAGTAGATAGAGCAACCTGTATCATTTAAACTTTTCTTGATTAATCCACAATCTTCCGCTTCTTATAATTAGCACAGGCTTTGTTGCAAGTGGAATGCAAGAAAATACCAACATTAATTTGGAATGAATGTAATTTTGGATTTTTACGTCTTTTTTGCAGAAACTAAAGTCGATTCACATTACAAGACTATTCCCGGTAGTCTTTTTCTTTTAGGCAGCTTTGTTATATTGTTAGTAGCGGAAGTTCTAATTTTTTCGCAAAAATTTAAGATCAAATAGAACGATTGTTAATTATTACTTAAGAATAAAAAAAATATGAAGGTTTTTTTGTTTTTTTTCTTCCTCCCGAAAATCCTGAAAAAGAATTAAATTTTTTTTTTCACCCCGTACGCCAATAAGGACGACGACGGTTTACTTATTCGCATAAAGGTGGTGACTTTCTGTTCTTTTCGTGAAACAATTAGGTAAATTTGAGAGATTTAATTTTATGAAAGCAACACCCAGACATTCCTCAGCCGAGCCAAAAGTTTTTGTTTGTTTAACGCATTTAAATTAAGGGACGGAAGTTTCAGAATAAGTAAGGAAGTTTTTTGTTGCTTTTGCAATCTTTTTATACGTTTAAATTTATATAAAATCTTTTGTTAACGTCCCTAACAATTTAAAATTTGTGCTGGGGGTGTCACCGCCAAAAAAAGTCTTATATTAATCATTAAAATTTCCATTCAACATGCGCTTACAAGAAGCAAGACATATTCATCAGAGGCAACGCACAGATGCGTCTGTATCCATGGAAACCGCGTTATGTGCCTAAAAGAGGGTGTGATTGCTCTAGAAGGGCTTCTCCGACATTACTCTTCAGGAACAGAATGGACCTTCGGGCGTAGTCGGTGCCGTTCATAAATCACAAGCATAATGGAAGGCTGGAAGAGGGTGCATAAGAAGAGGGTATCTCAGTATACTTGGATTTCGTAGATGGGGTGACATTAAACACGACCGACGATTTGGACCGTAGGGTGAATAGATAATACTGGACTTAATTTGTTTTACACTATCGCATCAGTGTTCTTCCTATTTTTATGTTTGTTTTTCATCACAAATGCGAATTTACAAGGGATGAATAATGTAAATTCGCGGAAAACAAAACAATAACATAAAAACGTCCATTATGAGGCTATGATTTGCATTTCACTTACTTCCTCATTGATCTCAAAGTGATCGGCTCGTACAAGGAGCAATAACAATGGGTCAATGGTTTGTTTTTGTAGTCGTCACCCCTTGCTCGTGCTTCCAGCTTCTTATGTTCCAATTTTTATTGTCTCACCCTGTAAACATACCATTTGCAATTATTCGCATCGCTCGTAATATTAATGATTAAAAGTTTGGAGATAAAACTTTCTACGTTTTAAATTTTTATCATTTGGACTTGGTGCAGCCTGATAATGAAGGATGATTTGGGAAACGGTTATTAAGTTTTAAAAAATGATTTATTATCCGAGAACTAGACAAACGACGTTAATTGCCTGACATAATTTTCGGTAGTAAAATTCTTTGTCATGCATGCGGGAGGGAGCATAATTGATCAATTTCTGTTGTTAACAGATTTCTACTGATTGAAGTAATTTTTTCTTAGTCACACGCATACATGACTAACTTTTAAAGTTTATCTTGCCCGAGACTCTGTAAAGATGACGAATTTTTTGACGTTTATATTTAATCTTTTGTGAATTTTGGCAATCTAAAACAGGAAAGCGATGTGACCCCTAATGAGTTTTCAGGCATTGTAGCGACTATTTATTAATAAATACCAATCGCAAACTTATTTGTCTATTACATGGCAATCACAAATAAGTAGCCAACAAAAGAGCTTTGTAAACCACAAGGAAAGCTGTGTAGAAGCCCAATAACTGCGCAATCATCATAGCCGTGTTCTTAAAAAAATTGAATTCTTGTAAATGTAAATGGAAGTTCGGACGTAGAAACAACTTCACCGTGTACGCAGGGCCGTCCTATGATATTTAAGCGCCCTGGGATAACAACATCGGGCGCCATGGTCACATTTAGAAGATGGCCTAAAACCTAGTATAGGACATTTTATAAATGTAAACTATTGAAATGGCAAAAGTTCATATAAACAAAAAATTCAGAAAATTAATGATGACGAGCCTGGGAGCTGTACCAGCGTACGGCTGGGGGGGGGGGAGTATTCCAGACCTTCCGGATCCTAAAACCACAGTTGTTAGAATTCTTCGATTAGTTGACCTTCTTGTGCAGGCATTGGAAAACCTACAGCTCAAGTTAAATTCTGCACAAATTTGTACCCCCAACAGTTTTAAAATCAATTTTAAAAATTGATTTAAAATTCCGTTCTCTCATTATTTCGTTTTTAATTTTATGTCAGGTAATCTAACTATCCTAACAATTGTAATTTTGGAACCGGGGGGTCTGGGGGGTATGGAATACCCTCCAGCCGTACGCTGTTTATATTGGCACCAAATGTGTTAAACAATTCCGTTCCCTTATTACTTCATTTTCAACTTGATGTCAAGTAATCTAATTATTCTAAAAATCGTGATTTTGGAACCGGGGGATCTGGGGGATCCTGGGGGATAGAACCCCCCCCAGGATATGATGATCAAAACTCATAAAATTAATGATGATGTATATGAAGGGTATACATTGCGTACGGATGGGCCCAGACCCCCCTGGGTTTTAATCTGTATCCCCAGGATGTGCCGAGCAGATATTGGAATACTTAAAAATTATAAAATTAATACTGATGGGCCTGAAAGATTTACACATCGTGTGACTGGGGGGCCCCTTTTCCCCCGGACCCTAAAGCCACAATTGTTAGAATTCTTTGATTAGTTAACCTTCCAGTTCAGGCATATGGAACCTACAGCTCAACATAAATTCCGCAAAAAAAATTCAGTCAAGTCCATGTTCGCAATATGCCCTGTATAGCCAGCAAAGACGAAGAAGCAATGGAATTTATGTAAGTTATAAAACTTATGACGTGTACTTGGGGGGTATTCCAGACCTCCCGGATCCTAACCCATAATGGCGAGAATTCTTCAATTAGTTGACATAGTATTACATTAAAATGGATCCACGTCTTTACGCCTAAAACTTTTACGCCTAACACACTTACGCCTAAGTCAATACGCCTAATCCTTTACGCCTAAAGGAATTTATGCCTAATGGTTTTAATGCCTAAAACCGACTACGCCTAAAACTTGAACGCCTAACGCAATTACGCCTAATCCTTTACGCCTAAAACATTTACGCCTAATGCTTAAAATTTTCTAAAAATCGTACAAACATACAAAAAATTTAAAAGCCGTGATAATATGAGATTTATAGTAAAAGTTTATTAATAGTACAAGCCCTTACTTCTAAGAAATTTATGCTTAATCAATTTTTTAATGTTTACCAGTTGATACTTATTTTCATAGTTTATTATTTTTTCAATAATTCACAATAATTAATTAATCGTAATAATAATTTATTTACAAGCAAAATTAATACAAATGTTAAACAGCTTGAAGCTCAAAGTTGTGCGCGATGCCTCGAAGGTAAACGTCGATTTCGAAGTTCAATGGACCTAGACCATCCCCATAGGACTCCACAATTCTCTTGATGTTGGCAGCGGTTGTTCGGTAGCGCACACGACCTGTTGGAGGTTCCAATCCTGCCACGTACTGCTCAATTTTCAATTCGTTTGCACTCTGTTCCATTTTTAACACCTCTATAAATTTCCAAATAGAGGGATGGCATGCACTCAATAAAGAATGAAAACTCCGGTGCCACCCTTCAACCGAGTTGTTTGTCTTGGGGAGGTCATTCAAACTGGCCTCGTAACAGTTCCAGAGTTGGATGGAACCAATCTTGGTGTTTTTTCGGGTTCCGTTGTTACGAAGCCGGCCAATACAGTTATCCTCAAAATATTCAAGAAAAGGATCGAGAATATCTCCATTATCAACATAAAATGGAGATTCAGTTAATTGTACGAATGCCATAACTATATCATCGAGAGGGACGAAAGCAAGTGCAGCCAACTTTCTTACATGAAGAGAAAAATCTGGGTTCTCCACATCGGCATATTTTTCTCTGAGATCAGGTATTGACGCAATTTTTCGCCACAAACTTTGACTAAAGTGGAAGAAACAACCCCTGTTCTGTGAATTAGGAAACACGTGTTGAAAAGCGTTAATCTGAGCCTTCTCGAAATCTGTCATGATGGAAGTTAGAGCAAGGTTTGGTTTTATATTCTTTAGTGCCTCAAGAACTCGGACGTAGGTCTGCTGTCGCTTATTTGGCAAGAGACAGAACACAGAAGGAATCACATTGTGGTACTTAACACCATGAATTGTGAAAAGTTGCTCAAATAATGGCGGCACAGTCTTGAAAGTACCATCAGCTTAGCAATGGCTACAACTTGCCATCAAATCTAAACCCAATTGATGAGTACCGAATATTAAAATGCGATCTTCTTCAGGTCCACTGTCAAAAATAAGGAACTGCTGAATGGTTCCATTCGAATTAAATTCGGTGACATAATCTGGAATTTCAAGTTCCGTAAGGTTCGAAGGTGTTGGAAGTGCAGCCCCAGGCCACTTGACGCGCTCTTTGAATGTTGCGCTTCAACCGATATTTCGAAGGAACTACGGCTTTTACCGCAGCTGGAAGTTCAATACTGGTTGCGGCAATAATCTGGTGAGGTGTGTCTTGACTGTCCCGAGCTTTATCCTTGATTTCTGCCAGGACTTGCCGGGTTTTGACCTCCGCTGCCCGTGGTTGTGCTCTTCAGCACTCTCATAAACGATGAATTCACCTTTTGTGTGAACAACGGCTAGACATTTACTTTTGTTGTATTCTACACATTTCCAAAAAATGTTATCGTTAACATTCCTGTTTTTGGTATACACGAAGCTTTTGTGTAGTAATTGATCATTCCCTTTTCGACTTTTGATAAACGTAAGAACCATTTTTTTTAATTTAATCAGGGCTAGGAATGAGTTACTTTTATTACTAAAAGTTATGTAGGTCTTATAATATATAGTAACCAAGTACTAAATTAATTTCTTACCAACACAAAAAAATTTAAAAAAAATTAAATTTTCAAATTTGATTTTTTAATTTCACTGAAAAACAAAAACATTTGCGATTATTTAAAAAAAAGTAACAAGAACTAACCGTTTTGAATATAATAAAAACAATAGCCAAAATTCCATCAAAATCGGAGCAGTGGTTTTATGTTTGTACGATTTTTAGAAAATTTTAAGCATTAGGCGTAAAGGATTAGGCGTAATTGCGTTAGGCGTTCAAGTTTTAGGCGTAGTCGGTTTTAGGCATTAAAACCATTAGGCATAAATTCCTTTAGGCGTAAAGGATTAGGCGTATTGACTTAGGCGTAAGTGTGTTAGGCGTAAAAGTTTTAGGCGTAAGTACGTGATACCCATTAAAATAGGGTAAGATCAGAGACGTTGCATACTTTCTGTGAAATCAAACAAACAAACTTTAACTAGTAGTTAACTATCTGCATGTTTAACTGGAAGTGAAAAGTTAGTTGTTAAGGTTAGTTACGGACTGGTATGGGAAGCGTACACAGCGTATGACTGAGGGGTTTTCCATACTCCTCGAGGTGGAAAGGTAGAAATAATAGTATATTACTGTCCGACGAGAGAAAATTCGTCGTTACTGGACGCACAGCTATATTGAAAAGCGAGCGATAGCGAGCTTTTTAAAGCTGTAAGTCCAGTAACAAAGAATTTTATCGTCGAGGTCAGTATACTATTTTATCGGAAAACATAGAGAAAACGAAAAAAATTAAAAAAATTTAAATTAAAATTAGTCACCTAAAAATTTTTTTTTTGCGCGCGATCGATCTGAATTTTTGTATATGCCTTCCTACTGACAATTCACCGGGAATAATAGTTTGGTTGGGGGGGGGTGGATTTTTTGCTCAGTTTTTCGATATCTAGCGCCGTTATCGAGTTATTGCTAATTTAAAAAAATCCGAGACCATGTTTTGAAATAAATATGTGGTTACCAAGGCGACATTTTATTTTAAATTAATTTTAAAATAAATGTCAAAATGATCGGTTTTTGTCGGGTTTTGAAGAGGCGCGGAAAGCTTCACTTTCTCCGCCTGCCGAACTTCGTTCATTTTCTCCGTCAGCCGAACGTTCACTTAGTCGAGACCCGGGAACCTTCGTTTTCTCACCCGAGCGGAGTTCGGAACGCATCGTTTTCTCGTTGTTTTCCGATAAATAATATTTAGTACACAAAATGACTGTTTATTTCAAACTAAATATTCAGTGCAGTTCTAATCTGTGATTAACATGGTTTTTCAACATACAGTTGTAACTTTTTAGATTTGCTTACAAGTCATATATGGCTCATTTTTGTGACATGTTAAAGAAAAGCCGAAGAATTTCCCTACCAGTGCGGCCTATTAGGCCGCACACCTAATGCAACGACGTACTATTATATGGCTAAAAGCGGCCGAACGACTGCCTGTGACAGTTGGTTATATTTATTTATTTATCAAATACGGGCTACAGCCCTTTTACAATTATTATCACAATTATTATTACAATCATTATCACAATCATTACTACTATCATCATTATTATCGCAGAGTACTCAAACATTTACATTCACAATAAAGCATACATGTTTACCGAATACACAAAATAAAAACAAAACAAAAATCAAATACATTGGACCCATCCTATTGGCTACCATCCAAACGTAACCCTAAAAGCCTCTTATACCCGCGCAATGATGAACTAAACAGGTCGACGTCGACCCCGCTCAAGTGAATATTGCCTAATCTTTGGATTCTATTAATGGGAGCGTTGTAGCTATAGTTGGTCAAAGCCAAGTCGACGTAAAACAAGCCACCAATCCTAACACCACACCGAGGAACCCGAAAATTAATCAGCTGGAGGAGCTCCGAGCAATTATATTTGCTATTCACTATATTAAATAAGCCGGTCAAATCGGCCACAACCCTTCGATCGTGCAGGGTCGACAAACACAATAAATCTCGCACAAACCTCTTTACGCCTACAAGATCGCTCTCCAAATGGAGTCTATATGCAACCAAATATAAAAACTTGCTCTGAATTCTCTCAAAAGATCAGAGTCAACAGCATAGAAAGGAGACCAAATCGGAGAAGAGTACTCCAAAAGGGATCTAACCAGGGTCATGTACAAGATCTTAAGGGTATTAATACCTTTAAAATTTCTAGTATTTCTATTTATGAAACCCAGCATTCTCATTGCTTTGGAAGATATATGTTCCATATGACACCTAAAGGTCAACCTAGCATCAAAAATTATCCCCAAATCACACACTGTGTCAACCGATCGAAGAGCCTCTCCCTCCAACGCGTACCTATAAAAGAAAGGCGACTTGTTCCTACAAAACCTCATGACGCAGCACTTACTAACATTCAGAAAAAGTTGATTATAATTGCACCATACCAAAAGGGCACATAAAGCATTCTGAATCCCAACTGAATCATCGCTTGATCCTACCGCGCAAAATATCTTTAGATCGTCCGCAAAAATTAAATAACGAACACCCAATCCCAGAGCATTGCCAATGTCGTTAATAAAGAGAGTAAAAAGTAAGGGACCCAAGTGGGACCCCTGAGGCACACCAGAAGACACCTCTATCGGCTGGGACAAATGCATCTTGATCTTAACATACTGGATTCTACTAGATACGTA